>CM055969.1:34962500-36162500 GCA_029531755.1 Holothuria leucospilota | reverse complement strand
TGTTTACAGGGTTATTTATATACATATGTGGATTGCCATGGGAAAATTGTAGTAGGGTAGGCTATAGTTTAAAGGGAAAAAGCAGTGGCCTCAAGGTTATTTTCAAAAATTGGCAAAATCTTACAGATTTCCACTTATTTTGCTTATATTTTTCATCATGTCTTGCAATAAAAACAATGAATATTGAAGGTTAACCAAGTAGTTAAGCCGCGGTCACACTACAAGGAATTCGGATCGGATTCCGATCCGATTTTTGTGAGTTTTTATCAAAATCTTCTCCATTTCGTGTCGGAAAGAACCCAAAATTTGCCAACCTGTGTAAATATATGATTTCTTCAGAGGTCTATGAAAATGAAATGTTAACTGATTTTTTTCGTGACGTCACACCGACAAACAGCTTTTATCGGACACACGTAGTCCGATAAAAGCTGTCTGTCGATATGACGTCACAAAATAATTCGTATAAATTTAATTTTCGTAGTCCTGCGATAAAAATCATATAATTACACAGGTTGGCAAATTTTGGGTTCTTTCTGACCCGCAATGGAGAAGATTTTAATAAAAACTTACAAAAATCGGATCGGAATCTGATCCGAATTCGTTGTAGTGTGACCGCGGCTTTATTCTGCTTGAATTTAGCAAGTAAGTAATAAAAATATTGTCACATGATTGAAAGGAGCCAATCCTGAATAAGGATGATGGGGCACACTAATTTAAATTGGAGGCACTATGTTTTCCCTTTAAACATTTATCTGGTATGGCTTGTAACATGAAAGTCAGGATTTGAATGGCTGTAGTATAAAAAATAAACACAAAAGCTGTTTCAAAAAACAAACTCTGTTCTTCTGCCTCAGCCTAAACTTGAAACGAGCCCCTTGCTTTATCTAGAATGTTATGACGGATGTCAGTTATGTTTGTAGCAGTGCCCCCATGTTTCAAGCCGTTTACAGGGCCCCTTGATGTGATGCATGATAACGATGTATTTAGTATTATAGTTATGATATATTTTACCTCTGTGAGCACTTTCTATGTGTGTTAATGGGCAGAGCAATCATCTGCCTCTCTCTGATGGAATCTTATGCTATGGTACCTCTAATGGTAACCCTCCGAATGTCTGCCTTGCCAGACATCCTTGACATACCCATGTCAGGTATCAGCTGTCTTTTCCTAGAGGAAATGTGACAAGTCTCTTAATTTACCCAAACTCATCAACCTCTGGTACCAGACCTTTACGTTGACCTTTATTGCCAACCTATGTCAAGTGAAAGTTTCCTGTTATCCCAAGTTGAGGTTGATAGGTCAGCTTGCGCTGGAATTTCGATAAAAGATTCTTGAGCAGAGAACACATTGGCAGGAATAGGAAGTCATAATGGCAGTGTGATGGAGCCTATATATCACCCCAAAGAAAATATAAACAGGGGCTGGCCTTGAAAATGATTTATTTGTTAAAGGGCCACACCATTCTTTGTGAAAAACATTTGGTACACATTATTGCTCTCCCTCATGTAGTGTATGTGAAGGTGAACGCATTGTAGTCGTCTCATTGTCAGTGAGGTAAATCTGCTGTCACCATGAGTAATCTTTGAAGTTAAGTGTCTTATTGAAATCTTTCTTCTTGTAGTTGTTTTGTTAATACCAAATGCAGTAACTTATCAAAATTTGTTTGCAAACTTACCTGAGTTGTTGATTTGTCACACACTTTGGTATGGTAAAAAATGGTATTTATACATCTATACTGTATATTGGGAAATTTTCACGGGGGTTCAATTTTCGCGCTTTTCGCAATCAAGCATCCAATTGCGAGTTTAAGACCCGCGAAAGTACTTTTGTTAGTTTGTACAAGACTATGTTGGTTACCTGCAACAGCGAATTCTTCACTCCACAAATATGTGAACAAGGTACAGATTCGCCAAAAATTAGCCTCGCGGAAATTTCCCGCTATACAGTACTTTTTTCAGAAGAGGTATAAATATTTGTGTTCTACCAATACTGCAAGTAGCTGGTAATATTGATATTTCAGTTCTCAATATCGGCCAATACCAATGTTGAATACAGATAATCAGCAACACTCATAATCTAGTACTGTATTTAGCCTCAGAAAATATTGCATTATTGTACAGTATGTACAATCAGTCACCCATGGTTTTGTTCGGTTAGGCCTATTATGCTAACTTCATTGTTGGTTAAATCCCATGCAAATGTACAGTATGTGTGCACTTCTCTTTACATTATGTAGCACACCATACTCAACAGCATAATTCTGCTGATAACAAATTATGTCTGATTAGTTCAGTGACTTCTTAAAGGGAAAATGCAGTCACCCTCATTAAAATATGTACACCCCAGCATCTTAATTCATGACTGTGGTTAAGATTTTTGTGGAATTATTGATCCATCAGTAAAAAGGGCAGGTCACACTACAGCGATTTTCAATGCGAAATCCTATCCAGATTTTTCTAAATTGGACCAATGGTTTTTTATTCAGACTTTGTTCTAATGCTGTCTGCTGATGTGACGTCATGAAATAACATTTCCTTTTTGTAGGACACACGTTGACAAATTTTTAGCTCTTTCCAACCAGGGATGGAGAAGATTTAAACTTAGACTCAGAAAAATCAGACCATAATCCTATCTGAAATCACTCTAGTGTGACCTGCGCTTAAAGGCAGTTAGGCAGTCACCCCAGTCAGAGTTAGTATGCCCCGTCACTCTAGTTCATGAATGGCCTATTTTGATCATGTGACAGTGTTTCTATTTGTAAATTGTGAAACTCAAGGACAATTTCTCCTTGCTTTACCTCTTGTTTGTAACAGTTATACATCTTCAGAGTTGCTTGTAATGCAGTAAGAGGAGATTTGCATTTTGCAAGAATTTGCTGATTTTTCAAAGCAAATTTTGGGGCGATTGCCTACTGCCTTTAAATATTGAAGCAAATGTGGGTATGCAATGTGCTGGAATATAAAGGGAAATGGAAGGTGCTTTACTGTAAGTTGTGGGGCCCTTTATGCAAAGTGGGCCCTATCCATTTTGCTGCACCAAATGGTATTAAGTGTAAAGTATGAAAGGGGGAAATACTACTTAAATAGAAGCTCCTGTAGCCCAAAATTTCAGTGATCATGGTACACAAATTCGAAAAATGTTAAAGGCCTAGTTAGTAGTGTTAACTTTTATATAGACCTAATGGAATGTAGAAAGTGTAATACAAAACTGTATCGTAGTGAATACATCCAGCATGAAATCTTTAATTGGAACTGTGCTTCTTTCTACAAGAATAAGGTTAGTCATCATGTTTTGAGGACTTCCACTTCTCCTAAAGCAGCTCTCCAAATTTTATACCACTCAAAAGTCAGTAAATGCGCTGGTATTAAGTTGTAGAGTATTTTATTGGTGTCGATTTAAAACATGCGGTAACATCTCGTTGGTGCCAGCAGGTTGGTGTCCTTTCGTCATCTTACAACGTGAGTAATACCTCCCTCGTAGTCTGAGAGCTGTCTGAAGCATGGCCTCATATCCCTTTAAAAAATGAAGTGTTTTTTAGTTTTTTATGATTTCCTCATTTGTTCCTGAACTATTTATAGTAAGACAAACCACTTCATTACTTGCATGAGTTTAGCGAGTGACACCGACCTTTTGTAGTCATCGAAGTTTATCAATTGCCAAAGATACGCATTAGTAGGATTTGAGTACTTGGATACAGAGAAGGTTCTTCCCATACAATAGTTGTCAGTATCTAGTAAAGGAACTGAAGTATAAAGCAGTGACCCAAATTTGTTTTCTAACTAAGCAAAATTTTACCATACAGGTCTCCTCTTATTTCCTTTTCAAATATCATTCATGGTATTGCTGAACTTAAATACTGAAGTAGTGAGTTAATCTGCATGACTTAAACAATTAAGTAACAAAACTATTATCACATGAGTGAAAACAGCCATTCATGAATAGGGCCACCGATTTTCCGTGAAAAAAAGAGTCAATTTCCGTGTCAGCAATTCCAGATTCCGTGAAAATCCGTGCAAGCCATTTCTCAAATCCGTGATTTTCCGTTTTGCATTGAGTTATGTGTTAGGACAGGGAAGCCTAACCATGTATAAAATCCAACCACCAGCCTAAGGTCTGCACATACATTTAGTGAGAAAAAGACCAAAACAACTTTGCTTACGATTGTTTGAGTGACAGTCCCTTGTTCATCTGATACAGTAAAAGGTCGGTACAAAATATCCAAATCATAGGTAGTAATCCGGTAATTATTCCACAATTGAAAGTGAAGTCAGTCAAGTTACAACATTATGATCGTTCGATCATGAACATTGAACAACTGAACAAAACGTGAAACTTATGTCGATGTCATGACGTACTCAGTATAGTACAGTACAGTAATGAGCATCGGCTATGTGCGGCAACGGGATCGCGGGAAAACTTTGCGTAGGCGCCCCTAGGCATAGCCTAGGCTAGTACTGTAAATTACGCACTCGTACTTAGTCCCACAGTAACATCGGCGGGGGTAAATTTTCAACAGTCTTCGATCAGACTGAATGCCGCCAGAGTCTTCCGGTGTTGAGACACAATTTTTTTAGCCTTTTTACCATTTTACCGCCTTAGATTGCAAACTTAGCATTTTGAGTGATTTTTGAAGTTCCGTGATTTTCCGTGAAATAATTAAAATTCCGTGATTCCGTGGCAATTTCCGTGATCGCGGAAAATCGGTGGCCCTACATGAACTAGAACTCCAAGATTTTCTCATTCAAATTCTGGTGACTGCATTTTCACACAAGGCACGACACGATATTATACCATACAAAAAACTGAAAACTGTGTAATTACGTAGACCCTTTGGCACTAGGCACAATTACGACTCAATAAAGTGCGATAAAAATTGAGTTGAAATTTTTCAACTTTCACCCACTTATTGCTGAGTCGAATTTTTTGGTGACCAGTAATGAGATACAATCACCATTTTGGGTGAATTGGAATATCCCTCGGAGATGGAGGAAAAGTCCCCTTTAGTGTAATAGGTTTAGCAACATTTTTATCATGTCTTATACGTATAGTGTGAAGGGAGCTTAACAGAGTTAAGTGTAGTGTTTGTCTGTCAGTTTTGTGTAGTGTTTTGTCTGTCAGTGAGTTTTGTGACTGTCAGACTTATAAATTTGGTGTTTATATATTGGGTGATACACAAACACCACATTTCCAGGATATTTTCATAGCTAGGGCTACTGTACTTACGAATTGTTTAATACCATTGATTTCATTTGATTAAAGGGGAATTTTCATGATCCCAGACAGTTACAATTCTCCCAACTGTGCAACTTCTAGCTCCTCCCATAACTGTATGAAGCTTGTCTTTGTGCAGGAATAAACCTGTTTTATTGCTTATCCTTATTCAGGCAATGTCCTGGTGAGCATACAAGGGTATAAAATGTGATCAAAGCACTCTCTCTGCCTTGAGTGGAATGTGAGCTACTCTGCATCTTTCAAATTTTCAAACTTTGATGTCAATCAAAGAGCAGTCACCAATTTTGATACCCCCACACTAAAAATATACTTTGGGGTGATGACTGTCTGTCTTTAAGTGTATAGAATTACAGTAAGACAACTTTTGGACTGATTATCAGTATTAATATTGGTATCCATTATCTATATCGGCCACAATGGCCACTGTTTTTTGTAGTCATCTTGTATTGGCCGTACATTGGAGGGCACAGTACGCACGATGTGACTTTCTATGCCCTCATAGTAGACTTACGCACATGTCTGATTGGTACACAAATCAGCTGTCTTCATTTCTGTTGAAGTTGTAATGATACAGGCTTATGATACCTTTGCATGTTCTGTGATGTCATATGCATAAGGTCTGTTGTGCTGAAATCACAACTACAGCCTAGATATTACCCATGCTGACATTTCAGCTCTGAATATTGACTCATGCCCAATCCAGTACAAGAGTTAGCACAAGCTCAAAAACTGGGAGGGTGATTCCCCCTTGGCCTGAAATCTTGTGGGGGGATCTGTGAATCTTGGGGGGATTCTAGCCAAGTTGAAGCATAGAAAAAAAAATTGGCAAGTACCTGCCAGGTACAATTTTACAGACCAAATTGATGTAACCAAACCCCACCCCCACCTCTTCCTATATTTCCAAGTTGGTCAAAGTGTGGCCTATTGACTGTTTATAATTAAGTTAACCAAAACCACCACAACTAGGTCTAGGCTATCAGCACTTGCCGTCACTGATTCTTCAGGAAAGCCTCATGTTCCCTGTACATCTGATTGCAGTATGCAGCTTTAAATTTGCAGAAACAAGACATCAAGTTCACTTCCATGAACTATTGTACTTATAAGGTCCCACGTGTAGAGTGTGCCTAAACTATCACCACATGAACCTTTATTGGCTACAGCTAAAAAGTAGCACGCACTTTTCAGCATCTCAACTCTTTTTGATGGTCAATGACAAGGTTTTGCCAGTTTAGTATGCATCTAAAATTCTTAGATTGTGGTAACAAAAGTTCAAGCCTACAATCGCTTGAAGTCCTTTCAAATTCCTGTGCTACTGTTGCACACACTATGTAAGGCTGCAGTCTTAGTAGCAAGCCCCATCGTTAAATTGACAGGTATCCAGAATTATACAGTTGGCATTCATTTGACAAAATATGTATGCGGCATGGATAATATACTCTAAGCCCTCAAAAACATTTTCAAAAGCTTTTCTTCACTAATTTTGAGGTATGATACTTTTTCTAGAGCTGCTGGCACTAGCTCACACGCCATCCTAACGTGTATATGGATATACACCTGTATGTCAAGCCTAGCCTAGTGTTATTTTTCCTTAAAAGCATCCACATCCAAACTGTACGGAGAGTTTATGTACATACTACAGTGGTATCAAGCTCTCAGTGCCCAACTTAACTACAGTATACATATAAACGAACCAACCAACGCATGCAACACGAGTTTGTGGAATTTGAGTATGGATAGTACGTCAGTGCATGGGGTTAAGTCTTTGCATCACTGCATTGACTTTGGCATGTGCAGTTTGTGAGCTGAAATTATTCAGAACATTAGACAGAAAGTAGAGAAACTTTGCAGAATGGGTCCATACCAAAATATATGTGGGAATTCCCCCCCCCCCTCCCTGCCAACAAGTTTTTTTGGGGGTGGGAAGGGACAGCCTTTATGTACGACTCGCACAATCCTGCGGCTAATGCGAACCCTGTCCGATATTTGATGAATGGGCATACTGTGTACTAAACCAGGCTATTGGCTAATGGCCACTGATACTAAGTTTTGTATCATTTCATGAGGTAAATTATGATACTAAAAGTTAAACATACTACAAAGACGTAACATTTTTATGAGGTACAGGAAAAGAAATGTATGTTAGGTAGTGTTGGCATTCAGGTAAATTTTACTGATACTGATGCAGGACAAAAATAAGGAATATTGGCTGATAGTTGGTTGAATACCACTAATTGGTCCACTACTCCTTTTGTGTACAGTATTCTCATTTCTATAATGTGGGCATAAAATCGGTATCGGCTGATATGGAAAATTTAAATGTTGAGTGTCAGGTATATATGGCTGTTATCAGTAGAGGATTACTGTACTGTAGACCTGATAGTTACTGCTAATAGAAGACTTAGAATTATGTAGTTTGTAGCTTATTTGTTATTTAAATTATGTCATTGTGGGTGTTGGAATTAATTTATTTCCAAGAACACAAGCATAATAATAAAAACAATGTGGATAGAAATATGATTACAGTTTCTATTAATATATGACCACTTCCTGTTAATAGCCAAAATAAAAAGAATTATTGAAAATGGACAATCAAAGTTTTCCATTGTAGGTTGTCCCTTTCAACATAGTTCATAATAATCCATTATATTGTAAACTCATTCTTGGATTTTCCCCAGCCACCATAAAATTATAGCCAATTGAAAATTTTATTCACCCTTAAAGGTATTTTACCAGGAAATATACTGTAGATCTGCAAATAAATGACAGTTTATAAATTTTTTTTTTTTTTTTTTTTTTGCTGCATTTAAATGCCTGAGTAAGTTTGCTAACAATATAGTCGTGAGCTTGAGAGATAACATGTCTATTACATGTTATGTTCAGAAAGAGACATACAGTATTCAAATGTCTGGTTAAAAATGGAAAGTGATTAAGTGTACTTTAGAATCAATAAAGACTAGAAGTTGTAATTATGTGTTTTTTAGTTTATTATTCACAGCAGGGTGGAAATTAGGATGAGATTTATGAATAGTACTGAAGTCTCAATATAGTGTGCATGGTACTGTAAATTACACTGCAGCCAGTGTGTGTTCAATAAGTTCATTTGGTTGGTGTATGTTTGGGCTTGCCAAAAACAAAAACAGCAAAACAAATTAACCCCCCCCCCCCCAAAAAAAAAAAAAAAAAAAAAAAAACATGTCTTGACACAGCTACACACTTATTTCATACTAGCCATATGATAATCCCAGTGGATTGTTGATGTCACTTTTTTGTCAAATCATAATTGTGTCATTTTCAATAGTTAAAAATTATCACACAGTACTACACTCAGTAAGTACTGAATCATAATCTGAAGTTTTTGATGAAACTGGAGATATGTACATTATAAACTGATTTAATAATTCAGGCCATGGAGCTATTATTTTAAGATAATACATAGCCATAAATTACAAAGAAGCCTGCATCGGCTTATGTATAGTTACTTATTTTCAGGTTGAGTCCATTTCAACATATTAATACAAATTAAGAATAATATTGGTCAGTCTGCAATCCAGTCTTTCAGCTCTTAGATACATAACCTACTCGCTTGCTGACTTATCAAATATGGGAATGAGGGCAGTACAAGATGGGCCAATCCAATGAGGTGGAGTAGCAGAAGGGGGTAGTATTTTTCAGTTTTTTTAAGAAACAACCACTTCACTCCAGTCATGAAGAATGACATTTTCTGTTAATAAATGTAGGAAAATAACTTTTCATTGCACCTTTAGGTTGTACCTACAGCAAAGGTGTCAAGAAATAATACTGGTAAAGCCTCTTTTCCCAGAAATTAGACACTGTTTTTACAATTCATCTCAAAAGATATCAAAGTTGTGAATGATCGTGCAGGGCAAAGATTCTATATGTAATAATTGGCTCTAATCTGCAAGTGATGTTCATAGTACAGTTACTGTACAGAAAAGTTGTGAAAACATGAATTACTTAAGGTTCAAGCCATATGTGATGTTGTTGAAGTCCTGTTAATACTTTTCTGTTCATTTCCAGGAAGATGTCACTTCATTTTTTATTCATTCATGGAAAATATCCCTGCTTCACTATTGCCTGAGGGGTGAAGTTGTTCCACAGATCTGTGTATTTTTAATAAGTTTTCGTTACTGAAATTAAATATTTTGAGGCCAGTATTGAATGTGGCCCATATACTGATGGAGCTTAACCATTACATATTTTCCCTGTGGTTCCCTAGGCCATATACAGGCTGGAGAGTGCATTTTACAGTATTTCTCTGCAAGACCATATTCTGGAGTGCATCTCTATGTGATAAACTGGTACAAGGTCAGGACCAAACAATTTGGGTGAAAGCCTTCAGGAAAGAATGACCAAGTCTACCCCATAACTCCCATTTACCTCCTTGCACCACACTTGCCAACCGTTCCATTTTATGAGCTTTAAAACCCATATAAAAACCCATAAAAATCAGAACATTCCGTTTTTCTAACTTTTACTATTAAAATGTAAATGATCAGAAAAATCATGAAGCAACACCTTGGCAAAAATAAAGTCGTTCTTTGCATACACCTAAGTGATTTCAACATATATTGTGAACATTTAGAGAGGAAAAGAGGAGGTGCCCCCTGGACCCCACCCAATGAGGTTAGCGCCTGTACGTGGCACCCACACAGTGGATCATATGCTACATATGTTCTGTTTTCTGAGATGACAATGTTGGCAAGTATGCTTGCATACTGTATGTAACACACACTTACTGGCAACACACCAAGTACACAGCAAGTTGGTAAGTAGAGTGGCAGGGGGAACCCCACCACACTAGGATGTCCTCCCTCATCCTCTTCTCACTTTCAAAGACTGGAACACTTTTTAAAACAATCCGTGTCCTGGATTCTTTCCTTTTCGTATTTTGGAAGTGTTTGATTTGTGATTTTGTGACCTGGTAGCAAGTTGACCAACATTGCATTTTTGCCCCCTCTCCCCCCTTGCCCATTTGCATCTTGAAGCTGGATTAAACTACTTTTTTGCAGCAATTTTGATGTAGCTGTTGTTAATGTCGTGTGTTAATATTTTGTCGATTGGGTATTTTTGTAGAACACTGTAAAAGCTACTGTAATACTCATGACTGAAATGTGTTAGCTCCTTGGTAATAACAGTATGCTTTGAAGATTGAAAAACATGTCCCTGTGGGGCTTGTTAAGTCATGGAGTTGCTGACAACTCTCTGGTTTAATAATGGGGAAGTATATTCTGTCCCTGGATGTCAAAACAATAAAAAAATCCTTGAACTATGTGGCTTCTTCTGGAATAAGCTTCCGTAGATGGACGATCTACATGTTAGAAGTCACAAAGGGGATTGTTAAATCACTTTTCAAAGTAATTTCTTATAATACATTTTACTAGGGTGGGTTTTGACGTAGGATTAAACTGCAGATGCTGCTAATGTCAAATTCACAAACAAAATTTCAAATGAATTATTTCTTTCAAACAGAATTACCCTTGGGAATTGTCTAGTAGTTTATTAATGTCAGAACAAAAGTTCACAAAAGGAAACTTCTTTTGTAATTGTAATGTAAAAAGTTTGGAAAAACCTTCAAACTGCACAGGTGATTGATATGAAAGCAGTCAGAGCCGAAGTAGTTGTGAAAATATCAGAATCAAATGTTGTTTGTCTGCAAAAGTCGGTTTAGTTCATCCTCAGCCTTCTCCTATTGACTCTTAAACTGATGCCCCTTTGATGCTGTTCCTGGGTATGGGGCAAGTCAGTAAGGTAGTTGTGAAGGAGACAGATAAAGGTTTAAATTTTGATGGCTTTGTTCACAGCTCTTACCTCCTATTTAAATTTAGGGAGGGGGCAAAACTTTCAAAATGATGTCACCCATTGTGCTACAGCTTTCACAGGTGTTAATTGTAGGCAGTTACGGGGATTACATGTAACCCTACAAATTGAAGTAATTATTCCTTCCAGAGAGTTTGGAGGATTTTACTGAATATCCAAATTTTCCAGTGAGTTCAGAATTTGAAGGGTGGGCATATAATGCATGGGTCATTGTAACAATTTTGGAGTGGAGTAACTAATGGCCCTGTGAGTCATGACTGAATGAAGATTGCACCAAAACTTGTGGTTGCCTTCTAAGAAAGTTTTCATACCATGTCATTGCTTTTTTCTACATCACGTGATACCTGCACAGTACATTCTTTTCCTTATGTTTGACTTTCTCCCCAGTACCATTTTCAACTGTAAAGATCAAGGCAGAACCCAAGAGTCCGTCATGGATCCACAAGTCATGCTCCTTCAACAAAACACTCACACAGCCAACTACAAGCACAGAGCAGCAGTTTTCCTTTGACCACAGTTTCGTCTTGGGGGAGAGGGTTGTCATGGAAGGGCATTGTGATGCAAACTTGCCCCCTCCTCCTCCAGCATCAGAACAGTCAGGTCAGTGAATGGCTCGTGACAACTTTGCCAAGTGTTGTATTCATGAGTTCCATCTCATACCTTAATCCTGAGTTGCAGTCAATTCAGAACCACTTCTGTTAGGCCCAAATTGTGGTTATTGTCAATGTTTACCACCAGTACAGTACCGTTCCGTCCCTCTGGACACTCGTAAAAAATCGATAGCCGTAGCAAACGTCCCATACCTGTCTCACTCGTCGCAAAACCATCACATCAAATTTCCCCCCTGTGAAATAACCATCAATAGCCTACCAAACCGTCCCACAATCCTTTCTTTTGTGAAAGCATTTGGTACACAATATACCCGTCCACGAGCGGACGGGAAACCGTAGCACACAACAATAAGGTTTATTTAAGAAAGGGGCGCACGAACAATAGCCGAGCCTTTTGTGTTTCACACAGTGATACTAAAAGCCACGTAACGATCGATAAAGCTGTGTCACAGTGTAGCCGTCCCAGCGAGGACGGGAAACCGTCGCAGAGGAACAATAGAAATTTCTTTGAGCAGTTTCTGACTGAATTGCGGTCTAGTTTCACAGAACAAGCGGTTATTTAGTACATGTATGTAATTGAACTTCTTTAATACAGAGTGCTGCAGTGATTGATATCGAATTCATACTGTGCAGAATGAGAAACATGCAACTTTCTGTTCAACAAGCCTTCAACCATAAAACACTTCTTTGGATTTGAGATATGTTCGTATGCTTTAGGGAGTCTTTCAGTTGCTACTCAAAATTAGTGGTTGTTAGTGCGAGCTTTTGAAATAGAAATGCGGCGGAAATTTGCATCATTAAAAACTCTTCAAGTCATGACAAACATTTCTATTGTTTAACATTACCCTACGTATAACAAATTTTTTGGGTACTATCCACCACTCATTTCATGACCCCGAAGCTATCAGAGAGCCGTACAAATGGCCGCCCGTGACCGCGGCCAGCGATTATGCAAATGCGCAGGGGACACTGCAAAGCCCGAACACTAACATCTCCCGAGTTTTACGGCGAAGCAATCGGAGTGAGTTTTACGAATTTCAAATGAATATATCTGCTAGCATTTTGATTTAAAAGTCGTGGTGCTTTGGTACTACAGTTTGGCCCGTACGATGACAATTTTAGGCATGAGCTCTATTGTGTAGTAAATTGTGAAAATCCAATGTTTTCGGAAGATTGGTCTCGTGAAAAAGACGGCAAGAAATCGGCCATAAAAACATTACCAGAAAATTGGTAGACTACATGATTGTTCGTCTGTCAGCTAGGTTTACGGTCTAACTATTTTCCTATAATTTTAGAAATATCGCGGGACAGCGGGAGGGGTATGAAACATTTTCATAACCAAATGTTTCAAGAGAGGTGACAACTCGAATGTTTCCAATAAAACTGCATTCGAATATTGTGGCATTCTGTTTACAGTGCATTTTATGATAGCATATATTTCTCGACTGAACACGAAATGATCCATAACTCTTTTATTCCCGAAATAATTTGATAACAGTTAACCAGTTGACACTGGCGGCATCAGAGCATAAAACCGATATGGGGATTACAAAATTTACAAAAGAAACCGGATATCAATTTTACTTCACTAGACCGAAGGGCCGCTCAACCAACTAGCAGCCCCCGGCTCAACCGAAGGTCGGCATGCAAAACATTGCCCATTACAGTGCCAAAACATGGTGTTTTCAGGGCAAAATTAGTCATGACTGTTCCCCGATATAGGGACAAATTGGGATTAAGCGCAAATCTGACCATACTGTACAATAATATGTGATTTGCCCGAAAATATGCATCCTCCGCGCATGCACCTCCCTCATTTGGGTCTCCAGCCTCGCCCATTTCTTTTTCAGGTTTACCGGCGACTCAAGCAAGGTAAGTCAAGCAAGAATGATTGCAGTATAGCTTGTTCTGCAGCTCTTAACTTTCAAAGTGATAGTAATCCTTAATGGGCCCTTTGCTTTGAAATTCCGCAGCTACGGATGAAAAATACATATGACTTGAACTATATACGATTAAAACAAGTTGTGATCGATTAAATCTGGTCTTAGGACTGAGGTATTCTTTGTTGCAAAACAATATCAGTCTTACGGTTACTTATCTGTGTTAGCGTGCTTTAATGAAAACTTGCAATGGTTCATCCCCAGCCTTATCTCCTGCGTTTTTATTTTAGAAATAGCCTACAAATTTCATATCAACAAGGAAAGTGTTATCTTTACCTTGTATGTACTGTCAAGCGCTCACCGTTTATATATCCAATGTAATAATCCCGTTTGGAACAGTATTTTTTTCAGACAGACTTTCACCTGTTCACGGCAATGTTGGCTTCCAGCCAGACAAGGGCCTACACAATATTCTACGGAACCAACACTGGGCGCAGTGCACATGATTAGGCCTGTTGTGTCAGTTGTATTGATAATTTTGACATCGTGAGAACATTCCAATCGAGGGCCCTAGAATTGTCAGCAGCGGTATTGCAGAAGGATTGTGACTTTACGCGCCGCAGTTAACACCTTTGTTCTTTACGAGACATTCCCCCATCCAACCTACTTTTCAGTTTGAAAGAACTGGTAACTGTCCGTTTTCTGGGAAGTGAATTGCAGTTTGCACTGCTGTTGTCAAGAAATTACGAAAAAAAAAGCAAAACCCTCCCCACTGGCGAATTGGATCCGACCGTGTAGTCGGCCAATCACAACGCACATCGTTGCATGTTTCTACTGCATGTTCCCTGGCCGGACTGTCGCCGGCAACTTATTAGCATAACATTGCGGCATACTGCCCTGGACGTTCTAGAACCAGGTCATTCGAGGCCTAGGTTAATACCCGCGATAAAAGGTGATTGCTTGGTTGCAAAGTTTTACGTGACTATTTACGGGTTTTCCAAAATAGCTTCCACAGAGCTACGGAAGTGTTACTGCGAAATGGGGCCCAAGTCAGCCACTGATATCGAAGCTCGCAAAATATTTGTCTTATTTGCCATATCAATTGTTCTACAGCATACATTTTTTCATATTTTATTATCCATGAAATAATTTCATTACCGATATAAAATTACCACATATATAGAACAGACAACGGAGCCGCTATGCAGGTTGACTGAAGGAATAGTGGACCACTTGAAGCCGTCGACTGTCTTTCTTAGGGAGGGCGGTGATTTTTGCCCGACTCCAGACCTAATTTAACTGTCCAGTTTTCCGCCCGACAGAGGCAAAATATCTGCCCGATTTAGTCAGGTTTCTAACATTTTAAGGGGCGCTCCAACCCCCCCTCCGACCCGTAAGGTCATGGCCTCGCCGCTTTTTCGTTTTCATTTCACACAGATGTTGCGATGGATATGGATCCCATTTTGACCCCACCTCTAACCTTTGAAACCTTCTAACCAACCTCCCTATACTTTACCCTCTATGACGCAACTGCTAAAATTTTGAATCTTACCTACTTGACAAAACTTTTGAAGTCCGAGTCCTTGGGGAAAATATTAATCCAATTATAGTCCATTCAGTGAGAGAGAATAAAGATGGAAAATTCGGCAATCAATTTTCGAGACTTCGCCTCTGAATCTCTGACTCAGGGCCCTACAGCGGAGTGCAATACTGTATTGCGGGGACTCCCTAAAATCATGGAAGTACTACCTCGGAGAGGTAGTACTTCCATGCTAAAATTCACCCGCGGCGTACTGTGCTAACATGATCCGAATTTTAACCCGGCCCTTGGAAAACCGTACCTGCATTGTCATTTTACTGTCACACGCTGTATACGCTATAGACGCCAATACCATTCCTTCACACATGGGCCTAATACAATTCTGTACTGCATTATGTGCAAATACCATATGTTACATGCTGTTACTATGAGGGCTTCTGCAAATTATGCCTGGGAAATGCAGCTCCTTTTACGTGAAATATCCAATCGCAACTATGGGTTTAACATGCACTCATTCATTCATAAGCGGCCAGCGCCCATTTTTGCGTAACCTTTTTTGGAAGTCGTATGCCCAATTAGTCCCCGTACGTTTATGTGACGTCACACTTATCGCCCGGGATTTTTTTCAACCTTCGACAGCCAGCGCCATCTTGAGATATACACATAAGCGATATTTCGTCCGATACCAAACTTTTACCGAATACTTTTCTCAAGAGCAGACTTATTCTACACCCATGAAAGAGATAAGGTACAAAATTTAGCTCGTAATGGTTGATTTTGCTGAAAATCTGCATGCTGAATTTTGGCCCATAACAGCTGGTTTGTAACGTACGTAGAGCGGTGCGTTACCCAGGATATGAAATTTACTTCGTTAGGTTACTGTACTGTACGTACCACTATCAGGCCTACACGCTGAACTGACAGTACGATCGTAAATAGACAGTTGTATGTTTTCAAGAGGTGGGTGTAGCCTAGTAGGGCGGGATTTAACAGTTGGTCGTTAACGGTGATTGGTAGCAGCCAATGGAAATTTTACACGCGTCAAGTCTGTGAAAAAAAGGGAGGGGGGATCCAATGACGTCACTAGCAAAGCAATGCACATAATGTTGCATGCAAATAAGTTGGGCCCATTGCAGGTGCCTGGGAAATTCTCGAGTCGAAAGTTTCTCATCGAATTGAAGTGACACACAGTACTGTACCTGTAGTGTACATTTGCTATGTAGCAACGAGCTACAGTACCCAGGAAGTGTAAGCGAGTAATGTGTGCTGCATTGGGCTGTAAAATGTAAGACAGTACGATGGGCTGAAAAATAAGACTGTGAAGTGGGTTGTATAGTTTCATTTATGCGGGCCTAGCGATAATCTATTAAAGGGTCATTCACCATCGTATTGTCGCGGAAAAATTGTATTTGCGGTTGTCCGAGCGGAAAGGTATGGAAACACCCATCCAAGGCCGGAAAAACGATAGTGGCATCTCGCCTTTCTATATGCTCTGAAGATGAATTAATACACAGAGGAAAGCGCCGCGCATTTCACAAACTAGGAAATAAATAGGATATATATTCAAAGAATGACGGTTCGGGACGGCTGATTAGGCTACTTTTCATGCTTTCCAAGGTAAGAGAACTTTCTGCAATTAGGCTAACGTACATTGGATTGCAAAAACAGGCCTCATCCAACACGAAAATATGTATGATTTCTTAGAAAGGGTGGGTGGGGAATCCAGTCCCCTCCCAACCGGAGAGGCCAAACCTATTTCTTTGGAGGATTTGTTGAAAAATCGGGTCACACCCTAGGTAATGCAGACTTTTTTCAAGCAGAAGGGTTGGGTCCCCTCCCCCGAAAATATGCAAATGCCTGCCCTTGTGAAATGATTGTCATCTAATCTATGTTTCTACGGCACCCTTCTTATGGATTTAAACTTGACGAATATTACTTTATGTCATGTCTTTTAATACAAGTAAGTTACGAAAGGTGATATGTTAGCACAATATATGAACTCGCAAGGCGCTACGTCAAAAACGGTGCCCCAGCCAAAAAAGTAAAAATTTTCTGTGGTAGTTACTTCCACTTAGGCTACCAAACTTTAAAATGTACTTTAAAATGCATCTAAAAATGAACCTTTCGCCTTTAATCGGTATGTTAATACAGCGTACACTGTACATAACGAGTAGTGCACCAGTGTTTGCAATGAACACACGTTTTGAAGTGTATGAAAGATCCACAGTTTTCATTTTTAACTCGCGTTCAATTATTGAACGACTGTTTGATTTTTAAGAGACTTTGTCCACGATTTTGCTCGATTTTTTACAGTGAAAAACTGACCGCAAAAACCGCAAATAATTGTACGAATTTTCCACGAATCTTAGCGGTCGAATTTTTGTACGATTTTTGAAATCGCCCAAAATTGCAGAATTCGAACAACTTCGCACAAAATCGGGCAAATTCGAAGAAATTTGATTCTACGATATTGTACGGGAGTTAAATGATCACAGTGTACTGTAAGATTATTACCTGCTTTCCAATACCCATACAAGAAGTAGAGAAGTAATTACGATGATTTGAATGCGAGTTTATTTTTGTTTCCAAATGTAAAATGTTTATGTCGGTATCTACAGTTAAATAACCAACGCTCCCCTTCCCATTATTGCAGTGTTAATCGCCGTGTGCGATCGGTCATGGTAGTTTAAAAGTTGCTTCGCTAAACTTTGTTAATAGCAAAATAAAATACTGTTGGCCGAAAACACACACAAACTAAAAGACGCTGATAGACTGCTTTGGAATATACTTTAATCTTGGGGTACTGTAGTTATAACCTCTTCTGGTCGGGACAGCAACCATTGCATTGTACTCTAGACATGTCATAGATTCAAGGTGAGAAAGAACCACGATGCGGCGGCACTCGGGCCACTGAAGTTGACAGAACCAGCTTATCGGATATTTCGGGTGCTCGATTTATTGTAAATAATGATTGAATCTCATGTGTCACTTCTTACACTAAATGGATAAAAGTAAAAACGAAAAAAAAAAAAAAAACACTATACATGAAGCTGTGACACCGTGGTCAACACGGAGCTGGAAAACCTGCCACATTGCTATCGTACTGCATGTGCACTGATCATCGCGGCACAGTACGGCACAGAAAATGAATCAACGCAAATCAGAGATAAATCTTCCTCTAATCTTCTTACACTTGAACTTCCACTTGAGCAATTAACAATGGTGGGATTATGGGACGGCTTCCCGTCGCAGTATTGATTTTTGAGGACAGCTTGGGCTGTTCCATTTTGCCATTGTTCTCAGACCCGTCGAGAAACCGTAGCCTGTGGACGGCTAAATGTCGCACATGTCCGTCGCAAACTCGTCCGTCAAGAGGGACGGAACAGTACTGTAGGTCTTTTTCTCCCAGTCTCCTTTCATTTGGTAAGCACTTTTGGTGCACAGAATGCACACTTTATATTTGTACAAGATGGTCTTTTTGGAAAGAAGTTAAATAGCATTCTAAGGTAAAGGCATCTTTACACTTGCCCATGGTTCAAATACATGTATGTTTGGCAGTCATTGTCTGATTGGTGGGTCGCGTAGGAGTTGATTACAATGCTAATGTCTCTTCTAGTAATATTAACATTTATATACAGACGATGAGTCATTATATTTAAGTTGATGGTAGTAATCGACCTAATCAGACCATATGTAGTTGCTACTTGGTTACATTTTAATAATTGTACGAAGAAAACACAGACAACACAAAATTACCACCCGCAAATTGCAGGTGATATTTATTTTATAGCTATATCCTAAAATGCTTGGCTATTGTAACTTTGATGGCTACCAGTATGTTATTAAATAATACACTAAATCATTCTGGGAAACAGCTTTGTATCTTGACTTATTTAACTCAGCTCCAGTAAGCCCACTGAAATTATAATGAAGTACTTTTTCAGAGCTCATTGTTGAAAAATGTGTTTGGCACACCCGAAATATCACAGTTTGTATTGCTTCATCCATATACAGAAGTATTTTATCATCCGAGATGTTTTCTTATTTAGGACACTCAGTTTTGCTTCTTTTTTTTTTTTTTTCATTGATGAAGCAACCAAAATTGTGGGAGAACCCATCAAGCTTATAAAGTACATGTCTTCATATCAGTTGGGCTCAAGTCGACAAATTTGATATCTTCAATTTTGAAGGTCATTTTTGATGGAAAAACAGTATCTTGTTTGAGGATAAGGCAATTTGTGGTGGACCTTTCAAATCGATTTTTTATTCCTCACACAAGCATCTTTCTTGGTAGTTCAAACCACAAAAGGTTGTAGGTTACATGTAAACTAAGAGGTTATCTTGGTAATAAATTTTAACTGTTTGTTAAGGAAAAATATGTCATGTGCGAGCCACTCCCTATGTTGCATATATTGAAGTGTGTTATGTCAAATTGTCTGATTCCATTTGCCCCTTTAATACTTGAAAACACATGACATAGTAATGTTGTTTGTTTGACCCCTAGATTGGATCCTGGGAGAAAGGTAAGGGGGTTCTTTAAAGGGGAAAGGCATCATTCATCCTAAAATAAATTTATGAGACCCAGAACATAAAATCAGTGTTGATACCAAAGTCCTAACTGTTCTTTCAATTTCAAGTTTGTTTGCATATGGATTTAATGCTCAACACCTTTTTATTTGTTTGTGTTTGATACAGCTGTGACTGAGGCCATCATATGAGATTTGGGGGGAGGGGGCTTTTTTGTGGGGAAGAAGGGAGGAGAGGGGTTAGGGGAGAGGAAATGTGAATACCAAATACAGGGTTCGTACGGGGCCTGGAAAACCTGGAAAAGCATGGAATTCAAGTTATTCATTTTCCAGGCCTTAAAAACCTGGAATTTCAACCAAACAGCCTGGAAATTGTTATAACGGCCTGGAAAATGTCTTTTCAACAAAATGTAAACTGTATTTATCAAACAATCGCGCAAAATCTTCAGTATTTTCATTAAATAATGGACAATTCCGATCTTTCTTGGTCACATCGTATGATTCCGGTGTATGTAAGATCACATTCCATGTGATGATTTTATGGTGTACATAACCTAAGAGCGCAAAGCTGAAGTATACGTACAGTATTCTCAGCAAAGTTCACATTTGACTATTCGCTACTGCAAGAATTCATAGAACCCTTCAGATCGTATCGTTAGAATGCTGTAGTTAATCTCCAGTTCCTATCCCTTTAAATATACTTTGGCAAAGTATGGCAAGCTATGTCATTCTGTAGCCAACTGACATTTTCCATTTTAAGTTATCAGTCACAGAGTTAATGAAAGCAGTTAACACTACCAGGAAAATAATTTCAAAAATAATCCTGGGACATCGCTCAACGACCACAGTAAACTGCTTAACCAGTGTACACCTATGTAGCCTAGGTTTTGGAATTAATATGTATTACATATTAGAATACCGCAAAACTTCAAGGTCCTTTTAGAGGAAAAAGATCCTAAGGGAAATGATCTCAATAAAGGATGCAAATACAGTGCGGATTGTTTGATGAGGGTCTTTTGCACATGAGAAGAAAATATTTTGGGGATTCTGGGCCGATTGGGTTATTTTCAACAAATTATGACAATCGATCATATTGCTTTCATACATGAATGAGAGACCTGTGTTGTCTGCAATACAGAGTGTATGCATTATGCAGGGAGCTGTAGCTCTGTTGTACCCATGATTTCTGAACTCTAATCTCTTCTTTTGGAAAGTCAAAAACATTTCTACATTATTTCGTATGGCAAGGGCCATCAATGGATAAAATCAGTACACTGGTGTGAGCTATTGTGATCGCATGGCGCATATCACACTACTGTATGTAGGTCTGTACTCTGTGTTACATCACTCTCCTAACTCTGTCACACAACTTCCTTTCAAAGATGCCGTATGACCACATGCTTTGGTCGATTTTTTTGAAACTTTAGCACAATGATGGATGAGTTATAGGCTATCAGTGGTGGTCAGAGATTTTGTGTCAAAGGTCATCTAGGGGTCATTTTGTGCATACATAAGAAATTCTCCCTTTCCTAATGGTTGAATGACACTGTGATAAGTATTTGTCAGAAATCCTTTGGATGTTCTTCATTTGGGATGTTCAGTAATTTTCAGTGGTCAATGCACGGTCATTTTCGGCCATTTTGGTCATTTTCTGTCGTTTTATGATTGACTAATAGAGTTCTTTTACTGAAACTTTTATGGTACAGGTTTTGATATTTGTCCTACTGTAAAGATACTGTGTAGGTGTTTTGCAGGTGTTCGGAATTTGGAGTCAGCTAGTGGTCATTTAGAGGTCTTTTTTATGAAAACACTGCCATTTAACAACATTTTGTAGATACCAGTTGTACAACAATGATAAACATACAGTACGGATCATTGTTTACATGATTCTTATGGGAACACAGAATGTTCTAGGGCATACAGTTAACATGTACAAAGAAATTACTGTACGTGATGTTTAGCAGCATATTTGTTTAGTGGTCAAACTTAAACAGGAGAGTATTTCAATACTATGTACAGTAATTAGTTAATACCATAAAATACATTACTTGCTTGTTGTCCGAAACAGCCTGGAAATCTCATCCAAAGAGACTTGAAAAGCCTGGAAAAGGCATGGAATTTACTCCCACATAGAGTGTACGAACCCTGCAAATAAGAAGCAGACATGTGTATGTTCAGGGTTAAGGGTACTGGACTGACAAACATGACCAACCTTTTTACCTTACCAGTTTGCAAATGTTTCCAGTTCGAAAGTCATAGGGTCTGTTTAAATGCCAAATTTGAAGATGTGTGGTGTTTTAAAAGTGGAGGCATACTTGAAAATGAAAAGAAGTGCTAGAGGCATTTCAGAAGGCTGTATTTTTTAGCTCAGTTGTTGAAACAGAACACTGCCCTCACATTTTCCCTGTGTCAAGGAACTATACAAGAAGTCTACAGTATCTTCTATTGAAAGTCAAGCAGGATGCTAAGAGTGTCACTATTTGGAATAACAAGTGTCAGTTTTAGTTCAGTTGATTCATGTGTTGAAGTAGTTCATAGTTTGTATTGGTATGTCTGGTATCCGTAGCCTTCATATTAGTTTGATTAAGTATTGTTTTACATGTTCTTCTTTCAGTGCCACATGAGAATCTGAATCTCAGCCCTGAGAACTCTCCTCCGGTAGGGGGACCTACCATGTACCCTGACCAGCAAACCCCTCCTGCATCAGTTTCCCCCCTTCAGCAACTGGATGTAAACCTCAACATTGTCAAGCAGGAAATGCCGTCTCCTGTTTGTGAGGGCAGTGCATGCGGGGGCACACCTGGCCATTCACCGCCAATTCGTCCATTCAGTGGTTGTCATGTTGATAGCCCTGCCAGCTCAGGATTTTATGGGAACAAAAGGTTTAATAAGTGTTTTTTTTTTCTATGATTTCTAAATCATTTTACTATTAGATGTATGTCTGTGCAGTGTTGGAAATTCCACAGTTGTGATTCTATAGTAGAGTTGCTGCTGGACGCATGGCCAATCTTTACTCTGAAGTAAGGTAACCTGCCCAAGCTTAATGAATACTGTAGGTCTTCAAGCATACTTGCTGCACATTAGCAAAGGAAGTTTAGTTGTAATCTCATTTGATTCTCTGTAGTGTAGAAATGATGAGAAATTGACAGGTAGTGTCATATTGCTACAGTGCATCATGAAATGAAAGGAAGAAACCAAAACTATTTTGAAGACTGAGGCAGACTTCTTCATGCTGTCTAAAAAAAGAAAAAATTAAAAGATACAACTGCACTTAAAATTGAAAGTAAAGACCTTTCAATTTCAAAAAAAGGATGCTTCTAATGTCATCATTATTACAGGAACATGTGTTACCAGCTCGTGTTTACACTTCACCTTTGCAAAGCATATTACCCACTCTTTTCTGAATTTATTCACTTCATGTCAATTAAGTTGTTCCCCATCATTGAATGGTTATGAAACCATCCATTTCTTTGTTTAAAACTGCTGCTCTACATTACGTGACATTCAATATCTTTGGGCAGTGTTAAATTGTTACAAAATTGTAAGTCCTTGAAAGCAGAGAACTGGCCTTAGTGCAGCTGTTTTTTTTTTTCTTTTTCAAATTGTACTTTGAATTTAATGTCATTTTAGTCTGATTTTTTTTTCACATCATAGACCTACCTGACTTAACCTATCACTTATTATTAAATAAGTCTGAACCTAAGTTTGCATCCTACATAGTACACACAAACAAGGCATTCAGTAGCCTTGCTTATTTACCATTCATTCATTTTTCCTGTTTGTTTTGACAGTGGGGGTAGCCCCCTCAGACAGCTTTATCTGATCAGCCTCTCTCCTATTCTTCCTATTTGCAAAGTTGAGCTCTGCCATCTATCAGTGTTTTATATCAGTAGAGCTATAAATCAGAAGGACATTTACATGTCTGTATATATAGCAACTGATAATATAAAAGATTCAAAGGAAAAGTGACTGAATGACTGAGAAGTCTAAAAAGTTTATCTTTTTCCAAACAAATTGAATAAAAAAAGTACATTGTTGTCACAATTCTTTTTTGTAAAATCTCTAAAAACAATATAGTCAGAGGTAGTTTTTTCTTCTTTTTTTTTTTTTTTGGGGGGGGGGGGTTGAAAGGGAAATATTATTTCAATAAGTATGTATGATCAAACTTGATAAATTCTGAAGAGTATTGCCACAGTTTATTACAAAAATTTCTGAAGTGTGCAAGTCAGGATGAGAATAAAGTTAAAAAAAGAAAAGCAATCTGTTTAGTTTAAATTTCATCCTCCCTTATTCTCTACATTCCTTGGGTTAAAGAAATTTTCCCAACATAGTTATAAGCAAATCATGACAAATAGGCCATTTAATCTTCCATTTCGAACTTTAGTAAAACTAGAATGTACTAATTAAAAATAAGTCTTTAACATCACTCTCTAGGTATCATGTGGTTTTTTTTTTTTTTTTTTGTATCATTTCGTACATACTGATATGCAAATAATGGGTAAAAAGCAATCAGCTCATTTGAAGTTTGATCTCTTGATATTTTACCTGTGACATGAAAGATTATGTTTGCATACCTGCCCCCTAAGTTTGAACTTGAACGGGCTTCTGGTTAAAGAGGAGTTCACAATGTACTGTTTTTGTTAAGTTTAGGCAAATTAATGACCTTTGACCCAACCCTTAGCAACCAAAAAACACTTTTAAAAATTATCAGCCCTACCACATCATAAGGTTTTATTACTTCTTCTAAAATACTAATATTCTAATAATGGCAAAAACCAATTTTTAGCTAGTTTGACATTTGACCTTTGATCTGTGACAACATAAGTTACAGGCTGTATGCATGGACAAGTTTTCATGTTAAGGTGCCTACCCACCAAGGTTCTATGTCATTCATTAGACTTACAGTTTAGGGGGAGTTTGCGACACACTTTTTTGCTCATGCACTCAGACACTCACACACAGCTTCACATTTCTAATATTAGGTGACGTACATCTCATCTCCCTATACATCACATGTAAGGAGGTGAGATAATAAATGTATCTCCTGTGAGAAAGGCTGTTAAGATCTCTTTGTGCTGCCTTCCTTTTTTCAATTTCTCACATTCCTTTGCAGTATTTTTGTAACTATGATATGTTCAAGTTCCATCTGTTCCCTATGGGGTCTCAAGGGTGGTAGACAGAAGTTTTATGGGAAAGAAAGTTTCTTATTTTAGAGTGAAGAAATGTCCAGTGTGGGGGACTTAATGTATTATGTATCTGCCATTTGGATCATTGTTCACTTGTTCTATTAAACTGCCAGAAATAAATATCTGGGAAGAATTCTTGTTTAGTCTCATTTAAAAATTTACATTCTTTGAAAATGTGATGATATCATGCCTTTTATCTTATCAATACAGCATGTCTCCCAGAATTCAAAGACAGACCTCAGAGCCTTGTTTCAGCAACCTTCCTTCGGAGAATGGTGAGAGGATGTTTCACAGGCAGAGTTCGGAACCCTTCCTGACCTGCTTCAAACCTGGAAGTGTTTCTCCATTTGAAGAAGGGTTACCAGTCAACATTAAAAGAGAAGCTCCAGACTACAGTGAAGGTGGGTTGAAAGTAACAGGTATTCATAGCAGTATCACCACAGACTGAGGGAGACAGGGGCCATGTAGAGCCCCCTCCTCCCCTCATTTCCATTAGGTGATAAAATTAGGGGAAACAAATATTTGGTCCAAGCGTTACATTTGTGGGCCTTAAAAAAGTTTCACATAGAGGAGATAGATTTATGTGCCATTTCCCATGCAATGATTGTAGCTGACAACTATTCATACATGAGCTTGTATTTCGTAAATCTTGCATTAAGCTTGATTTTTCTGGAAGTTAAACTCAGTATTCTGACTCAAAGATAGATGGGTCTTGAAGTTTCACTAGAAGGTGTTTAACCGTAAGTCCACCAGGTCATCTTTTCCAGTGGCAATTATTCTTATCCTGTCAGTGGTATGTTTTTTATATTCAGTTGACATATTTGTATATCCCTGCCTGCAGTTACCATTTGGCAAAAGTGGACGAGACTTCTGCTAGGGGGCGCCACGTGTAGCCTCCTTATTTTAAGTCTTTAGAACTTTTAGTGAAAGATCAATTTTGTTCAGGTTTTACTTGGTTGGGGTCAGATGTCATCATTTCGGATCACAGTCTTATTGGCTTTAACCCATTCCATGTCTCATCATCTCTTTGTTTAAGGTCTTTTACACTAGCTGCATTGGTTCTTGGCTTCATTTGCCAAATGTTAGAATTACATCCCCTTGTAACAACATGAATTGATACTGGCCCTGAGAAGCCTTAGGAGCACCCATGGCTGACATAAACATTCTTTAATTGAATAAGAGAGCAGTTGCTGTATGTTTACTTTTGCAAGTTACACATGGATCAAGTTTTGTGTAAGTCTTTTACTCAGTGGACTGCTGTTGAAAACTGTTCAATTTAGTTTTAAGAATTATTCACAATTGTGATCTGAACTTTTGGGCCCCTTTCATTCAGCCATGTAGCTTGTTTTGACATTTTTATGCCAACTTTGTGTTTGGATAGTCCGAGGGGTTACAAAGTTCAAATTTGCTTTAGGTGTCTTTTCAGTCTTAAATACATAAACTTTATCTACCTACATGGGAGACTGTTGTCTAATCACTTCTGATGAAGAGATAAATACTTCCTGCAGCTAGGAAGCGATCAAACACCTGCCAGTCAGAGACCTTACTCTGATAAAGTTTCTGTTAAGGTGTCATTTGGAATCCCCCACCTTGATTTCATAGGCTATGGCATTAGCTCATGTGGTGTTTATAGATAATACAGGAAAAGAGTTAAAAAACTACAGTTGGCAGTCAGTTTGTTGAGTTTCTCTCCCAGATTTGTTTGGAGATGGTTGTTAAGAAGAAGAATGTCTAGGAAACCGGTTTTTCAGGCCAAGACTTGATAGTATTATAGACAACCTGAGAGAAGCAGGTAGTAACATAAAAGGTGGTTTTTGTATGTTGGAAAGGAAAGTCTATAAAAATAGCATTCTGGTAAATTTGCATTTGATTCCTATTTCCTAATTATGGTTCTTGAGGTATTAAAACATGAAATTACTGCATTTTCAACCCAAAAGTGAACTTGCAGCAAGCATGTGTGACATCGTAGCCTCACATTAATCAGACTTTGACATGTTCTTTTAATCATTACCTGTCCATCTGGCTAGTTGTTCTCTAAATCTTCCAGCCTGCATAAACATCTACCTGTCTCGTTCTAATCTACCTGATAGACTTTGAACTTGTTTGTGGAGAAAACTTCCCTGGGGTACTTGGCTGACAGGCCAAGATATTGAACAGTACACTTACCGCAGTAATTTTTTCTTTCCCCTGGTTGTCAAGCGGGTGGTCTGTCGAGCTCTGTATGAACTCTGTTATTTCTTAATTGAATTCTACTAATTCTTTCTGTTTTATCATTCCAAATGAATTTATAAAATAAGGTATTAAAGATAGCAATCATATCATCCGTTGGATTTTGTAGACAAGAAAAAAGGTAATTTAGTGTAGGAATGAGAAGCGATTTAACTACTGTAATTTTTCCGATTAAACTCAAAGATCGTCTTTTTACAAAGATATGTTTCTTTGAATATCAACCAGGACTTTATCAAAATTCAGATTAATCATTTCCTCAACATGTTTAGGAAACTTGATGCCAAGAAAACTAAAATAGCGGGAAAAATTCTAGTATAAATGATTAAACTCTGGGTAGGTGATATCCAAATCTTTCATTTGACCAATCCAGAAGAGAGAACTTTTATCATAATTAATTTTTAGACCAGAAATATGGGAAAAGAAATTAAAAGTTTCCACAACAGCAGACAGCGAATTTTTTTAACTATCCAATATTATAAACGTGTCATCTGCATATTGGGATAAATTGAAATGGTCATTAAGAATGTTTACACCTTTGATTTTTGTAATAAGTTCTAATCAACAACCAAAGAATTTCTGCACAAAGGACAAATAAATATGGTGAAAGTGGGTCTCCTTGTTGGCAGCCTCTTAAGATATTAATTTTTTCCATAAACCAACCATTGACCAACACATAAGAAGCACAGTCGCAATACAGAATTTTTTACCATTTGATAATATTTCTTCCAAAACCAAAAGATGAAAGTACATCTCATATAAAATCGTGATTCAAATCAAATCAAATCAAAGGCTTTTTCAAAATCTAAATGAAAAAATTTACCCGAAAGTTGTAAATCATCAGTAGCAATAAGAATGTCATACAAAATTTTAACATTTTCCCCTATATACCTGTTGGAAATGAAGCCACATTGATTTGAATGGACCAAACTTTCCAAAACACTTTAACCTATTTGCAACAGCGGCTGATATGATATTATAAATTCTTAAGTTTTGTTATTTCTTAAACTTTTCAACCAATTTCTGTCTCCACAATTTCATACTTTTGTAATGTGAGTCCATGAGAGGCATGGCAATTTTTTGAACTTTACATTTCCTATGGGTAAATTCATATTCCTATCCATCAAGGTTAAAACAATAGACTGCAAAAACAAAGCAAACAAACCATTGCTCTGCAGTGTGAGGAGATGACATCACTCCTGATTGCTTCAAGTTCATTTTGGGTAAGAAGCGTAGTAACTTCATCTGCTAATAGCTAGAGAACAGTTTACTGAATTGATTGAAAATTACACCTGGATTTTTGGATGTAGTCCCCTTTGATATGTTAAATTGAAATTTTTGTGTGTACCTTTTCTTTGACTAAGGCAAAAATTTGAAGACTTAGCCTGTGAAGGCCATTGTCATAAAAGATTCTTCAAACATATTACACAAGTTTGCCTGGTACCCCATGCAATGTATTTTACAATGTACTGAAAACACCACAGCATTGGTTGAGTGGTGTTAGTTAAACAAGAAGTCCGGTTTTGTTTGCTGACATTGGTGAAAATAAAGGTGATTGCTTGCCGTGCTGGTACGTTAAATTTGTCATGGTAGTCGTAAACCTAAACAGTGGTATCACAAGAGTTAGTAGTTATAAAGAAGTGTTCATTCCTGTGAGAATGACCTTATTGAATTCTGTCTGCCTGTGTCACCATTTTGAAAAAAAGGCCAACATGCTGCAAATGTGCATTCATTTTATAGTCAATAGCATTTTACATTTCCTATGGATTACATAGAAGTCAAAGAGGAGTTTCAGAAGGGTGATAAGGATTAGGGTATGGAAAGAAAACACAATAGGCTACCATAATTCCTTGCCATAGCATATTTGGGACAAGATATTTTTGTTGTACTGAGTTTAATGCTAAGGTCGTAGTTTTTCTCTTTCTCTTTTTCTTCTCCCTCCCTCTCTATCTCTCTTCTTTTAATTTTTTATTTTTTGGAAAATTTGACTTGTAGAGGTGCATCATGAATGAAGCACATAAATTTTTTCATGGGCACACAGCAGAACCTGTACCCTTTGACAGCACAACAAGGTGAACTGTTCCACTGCTCCAGATGACTGACCCCTTTTGGGGGTAACCTGCATGGTATCATGTCCACCTATCTCCCAAACAAAATGACTTAATCTCCCAAGCCATTTACTGTACTTTGCAATGAATGCAAGAGAACTAAAGAGGCTGAGGCTGAAATAGCCATCACTTACTGACAACTGTGTAGCTTGTGTATTTCTGTGTTGTTGGTAATTGATCTAGAGGGGATGAGGATGTACTATTTAGCTATATAAATCCATTTTTGCATTAAATTTTTGGCATAGGTCATGCATAAGAGCTTGACATCAACACAGTCAACATCGTCATTGTAGTACATTGTGAGAACACTTTTAATTTGAATTGCAGAATCTGCAGGTAATATTAGCTGCAAGGGCCTTGCAGTACTCTTATAGACAGTGTGTGTGTGTGGGGGGGGGGTAGGGAGGGGGTAGGGGATTGCAGCACAGGGTTGGATTATTCAGTAAAGAAAATAGTTGTCTGGGAGAAATTCCATGCATATTGCACATATTTAGCTGCCTACCAGCCAGTTAATCCAACAGAAACATTACAGTGTAAAGGATCATGCAGAACTTAAAAGGTAGTGAGTCTTTCACAAGGCAGGTCATTGTAAGCTATTTCATTAGGGCCTACATAATAAAAGATATTTTACTTTAGCCAGATCATGCAAGTATAAAATTGCAAGTTATACATTGATCAGACAGGAGTAATCCTCAGTTTGTGACACACTTTCTGTGGGCACATCAGTTTGAGTTGAAGAATGCTTTTAGTTAATGGTTTTTAGTGCCAAACATTTCTCCCTTTTAACCCGAGAGGGCAGCATTTATACTCCACTTCCATAAATTTGAAATACTCACTAAGGTTTCAGGTGTTCTTTTATTTTAGTATGTAACACTACACCATGGAAAGTGGCAACAGATCACAGTTGTTTACAGTTTCTCTGTTGTCACTTAGGTATATTGCATGTTTAGGTTGGGTACAGATCTTGTTAGTGTCTTTTGCTATTCTGTAATGTGTTCTTTATGGTTTTAACTCATTGGATGCCCCCCTTATCAGTCAGTGCCAGAAATGCAAGTAAAGATATAAAATAATACCTATGTGGAGTGTTGATGTATGGATGCTTGTTTTAGCTAAAGATTAAAGAGTGTATGCAGTCAACCCCATCTGTACTTTGATACATCAAGTTGTAGCTGTCAGATTTCCTATACAAGTACAGTTTCTTGAATGATGGTTCACAACACAAATCGTAAGCATATGAAGCAGTTGGTCTGGAGGATCATCTGCGCCAGCCCCCCTCCCATTCCCACCCCCGCATATGAGAAAAAAATGTTGATTTGACTGCAAAACAATCTTATTTTCAGGGCAAACTTCGTGTAATGATTGTTTGCCTGTAAGGAAAAATTATATCTACTTCCGCCCTTGTAGATGCTCCCCATATACCTATTCCATGACAATTCCCTCTCACACCCAAAACCAAGGAGATGTCATTGTGTTTACATTTAATTGTTCATCAACCCCGCTCCCCCCCCACCCCCCCAAAAAAAAAAATGTTAGAAAAACAATTGACCTATGTTTTAGCTTGCCTGGTATGTGAATTACAGTGACTGCATTTTCCTTTGGAAACATAGTTGTAGCATATCCTATATCCTTTAAATACAGAGAAATCCATTATTGGATAATTGCCATTAGACAAACACTCACTGATGCAGACAAACTTGTTGATGCAGGAGAAAACTTCATGATTAAGTATTTTTGATTAATTTTTAATGTGGTATAAACAAGAGCCTGGTATCCTCTTGAGGGTAGACTAAGTGGAACAAAATACAAAGGAAAGCAAACAAACACTTTTCAGTAATAAATTGTTCACAAATCGTTAAAGTAGACTTGCCAAAGTCCTCTTGTCTAGAAAATGGTTGCTCCCTTGTGAATAATAACTTACTCTTCTTATGTTACATTTCATTGGCCCTCTGAAGCTTTTCTTCTTTTCAAATAGCAGTCATTACAAATCCCTTATCCCAGCATTAGTCATTTTTGGAACATTGTCAACCTACTGATAAAAAATTGTAAACTAAGTCCCAAAGGTGTGACTCAAAGTCAGTTGTTATTGTTTAAGTTCAAATGATTTGCTTCTGTTTTGATCAGCTTTGCTGATTGGTTAGAACTAGCATACTGTAGTGTCTATAGTGACAGTTTGTTCAAGATAGAATCTGTATACTCATGAACCTCTGTGTACTCTTTGAAAGTTTCTGAGAAATGATGTCAGCATATCGAATAGTGGAGAAAGCATACCAACCAATTGTCTCTTTACAACAACAAATCCTCCCTTTACACTGTTGAAATATCTTGCTGTAAATAAAGGGAATAAAGTGTTGATCACATTGTACTCATGAAGTATGAGGTTTATATCTCCTTCTTTGTTGTGAGTATGTACTTTGTACTAATTCTTTGGCATATGTGCCTGTACTCAGACTTGGGAGAATGAATATGTACTTACACTAACAGATCTAACAGTTAAACATTGATGTTAAGGCAAAATTTTGTACGATGCTCAATGAAAAGTACGTGTACTCTTGCTTACAGTAAAGAGACAGTTCGCTTATACTCATCATATTGTGCTCATGCTACAGATCTACTCATTACAAAGCAAATCAGTGATTAATTTGAATCCAGGTTGGAATTGTGGACATTGGTTGGCTGGGAGAGACAAGTTTTAGGGTTCTAATGTGACACAGACTGGGGCACTGCAGAGGTATGTTGACAGCACATTGGGTAAATAACTTGTCTGACCATAGTTGGCAGTGTTGTTTGCACTGCCATGCACAGATGTGTTTCACGACTGCTTGGGTTCAAATCCTGTTCAAGTTACATGGTTTTTGCTCAGTCTTTCCCCAATTTGACATATATTGCTGTTTAAATTGTTTGCCCAGCTGGCAGAGCTATTTTTGCAAGCCTAATGTAGTAGCCTTCAAACAGACTAGAATACAAATCGTCTTAACATTTCTCGTTTGGAAGATGATACTCTAGCAGTTCATGTGGGGTATTTTTGAAGATTTTCAACTGTGCTTTTCAAGTGGTATTTATTGGTTCATCCTTTCATTTGTTCATTCATTGTTCATTCATCATAAACACACTTTATCCTTAATAGATACTCCCAACCAGTCCAGATGTAGGGCAACTCTCCCCAAAAGATTCTTGGCCCTGAAAAATGAAGGTATGTCATGGTCCCAGCCGTACCTTTGTGAAATGCATGTATGTGCTCCTCTGTAAGCAAGTGTGCCTTCATGAAACCCACCCTCCCTTCCTGTTGTCTTTGATATGCACCGTTGTGTAAACTGTGGCTTTTGTGTGAAATTTATCTGAAGTGCAGAGTATCATAATAGAAGAGTTAAGTAATAGATTTGGAAATGAAAATGCAAGTTCACAAATTGAGATGGGTCTGTAGTAAAGACAGTTTGGGGCAAAATTGAGACATCATTGGAAGTCAGAACTATTTCATTGCTATCATAATCTTTTAAAGGCTAAAAATGTTGTTGCAAAGATGCTGTTAAAGAATGGGAAGGAGCTAACTGCTGTCTTTGTTACAATAAAACCTGCATTTTGAATCCTGAGGGTCCAAAAATTGAGGTAATCAAGCACGTGTTTATTTGCTCTCTGTGGAAGGGAGGGGTGTCAGTGGTAGGTGTCATGCATGTTTGTGCTGGTTGTTTTATGTCTTGCTTGTTCCATCCGCTAGCTGGTGCACTTTTGCCCTTGTACTCTTGTGTCGTCTTGTCCAACTTTCTTTACATTTCAGCTGACTTTCCTTTGAGAGCTATGCTCAAAGGAGAGTTTATGAAGCTTCAGTTTCCAATCCTGGACAAGTCATGAAACCTTCTGATGTGAATAATGTTGGAAAATGAGAGCTTGTGGCTAGAAGGAGAATGAAAATTAACTAAAGGGATGTTCAGTATCTTCAAATGATAGAAGAGTCCTGTCTATTTTAAGTCTTGAAAAAATATCTTTTTAATGTACAAATAAAATTTACCTGACATACATATTTTTGTTAGAAGTTCTTAAGTTTACGTTGTGGTGCTTGAAAAAGATTGCCAAAAACCATAGGCCATTTCTTTAGTAGGTCAAGGGTCATGTACAAGACATTCATTAGCTTATGAATGTACATTAAACCTTCTTAGACACAAATAAACGTGTCTGTAATTATTGAAGTGGAGCAGACTTGAAGCTAAATTATGTTCACTAATTAAATGGAAGGATAGCTTGTAAACCACCTGTGTGGTTAGTGAGATTGCATAACTCTCTTTAATTTCCCATGTAGCTATTTTTTTATTACTATTCGAAAGTGATTGTTTAATATCGACATTGCTAACTCATTGAAGTAGTAGTTTGTCAAACACCTGTGCAGTTTGATGAGATTGCATGACACTGTATAATTTCCCATGTAGCTAACTTTTTAGTTATTATTCAAAGTGATTATTTAAAAGTCTGTTGCTAACTTAACGGAAGAATAGTTTGCCAAAGCTCTTGTAGGGCCACTGATGAGATTGCATGTAGTGTGTCTATAGTTTCCTATGTAGCTAATTCTGAATTACTGTTCAAAATAAATATTAAAAAGTCAGTTTGTCTGGAATATATCCTGCCTGTAGTGGTGACACAAATGAGATACTTCAAGAGAAGTGTAAATCAATTGTGCTTGCTTAAGTCTTTTACATAACTCTCTTATTGCTTTTCCCTGTGCAAAGTGTAGAACCATCTTTAATGTTGAAAGTTAAACTGTTCAGGATACATGCAAATTTATGATGAAACTGATGGCAATCCATTTCAGTTCTTGTACAGTACTATTTCGTATACTGGAACACAGTAGTTATTTAACCAGGGAGCTGCCACTCTGCAGCTCTGAGTAGTTATTTAAGTGCACTGTTTTTGCCATGTTTATGTGTCACTTAAAAATTAATTGCCTACCAAAGATATTCATTTCCATCAACCCCTGGAGGTCAAGTTCAAAACAAGTAATGCTGACTTTTGAATGGTACAAATAAACGAGCCAGCGGTCCCTCTTGACCTTGCCCGTACCATTCAATTTGCTCACTGGACAAGGCCAGAGCTAAGCTGACACAATATTTTGTAATGGCCCTGTTAGTGTTAACCCTGTGATGATAAGTTCTTCAGTGATTAGTACCAATATTTAACTGATGTGCACATATCTAGGTGTATGTGAACGGAGAAAAATATGTGGCTATGTTAGAATATAAGACTAGCACATGCCTAAGTATGTTGATTCGTGATTTCGGTATAGTATCTTTAAAGTGGGCCTATATGCTGGCTCTGTGTGGGAAGCCCTAAGGGATCATTTTCAGTGAGTGGGCTGATGGCAGACTAAAAATAGTCTTCTTTCACTGACGGAATATCTTCTGAGCTCTATGTTCCTGATGACATCACTGCTCCTTGGAACAATTTTATAAAATCCTCCTTTTTTTAGTAAAATAGCTTTAGCGTGAGAGTCTGTGCAAATTAGATGAGTAAGGAGTATGTATTAATGTCCCTTGTAAGCGTTGACTCTGGGGTAATATCCATGGGTCAAAAAGTTAAGTATATGCAACATGACTTCAGTCATTTTGAGTACCAAGTGAACTCATTGCACTCTCTACTTTTTCATGTTTCTGAGTGCATCCTATATTAACACAGACAATGCAACAACTTCATTCCAAGTGTCAAATTTACATTTCATTAAGAAGCAAAGTTCTATAGGGGTTGCATGTCTGATGAATATTTAAAGATAGAAAATCTATTTGCATACTTCATAATTCTAATAGATGCCACCTTCCCCCCCCCCAAACAAAACCACCGTGTTGGAGGGATGTAGGAGGCACAGGTGTATACCCATAGACCAAATGCCCAATCAGTTGGGTCAGGTAGTGGTATCAGGTGATGAGTGTACATTATAAAATGTATACACAATTCTGCATGCACTTGAAGTGTACGACAACTCTAAAATCACAAGAAAATATATTGCATAGGTTAGAAAATTGGTGCCATTGGTCCAAGTGCTACATGAAACTTACGCAGTAGCTGGCATATGAATTGTTGGAATTCATTCACTTATCTTGAAATAGTCGATTGCGCAGTACTTTGCGATGTCCTTGGTGCACAACTCACCTTACAAACATCAAAAATATTCATCTCTATCGACTTTGCATTTTGTATAGAAAGGGCTTGCATAGCCAAGTCAGTTCTCAACAATAACAAAATCATTACATTTTTAAGCTTCAGCATTTGGTATCTCACCACAGGAATGTCCTGTTTAGATTGGAGTTTATTACCAGTGAGACTCATTGTTCAACCTTTCCGACATTTAGTTTTATTAAGTTTTAACTTGAGGTGCACTTTCTTAAATGTGTTGAGGTGCACTTTCTTAAATGTGTTGAGGTGCACTTTCTTAGATGTGTATAGTACATACAAGATATGAGTATTTCTAACATAGCAACATTAACAAAATGTGATGTAACATTAAATAGATCCATTTTATGAGTTTAATTTTAGATGACCACATTTCACCTTTAATAACTTTTTTGAGTATAATGGTTCGATCTGAACATATAGCAACTGTAATTGAATGATTTGTGTATAAAATCTCAAGTTAGTATGCAACACAGTTTCCTACAAAAAGAAAGAATCTGAGTATGCAACTTACTATCAAGTAGAGGAAAAGAAATAGTTTGCTTGCTGGCAATATTATTTTTTGGCCACAGCACTTCAAAACTGATGTTTAATACTGGTCAGAGAATCATTAACAGTAGAAAGCAACAGTGCATTGCCCATACACACAAGTACAACTTGTAACTGAAGGGCAGATACTAATAAACAAAGTATCCTGTTATACCTTGTAAGTGATTTTAAAATGTGTCTTTTGTCAAAAATTTTGTTTTTCTTGTAACTTACGTTTTATCCGTCCCCTTTGGGTCAATGAAGCTTGTGTAGTCAATGATGTGTCAAGTGATATTATGTTGCTGTTAAATCAACCAACTTCAGTACGTGAATATTATGTGTCCGACCTGCGCATTGTTACATCTATAGGTTGGTATACTCTGGTTCTCGAGAGGATGAATTACTCTGGTAGTCAGTCAGTGAACCTAAGCAGAAAGAAGCTTCTTAAATATCAGTGGCATAAAACTTAATTTTTGAATGAAACAAATAACATGAATTCCCATTCCCAATGTGGAAAATTTGGTAAATGTGGGACAATACATAAAAATAAAAGTTGTGTGTAATTGCCATACAATTCCTTTTCAAAGAGTTCTTCCAACTTCGTAGCTCTTAAGAAGATACGATGCCTCGTTTACAGCTTTTGTTTTGCTATTCTTATGATATTTAATTTCTAGAACTCAAAATTTCATCCACATTAAAATAAACAAGCATTTTATGGAATTTCTTGAAAATTAAGATTAACTGGTGCATGGAACTTCTGTTAACTTAAAAGCTCCTCAGAGGCCCTTTAGCCAACCTTCTGAGATTGGGGACTCAGATTGCGCCCATGGTTTTGGTTTGAAGGGTTTATGTTAGTTTAATATTGTACTAGTTTTGTCCCCATTTTCTCCTTAAAAATTTTCAGGGGTGGGGGATGGGGGAACTCCCCCTTGATCTTGCTGTGCCAATGCTATTCCTTTGATACTCACTGTCTGCATATTATATGGAAGCCTCACTTTATCTGTCACCTGATCTAGCTTGACTTTTTGATACGATCAAATGTTTATCCTCAGTGCGTCGTCATAGAGGGCGCTCCTCGCCTAGGAGTGAAGTTGCATGCAAGAGTTCTATTCATTCCCTGGTTTACGACCAGTATTCTCATCTATATCCTGGTTCGTGAAAATTTCTATTTGTTTTTGCATGTGTATGATGTAGTAGTTGATCAGTACCTCTTACTGTGGATGTTATTGTGTAAAGTTTGAAGTGAAATTATTGATGTATAGCATGCTGCACTGATAAATTGCATTGTTTTTATTAGCAAAATTATAAGATTGAAATGAGTCAACAGTATGTGATGTACCATGTTTGTAGCCTTTTGCTTAATACATTAGTTTCTATATACATGTGTGATTCCTCTCAGTCTGTAGTCATTACACATTGGGAGTTTCATTAAGTCTCATACATTATGAATAAACTGGATGAGACAAAATATTACTGATTTCAGATTTTGGACCTTTTTGTACTCAGTTTCTCCAGAATTTGTTTTTGTGAACTATATAACTTGCCAACATTTAGTTTGTTCCTGTCTTGACACATCACTTTTTACATATAACTTTTAATTAATAGTTTGTCTAGAGGAGTTTTTGCCACATCATCTTTTCATGATATCATTTAAAGCTATCAGTTTCTCAAAATAAGCACCATTCTGTCGTATCTGTTAAAATAGACACTATTGTAGGACATATTTCCTGTCTTTGGAAATTTGGGAAGCAAATCATTTTATGTCCCTGTTTCTCAAAATAACTTAAGAATACTCAGAACAGGAAGGTTTAGGCAATACAAAAATAATTTACAATAACATCTCAAAAAATTGATGTAAGGTTGTCTGGTTGTACAACTTTCTATGGTTTTGAACTACAAAGGTTTTAATTTGTAATTGTTCAAATGGACAGTGCAGGCAATCCTCATTAGAACAAAATGTCTGTCATTCAAAAGGAAGTTTGGGTCAGGAATATTTTTGTTTCTTTTCCTCTTTGGAATTATTTTATAATATGCAATTGTGTCTAAAAATACTCTAAAAGTGAAGTGTGGTGATTGTACTATTACATAAATTTCATGTTGTTTTTCCTCACCAGCAGGTGAATGGAGGCCAGAACTGATCCGAAATGGTCCCCTCTTCCAGCGCAGGGGTTCCTTGCAGCTGTGGCAATTTCTGGTGACCCTCTTGGAGGACCCATCAAATGCATCCTTCATCACTTGGACTGGAAGAGGGTTGGAATTTAAACTCATTGAACCTGAGGAGGTAAGATAGTATTTGCTTGGTTAAGAGTAAAGCATTTCAGCTCTACAGCTTATGAATATTCAGATGTTAAATTTGTTTACTGAGCCGAGGAGGTAAGGGCCACAGGGCCATTAGCCAAATAAAGAGTGGGTGTTTTAAACATCTTATGAATTTTGATGTGGTTATACTTCACAATCCTTACTCCTTCAACTTCATTGGTGAGGATAAGCATTTACCTATTAAAAAATGGGTATTTTTTCTAACTTGTTATGAATATTCAAAACTGGGTGGCACCAAGTACGGAGTAGGGGGCCATGCCTCCTCACCGGTTGTCCATAAGTTAAATTTCATTTTACTGGTGTTATCATTGGTATAGAATCTTTCTGGTGAAAGCACCAGTGTAGGAGATTCATGACTGGTAACATAACAACCATTTGAAGGGCAAATGCAGTTGTCACCTTAATTTGAATTTGAATACCCCCCAGCCGCATGCTAGTTTGTGTATGGTGCTTGATAATCATGTGACAATATCTACTTATTCTGAAGTGTAAAATTGATGCAAAGGAGACATTACTTTACTTATAAAACCAATACTGTTTTCAAACATTATGAAAGATATTTCTATGGGACAAAGAGGAGATTGAAAGATGTTTCAAAATAAGGCTGAAGCAAAATGCACTTTCAGGAACAAAATATAAGTGGGAACCAAGATGTGGGTTTCAAAGATATGCAGTTGTCAACCTAAAAAAAACATTTAAATGGTCTTTGCTGAAAAAAGTAGTGCATATAAAGTGTTATCTCATCATTTTTTCACAAGTTTGATACCTTCGGTAAATTGATCAGGCAGTGTTTTCTTAGTACCCAGATCTCTGGCATATTTGCTTACTTCGTTAACATCTTTTTGGTTTAATTACATGTACATAATATATGTCCATGTCACTTTAAACATTTACGACAACTGCGCTTTTACATTTAATCATGACTTCTTGGAATTCTCTTTCAATTCTGGCAGTTTTGAGGATTTCAGGAATATTCATTCTTTTTTTTTTTTGTACCAGCAAGGTTCATTTTGTGCTAACAGGGTTTTATTCACCCTCAATCTATTTCAGTAAAGTAAACCAAAAGTCTAGTACTATTACAAGAAACACACCTGAGATCTCTGGTTCTGAGAAACTTAGGCACAGAAAGAATATTGTGAGGATAGAATAGTGACTCATAAATGAAATTTGAAAAGGTCTTGCTGTGCATTCATTATTTGCTGATTTTAATCTTGCAGAGTCCATGCATGGGGCATTGATCTCCCATAGCTTTTTTGCATTTCTGTAATCATTTTGTTAGTAGCAAATATAATTCTTCAGGATTTTATATGTGTGTGGTAGACTAGCTTAGATTTTGAATCAAGGAGCTTAGTAATAAACTTGGTCTTATTAGAGGAGGCCCCCAACTTGGTATGGTGCAGAGAAATTACAAATAATCATAATGCTGAGATAGTGCAAATAAGTAGAGGACTAACATACGAACTTAGATGGAGCGGCATCATCAGGATAAAAACCTGTAAAAAGAACTAGAGGTTTGTGTGAAAAAGTAGGGGCTGGGGTTGGTTGGGGGGAGGGGGAGTGATAAAGGGCTCTTGAAACAAATGTCACTGAGTGAAAAAATGAAAGTTAATGGGAATATTGTCAGAACGTGTGTGTGTGGGGGGGGGGGCTGTGTTTCTTCTCACCCTTTGCCTGTAAACTCCGTATGCAAATGGAAAGTCTGAATTTTGTAGGATTTTTAAGACAGTGTGAAGAGGTAGTTACACATGTGTAGTTGGTGTATCTAGATTTTAGTTTCTTGCTTGAGTTAGGAGTGTTATCACTGCACCAAATTATGCCATCATGACCTCACTCCTGCCATTTGTGGGAATAATTTGCAATAAATCTACCATTTGTCTTGTCCTAGGTGGCACGTCGTTGGGGAATACAGAAAAACAGACCAGCCATGAACTACGACAAGCTGTCTCGCTCTTTGAGGTATTATTATGAAAAGGGGATTATGCAGAAGGTGGCCGGAGAGCGATACGTCTACAAATTTGTCTGTGATCCAGAGGCCCTGTTTATGCTCACTTTCAGTGATGGCATGGGAGGCTCCCTTCGCATTCCGCCAACTCTGAAGTCAGTTCCTCAGCCCCAAGATCACAACGTGCCTGGACAGTATCCCATGCCAGAAGAGTGTGGCGTACCACTGAGGCAGTCTATGGAGCATTACGATGACTACGTCCCTGACGTTGGAGCACCATGCATGCCCAAGCACTTCCCACAGGACAACTTTGCCTACTGAAACAATTTTTTTTTAAGTTTTACTAGATGTTTCCTGTTTGGCATCTTCTGGTCACCTAAATGTCATCCTTAGATAATATCTGGCATTGGAAATCGACACCTAATGCACACATGCTTACTAGCCATTGTAAAGCTTGATGTACAGGCTGTAACACAGAATAGCTGTTTGGTATTTTTGGTGTGGTAGTGTTGCAACATGCTTTACTTCCTGGATAATTGGCATACCATGTAGGATACAGAGCTACCATCTTTACTGGTCAGTTATGGATTAGTTGGCTATGATGTCTGCCAGTCAACTATAACAATACCCATTGTGTGTAGTTTAGTGTCTTATGGGATCAAAATGCAGTTGACAAGTATGCCTCTACCATCTGGTGCATCATGTTCAATGTGACAATACTGTACATTGTTACATTGAATTAGGTTACACCACACCCACTGTGTGGTAACATGTCAGATGGTACCATGTTGGGTCATCATGATGTCAGATGGTACCAGGTTATACCCTCATGATGTCAGATGGTACCATGTTGTACCATTGTGATGTCATATGGTACCATTTGGTACCATCATGGTGTCAGATGGTACCATGTTTCACCATGTCTGCTGTGTCATATACAGTCAGCCATGTTGCACATTCTGTGTAAAAAATGAACCACAGATTAAATATCTATAAGAATGCTGATAAAATACAGCAGTATGTAGGATTTTGTAGGCCAGCAAATGGTGTTGTAAACGACATAACCTTATTTTGGCAGGGTAGCAAGTAAACTTTGCAAAACAACTTGTCAGTAAATTTGATACAATTTTTGCCAGTAACTTGAAGGCCTTGCCTTCCCTAAATTCCTGTGTTACTGTTATACCTTAGATCACAGAGATGCTGCCAACCTGTTGTAATTATTCCTTATGTATGTGTGCACGGGTGGGGGTTGGGGGTTCTCACAGCTATGTAGGCAGTTCATTTCATTTTTGGAGTACACTAAGCACTTTGGGAAAGGTTGACAGGGACTAGTCGAAGGGTAATGTTTGACATATTGGGAAACCCAAATAAGAACTAAATGACACAATTGAGTTCTAACAAGCCTCAATTTGTAATTTCACAAGATGGCATGAAAGGATAGTTGTGAAAAAAAAAAATTAAATTTCTCATTGATAAAATGGAGAAAAACACTTTATTGATTCTAACCTGTTTTCAACACATGAGAATTGTTCATGCTCAAACATTTACACTCTTACCCCTACTTCAGTGTGTTACACATTATGTTAACATAACTCTGTTTTTATTTTTGACAAATATGCATTGACTGATGTGGTTGAAACTAGCATACATAATATTACCATTTTCTTGGAGAAAAAGTTTTCAAGTGAGTTCATTTTTGCCATTGTGAGCAACAAAAAACAAGAAAAAATATCATGATTGCAAGGAACAGTGGGTTTTCTAAAAGGCAGGAATCTTGGTTATTGTAAATAGTTAAAGAAGGTCTTTTTATCACTCTTTTGTAGCTTTTTATTTTATTGTTTTCTCTTTTTCTTAGCCATTTCAGTACCACAAGTCGAGCACCAAAATTAGTCAACATTTTTGGCATTGTTAGTACTGACGTGTATCAGGATTGCTTGTTACATGAAATAGTTTACATTTTTTAAAAGTATCATCATGTCATTATAGTATGGTTTTACCTAAAGGGATAGTTCTCTTTCAGTTTCTCCTCCAAGGACTGAACAACATCATTTTTGGTTAAAAAAAAAAACCTTTATACAGAGACTCAAGAAAGTGAAAAAGTGTAATCAGTACTTGATCTACTGTACTGAATAATTTAAATCTACAGGAATATTCAGTGTGTTGTATATTCAGTGGGTTGCAGGGAACAAAAATAAAATCAGGATAAAATTACTGTTATGAATTTTTTTCTCAAAAAAGTGAAAACTTATTTTTTGCCCATTTCTATTTGTAATAGTTGTACAAAAAGTAGAAAATGGTGACAGGTCTTTGTAAATTATATAGAGAAAAGCTTTAATGAGCTTTTTTGCAGTATGAAAAGAAAACATTTAACTTTGTAATTTTCAATCATGTTTTTTTTTTCTTTTATCATTTATATTCACAAGAAAAAGGTAGTTTACATGATCAGTATATGTTCTTTGTGAAGGAAACTGTGCATCCATAATTGTGTGTAGTGCTAGATGCTAGCATAGATATTGTACTAGTGGCCATAATAGTTACCACGGAAACCCTTGCAGCTGACTTTGCCAAACTTCTTTGCCTAGTTTGTCATCTGAGTGTGAGATACAATCCATGCAGTAAAAAGTCACAAGAAAGGGTCCACATTTAAGTTGTAGTAAACCTACAATGCAAATAGCTTCTGGAATGTCATTCACAGTGCCACTTCCTTTTTAAACATGTAACAGTAATGAGATAACGTAGTTGGCATTGTATACACAGTTCTAGAGTACAGGATACAATGAAACAAGGGTTTTAACATTCATCAGAAGCTCATAATATTTAAGGAATGTCGGAAAGTTTTACATGTGCATGCTATGTAAGTAATTAGCTGTATTTCAGGTTTAGTCATTGAAAGGTTGGCATATTTGTTGTGGTGTAATGAACATAGTTTTATGTCATACAAGATTTCTCATCTTGCACCCAAAAAGCATATGAGTACTTAAATAGTTTGCTAGCCATCTATAAGTGACTATATTCTGGAATCAGTTGAGTAATGTTTGGTGGTTTGGTATCTTTTAAGTACAATTACGTTAATTAAATACTAGATGTTTATCCATAGCTACAGAAGAAATTGCTAAGGAAAACCCAAACACTCTTACCTCACTTTGAAAAGAAAAACTCTTTCCATTGATGAAACTTGGAGTCTAGTTTGCCAAAGTCAGGCTGTCATATATTCTATTAATTTTCAATGAAAGGAGGAGGAAGGGGGGGGGGGTGGGGGTGAACCAGGAAGTTGGTGTTATTTGGTAAATAGGACTTGTGGTCAAAACTGGCAGTTGATGTTGTGAACAATTGGTTAACTCAGTATCCTCCTTCCAACATGTTCCTTCAATGTCTTTTTTTTTTTTTTTTACAAAGTAACATGCTATTTGTACAGACTGTTTTACATGTTGTGTGACTGTAGTATTTGCTGTTTCACATCTGGTAGATACTTCCTCTGTGATACTGATGTAACAAATTAATATTTCAAGTGACACAGGATCTATTTTACTAAAGGCCCCTTTCATTGAAGACAGTCCAGAGCGTGAAATATTCAACCAACAAAGTCACCCTTGCTGCTACAAGGTATGCTACAGCACTATGAACATCCCTGCCTTCAGTTTCAGGGGCTGGCAACAGCAGGCTAAATTTATGATCTGTGAGATGGGAAGTGCCTAAAAAGGGAAAGGAGTATCCTCTTGGCCTTTGAGAACATGCAGTTAAAATATCCCTCACCTGTTGGACTTAGCCCAACAGTGGGCCTGATCTGGCCTGTGGGCCATAAGTTGCAGACCATTCTCATAGATTGTTTGGGAGATTTATGCAAATATTGACCAACCAGATCACTACGACTTGTGAAGCATGTTTCCCTACCCCGTATGTATTAATGTTGGATGTTGCTTGTTCATATGCTTTTCATGCTTTTCAATTCAGGAAGCAGGAAATATTTCTGTGTTGGTTGCTGGTTAACCAATAAGATGACATTTTCAGTGATTCTTGTTGATAGATGTATTAATGCAAACAAGTCTTGATACTCTGCCAGAAGGGCAAGTACTTAATGGCTCCTACAAGAAACCAAAAATGAAACAAATTATGAAATTTTTCAGGCATGCTTACTATGAATAAAATATGTATAAAAGAGCATTGATGTTGTGAGAAAGCATTTCCAGTTGGTGTGGAATGGTGTTGTATGGATATAACAAGTAGCAGATATTACTGGTGCCAACATTTAAATTCCCAGTGTCAGCTAATGGCAATCGGATATGGATATTTGAGATATGGGGTACTGCATGTACACTAAACCGTAGGCTTCTAGGTACTACCACTAAAGTGTTGCTTCATTTTTGTGAGGTAAAAGATTTGACTCAAAGTCAAACATACTAAAATAATGTAATATTTTTACGAAGAACAGGAGAATTACCGATTATGCAGTATCGATAGATTAGGTAAATATTACTGATACAGTTACAGAATGATAGTAGGGAGATATTAGCCGATACCAATATTGAGAAGAGATAGATCAGTGGAGCATAATCAAATCAGAAAACTTTTAGCAGTACAAATGTGGTCATGATGAAACAAAGATTGCACTTGGCTGAGGGTTGTCTTTGCTGTTAAGTAGAACAGTGGATGGCTGGTGACAGAGGAATTTCCTCAACAAATTTTTTTTTTTTTTGCCGACTTTTGATTTTTTGCATACTGTTCTTTGACCTAAAGTAGGAGCCATTGGTTTCCTTATGGAAGGTGGCGGTTGATGGGGGGAGGCTGGAGCAGTCATGCTTCCACCCCACAAATAAAAAAGGCCTGGTAGTGGGGTCTTCCTTCTTGGACCTGGCCCTAGACCTAGTAGCTGGAACAATGATTGCCACAATGGCCATTCCACCCCTGATCTGTGCAGGTTTTGCTGAGATGTAATGTCCAGTGTGTCATACAAGTCTCAACCAGTATGGGATATGGATCCTGGTCACAACCAGTGGGAGCAGTTTGATACCACATTGTCTATTGATAGCATATCAGCTAATGAAATTTTTCCCAAAATGATGTGAAGATAGCATTTCACTGTTCCATGTTTCCCATTAAGTGTGTGATTATGATGATTATGATAATGTTCTTTGCCTTAGAGAAGAAGTTGAATGAAACATTTTATCTGTACCAGAGTAGGAGGAAGAAAGAAAGATTGTTTAGTCTTGTAATCACTCTTCGATGGGTGTGTTTCATCAGGTCCAACACTTTCACTTTTACAAAACCTGTTTTGCATAACTACTGTTGTATATTAATTACAAGGAGAATTTTAAGAAACTTTCAGTGTGATTTGTTTTATTTTGTTGGTGTCCCAGGTGATTGTTAGAGAAAAGTTGTCATCTTGATGAAGTCAGTGTGTGCTGTATAAACTCCAGTGATTGCCCTGATTAAACAAAGAGTTGCTTTAATGACGCCTCAATGCCAAACATTACACAAGCATAGCAGGAGGGCTAGCGGTTGGCACAGGCCACAGTATTTTTCAGTTGCAGTTTTCGTCTTCTGACTAAAAAATAAAAGCATTTTGTCTTTACAGGGCGACAGACCCGAAAGACTGCCCCAGGTAGTATAAATTAACTGCCGCAGACCCTGTGATGATTTGTATGTGATTGTAAATGTGTGTTTTCCCCTCAAAGTACTCCACGAGCAAGCTAAGTGGATTTAGTGACATATTGCATTGATGATGCTGAAAAGAATCACTCTTATACTGCTCATAAGCTTTCGCTGCCATTCGTCATACAAAAGTGTAAATATTTTCATGGTTATTTGTCATAATGAATCTTATCTCAATTTACTTTGGTGGAAAATTTCCAAGTTGCTCTTGACTATCCTTGCTACTGATACAGAAAATTGTGAAAATTATCAGAACAAAGTGTCAAGCAGACGACCCATCAAAACCATAGGAACACAAAGCAAGATAAAACTTTTTTGTAGCACTCTTTTGTTGAGTTCTTGATTGAAGTTTGCCCCCATTTCGTCAACCAAATCCAATCCAAAGCGACTATGATACTTGATAATCAAATTTTGATACCTGTAAGGAATTAAATTATTTTTCAATTTCATATTGCCTGACATGTTTGGTTTCTGCTCCCTGGATTAACATTTAGTTCATGATGGAGACTGATTTCAGTGACCTTCAATGAATGTAAGCTGATTTTGCCCTGTAACAAACCGTTTTCAGAAACTGTTTTTTGTTTTTAGAAAGCACGCCCTCTACAGATACGCCAAAAATAATTGTACTACAGTCCGCCGTCTACTGGTAGACCGTGGACTGATCCCAAGTCGACCGCGAGGGGTGTAGGGAAAAAATGAAAAAAAAATTAAGTTTTTTTTTATGTGCAGCTGTATGACGGTGTATGTTTTGTAATCTCGGGGGGTTGGCTACTTGAAAAGTAGATTTTTGGTCAAAAAAGGTTGGGCACCCCTGTACTACAGTATCTTTATAATATCATTGAATTAGGTCTTTTCGACATCGTTACATCGTTGTCGTCTTGTGTGAAGTATCTCTGGTTTACTTACATATCTTTATGGATTTTATGATTTAGAACTTGAACAGCACTTCTTTTACAGCCCTATAAGCGACCATGAATGTAGTGGCCGGCAAATTCGTAAGGCATGTGGACTGTTACTTCATCTCGGGCAGTTGTTTGGTCCAGTTAATGTAGAAATCGTGGACTGCCCACCCTAAAGTTTAATTTGGAGTCCAAACCCACCACTTATGCGATGGCAATTACCCCAACTTTTGGACAAATCGTTGTTGAAGGGCAGAGGAAGTCACACTAAATATGAATACGAATATGGGATGCTCGACAAGTAATCGTGAACTTTTTTTTATAAATAAAGTGTTTTTAAATACGGAATGGCTGAGGATACACATGTTACATGCAGTACTTGTGAAGTTGAGAATTTTCATGAAATATTGTTGTGAGGGACAGTACAACGAATGTGATAGTGTTTAACTAATGTTTCAAACGGTACGACACTGTCATGGATTGCAAGAGACGGTCTGCGTGAGAGGCCTCCCCTAAATGAACTTCGGAAGGTTCGAAGAGCCCGAAATGTAAAAAAAAACAAAAACAATAATATCCTGGCTACTACAACATATTTAAAAGCAAAAATTCAAGAGCGTGACCCTCGACCCAAAAGATTTGAGAACCTCTGGTATATGCCCTTAATCTTGAAAACAAGAGGGTGAATTCCATAGCAATAACATTCATAATAATTTTGGGTATGGTCCATGTTCACTGAGCCAGCTGGGCTCATCAGCAACTAGCTCGCTTTGATATCGTCAATGGTAGATGGGCACCGCCAAAAGCGCCTTCAGTTTTCGACAAGTGCTTAGAGGGTAACGGGATTGGGGTGCATGTGCTAACCACTCCCAAGCCTGCCACACGGACGAGAGTATGTACCTGATCTTAAGCAACTTTCCCAAAAGCTTGGTGGGATGGGCATCTTTACTTTTCACCACTGTTCAAACACCGCGCCGACCATCCGGAAGCCTGAATCGGACAACCTCAAACTATTTTAATCGATCGACTTTGCAATCTCCCCTCCCCCCACTGCAGCTCTTGCCTTATGATGCCCAGCTAAAAACTAGAGAAAATCACTAAATAATAACAATTTCTAAACACATAATTAGTTAAAAGCCTTGCCAAAGATAGCACCATGTTTACGTAAGCCAGGTTTTGTTACCCCCTCCCCTAAGCCCCAGCAGGATGGGACCCATGCACATGTGAAGAGGGAAGGGTCTGCCCAGGTGCCAACTATCTATAGGGAGGTAACTTGGTTCTCCGCGTAGGCAGTGTCATGAGCTGCCCCTTGAGATTTCGCCCAGGCTACGGTCCTTTTTAATTCCTGGAAATTTTCCAACTAGCTCTAGCCTGTCTAACCTATCACTAAACCACCCCCTGAAATAGGCTGGGTTCATATATATGTAGATCCTTGCAGTATTCAGCGCAAATTAGTGGCGCCGTACTGATTTCATAATTCGATAATACATTGGACTGTTAAAGAAGTTAGCAAAGCTGAAGAAGCCCATTTTCCCCTTTGTCTTCGGGTGGAGTTACTCTTTCAGTTCCATGGGCGGGGACCCTGGGGATGGGGTAGATATACCCCTACGGAATTGGATGGGGAATAGTGTGCACTATATTCTTCCCCCACCCCCACCTCCATGAAATCGACCCGGCAGATTGGAAATCATGTAAAAAAGTTAAGGAAAACTTCTTAATAGAACAGAAAAATTTAAACGATTACAAACATTCATGCTTTAAAATGTAACATACAACCTGGAAAGGGCCATTTCCGGTGATCTCGGGGCATTTTCGGCCAAACTTTTCTTTGAACGCTCCGCGCCAACCGATGGTGACGCTCGACTTAGATAGTGCCTCACCCTCCCCCCCCCCCCCCACACACACACACACACACACTTTCAAAGACGGATCGACGCCCATTTTTCAGTTCCATAATTTCTGCAAGCAATGTGGGAGGAAAAGGTGTCTTCATTAATCGTGGTCATATCTCACGTCGTGATGGGTTGTGAGGGCGGAGTTTTTAACTTGTCTATAGTGCTACCGGGGGGTGAGAAAACCCAATCCGTTCCGTTCGTCAACAGCCTAGACAAGCTTGGTCCCTATGTTGTTACACCGACTGAGGGGGACTTGCTGCTGATCAATTGTCGGAGATTAGACATACATTTCGGGAGGCGAGGTTTCCTCCGGGTTATTGGATTCACAGCTGAGCAATTTCTGCTCCCTATAAAACGTTTTGTACACACGCATAGGAGACAGCTAGATAAGGCTAAGTACATATTGAAACTCTATGCCACTTGTAGTTTCAATGGACCACTCGTCAGTAATCTCCTTCGGCATTCATGATACTTGAAACCTTTCTCAGAGAATTCATGTTACCGTGAGGCAGGTCTTTGTGAGCCTACACTGCGTAAATCGCCAATGTTGAAATATCTTTACGGTTTGGCGCTGTAATACCACCGGTCGACACTTGAGTAATAAAACAAGTTAATTTGCTTTTCGAGTATAAGTTAATGGAATCCCTTGTGCAAACTGGACATCCCGTATGTGTGGGGGGTCCGCGAAAGTGATGTACGCGTGATCTTTAAGAAAGGCATTCTCTAAAAAAAATACTTTAACTTTGGAGGCAGAGTCATGAAAAAATGTATGGAATGCAAGCCATTGAATATTAGATCCCCCTTGGCCTGAAACAATCCTTTGCTTGTGTTTCAAATGTTACTCTACAGGAACCTAGTTTGAAAAGAAACCAAAAGAAACGCTGACATTTTTCTATAATTTTTATTAAGCTCTTAAACAGAGGTGACTTTCATGCAAACGTTCATACATTTTCCTGGTAATGCTAAATAATATATTCTACTTTTAATTTTCCTATATCTTTGTTTCTTTTTAACCCACACATCGGAGGGGTCAGCTCCCAATCACTATTCCTGTCTTCGCTGTTTTGAACTCATCAGGATTAACATGACTCATGATAAGACCATCAATGGACCGATTATCGGTTTTTGATATCGCCATCGGCCGGTATTTGCCATATCGGTCTAAGACACTTTCAGAAAACTTAGCATAAATGACCATACTACCGTATCCAACCGATATCGCTACTTTAGGTAAAATTTATTTTATTTCCTAATGTCAGATTGCAAGTCCCAAAATTTTACCTCAAGTAAACAAAATGGCATGATTCGACATTCCATTTCCTTAACTCATCAGACTATAACAGTACGACCATCTATATGTGTATTGCTGTAAGTTTTATGTATGGCGTTTTAAGCAATGGCGGAGGGGGCTAAGGGGCGGCGGTGCCGCCCCATTGGCAAATTTTTGTTCGTGTAAGGGTGGGAAATTTTTGTTCATGTAAGGGTGGGAAGTTTTTGTTCATGTAAGGGTGGGAAATTTTTGTTCATGTAAGGGTGGCTTCGATGCAAAATGGTACTATTTTGGGCAAAACTTTCACCTGATCACATGTTACCGAAGAACTTTTATTACAAGGAATGTTTCTTACTTTCTTGGGATGTCTAGGAAAAGGGGTGAAATTTTGGTAGGCTATGTATGGCGGATTAAATGAAAAATGGTACTACTTTTGGCAAAGCTGTGAACTGATTTTGGTGGGAATTCTTAATACGTGGTGAATTTTTATTATTTTGCCTGGGTATAACGGAAGGGTGTGTCGTCTAACTTAAACCCCCTTTGAGAAATATTTATTTATGAAGATCGCTAAGCTACACCCTGGTGCTATTTTTGGCAAAACTTTGAACTAATTACGTTTAGAATTTTTGTAGTGAATTTTTCTAACTTTTTGGATGGATGTGAGGGAAGGGATATTTTCCTATGGACGGAAATACAGACCCCTTCAATTTGAGACTTTCCTTTGTGAAAGTTCGGTGAGATGCAAAATCGTGCCATCTTTGGGAAAGATTTGAAGTGATTGTGACTGAAAATTCTTATTATTTAGCGATTTTTAGGACTGTGACGTGGCACCCCTTCAGGATTGGTTTAGTATGCAGACACCACCCCCTCACATGTCACTATCAGGTAGTACTGACGTCTTAGTATCAGATCGGTTTCCATCGATACTGAGGAGGCTTTAAATATAGGTACTGGATCAATGAAAGGCTACGTTTATAATTATATTAAGACTGGGTTCTCAGAAAAGCAGCGAAAAGGGGGAAGTTTGTGCTTTCTGGTTTTATTGGGATAATGCGAGTCTTTAATGTTAAATATTTAACTTTCGTTACCTCATCAGAAGTTCCTGAGTCAGGTGAATTGTCATATGACCAGGCTATCAGTCTTTCGTGTCAGTCCATTTTCTTGGTAATTACCTCGAGCGAGTGAATGACAGGTGTCTGTCAGTCAGAGGTATATGGCAATCCGTCGAAGTACGTCTTTCTGCACTTAAATAGGCTTTCAGCACTAGTTCAACTTTAGTTTTAACCTTAATCTTTCAATACAGGCGTAAATAGGAGGGTCCTTACCAACCCGGTGTGAGAAACAGGAACCGTGCACCTGCCCCCCCCCCTCCCACCCAGCCTACCCTAACTTGAAAAGTTTGTATTTACTGAAACACAGCCATAATCTAGGAATAAACGTACAATTTCTGATACTTGACTCATCTAGTCGTGAGGATGTGGTATTATCGTAAGGACTAGCCTAAGATAAAAAAAACCCTGTAATTAAATGTTAATGATGACCATTTTGCGGGCCTCTCAGCCTGTTTTAGTCAATGGTTATGGTTTCCAATGAAACCGGTACTTTTCACTGAACCCCTTAGCGCCCAGGCCTCATGAAGGTCTCTGAAAACCTGCGATTGACAGTCGTGTGCGACCTTCCTGATTGGACAATTATAGTCAATTGAAGGTCATAGGCGTTTGAAGAAGGGCAGGGGGAATTGTCCCCTCCCCGGAATTTTTGGACAACCCCAAAATTCGGGCAGAATGTGCAGAAAATTTGGAAAAAAAATTGTTCTAAAAAGGCTCAGAGATTCGGGCGAAAAATCCCCCGCATAAAAAAATGGTCCCATACGCTTGTGTGGAGGGCACATAAAGACAAATAATTTGTGTGTGAATTACCGGAATAGGCCCGGTACTTTACTTTTGTGGTTAGTATCTAGATTTCTGACTCCATTTATGGTAAGGACACTGAAGAGAGGTGTGACGTAAGCTCTACGTGACAAATGCTAACATGAAAAGCACCTAGGGGGACATCGGTGGTTTTGGTTGGATTTGTCACCTTCAGAGAAGGAACACAAGCGTAACATGCTCCGAGAGAGTTATTGCTGTAAAATATATTTAATCTTTCATCAAAGTTAGAGGAAAATAGTCTGGAATTCGTCTAAAATGAAAAAGGGACAAACCAAACTGGGCTTTCAGGTCACACTTGCAGTAAGTAGTCTTGGTCGACACGTTAGTAAATATTTACTTCTCACACGGTCTAATTAAGTGAGAGCGCTTGTCAACTGAATAGCAAGTGCTAGAGTAACTCCTTTTTATGCCTCAGTGTTTCGTTCATTACTCTTACTGATTAGAAGAACTGTATCAAAATAAAACGTGAAAATGTATAGAGGGCGTATTCACAGTAGTTTCCAACCAAAGTTGTACTGCAGTGAACTTGAAGGCAATATTACTAGGGCATTGAACAAGACTACATTTGCAGTGTTGCAGAGAGCACACCGTTACTAGGGGATGCCGAGAAACTCGTCAGCTAAATAGTATTACATTCAAGAACACTTTCCAGTTACTTAAAACTAAATTACCCTTCAAAGTAACGTGCATTATCGTATAGCCACATAACTAGGTTTGGCACTTTTCTCCTCGCCACTTTTCATTGTTACACTGACCTGATAACTTCTTTCAAAAGAGTCATCACTGAAAAGCTTTAAAGGGAGATATAAGATATTGCTTTATGTGGTACAAAAAATATCTACCTTTGAAACAGTTTTTTACAGGAAAAGAATGATAGGCCATTTAATGTTAGGTAGGACAAGGTTATCACAGATAGAAACCCACTTTGTTCACCAAACTTTCAATGTTTGAGATTGTGTAGTATTCTTGTTATGTAACATATGTTATATTTTTGAGAAGAAGAGCTCCTGTCAAGGTTTTTCTATTTTTAGAAAATACATCTATACTGAATAAGAATGATAAAATGATAAAGCATTATTTTTCTGTGTCATATTGATACAATGCAGAACACAATATTTCCCATCAATAAAAATGAAACTCCAGAAGGTTGCTTTTGACCTTTAACCCAAAATATTAGGTCCACGTCAATTATTCGCTGCGGTTATAACAAACTATATCTACTATTATTAGTATCATACAGCTATAAAAGTGCGACAGCGATATATCTTACGGCAGGCTACGCAGATATCCCTTTGAAACGGTAAATATGTGTTCAGGTGTTGTTTTGATTGGCTTTCTGGTACTTACACAGGTGTCACACCACCGGTACGTTATAACAGAATCGCCCTTTGCGTTTAGCTTAAAACAAACATCAACTACACCTTGTATGAAGGAAGTTTACTCTTTACGGAATGCTAGTTGATATAACGGTTTCTGATTGACAACTGATTTGTCGAGAAGTTTGTAATCAACTGTCGTAAGAAGACGGTCGTTTCACCAATATTTTCATTTCCTAATGGTGTGTGAGAACAAATAAGTGGATTTTGACATGACGTGAAGTTACTTATCTGCTCGCGGAACGGATTTTGTGTGCACATGCATTGGAAAAGGCAGTGTTCACAAGATCCAAGGTCCGCTTGATCGAAGGTTCACTCTGAGACCGAAGATCTTAATGTTAAGCCTTATCTTGCCCTAATCCTAATCCTTACCCAAACCCTAATCCTACCCGAGGATAACCCTATGCATAATTTCAAGCCAAACCTCACCCTAATTTAAACCAGAAGTAGATTTTCGTCCAAGGGGATCTTCGGTCCAGCGAAGCTTCGATCTAATGAACCTTCCGTTTAGTGGGTACGCCCCTTCCCCTTGGAATACATCACACTCAGGACTACCACAATGTGGCAGTTAGTGTTGTATCGAGGTCTGACGGGCCTGTGTGCTTCGTACAAGCGCAAACGACTTGGTCAATTCGCCCAAGTAAAATGCACAAACTTCCCCTTCAAATGAAAAAGTTTTTCATATCTTCCTTTTTTTTCATTTCAATTTTCCTGTGTAGATGGAACAACACATTAGCCACATTCATTGTCTAGAGCAATTCTAGTGCCTTTTTGAGTATAAAAGAGAGCAAAATTGTAATAAAAGGAACAAACTGTTGGAAAAGAGAGCAAAATTTTTATAACACAAAGCAAAGTTTTTCAGGTTGGAAAGTTCACGTTCCAGTTGTCTCGATGCCGAAATGCAAATTGAATGAACATTTAGTCGACTTTAAGCAAGTCCGGCCTTGACGTTGCCATCAATTAACATCAACCCACCAAACCCCTTCTCTCCATCCCCCCAAACCACCTATATGTTAGTAATTCGTCGTGCAGGAACCCCCACATAAAATCAGGCAAGGAGAAAGTATAGTGCCATACAGTCTGTGCATAATTCCCAAATATTGTCGAGAACGGCGTACTATACAAACCAGTCACCCCTTGACACAGCCCAACAGTTATAACGCAGATATATGTCTGGAGTTGAAGACCTCAAGACATATGCCTAAGCGTACACAGGAGTGAAAGCATCATAAGACATAACACGGGGTGGAAGATGTTTTCCCTGAAAAGTTTCTATGATTGGAATATAAAGTGCGACTGTCCTTAGTCGGCATTTTTTTTTTTCTAAAAACTAACTCCGTCACTCAGTTTCTATTATTTTGGAAACGGAAAATGGTGAAATTTTCCAGCAAGTCGTTGTTTTTCAGTTTATAATGCCTATCAAACCGAACAGAATTGAAATATCTTCAGAATTCATCTTATTCTGAATTCCTCTCTTGATGAACAAACAAAAGGAATATCTTTTCAAATTCAGTTTCATTGAGCGGTAAGGAAACCGTAATTATATCAGGGAGTTGTAACTCACTGATTAGACCTGGATGATATACCGGTATTGACTGACAAACCGAGTGATGACGGTAATTGACGTTGTTTACAGAAACGTAACACTCTTGATAGCTCCACTCTGCAGTGCCGTCAAAGACTAAAAGACTTGGAGGAGGTTGAGCCATTCAACTGTAGACTTTTTGGACACTTTTGAGGTAATTTTGGGCCTTTTAAGACAGAGAAAACTAAAACTTCGAATTGGAAATTGTTGGGGGGATGTAGCCCGGTTAACACCACCACCGTTCCGATAGACCTGTGCTGACGGGAGCCGACGTTGAGAAAAGACTTCAGTTTTAGTTTATTTCCTTCCTTTTCATTACAAGTTATATATAGATTGTTCAAAAGAGACTCGGGAAATTAGTGATACACGAAAACAACAGATCCTTTTAAGGGGGAGTTTTACTTTTAAAGAGGCGATTTTAGTATAAATAAAGAAAAGTAGCATATTCTCAATGCCATACTACAAAGTGAATGTTCATATTATGCTTTCTGGTACAGGCCTACGAGGCAGGGGATGGAGGTTGCAACCCCCCCCCCCACCCCATCCGAAAAGAAAAAAGTTGCTATTTTCGGGAAAACATGCATTAGAATTTCGAACAAAAGTGCTACTTGAGATACCGCCCTAATTCTTTAGGCCCAGTGGTGGAGCTTTTTGTGAAAAGGTGGGGAATAAACAGATATGGGCCCTTGAAGTAAACGTTACTGTTTCAACAAGTGAAAGTCAATGGAGGGGTGCCCAAATAGTTGCGGGGGGTTACATATGCTCCTATCCTTCTCGTGATTTCTGTGTCTATGTTCAGGCCTGTGTCTCATATGGACGATTTCTTTTACCGGAAGTGACGTGTGATCAATCAATTATGGTGTCACAGACTTCCATTAATGAACAAGGCGTGGGCTATTCTTTATAATGTAACACAGTTTCAGAAATGTAGAATATTGAGACTAGCAAGTTTTTGAAACATGATGAGCCAATTACATGGTACTTTATTGTGGAGACAAAACTACAAAATTCAGTGAAAACCTAGAAGATTCCAGTCAACTTGTTCAACATATGTGCAAAAAAAAAAAAAGGAAATGAAATGAAATAGCCTGGCATGTCAGTCTTTAGACTTGTTACAAGTCTTCCATCTAGAGTACAGTAAGTATTCAAATGCAGATAGCCGATCTTAAAGCTAAAGATAAGTTGTTTGTAGTTGAACGAATCTCTTCTTGTTCTTCCTTTGTGACAAGGATGGCAGTTTACAGGCCCGTAACGAAGATATGTGGTCGTGGGGCCGGGGTCTGACTACAATTCTCCCCCACCATCTCAAGTCACAACTCTTAAACACAATTTTACTTCAATAACTTCAAAATGTTGCTGCACTATTAAACAAAATTGATTGCAGTATTTGATTAAAAAATAATGTAACCTTGCCCTTACTACTAACCCCCCCCCCCAAAAAAAAAATGTTTGCTTTCATAAATTATTCAATGTTAAAATATTCTGCCCGAGGAGCGACCCTCCCATTGGATCTGATGTGAAAGATTTTACTTGAAAAGAAGTTCATGGCTGCTTCAGTGAGCCTTCCCCCAATTCTCTCTTTCGTTTTACCGTTAATCCTCCGTGACACACGCCATAGGAAGTTCAAGCACAGAACATTTCAATGAAGTAATGTCACTTCAACTTCAGCAAGATTTGCTCAACTAGTATCCAAGGAGGAGGCGACGGATCCTCGCCGTGAGGAGCCAAGTCAGCTTTCGTGGCTTTCAAGTTTTGTCAGGCAACTCGCTGGTTTAGGCCACCCTCACGTCTTTCCATTGTTCTAGTCTGTCTGTCAGAATGACAGACATTTGCTACAAAAGGATTTCTTTCACTCTATTCCCTTTGTTCACCAGAGTTCGTTTGTATTACTTTTGTTAGAGCACGGATTAAAACCTCGTAGCTCTCAGGGGAGCCAAAGCGAGTAGTACTTTCTTTTGCATTTTCTCTTGTAATTCAGAAGCTGTAATAGAAATTGACATGTCAACACAAACCATTGTCACTTTCCTGGGATTCAAACGAGACACCTATTTTTTTCTTTCATGAAACTTCCCAGTGCTTGTCCTCAAAATACTCAGCGATGTTTCTAAAAGGGGGAGAGAGCGAAAGGAATCTTCAATTTGATACAAACTTGACTTTAGCTTTCAGTTTCACACGCGATTCCAATTTCGGACACCGCTACACGATGACGTACGAATTAAACTGACGAGTCCGTTCATCTGCAAATGTTTGGCAGCTCTTTCTAGGCCCTATATGTATTTATCTTTATTAGCTCAAAAAACGAAAACCGTTGATCCATCACAACAGTGATCAAATGTACGAAAGGTTGCCCGGGCCTGCACGGCGCACCTATATTGCTACAAGTACCTGCTGAGTATAAAACGTTATTAATACGTCGATACTGTTCAAGCAGTGCTCATCGCCTTTGAGCGTCAACAAAACTGGTTTTAATTAGGCTAGATGTAAAAAGGGATCATTTTGCTGTACGGTATCATTGGTTGCATATTTAGGATGGGGATAGGGGCGTAGCTAGCTGTTTGTATTTTGAGTACAGTTTATATTTGAAGGGGTCTATCAGTAGTCTGTGACTGATATCATATAGCTGCAGTACAAATATGTGAGTATAACAATTCCCTCCGAACCCCCTCATCCCAATTTTCTTTGAGTCAGGGATGGGCTAGGCAACCATCATTGCAAGCAGACATACAATTTATTCAAACAAACCTTCGGCAACCATTTTCCCACCCACCCATGGCCCAACCATGGGCGTCCGCAGAAAAAAATCAAGGGGGCAAAATTTTTCAGGGGGCCCAACTTTTTTCATGGGAAATATTTTACTCCCAGAAAAGAGTTTAGATGCTACTCCCACACAGTGTTGACAAAGGCGTAGCTAGGAATTTGTCAAGGGGGGGGGCGAAGCCCATAGACAGACTCTCAGTGCTCAGCGCCACCATGAGTTGGCGCAGAGCACAAGAAAATTTTGGCTTAAAATACTTTCCAGATCGCTGGAAATGGCACTTCCAAGACCTATTTACCGCATATAAAAAGGGGAAACACTATAGCAATATCGTAAACATAAACTTTAAAAAAAATACGAAAAGTATGCTGGGGGGGGGGGGGCTGCTGGGGCCTGAGTGTTGATATTTTTATTCAATTCCTGTTTTGAGAGTAGAAATTCACACTGATTGAACTGTTAAAAAATGTTGATTTATTTTTTCTCCTTTTTTTTCTTTATTTTTCTTCGTTTTTTTTCAAGTTTTTGATTTTCCAGGGGGGCAAGTGCCCCCTTGCCCCCTTTGCCCCCCTCCGGACGCCCATGGGCCCAACCCTTGTTATTACGTCACTACTGAGAAACCTGGGAGCTAGGTTATACTGTTTTCACATGACACATGAATAATCAAGTTTACATCTAGTGGAAGAAGAAAATGAAATTAAAATGTTTGTGAAGGCCATGCATTTCCATTTTGATGGTTCCTTTAAATAAATTAGCCAATCAGCTTAACACTCAGTAGAAGGAGAAACACGGATCACATTCAAGGTGGTTTCATCTGATTAAGTAAATCATTTATTATTCTGAAACTTTGATTTTTCGTGAAAGATCTTAAGCAAATGTTGCACAGAGTTTGGTTACGCCCTTCTTTAATGTTAATCATATCAGGCAGTATCGGCACTTTCCACCAATTATAACCCACCATTCTGTCACATGTCCTAATCGATCAACCACACCCTTTCGTTTCACTTTCTTATATCCAGGGAACCAACAAATATCTACTTCATGAAAGACCAATCCGTTTAAAATTGACATTTTATACCGTAACTGTTATGCCTGTACAGCCCTGTGTGCGTGATACAAGAAACCTTGGTGTTAAACTATGCAGTATGTGCAATAACTGTTGTAATTAAAAATTGCACAAAGTATCAAACGAGAGTACGAATCCCTGTATTCATAGGCGTACGGGAGGACATTTCACAGGGGGGCGGAGGGTGTTTGCCCTGAAAATTTTGCAAATTGCCCTGATTTCCCCCTTTTACCACGATAGCATTCAGGACAGGTATGGATGAGTCCACACACACACACACACACACACACACACACACGCACACACACAAAAACTATAAAAAAAGATACTATTTCGGGAGATATTATTTCGGTGTAAATAAGCATTTTGCCCTGTTGGCAAACGCCGTTGCCCGCCGCACTGCCCACTGCACTGCCCTCTTGCCCTGGAAGTACAAGTGTCAGTGCCCTGAAATAAGCATGTTCCCTGCTCTGGGAGGGCTGCAGCCCCCCCCCCACCCCCTCCTCCTCATACGCCTATGCCTGTATGTCGCAAACCTAGTCCGTTTAATTATTAGTGTACCGGTAAATCATGACAACAGAGCCATTTTTTCAAGACGCATGTTAAGACTTGCAGGAATTTTTTAAGGGTCCTAGTAATTATGACGTTTCATGACATAACAACTTCGAATGAGTATTTTAAGTTTTGAAAGATAGTTTTCACCTATTATAATATTTTCCTGAATGGTTTTGTCGGTTATCTGAAAATCACCTTCAAAGCATGGAAGCAATCTTCAAATTGGTCGACTTCGATTTCTTTTGATTAATTTCGTATGCACTCATAGGCGTATTAGGCGGGGCCTGTGGGTTCAGCAGCCTCCAGCCCCCAAAATCTTAATTTCAGAGTAACAGTCATGTTATGATTATTTACCAGTTAGGTACAATTCTGGTCAGACACCCTCCGTCCCTTGTGAAATGTCCTCCCGTACTGATTTACAGGTATATCCAGTCACTCTTGGTTGAATGCATATCCTGACGTTGCCCATACACCTCTTAAACTATTTTGTCAGTTTGTGTGAAAAAGTGTCAGAACAGGGAATGTCCCTTGGCTACGTACACAACAGAAAGCATGCACAAAGTCCCTACTGACACTGCCGAGAGCAAGAATAACTTAACAATACACGTACTCAGTATTTGACTTCTGTAATTACTAGGTAAACATTTTGTTTAACCTTCTTTACAATGCAAAGCTAATTTTAGTAGATTCAATGCGCATGCGTGTGAACAAACGATGATATGACTCTGTATAGCCTACTCTGTACTACAATCTACGCTGACGCTACCCCGGGGAGCGGACTCTGCTCAGCGGCCCTCTTTATGGTTTCCAAACCACCGACTGAACAAGAAATATGCCGTATATACAGCCTGCTATGTAGGCAACGCTGACGCATAACTGGTAGACAGATAGAGGAGACACTAACTGAGGGGCAAGAGTGAGACAGGGTTACATTTTGGGGGGACGATTTAAAGGGGAAACCTATTTTGAACAATTACACTACATTACGTCATCTCATGCGGGAGGGGTGGGGCATAAGCGGCAATTTCCTGCCACCCGTCTCCCCGGCTCCACAGTCTACTCTTCAGAAATAAAGAAAGTCGCGGTTCACATGGCACTTCGGACTGAAAGCAACAAGAGGCAGACATAGGCCTCGAGACTTCTAACCCAACCTTCCCTCATGTCTCTAACCCTAACCTACCCTAACCTTAACCTTAAGTGATAACATGATATCAGGCATGATATACATGTCTCGAGACACGAATGTGATACCTTACAAAACAAACCTTGAGGAAGTTGGTGCACCGCCAATTTACCCTACATATTCATACGTGCCAGTAAATTAACAAACGATCTCCGAATTAAATAGTTTCAGTTCTACTGCCGAGAGAGATGCAAACAGTCATGCAAAAGAAATGACGAACCCCTTCCTCGTGATCTGAGTCTGTGGTCAGAAAGCTATTTTTTATTTTTAGATTGTTACTTTTTCTGTATGAATTGTAATTAGTGTGTAGGCTAGTCTTACTCGCCCTACTTCCACTGTGGCGAGTGGCGAGCGGGTAGGGGCCAAGAAAAATTGGCAACTATATCAAGTGCAGATGGCTCTAGTATATCTTTTAAGAGTGAGTAAATACGATACTTGGACGTGGGTATGCATTCTTCCATGTCGAGATAATTGAATTAAATGTGTACCCGCTATATAGAAATCATGCAATCCCAGGTGTACATGAAATCTTAGGAGACATCAAACCTTTATCACCGATTAAAAAGTGCATATGATCTCACGTGCGTGCCGACATGGCGAGTCAACAGCGATTTCAAGGAAGAGTTTGATAAGTTTCGTAACCATCTCCTTTTAAGAATGTGGTACGTCTGCTCAAACAAGTGAAGTCATAATGTTGGTTAAATCGTCGCCAATCGAATGCGACAACTTTTTGAGAATAGCGTGCAGTATGTTAACGCTGTAGGCGCTACGTAAGATCGAATGGCAGTGTTGTTGAAGGTGAATAAATCACTCTTGACAAGAAATAATGAGAAAAAGAATACAATTTCTCTTTTCTATCTTTATCAATCTCAAATATTAATCATCAGTTTTAAATGCATAAATATCTCGTGTGCATGAGTAGTGAATGTTCATTTCTAACAAGTCCCAAACTTTCCTTTGCACGTATCACGCTCCTCGTATTTAAATTAGTTTATCCTATTGCAAACAGTTTTACAGTAACACAGAGCTATTTGTAACTCAGTTCTTTATTTGCTGTTTTTGTCCCGCCCCTAATGAATATTTATAAAGAAAACTGAACGAGAACGGCAGTAGAATGAAATTTGACAATGTGATTTTTGGTGTTTCCAACACCACACCCGTCTCACTGATTAAATGTAAGAACAGCACGTAAAAAGGGTTGCAGCTCACAGTAAGAGACAGAGAAATCCAAGAGATTACAGACGCGCGGGGTCGTAGATATGGGAGTTATTTTGGGGATGTCCTTCTACTTTTTCTCAGACCCCCTCCCTCGGCAAAATCACAGTTATGATTTCAGTGATAAAAGCTTATGATGCATCCATATAAGAAAGAACATTGGAAGCAAATGAAATTATTCTTGAACCGAAACTGACTTCAAGTTTAAGAGTTTCTCGAATTTAAACCGCAATACCGCAAGGTGCTAGCCAACGAACCATTACATACTAGTGGCGGTATATCCATAGATCAGTGAGGTCTGTTGTGAAGTCAAAACCACAAAGCTGACAAGTGCTGGAACAAATAACAACTGTTCCGTCGAGTATAGGGTGCTATCAGTAATGCGCATGTGTTATCTCCCTGGAATCATAGGCGTAGGAAGAGGGGGCTGAAGAAGGGACCGGGTGTTCCGTGTAATAGGGGCGATTTACGGCAGGGCCTGGTCTAGTTGTGGACAGGGACGAAGCGTTCCATGGAGTGGGGGCGTTTTTCGGCTCGGCCTATTCACGTTGTGAACAGGGACAGGGAGTTCCATGGAGTGGTGGCGATTTTCTGCTCAGCCTGGTCTAGTTGTGGACAGGGATGGGGAGTTCCATGGAGTGGGGGCTTTATCTCCCAGTCAAAAATGTGGTGGCTGAATGTGGTGGCTTCAATCCAAGGACGAAAACTCTTTATTTGTTTCCTCTGTAAAAATTTTAAAAATTTGCAGTAGTTTTCCTTAAAATTTACCCAATATGTTGCACCAAATTGCACATAAGGACACTCAAATATTCAAAAATTTCCACAGGGGAGGGGGACCCTGGCTCCAGGACGGCGGTGCTAAACAACGCTAGTCTCGAACATCTCCCTACGCCTATGCCCTCAGAATAATGAGGTTCTGTATGCTTTTATAACTTTGAAAAGCGATAGGGACTAAACATGTCACGAATGCCTGCTTGCCTGTCTATACCAACAATAAGAGTCTAGATGAATGTCAAGTTGGGAAATTTTCTTCGACCTTGGCTTCCCCTTTAGGGTTTTTATTTTGATTTTTCTTTCTTTCTTTTGTAGCGATGAACTGGGCAAGAAACTTCGTTCCTTCAACAGGTACCGTGAGGCAATGATACGGCACGAATGGATTGTGCCAACCACTAGTTATCAAAGCCCTGGACGGCACCTAGTCACGAAGCTGCTATTGCTTTTGCAAACTCAAGAGCGTCAACAGTTTCTCAAAAGTGGGGGGGGGGGGTATAACCTTGGCGAAAGTAATTAAAGGGCAAATTGCGGAGCCCTAACAAAGAGGGATCTGGGGCCCACTTAAGGGCCTGGACTTCTCGGGATTTTAGAAGATCTGGGGTGTAATCTGAGCCTGCATTTTCCCACCATTTTAACCCATTAAAGGACTGTTTCTACCACTTTTGAGACGGATTTTATTGAATTAGATATTTTTCAAGGTTTGTAATCCAATATTTACCTGCTATTTTTGTTCGAGCTCTGGAAAGGTTGGGGACAAACGATATGATATCCCCCCACTTTCAAAAGTGGGGGCATGTCCCCCTATCCCCCATCTGTTGACGCCCATGTGGAAAGTTTGTCATTTTGGGGAGAAATCAGATGAGAAGATATCTTATCTGAAATGAAACCATTTTTTTTTCTTCCGAAACCTTGTTGTTATATTGAACATGTAGCGTAAAGTGCAATTATTACACTGAAGTTATTTTGAGACAATACGATACCTGTACTGCGCTATCTTGTACGCATGTAATGCTGTGGAGGTTCTGCATTTTCTTTTTGTTCACTGCAAGACTCTCTCAGATATGAAAATTATGTATTACACTTTTTTAATTAGGCTTACCCCCTATGCTAATTTGAATGCTGGTGACGCAATCTCCTAAATCGGCAAATGACTTTTTGACGTAAGAAAATGTATCAGATCATCATTCTGTTTTGTTGCCGGGGCGAGAAAACGACATAGAGTTACTACATTTTAGGAAAACACACTTAAATAACATCACTGGTAGCGATGTAATTATTTCACGTCAACGTTGCACCTGTCACCTGTTGTACACCTTGACGATTGCTGATAAACATGAGAGTACTGTAACCTTTTAATAGAACAAACGTGCAGCGACTGGTAGCATGCATTAGTTACTTAAAAATAACACAAGTGATAAACACCTGAAATTTCTTTCCCATTGGCGCCCCTCAGTGTAGACCGGAATAGTGTTGTTCGCATTTTACACTGGAGAAGGCTCTTGGGATATTGAATGTGAAATCACTCTAATAAAACTCGTTATGGCCGGATGTTATTGCTTAAAACTTCAGGAATAAGTGAAATGACATCCCAAGTATCATACGTCATCAAATTTGAACACCCGGTGTGATGCTGCTTACCTTCAACCCAATGAGACCTTTTATATCACGAATGTAGGTGGTGAGGTTGTTTATGCAATGTTCTATACTTAAAGGGAAATATTTCGTTTGTTTTACAAAAACGTTTTCTATTTTTTAAACCAATATTAATAGATACAGAATGATATACAATTCAAGAAAAGACAGTACGGTAGCTTTCTTTTGAAAAAAATAAGGCAATAACATTTTGAGGAGATAAAGCTATTGCTAGAGTTTATTGGTGAGACTGAACAGTTTGATAGTGATTAAAGGCGTTTTCTTTCTATGATATATTTGTGCATTTTAAACGCAATATTTCCCTTTAAGTTGATAACGACAAAGACGCGATGTGATGATTGTTAGTTTATGTTCATTGCTCAAGCTTTTGAACGGTGGGGATCTGCCCCCACCCAAACCAAACTAAAGCTAGAAAGATTACCGTGTGCATTCTAGAATTTCTAGTTAGGCCTAGCATAAGTTGGGTAGGTTTTAACTATCATTACGAATTCTATTTTACGTGCAAAGTTCAAAGTTAAGGTGGAAAAAAGGTTTCTTAAAAGATATACGCCAATAGGTGTAAGACCCGGAGGCTGGGGGCTGGAGCCTCAGAAGTTTGGGCAACTGAAAGCTTGTTTCTCGAGCAGTTTGGGGGAAAAGTCAGGCAATTTTTTCGGACAGATAGTATATACAGGCTTTCCTCGGGTCGAAATAGCTCAGTCCCCACAAAACAAGAAATTTTCCCTTGCGCCTATGGGTAAAACCCCATCTTAAGCTTAAAATTTCAAACAGTGAATGGCACAAAAGTTCAACAGAGACACTCTATGGTTCAACTCCCAGTATTCACAGCAATTTCTGTACTGAAATGTTAAATATTGGCTTTCATTTTTCTCTTAATTTAGAAGTATGGTTTTGTGATGCCACGCTTGTACTCAGGCTCAGATTAACAAACAGGAAAGGAAATCTCTTTGTCTACTGCTAACGACAAAAATCGGGACCTACAAAAATAAAAAGATCATGTCTAGGAATTTGCAGTTTTTAAGCATTTGCAGCCCTAGTCTTGCTCAAGACCCTGGTAAAGTTTTAGTTGAACACAGTACAATACACTATTTACTGGGAACTATACTGCAGAAGACGCCCTTAATTTGTCTTCAATTTCAGTTCCATACTAGCCTTAGTGCCTGGGGCCTATGAAACAATCCAGGCCTTGGACCGCTCACAATACATACCTTTAATTGTTTCACTACGAAAATGCCATTTCCACAGAATGTGATCCTTGACTAATTCTTGTAGATATGTTGAAAAAATGTTTTGCAAGAATGGACTCATTTCTACGGAGCCCGGTAAATGACATGTGACAATTTTTTCAGGATAATCTCGAGATAATCAGAATATCTCGAGATAATACATTTCTAATGTCATCTAGACATATTATTTTAAAGAAAAACAAATTATGTTGCGTGAATTGTAGAAGAATGACATGAAAGTTATAGTACAATTTAAAATTTAAATAAAGTTTACAAGTTTCAACATTGTTATCTCTTCAACTGAATAAGTTCTGAAGAGGAAAGTATAACATTTGCAATTTAGACTTAAGGTTCTCTTTCCGCCCACACGCATCGAGGCGTTATTTTTACATCCATGAAACACTAAAATAGGACATTGGTTCTTATGTAAGGTATGGGCACAGGACTAGCAGGGAGTTTTAAACTCCCCAGGATACTCAAAATGCTCATTCTTCTCTCTGGTTATGTATTACCTAAAAAATTCTCAGACGGAGACAGACTCGCCCTTCCGCGGTAAAAACAGTTCCTGCCTTCAATGTCTTGCGGTCGCCGGCCCGGTTGGTTTTTCCGAACATTAAACCCTGGAGAATAAATCCGCGATGCAAAAATTTCAGCATGTGTGGATTGTATGTGTACAAAATGCTATAGCAGTATAACATTCCTCGGAGTTACCTCACACCTTACAGTTAAACGCTATAAGATCATATTTAGACAAGTATCTGTGAATTTCTAAGATAACAAGACTCATATATCAGTATATACAAGACACGACTTGGAAAGTTTTCTTTTTTCGCATAATTCACAATGCACTGAAAGTGCCATCAACCAGAGTTGTAATGGAGTCACTAGATTCGTGACTCGAGTCACCAATTGTCAAACTTTTAAGTGACTCGAGTCGAGTCATTGACTCGAGTCACTGTACTATTTCAATGGGGAAATTACTCCTGAATTCTCTCGAGTCACTATCATTTTGAGAAGAAGTGACTCGAGTCGTGATTCTTTACAACACTGTCATCAACGCAGCCGCATCATGCCTCCTCTTGCTTTTGCCTTTTAAATTAAAACCCTCATCGTCATCTTTACGGATCGTCATCGTCACAGACACTGTCGTCGCCATCATGAACACTGTCTTAATCGTTGGCACGGTTTAATGACCGTTACCGTCATCGCTACCTTTGCCGTCTTAAATATTACCATCACAATCACGTTCATTTTCTCGTCTTCACATTCACCATTGAAACACCCCAATCGTTACCATGCTAAGTATCAGTGTAATCGTCACAGACACTATAGTCATCACTTTTACCGTCTTAACCACTGTCAATGTGTCACAGTCAGCGTCGCCTTCACCACATTGAATATTTACCCCCCCCCCACCATCAGTGTCTTATTTCTCCTCACCAACTTCACCATTTAAATTAACACCCTCATTGTCTTTGTAATCGTCATCGCCACCGACACAGCCGTTGCCAAAATAAACATCATTCTAATGGCTGGCTTGGTCCTAATTACCGTCACAGTCATCGCTTCCTTCATCTTGTTAAATACCATCCCCGTCCACGTCCACGCCCCCCCCCATCAACAATAAAAATACGCGAAAACTAGCAAAATGTTAATTTAGGAGAATATTCAAGGGGGCTTTCAGCCCTACCCCCCCCCCCTTTCGAAATGTCTGGATCCGCGCCTGACGTCATCGTCTTATTCCTCGTCTTCACCTTCAACACCCACCATGTCAAGCACCACGTTGCCGTCCTCGACACTCATCACGATTACCGTCTTAATCACTGTCACCGTCACCTTTGCCTCTACCGTCTTAAAATTTTAACCTCGCCGTCAAGGCCCTAGTCCTTCTTACCCCATTTACCATTTTAATTAACACCTGCATCTTCAGTTTTGCGTCTAAAACGTTACCATCATTGTTATCTTCACACCCTAGGTGTTCCTGTTCGTCATCAACATACCATCATCTTCATTATATTTGGCACCGTGTCCGACGTAACCGTCCCCAACACATTGTTTACTACCCTATGACACCATCCAGCCAAAAATGCCAAATGTGAAATGTCAAGCAAGGGATCATTTTTAAAACTAAATGTAGCTGTGTTACGTAACAAATGTCTCCTGAAATTTTATCTGCGTTGTTTATGTCATCGTTGATTTCGTGCGTGATACCATTCACTGCTGGTGTTGCTCTTACAAGTATATTAATCTCTGATGTTGATAGTGCTACTACACGTTCTTGTTTAGCAAAGGAAAGACCAGAATCAGCTTCGGCTAATTTGGGAAGATGACAGCACCAATAGACTTTAAGCACTGAAGTCACACGACGTCATTTTGGAGGAAAGCAATGAAGCACATAGCACGCAAGTAGTAGACTTCGCCACCCGCTTGTGGTAGACTTGCGGGCGTATCCGATTGTTTGACAAATCAGCAGGTATGCATTTTGTTGTGTAGGTTGCAATGATACGCGCTTGCCTCCAAACGAGGGAGCACTTCCTGCTCTGTGACATCATATGCATAAACCTATAGGCAGATAGGAGCTATGTAACAGTGAAATGGCAGACTTCCAGTGGTTCCCATCGGGAGCGTTATCGCCCCCTGGAGAGCCTTTCGCTACTCAGTTGGAGATTAGCAGTAAGGGGCAGCAGTTGGAGTTTTGAAAAAAATGACATACTCAATTTTATCAGTGGGCTTACAAGATTTCAAAGGTTTCCTCTAGCTTAGCTCTCAAACTGTTTCCTGTAGAAAGGAGTTAAAGTGGACCTAAAGTCTAAAAATTCAAAAATATATATTTTAGAGGTTACAAAATTAATCTTATTGGTCCAACTCCCATTGTCATAGCTTATTCCATTGCTGAGATATTAAATGTTAAAATTTATTCACTTAAATCCAAACAGTTCATTGCGCAATGATTTTTGACATTCTTGTTGTACAACTCACATTAAATGCTTTGTTTTCTCTTAAAATTAAAATGTTTATATGACCTTGACCGCTTCCTGTTTTCTTGCATGACATGCTGTACAGAGAGGGCTTATATAGTCAAGTCACCCCAAAGCAGTAAGAACGCGATCACATTTTGGCACAAGGTGCGGTGGCTTTCAGAAAAACAAAGAAATACAAAGATTGTAATTTGAGTAGTACAACAATGACATCACAAATTATTGCGCAATCTACCTTTTTAAATCGAGTGAATAAACTTCAACATTTTATATCTCAGCTTAAGAAAGTCCTGTGAAGATGGGAATTGGACCATTGGAATTCAGTTTTCATGCTCTGTAATATATATTTTTGAAATTTCAGACTTTAGGTACACTTTAAATGAAGTGATCAAGTCGAGGAGGTCTAACATTCCCTCCTCAGATGCAATACAAAGTTTGTAATTAACATTGTTTAATTTCAATTTTTCTCCTGGCGAGGACCCTCATATTCCCATCAGTGGTAGTGAAAGCGGTGACCGAAGGGCTCATGGCTATAAATTGTCCAGCCACTTTTACCTCGAATGTATTTTTTTTCTAGTTGTCTGTAAATGTGACATACGAACAGAAGAGACAATTGTAGGTATAATAGATAACTTCTGCAATTTAACATGAAGTAAAACGTTAAAACGTTTTCAAAAATGCAATTTTTCGGTGCGCTAATTTCGGTTTACTTATTATTTCTACATGTAGGACAACTTGAGGAGCAAAAGTCTTTCATAGCCCAATGCGACCCCTACCACCCTTCTTCCTCCTACCTACAGGTAAAGCCCCTTGCAGCACTGAAGGAAAATATCATTTTTAGAGTCCAACAAAATTTCTTTGCCCAAGCCTTCCGCGATCAATCCTTCGTGTATCCTTTCGTGTATCATGGGTTGAAGATTCGTCATCTCAAAAGCAAGTTGGTTTTTTAAGTCCCCGCATGGTTTGCTACCCTGGGTCGGACCCATGTACATGAACCATGTATGTGTAGGTCTAGCCTTTATTTCAACATCATGTTTTTATTATTGTCGTTTCATTCATAGCAGCAATATGCTATAGACGGGGGCTTTTGCCCAACCCTATGCGGTAAACGGGGGTGGTGAGCTGTGAAAACGGTTGGAAACCACATCATTTTCTGTCAGAGAAATCGGAAAACACAGTTTACGAAATAATGATTTTCGGTGATAAACTTACACCTTCAATTGACATTATTGTACTTTGTTCATTGGGAGCGTCAGCATTCATATTTGAAAAACAGAAGTGTGTCGAAAGCTATATTCATACGAGCTTGTCAAATAGCGGAAACTAAAAAATATTCTTTTTTCATGCGTAAATCGACGTTAATGACCTTAAAACTTAATGCTCGGACATGTCACATACAATGAAGGGGTCTGCGTTAACGGGAGACAAATTCGTTTGTAATATGTATCTTTATAAAAAGGATCAAACGAAGTGTTTTGCAACCTATCCGGTAAGCTGAACTTTTCAACTAGGACGGTGAAACACCTCGATGTGAAATGTTCGGGGCCTGATACAAAACACACTGAAGGTCATTGTCAGCTACTTGAACTTTCAAAATAGAATTAGTAGTCAGGTCAATTTACAGTTTTACCAGCCAAAATTGCTACAAAGGTTTTTCAATGGATTTTAGCAGTATATGACATTAAAAGCAACATACTGAAAGTCTAAGAAAATATTTCCTCCGGAAAGGTGTTTTTTCCAAGATGGCGTCCAAGATGACCGACATTTTCTTTAAATGACCATAAATAATTCATTTCCCATCCCTGTACTGATCATTTTGTTGACTAATCCCTGGTTTTAGAACTAAAAAAATCCATTAAGACAATCAAGAATATCGTTCAGTAATCAGGAATTCTAGAAATGCAAGATGACATCCAAGATGGTCGCCATCACTCTCATATTGACCATCATTTAGTCCTTGTTGACACGTATTCTTAAAAAAATTAAAGTAGAGATAGCAACCACCTGCAGACCTGGGATTTGTATTAATTTACATATATAGGGCAATGACTTATACGTATAATCATTTTAAGGTTTCCGACCACCCCCTCCCATGTCCAACACAAATCCCCCCCCCCCTACGACAAAGCAATAGTGCAGCGACCTTGGTAAGCGTGAGACTACACATCCATGCACTCGACCTCCTTAGAATTCCCATCCAAGACAGTTACCCCCAGACAACTTTCCAGTTACCCCAGACAACTTTCCCCTCTTCTCAGACAACTTTCCCTACCCCTCAGAGGGTGGGATTTGTCCGGGGTCTTCCGGGTGGCAATCGCTATTGGAATTGTTCAGGTAAGAATTGTCCCGGGGGAGTTGTCTGGGAAAAATTGTCCGGGTGAGAGTTGTCCGATAGGAGTTGTCCAGTAAGCCAATAGAAGGAGTATTCCATGTGCCACAGTAAAAGAGGTCCTCCATGTGACATGAGGAGGCTCCCTAACAATCGTCTTGCTCACCACGTTGCATAAGGTATGCATATAGTCCCATCGTACTTAATTGACTGCAAATATGAATTGACTTCGAAAGATTGACTTTCAAAGGACACATAATAAAGGACTCTCAGGATTTGAACGTGTCTCTATCACTCAACATATTTTTCAACTTGAACGTTATGTTTAGAGCAAAAGCAAACACATTCCAACTTGTTACATTCTTGAAGAATTTGTTATGTCATGATTGAGATCCTGTAAACGTTTAATCTCTGTTGGTCTGTTTTTAAGCAGAAATTCTTTACTAACCCAACTGTTTGACATTCCAGTGCTTGTACATAGACAGAGAAGCAAAAAATATTTAAACTACTTAATCAAACTCAGTTTTAGTGTCATTTGCAACAACATGAAGCAAATCCTTAAATATCACGTTCTTTCAAAGGGAATAAGTAGTCACCCCGGCCGACATTTTAAACATCTGCTTAATCTGTCATATCTCCTAATTTCCTCACAAGTATCTTTCATGATGTCTCATTAACGTAGTATTTACATCGTCCTTACCACTTCACGGCACACGACCGATATGAATCTGCAAAAGTCTAGTTAAAGGCCCTAAAATCTCGCCCTAAACGTAGGCCTGTTTAGCCTAAATATGAACATGTCTCTAAGTACAATTGGTGGCTGCACTTTGATTAACATTATCTCAAACAATAGCTTAGCACTGGTTGTTCACTGATGACTTTCACAGTTTAGTTGTATTCCTAATTGCTCACGCACAGTAGTCTGCTGATGTATCCTTGACCAATTTGAACTCAGTGCAAGCTATCGTTTCTCTTTGTGAGCGGTGTATTATAGACAGGTGTGTTTAAATTGGAAGAGGGGATTGAAGTTAACTAGTAAGGAGAATTTTTGCCGTGTCGGGTCAGATTGCGGGCCTTTAGGAGTCCCTTGAACTCCTGAATTTGCTCAAACCATCAAATCTACGCATGAGCTGGCCGAGCTTAATACTATGCTTCTTGGTTTTCAATGACCATATTAGATCTATGTGCGTAGGCTTTGTTTTACTATTCTTTGTTCTACCATTTATGTTATCCACGGCTCATAAAACATGGCTTCGCTGAGCTGTGATGATGTATAACATCCCTTGCAGAATTGGATACATCTTTGTAATTGACCATGGGTAGATTAACCACCTATAGGTTTAATTCAAAATGGAAGTGGATTTTGGCTGCTTCGGCGGTAGGGCGGTGTACACACTATACATACATCCAAGGTAAGCTAAGGAGTCATTCTGTATTGATTCAACAATTCCGTATAACAAACACATTCTCACGCGATAAGGAAGACCATTTACGAATGATAATGGGGCATTTCAATGTGCGATTTAATGCTTATACATAGTCCAATATATTTTAAACACGACACACGTATGTATAAGCAGGAAGAATTCAAAAAGTAAGTATACAAAAGAATTTTTAAAGGGGCATTATTACCTTTGATAGCAACACAATTTGTTTTCAAACTGAAAATTCTTGTTGCCATAGATTTTTTTTTTTCTAATCATTGTTTTTTCAATCAATTTGTCGCTTAAAAATGACTCAACATACATAACTCTTGTAATACATGATATTTTTTAAAGATAAACTATTGCAAGTTTTCTTTGAAACAGATTGGTTTAACAATGATAAAACCTATATTACGCCTGTGCTCTGCTGAAGCAATGTTAACACAATATTTTCCTTTAAATAGAACTGTAGGCCTATCCGAGTCCACCTAGAGTAAGTTACCAATTTGCAACCCCCCCACTCCCCCCCCCCCCCCCAGCTCAGCAAGACTGCGAACAGCCAAGCCATACAAGCAGTTTTGAGTCAACATAACATTTTCCAATGGTTCCCCCGGAATTTGATGCTAGAACCGCTCGAATACAAGGCAGTACGCTCTGAAGAAACACAACTCCACCTCTTTGCTTAAAGGGAAAATGCAGTCCCCCCCCCCCATTTGAATTAGTGTACCCCGTCATCCTAATTCAGGAATGGCACATATCAATCATGTGACAATATTTTTTTTTTGCATATTTGTTAAATTCATGCAGAATAACTCCTTGGTTAACCTTCATTATTCAGTGTCTTTATACAGAATCATAATGAAAGATATATGTGAGCAAAATAAGAGGGGATTTGTAAGATTTAGCAGATTTTTGAAAATAACTTGGGGTGACGGCCTTCTTCCTTTAATTGTGTAGGTTATTGGTGGGAGTCTGTTTCTGCTCCCCTCCCCCTGTAATGTTGAAAGTGCGTGGCCATTGATATGGTTACCAGTGTCAAAATACAAATGAAATGATGAAGATTTATTAAGAAATCTACTTATCCTTTTTACTTCTGCAGACTCGGCTGGAATCGACTCCAGGGGAGAGTCCATTATCAGCCCATTCTAGGCCAATTCTGATTCTGGGACCTCCAGTTACGGGTCATCTCTGAGTCCAATAACATCGGACTCCAGTCAAGTTTCTTAATAAAGTTATTTTTTAATTTTGGGCTAAATATATTTGCAAAGTCACTCTCGATTTCATTCATTCAAGGGCACCTATTCTTAGTGGCGTGGATCCATCTCCAAAGGTGTGGGAGGACTTTTCACCATTTGCGAAGCGCCGTTCTGGGGTAGGGGAGTTCCCCTCCCCTTTAAAAAAGGAAATTAGAAGGTGTCTTTATGGCAAATGGTGCCATATTTGGGCGCAATTTAGCTTTTAAAATGTAGTGTCAATTCGTAATCTATTTTATATTACAATTCATCACAGTTTAAGTTTTCATCATTTTGCAAAAGTGGGGACTTATTGGAGATGTCCCCCTTCCAAAAAAGTGAAGGGGACGTGTCCCCCATGATCCACGCCCATGCCTATTCAAACTAAAATTGAAAAGAAAAAATCGTTATAGGAAACGAAAGGGAAGCGTATTTTAATCTCTTCATTTTCTTTTTACTGGGTTATCAGTTTCTTTGGAGTAGGGTGGGGTCAAGGGTGGGGGCTAAGAAATGGGGTGTTTGTAAGGAATATGTAAATGTGCAACTATGTAGTTACACGGTACACGACGGGTATCCACTTGATAATATTTGTATGTGTTATTTTCTTTCAATGTAGGTTATGACTGTCCGGAGCGTAGGGCTACTTATCAAGTTAGAAAACTGTTTCTACAAATCTATAATACATAGTCCTACTGACAACCAGTCCTTACGAGATGGATGTTTCCATGGTTACAGTGGCTGTCAAACAAGTAAAACTGTCATCTGGCAAACCGCAGGGTTTCCTTTCGTTACCGTACCTGTCCTTACCATTTGGTGGAGTTCTAGTATGACGAGTCCTGGGTTTGACAAACAATCACGGAAACTTTTGTACAGATTGTGCTGAAAACCGCACGTTGTCTCATAACTGTTTTCATTTCAAGTTCAGATGGTAAGCTGCCAATGGAATCCAAGCTCCACAGACATTGTTTTTGCTTGCTTAACAGCGAGACCCACTATGACGAACTGACTACGTAACACGATAATTATCATATCATCAGCTGAAATCTCTCTTGTCGACTCTACTGATAGTCAAATTTCACCTTGAACTGAACAATTGGCATGTATACTGTTAAATTATGCATCACGTATTAAACATTCCCGAGTTAGACTCTAGCCCCGATCCGCCGCTAATCTGCATAGCTTTTGTCTATGGTTACTGCCATACAGGGGATAGGGTAGACAAGTCCCGCCCTCTGTCCAGGGTATATCTGCATATCAAGTCATTTTCATTCGTTTGTTGGTTTGTATATTCCATACATCTAAATGCTGATTGGATGACAGGGGAATGTTAAGAGAATGTTACAACAGTCCTCTAAACGCCTTAGCTTGATTTGAGCTGCAAAGTAACTTTTATGACCTGATATACAGGGCAGTACCTCTTAACTCCCTTACCTCGACCAGACCCCGGTGCAATTGCAGAGAAAATTATTTAGGGGCAAAAACGGAAATCATGTGAAACCGTCTTAACGGGTCAACGCCATCAGTTGGCGAGTATAGTAGCAATAAAACGTTTGTCAAATATGCCTCCCATCAACCGATACCGTAAGAGCATCCGACTTGCAGCCGGAAGGTCTAGGGTTCAAATCCTGGCCGGGTCATACCAAAGACTTTAAAAATGGAACCTACTGCCTTTGTGCTTGGTGCTCAGCATAAACAATGGAGTAGGGAAAACAAGCCAGTGAGCCACAACTGGAAAAAAGGCCGTGGTCATCTCGACTTGAACCAATTGGTTGGAAACTGGGAAGTTAAACCTCATCTAACCAAACCTAACCCATCAACCGATATTGACGGAAATAGCACTCCGCGGGCCTCGTAAGTTACATTAAACTTTATTTTGAGATTACTTCCCTTCGATCACATCCTTGTGTTCCTCCAATCCTCCGCAATCCTGTCTGCTCACCGGGTCTTGGCAATTTCGATCAAGCCCTGTAGCTAAATTAGCTAGTATGTTTTCTTCAGTACCTCCAAGAAGAATAGAATCTGAGTTGTGAACTCGAGGAAAAGTTTGGTAGGTTACGGTTGATTCATGATAGAAAACAATTCAAAGACGCCAACAAGTTATCCTAGCCCCCACATAATCTATAAGTTGGGCCTAATACTTGTTGCCATCATTTTCAGTTTTAGTCGAAAACCAGTTTGGGAGGCGCACCAACATACCTCTCTCCAATCGTGCCTGCGTCACTGGTCGGCATCTTAGTTTGAAACTTTTATTCTGGAGGCCCTGCGAAATTCTGTCCCCGCTCCATGCCCCTCATGTAGACCTGATCAATTTTGAAGAAAATCGATGTGGGTATAGCCATGGAACGATTGATATAGAAACAGCTGGTGAGCCTGGAACCTTGATCCCTTGAGGTCGATAAATGAGCTGTGACATGTTAGTTGTAACACGTTACACCATTCAAAATGTGGGCTTTTGGCGCCCTTAGAGTGCACAATCCTTGTCAATCCCTTTTCATGGGCTAGTTATTAATTAAAATGTGATTTCCAAAGGGCTGGTAGCCACGGAAACATTCAGTGACAGTACGACCTCCCCCTTTATTCTGATGAAGCATATACTCCTCCCCCGCCCCCACTAAAAAACCTACTGTCCCAATTACGGTACTATATGTAAAGATATAAAATGCCCTTCGAAATGTGCTCATTAGCCTCACCGAAGGAACACAAATCTTCCCTTTTAGTCGCAAGCAGCATTGGGTGTGCGTTCAGAAGTCAGTAACAAACTAACAACCAAACTTTTACCATGCAGTTTTAAATCCCAAGTCGGTTGATTCGAGTGGTCAACAACAAGGATAAAAGACCGAGAATATCAAGAAGGTTCCTGACAATAACACGAGAAAGCTACAGGTGCGAGCGAAGCGCCCAGAAAAATCGTCTGCTGGAGAAAAGTTATGTATAAAGTACAGCATTCTGCGAGATTCTTTAGTTCGATAGAGTATACGCCCATGGTGTGATCCATTAGGCTATGCCCGGTTAGGGTGAAAAACCCAGAGGCCCGTATTAAAAAGTGGTCGACATTTGAATGAATTTCTGTGTATGGAAAAAGCAGTTTTACCTGTTTTGGAAAAAGATAAGATAAATGCTAATGATCACTAATGTAGAGAGCCATGTGTGTTGAATGGAGAGAAGAAATGTACAGAGGACCCCATGGACTTTATATACTTATCTTTCGGAACATTAATTCCTTATTTTTCCCAGTGATGCGCGCAGAGTGCTCTGAAAAATACACCTCAAAGCAGCCGCTAAAGGGGAGGGGACAAACGGGAGGGGGCACGCCCTAAGTTGGTTGTGCCCCCGTGTGACCCCAAATGAGATTTTCGGTATTACAAAAATTATGCACAAACACACCATTTATATAGCAATTTGGACTCAAAGACCCATAGTCACTTTTTCAGTCAATAAGGGGGCTAAAATTGCACAAAATAGCGACGCCTCTCAAAAATTGGCCTTCCATGGTCAATACAACTAAATATTACGGTAATTGACAAAATATGAAGGGGATGAAAGGTTTCCCGTCCCCCTCAACCGAAATACTAGAGACCATATCTTCTAGGCATACCCCCATACATTAGCAAATATTTCGGGTTTATCCAAAATACTAAAGGTATACTACGTCCCACCTAACCAAATTATTAGAAGGGACCATGAGTCACAGGCAGTGGCGTAGCCAGGATTTTTTTTTAGCAGGGGGCACTGTGGGTCACGAATCTTTCCTGGTGGGGCCCAATTTCTGAATTCTCTCCCTCTCTAAAGGACTAATATATAAAACTGTACATTCCCAAAATTTTCCACAGGGGGCACCTGGGGTGGTACGGCTTTGTGGGGGCACGTGCCCCCTCATGCCATCCCGTAGCTACGCCACTGGTCACATGAACCAATTTTAGCGAATATCGCTGCAGTTGGCCATCCCTACAGGAGGATTATATAAAGGTATTCCGTTCCCAACCAAATTATGGAGGGAGTGTCCATGTTTGTCTAAGGATGTCTTGTTCATCACCGAAGTCCCACTCTGATGAGTGTGCGAACGAATCGCGACGGAAAATCGTTTTCAAGACCTTTAAAGACAGACTGTCATCACCCCAAAGTATATTTTTAGTGTAAGTATATCAAAATTCTCAGTTGGTGACTGCTGTTTGATTGACATCAAAGTTTGAAAATTTGAAAGATGCAGAGTAGTTCACATTCCACATAAGGCAGAGAGAGTACTTTTATTACATTTTATAGCCTTGTGTGCTCACCAGGACATGGCCTTAATTAAGCAATAAAGCAGGTTTATTCTTGCACAAGGAAGAGCCTCATACAGTTATGGGAGGAGCTAGAAGATGCATAGTTGGGGAATTGGAACTGTCTGGGATCATGAAAATTCCCCTTTAAGTCATCGGAAAGTCTAATATCAACACGAATATCAGCAATTATTACCGTTTTTGCCAAAAATATCAAAGATGTTCCGTCCCCCTCAACCATATTATAGGAGGGGACTACGTCTGACACTTACAATATCATCAACGATTATGGTCGTAGACCGAATATTGGGGGATGAAAGGCCGTCCTCCCCACCCAAATTATAGGGCCTTGTTCCCGTGGCATTCCAGCCCCCGCTGTGATCGCCGCCCCTGCCCTAGGAGAGTCAAACGACTGGAACAGGAGGACAAATCCCTCCATTCGAAAGTGGGAGATATCTTATTCTTTGTTCCTCCACTTTCTTTCAAACCCTTAATCAAAATTGGTGGCATATTGTACTATAGCATAGCCTTAAATGACTAAATCAATGAAGTTGAACTCGAAAATGGTCACATTTATTAAAATAGGGTGAAATGGCACAGAATACACCACACAGCACATAGAATACAAATTTTCGCGGCCCTCAAGCTGGCATGTACCACACATAGCCACGGCTTCGATCTTGGCCCTCGCCTGACTTCTGGTTAAGGTCATGCCCCCCGCCCAAACCAAGCCTTCGTTGTTGCCTCCAGGGCGATGATATCCCTCCACTTCCAATGAGTCTGTCGTCGTGTATTCAATCCGCTTACATGGCTCATAATTGTGAAAGAAAAGGAAACAACCTGAATGCCTGAACAGACTTGAGTTTGATCTTGAATCACAGCGAATAGGAAACTTTCATCACTATGACTGCCTGTAATTGGTTCTAACAACATTTAAAATCAAACTGAAATATAACACGAGGCTTTTTCATGAAAACATACAAAATCCTGCCAAGTCCAAGCCATTTCGAGGCGAACCAGTGATGACGTCATACAAATATCACTCAAAGCAGAAAGTCGGTTATGGCAAACTTCGTTCAGTTGGATCTGTTCCTTTTAGCCAAGCAATGTCAACTCCTACGTCATTCACATTGCAGCTTTATATTTTATTGTAATTCTGCCACTTACAGTGACCAGCGGGAGCTGTTAACTATAAGTTAATCTATTAATGGAATCGTTCTAGCACGTTGCTCTCGAAACCAGAATCTTATTTCTAACAAACTTGCCACTTCCGATTAGGCTGTCAGGAGCAATCTGGGCCTGTCAAAAGACAAGTTCCTGCTATTTCTAAACTGCTTCGCACAACTAAGTAGTAACCTTGGAAGCGGGGGCAACTAAGTAGTAACCTTGGAAGCGGGGGTCGGATCTGGTGTCTTAAAGTGGGCGGAGCAAATCCGGGCCGAATACAAAACGTTGCCGAAAGCCCCGAGGGGAGCGAAGCACTCCATTGAAGGCGTCGTGTCCAGGGGATAGCCCTAAGACCCCTGGTGGGTCTAGGAGCATCGCTCTTGTGACAGTTAAGGAGGAAACCCCGGAAGCCGTGAAGTATTCAAAGAATTAAAAACCATTTGAATGAAGCGTTTGGCTATCTTAAAACTCATCGGATATGCACCAAATAGATCGAAAAGAATCACATTTTGACCATGTCTATAATAGCCTCAATCCGAATAGCAGGTCATTTTTACAATGAAGGGGGTTTGGCTTTTGAGTGGTTACTATAAGATGATAGAAGAAATTTGTAAGAATATGGAACACGCAAGATGCAGGAAGTTATCAAGAAACAATATCTGTTACGGGTGCGCGCGAAGCGCCCCGAAGAAAACCGCATTTTTTGTAGTATGTTTTTCTTAATTTTTTGAATGCAATATTATTCATTACGTCAAAGACAATCCCACTTTCCACAGCTACCTTTCCTTTCTTTTAAGTTTCATTTTTGTCGATGGTCTGGGACAAGGGACCCCTCAAGTTTTCATTTCTGTAAATACAAGATACAGTTTCGAAACCACAGGTTAAGAGACATGGCCATGGGCGTCCGGAGTAAAAAAAATGCCAGTACAGCAATTTTTATTGGAGGTTGCTTCTTAGTAAGATGTGGCCGGTGAAACCTATATCCGCGAGCTCAGAAGACGCGATGAGGCTTGAGACTGAGGGTCCTCCCAGAGGATTTTTGTATAATTGGATGGCTTTTGCGGTGTGGCGGTGGGGCTTTGAAAGTGTGGCTGGTAGCCAATGCTCATAATTTAGAAGAAATGTTATTTAAGGTACCAAAAAATTTTTAATTACAATTTACCCTTGTCTCCCCACTTTTGAGCTCCGCTATTACTTTATTAGTAAGTAGTCATTGCTGTTGCGAGCGAAACGCGGAGGGAAATTTTTTCTGGCATTGCTATGATATTTGAAATTTATGTTTTCCTTCATTTTACATTATAAAATTGACAAAAGTATTAAAACTTTTATAATTTCTCTAGTTTCTCTTACTTTCCTACATTTTTATATTATTTTATTATGTTCTAAGGTCTGGAAAAAAGTGGAGGCAAGTGCCCCATTGCCCCCCTCCCCCACGTATACAGTTCCGCCTATGCTTGGAAGACTTTTCTTTTTAGATGAAAGAGACTAAATAAGAGAACTTGATCAGAACACCTGGTAAAGTTTGTCCACTGGATAACTGATCGCTAGATTTCTACATTGCGCTTTTCCGAGTCAGGAAGCAGTCCATTGAAATTATAAATTATGTAAATGTTCCACACAAAACAGGCCGTTTAAAAATTTCTTGCAGTCGGAACTATGTTGTAAAGGTATTGATCACTGTCTATACGCGAGAGGTCCAATCTTCTATGATAGCGATTTGGTGTGAACAGAACCCTTTCATCAATTATAAACAGAACGATTGACCTAAGAAACACCAGCGAGAAAAATCCATACGAGAGTACAGGTGCGACTGAAATATTCATGAGGCAGAAGTCAGTTTTTGAATTGTAGTCGATAAAGATACTTATCATTGTATTGGCTCAATTAAGAACACAGAAAAAGTTTGTTTTACCTTGGAGTTGTAAGGCCGGAGTCAAAAGTTGAACAATTTTGGGCTTCGATGAAAAGTAAATACTAACTCATGAATAATCATAAGAAACTTAGCCCGCCCGTTTCTATAACCACATGCCACACTACAGTCTGTGTGGTAAGAACGTGGGACGAACTTAAAAGGCTAAGTAAACAACAATAGCTTGATTGACACCGAAGGTGCCCGCCCTTATAGCATCACTGAACCACAACAATCGTTTGTGTACATGATGGCTTGAGTGGTTGTGGAGTATTTATTGTAGTAAAGAAAGCGACGCGCGGCAGACGTATTGTACAACGACACAAGCTCACCATCAGAGCTGCATTTTATCTTACATCGTTAAACGGCAGATATTTTCCAGAAAATTTGACGAGCGTTCTTACATTGAACGTATTTCTTTGACAAGTTACTATTTTTTTCTTTCAAGAATCTTTTGCCAATAGAGAGTCATCATGAGGATCAGTGTGGATTTACAATGGATGTTATTGGTGGTATGGCTGTTAGATCACGTGACTAAGTGTGTCAGTGTGTACACTGATCCCGACAGAAACTCTAACAGACGGAGTCACGGTAATGATGGTGGTGGCCCCAGTCAACCCTTACCATTCTACACGGAGCCAAACCCTAATACCTACGAACAAGAAACAGACCCAGAATCTGTGATAGAACCACCAGTACAGGGTAGGATCAACGAAGAAACTCCTTTCGATACAACCTATAATCCTGGTAAGTCGCCAAAGGTTGTTTCTTATCACTCCTTAAGGTTGCCCTTGTTAGGTAGTTGTAACGATTCATACCAAGTCATGGGGTTAACACATCGGCATAGAAAGGTGTAGGCAACTTTACAATTAACGGGTAGCTAAAAATTGTTTTTCCCCTCAGGAGGTTTGTTTGCTAGTATCAGGGGGAAATGGTCAATCACATCTTCCCGCTTACCACTGTGTCGTGTTTTAACAGATTCATGATTTACCAAATTTTTCATCATCTTAAAAGTTTTTGTTTTTTTTTTCTTTCTTGATTCATAAGGCATGGGAATATCAGCGGAAAAATTCTTTCGTATCTAAAAATGACCGGTGTTACTTCTGGTTGTGTTCAGGCCGGTGTATAAATATTTTGACATTATTTGAATGGCCTTTATATTGCAGATAGTTGATCTTGAAATAATTCCCAGTTGAAGACTTTTTCATGCTGTGTTTGAACGAGATATATACATGGGGAAGATGACTAAGACCTTATGGATCGATAGCGAATTGACTATCCATCGATTTGTGTCTTAAGTCGTGTGGCAGACGAGTTAATACTGTAGTAACAGTCCACATGTAACGCGTAGAACACTTAGTCTTTACTGGGGTTGTATGCTTAAAGTTTTAGGGCCCTTATAAAGCTCTTTCCGTGTTTGGCTTTCTTTTGTTCGTTTTCGAGGGGTTTTACGGGTGCTCCAGGCTTTACGTAGGCTCCTTGTTTGTTTTCTTGATATCATCTGAATGAGTTTAACATGATACTGGACGCACAAGTGGATTAGATATCTCACTTACTCAGATATAATACCGAAAAGTCTCTACCGGGTGTATATTGTCAATTTCTCTATTGTGAGTAGCTCACGCCTTAGTCTGCACTTCATGCCTCCAGCAGGTCATTGAAGGGAATTATCACGTTTGTGGCACAGAAGGTGTTCATACCCTTTTAAACCGTGATTCATATGCGAAGAGTGATAGCGACAGTAGGCCTACAAAAGCTAGCCACGGAGTAATTTTCAAACAGTAGGGTTCCTACAGAAAGAAGTCCACTGATTGGGGCTTATGAATAATGGCGTCATCCTAGCTTTCCGATTTCCAAATTATGCAATGTTCAAGTAACCAGGGCCGTCGGAGCGGGAGGCCGTAGGACTGTAGCTCTCAACAATTTTCAGTTTGATGGATTTTTTTTTTTTTTTGATTTACAAAGTCCATAATTGCCTCCGTAACTAAATGTCAAAACTCTGGAGATAAATAGTTTACCCCTCCCCATCTTAGAAACCTTCTGACGGTGCTGATGATTCAACATTGTAATAGGTAGTCTCAATGCTTTTGGGGTAAGGCTATTGGTGTACTTAATTGGTGAGACTGAAAATTTTACTGATTGTAAAAACCCATTTTCTGTCCCTGCCATGTTGATGTGATGTAAAAATAGGCCTATGCAACTTTTAAAAACATGACTAGGGGTGGTTCAGACAAGCAGAGGGTGTTAGAAAAGTGGGGACAGTATCATTATACGTATATGTAACTTAAGCTTAAAACTAAAATTCTCAAAATGTTTGAAATTCTCAAAATGTACCGGTAACTTGTATTGTTCGATGCTCACGTCACAGAGTAAGGTGGATGCAAAATGTACTTGCATATCGCGGGGTGACATGCTTCCACTTTCCCCCAGTCTCCTAGACTTTCCTCGGGGTGCGTTTTATCTAGGTATGACTTTCTGAATCGACACAAAGGTTTAAATTTTACCTGTGTAACAATTGTCATTTATAAACCAAATCGTATACCTTCCATAGTAGAAGAGACAGAAGCTGCTCTGTAAAGGTTCATTCACCGTGTTGCTTCACTTGGTGCAACTATATATACAAAGCTTATACAAACGTCTACAGCGAATGAACCCCTTTTGGGCATACTTACAGAAGTATAGGTCATCTATTGTAAACCGTAAAGTTATTGAGAAGGAGCCCCCGTATGAGTACACTCTGTGTACATAAGATGGTTACACAGCTGGTCTGACTGATCGTGTTGGTAAAAAATTAAATTTTGTTAAATATCAACAATTTTCTTGTAAACATGAAGGAAAAGGATTCCCTGAAAATTGTAGTACAATCTGAGGGACTACGATCGCAAACAAACTTGGCATTAATCTAAAGGTTACGTTTTCACGAAATGTCAGTGCCTAATGGGAAGGCCATTCACCCTACCTGAAAAAACTCACATGTTATCACTCTTTCCCCCAACTTACAAGCCTTTTTGTCAATACTATATGATCAGCGTGTCTGCCATGTTGATCGCAACCATGCAGACTTGACAGGATTCCAATTTACCAAGTTTAAGCTATCAGGACCCGCCCACTCAGAATTCTTTTAAACTGTGTAACTGTTACAATTTGATAACAGCAGGTGTCCTCTCAAAAGTAACAGAATGACGTATCGGGTATATGTGACTTTATGATGATCTCACAAATTAAAAGTGGAAAGGTTGGCAGCGTTGTTCCCTTTTCTTTGAAAAGACCAGGGTGAATATCAATAAGTTAATGGTTTAAAGCTTCCCTAACAACCGACCATCCTCTGATCTGTCAATGCGAGTGAACCATGAACTTTGCTAATTATGAATTGTCCCTAATTTCTTTCTGACATTGTTTCAAAACTATGCAATAGCCTGCTGTATACTGTGTAACTGATAATCCGTGACAAAATTATACTGATCAGAAGTATTTTCATAAGCAAACAGCAGCATGTCCATAACTGTAAAATCGAAACTTGACTCCAACACAATTACTCAACTGCTCAAGTCTTCTAAACTTTAGAAAATCAAGGATATTAGAATATTGATGTTTCTCAAGTACCAGCTCTTACGAAGAAAAAAACAAATAATATTCCCCTGATATCAGTAAAATATTTAGTTCAAGGTAATTTTACTTCTCGAAAAGGCGGTTTTTGCTTGTCTCGATAAACAGAGCAAATTTTGCTTCAACTAATGGTCTGGTATCACGGTCATGCAGTAGTTTCCAAATAAGTCTTGTATCTCAAATATCGTTGCATCTGCAACTACTACCTTTAACTTGGCAGCGTTTCGTCGAGTGTTATGAAACAATGCCTGCGAGCAAGGAGCTGCAAGTCAGCTTTAGGGAAATGCTTGGATCGTGCATGTTCGTTTTACATTGTAAGACCAGAAATTTAAAGCAAATACCGGCAGAAGAACGTTCCTTGCTTGTGTTGTCATTACAAGTCTGTTGCAACTCCCTGATACAAGTAATGTAATAGAACCGACTCATGGTATAGACCCATTTCACTTGACGTCATTTTGTTGACTCCGCTACGTTCAGTGGCGGCACCAAGGGGGGAATGGGGCATTTGCCCTCCCCCCCCCCGTCAGAACCTCCCCCCCCCCCCGTTGCACCCACTCAGCTCCGGAAGTATAGTGGAATAGCCTCAAATATTAAAATCATTTGGAATCTTTGCATTGCATGATGCATTATGAACCAAAATATACCTATTCTGAGACTTAATTTTTCTCCCAGAGATATGCTAATACCTCAGAGCTTCCGGGGCTGTGCCCCCTGGACCCCCATCGGGTCTAGGGACCGGCCCCCTGGACCCCATCCCCTAAAGCTCGGGCTTCGCGCGATTTTTTGGCATCCCCGAACGTTTTCTGTTGCTCTCCATTTACCTCCCCCCCCCCCCACACACACACTTTTAGAATCCTGGTGTCGCCACTGGCCTCTTTAGAGGATAATACATGAAGAGACACACTGATTTGGAGCACGCTGCACTCAAGAACGGAATAGCGTAAAAACAGCAGCGGTACCACCGACTTCCCTATTGATTGGCCATTTTGTGTGCGCATGACTGTTCAACTGTGCCGCGCGCATTCCGCCAGTACTGCCATCTGTTTTGGACTGCTAGTTAAAACGTGACGGTGGTCACATGGGTATATAGAGGACCATAATAGGCAATAGGCAGTTGCCCCCAAGTTGCTTATTTGCCTTACAAGAACCTCTGAAATGTTTTGAACACAACTATTACAAACCAAAGGTAAAGCAAGGAATTATCCTCCATGGATCTGACAATTTAGTGACAAAAATATTGTCACACGATAAAAAAGCCATCCATGAATTAGGATGGCGGTGTATATTTATTCTGATTGGAGTGACTGCATTTTCCCTTTCATGAAGTCTTTCAAATATCTGTGCGACTCTTATATCTTCAGTTCTATGTAGCCTACTTTAGTAAGATGGTACAACCTTATGTCCGTTATTATCTTTGCTCAGATGATCTTCAAATGGGCTGTACAGAGTTGAGGTCCAAACGTTACATCTCTGACGGGTTCTGCACAAGTGTTCGACCAATAACAGAAGTAGTATGTGCCGGTGAATGTCTTCCTATTCAATATTTACCTCACTACGCTACCTACCAAAAGACGTGGTCCCGAGAAAAGACGCGGGAATGGCGGTGTGTGGATGACGTCATCAGATACAGAAATGTAAACTTGCTCTGCCAGAATGGCGAGAGAAGATCCTACAGAATTCCAACTGTGAGAAGCTGTAAATGTAAGCGATACGATAGACGTCACAATGAGTCAGACATTCCTTTGAATGACAGAAGGCAATCGATAGCTAGACCCGAACCGCAGTTCGATGACCGCAGGTCCGAGAGGAGAGCTAGTAAACGAAGAAACAGGAACCAATGAATTAATTGAACGACGCTCGGAATGTCGGGAACATACCGCAGCTAATGTTTTAACCGGGTCTCTTTCTACATGAGATCTAATGAAGAAGTTTGTGTTCGTTTGTTGTCCGTCTCTTATTTTCGATCTTCGGGAAGATACTGAGGTATCTCCTCCTGACATAGTGTGCAGACTATGCGGTCACCTGAAGATGTTCTTCTGGTGGAGCAGGAAGATATTTTGACGACAAACTCAGTCATCATGACGTTTGAAAGTAAGACATACAACTCCTAGAAGCAAGATCCAGTATCAAAGTGAGGGGCGTTCGTCTCATAGAAATATCTTGTAACGATGACTGGAGTAAATGAGTCTCCAGTGTAAAGTAGCGTGGTGTAGACATCTTACGTACGGCACAACGAGAGAACTGGAAGGTTCCCTGAAATATGTTTTAGTTGAAGGTTTGTAGCGATAGGAAACTATCACCATAAAGTATTTGTCATAGATGATTAGATATCCATTACAAGTTGGAGTGATAAAAGACAGGTACTGGGGGTACCGGTACGGCGTATCCGTTTTCAAGCATGCTAATAACGTTCCTTTTGTGACACTCCTTTAGTTTTGAGATTATTGTATTTAACAAAAGCTGAATACAGCTGCAAAAGATCACTTCTGTTTGTTTAAAAGTCAACAAATCTTTACTTTTTATCTGTCGTCCGTCGTACTTGATCAGTATTTCCGTCAAAAATCAAAGAGTCTGCATCATAACTAAAAACACATCAATAATATCTTTATTTTATTACTTCTAGAAAAATTAAGCAAATTTGTATGATAACAAATCTAACTGAAATTGTCTCGTTTGGGAGCAAAACTATGGCGGGAAAGTAATTTTACTTATTAACTTGATCATAAGCATGACACGTGTATTGTGTTGCTGACGTAAGAAACCTAAGTGACTTTGTTATGTCCTTCACGTTTGCCTAAAGTACGGTAATTTTACGTTTCGAAGGCTTACATTCAAAATTAAAATGTTCGAATGTTCGAATGTTCGAGCCGTATGAATTACGGTTACTAAGGTAACTCGTACTTATACACAGCTCCAGAATATTTAAATTGGTTTGTTATGGGTTTCGTTGCATGTCCACATTCTCTCTTCGTGCAAGAGTATTTTTTAACAATCGAAAGTAACCAAACTAATGAATGGTACTTCTAAATGAATATCGTGATGGGGTTTTCAAAGCTATATCTAAAGCGCCACCTCCCTCTTACCATTAATATATATATATAGCACATTGGGAACTGTACAAGACAGATGTTTCAAAGAGTTTTCACGGAAATATCCAAATATGTGTATCATGCATTTTCTTATGTCTGGGTTTTGTCGTAAATGTGTATTTCGTGAAATATTTCTAAATGTTAGATTTAGGAGGAAGTGGGTGGAGATGTTTTGACATATCATTGGTATGATGCTACGGTACTTATAAGAAATTGGTGGGTATAGAGCATCCTTAACTTATGATCATATGTGTTGCATGCAAGACACCCTGCACCGTCAATTTCAGGACACTGTCTTTTACTTCCTTACTGTTTCATCAAGTCAAGCTGTCGAGTGCCTGTGTCACACTGGGTTTGGTTATTTTAGTCAAATATTATTCTTGAACAAATTGTTGGTTTTGGTGATGTTCCCACCTGGTTAAAATAAATAGCTCTGCAACGCTTGAAGAAGGTTTGAATTCAGACCATTATTATATATTCAGTAATGCACTTGAAGAATATTTTACCACTGGAAGGTTTGAAAATAAGGTGTAGGTTGCTGTTTTTTCAGCCACCACAGGAAGGGTTGCTTTAAACGCATGCCTTGAACCCAGTTATCCCTTGGCTGACCTGCACTCATTCAAAGTTCATTAAATTGAAACTCACTTTTCAAGTTTAGTTTTAACTTAAAATGTCCACGTTGCCCTGAAGTGAGACAAAATACTGGTGAATATTAGTTCAACCTGTAAGGAATGGTATCCTCTGCTCTAGGATGATTTGTTTGTGATTTTTTGGTATGAACGGAGAAAATTGTATCAAATTTCATTGACCAAAATAAATTTTTATTTCTTCGTGAAAGTTACAAAGTAAACCCAAAGTATTTTACCAGTGACGTGGTCAGACTGGACCATGTAGGGAAGATGGTGTTAGACAAAGCGTTATCGGGGTGAGTTAGTTTTTAAGTGTACAAATTTATCTTTTGACCATTTCTTTTGAGGCAAGAGCCGAAAACCTTTTCCTGGGGGTATTATTTCCTCTGCTGACCATAGCTAAGCAGTTGGTCTAGACACATATGTTTCTGATCAATATTTTTCAACTTCATCAATTTCTTGTACTGTGCGTATACCCAGGTGACCGTTAATTGTAACTATGGAAACTTTTGTTCTCTCTGGAAGCAAAATTTACGACAAATGTAACAAAAGTATATGAAATCAAATTTTGTGAAGATATCTTTATATTACCTTAACGTCTAACTTACCTGCTTCACGTCATGAGCTAAAGTCAATCGGTTTGTGGATTAATTGGCAAAATGGACGAAACCATACCTAATGTTTTTTTACCGGTTCATAGTGATATCTCGAATCTCATTCGCATGTGCAATTGTTTTCCTTTGCGAAACCTTGATTTTAAATCGTTAGATATCACCTATTATTAGATCGATCTTAGATCTAGACTCTCGAAAATTCAAAATAGAACTTCGACAGGTAGGTTGCAGCAAGTGGATTGCGCCAGACTGTCGTATAGACGTTTAGGGTCTACCTGGCCGCATGACTAAGGCTTACCTGTACAGCTACAGTAAAAAAGAGCTCATCCAGGGTGCCACGTTATCTTTACTTTGGCCTCGTGCCAAGTCACTGGTTAAACAAAATTAATCGTTAAATTTGATAGAGCATTGGACAAATATTGCTTATGAACGTTTTTTCGCACGGTCCGAGCCGTTGTTACAGAAAAGAGCTATGTGTGGGTTGAATCGTTTGGAAACAATACGAAAACCACAATTCTAGCCGATTGCAATCTAGCGCACGCGAAGTCTTTTACGCTTCTTCAAGTTCAGGTTTAGCCAATGAGAATAAGGAGCTATAACTCTTCGGTAAACATTAATACTTTTTTCCGCCAAAGTGTTTAAGTCTGGATCTAAAGATAAGGAGGCGGGAAAGATGGTTATATAAATAAGTTTTGTTGTATATATTTTTCTGCAGAGTTAATTATAGATAACATTCAGCATGTAATAATGTTTTATCATTGTTCTTATGAATGGTTATTCTTTTCCTTACAATTTTAAAAGTATCGTCATGAAAAGATATCTATTGTTTGTTTGGAAGAGTACTTTTAAATTGTTTCATGCCTTTATATTTATTATTAGTTGAAGCTATATGTCGGCTACCAGCTCACGGTTGTGGGGTATTGTGTTTTCCCGAACATAGATGGAACGTACCAAAGAACTTCCTCAAAGGTATCACTCCTTTTTAATTGCTCATATTGCACAACATACGACGAATAATCTTGAAAAGTTACAATAAGAAAAAAAATGATGTTACAGAAAGCATTGGTCTCGATATACTTCGTTCGTTAAGGTCGTAAAGTATAAATTTAAGTAGGAAATTTGTAAACGGTTGGTGAAAAAATGAATTGAAAGAAGTTGTAGGTCTACGCACGTGTCTGTATGTACACGTACATGTGTAGTTAATAGAAAAAGTAACAATTGTCTTGCTATTATAGACGTGTTTATTTATGCAGATTACAAAGTGTGAAAGTTTATATCTGACGGGAAAATTTGCAAAGTTAAACTTAAAATTGATAGCATGTCTTTGGAGTGAGACAGGGGTAACATCTATTGGAAATAAACTTTTCTAAGTTGCCAATAAATGATAAAACCTGTTTTTTAATTAAAGATCTTATTCGAATTCACACAGTTATGACACGAAACATGAACGTGAAAGTCCCACGTCACCAAATTTGATAAAATTCCAGAAATTTACCGTAGATAGCTTTCCGTAATAATACATGGCTAAGTGAAGAAGCTTCGGGTTATGTACTATTGTACTGCTAAATGTGTAAGATGTACATGCGATCCAATTTCATGACATTTGTTGTTACAGATAAAGTTTAGTTTTCATAATGTTTCGATGGCATATGTACCGCTTGGCGGTGTAAACTTCAATGGATACTTGATATCATATGTAAGAGAATACGGTATTATGTATCAGTTATTGAAATATTGTTATCCTTTACCGCAAACAAAAAAGTAAAAGAACCACTACCATCACTGAGATTCGTCCTTCACTCTGGAAGAGGTTTAAGATGAGTAAAGAGCAAGTTATCTTATAATAAAAAGGATATTTAAGCATTCCATATCTGACTTTCCTCTCAATGGTTTACTTTTTATTTGAGCTGCCTGCTTTGATGTTTTAAACTTGGTTAAAAAGTTATAAAATACGAAAACTTAAGTGAATATCGTCAGAAAATAAGAAAGTCCTGATGTTTTGCTATGTGTGTCACGGATTGTACACCTATCAACTGGAATAGTGAAGGTGGTAATGAGAAATTTACCTGTTAATTCCAAATGGCTTGTAGATCTTTTCCAATGATAGTTAAAGTAGGCCATGTGTCAAAGGCTCAGTTATGATCCCTATTGAACCATTTCATAGAGAGAAAGTTACTCTTATGCATAGACAGCATAAAAGGCAGTTTCACAGATCGCTCTCTTAAAGCTGAAACTCACAATAACACACGATTCATGGTGCCATCACAACTGTGGATTCAACGCCATTGTTAGATTTAGCAATGTCAATTCCGAAACACTTAGTCGTTAGCTTGCACTGTTCAGTTGATGTCACTTAATGTCGAGCTCGTCAAACTATTTTCCTGTCAATTACTTATAGAATATCGTCCTTAACCGCGCTTATACTCAGAACTAGTGATGTTTACGTACTTTCATTAATGAAACTACTATTGACACTATACGTTTCCTCACTTGGGCTTATTTGTATATGCACAGTAAGTATGCACTAGTTTCCATGGTTACACACCTTGGAGCACCTCTCTTTGTAATTTTGGGTAATCAACATTAAGCTCATTATAGCTATCAACAAGGAACCACAATCGGTCTGGCGATTTCCAGTACTGTACATGAGTAAAAGTCAGTCCCATTACACCCTTCTAACGGCGTGAATAGTATTCGAAGATCAGTTTATGACTAGGAAATTATGTCTTTATACAGATGGTGTTTTGCCCCCTAACACCGGTGGTTTGATGTGCATAATGTTCAGTAGATTACTTACTGTTTACAGCTGATCTGCTGATGGGGACAAAAAATGTACGGTATGTATAAACGCTGTACGTCATAGCCCCGAAAGTATCATATAGGTGGGTTTAACGAAGCAGATAGTGTTCTTGAGCCATATTCATGAGACTTGCTGAAGCCAGTTTTAAAGTTCCTAGTTGTCAAGTATGGAGTTGACAACTTCAATGGAATTCATAGAACCGTGCCAAGAACCTTGCTAACTAGTTGCACATTGAGAATAATCTACAGTAGTTGTCAAGTACAGTAATTAAAATTTTGGACTTGTGATTGAAAATTCATTGCATTTTATTTGTGGACATACTTAACAATGGTGTGAAAGGTGAATTTGTCTTAGTCATGCCCACCACTTGACATACCCACCAGGTGACAACAAAGATCTCCACATAGCATGACAAAGTTTAGGAGTCTTCTAGCCCTCTTGTCATATCAGCAGTCAATGAAACAATGATTCAATTTTCAAGTAGTGATGAAGCAGTGAGACACACCCTGATTATGCCAAATTAATATATATGGTTAAACATATACTATGTATACTATGTAATAGTTCCCAAAGTAACATAGGTCAGTGTCAAGAGACAGCAACTGTTATGCTCTTTCAATCGTGACTGATAACTACAAAATGTGCATACATCTGGAAATAACCACCAAGGTGTCATAGGTCGGTGTCAAAAAGTAGGTAGTGTTCTGATGTTTCCCTTATCATGTTATAGCCTTTAATGGCAAAACAATATTGATATACGTAAAGTATCTAAAAACCCCAAGAATCAAAGGTGAGAGTGTACAACCAGGGAGTGATCTGTACTTTCTCTCATACCTGATTGATCACTTCTCTTTTTCTTAGAAGCGGGCACACGTCGATATTGTATAAAAGACTCACTTCCGGATGACATGGGTAACTGATCATGGCATTGTTTGGGTCAAATCTTGTAAAGACTGAATTCAAACTCCCTTTCTTATACCTGCTTAGTGTCTAATTCCACTTCTTTGGTTTCTTAAGTAAATTCAAAATCCTTCATTGACACTTTTTACATTCCTTTGAGTCTTAGCACTCCCGGGAGAAGACGGGACTATTGGATATGAATGCTCGTACAAATTCACGTTAGACATTCATTCCTTCAGCAACCAAAAGCTGCCCAAGTTTTACTCCAGAATATTAGTTGTGCTTAGTTGAACAATTTTCAGTCACATAGTTTGTGCCACGGGAAAAGTGCATTCCAAGAGGAAAACCGAGTTCAAGATTAAAACAGGTAAATTCAATTGCGGTACTTGCATAACAAAGTTTTTATGTACATATCACAAGGAAATGCAATATCTTAATTTGCATCGTACATAATAATTATTGCCCCATCAATATCTTTCTAAAATAATAAAACATAAACCATGTATCGGTAGCATCTACTCACCAGTTCCTTACCACATGGGTAAATGGTGATACGTCACAGTCACATCGTAACCCAGGCGCAGTGTCGACATCTTCTATCACGGGCCCGTAGTAAAGGGGAACTCTGCTGCGTCACTGTCCAAGTTTCGATTGTGTCCCAACCTTTTTCAGACCAAGAATGTCACTTACAGACCTGATAATGGGGCCATGAAAGTTCGTCGCAAAGCTTAGGCTCTACCCCACTTCATACTTGACTGACCTCACTTAGCAAATACATCGTGTAAGTCAGTCGCACATAAACATGTTCAGAAAATGAAACACAAAGGAAGGAAATGCCCTCAATTTTTCAAACTATATTTGGTTTATCCCCTTCGTTCATCAACACTTGAAATATATCTTAATGATATGAAACTCTCTTTCAGTAAGGTAGGAGTTCAGTTTCCATACTTTAAAACGGCGACGATATGCAGACGCCTTTATATGTGACTACCTTCCACACACTAACTCAAGTTTAGAACCTTTGAAAGTACTTTGCTACCAGTTTTATCCTGGCACACTAGCACCAGCCCACCATCATCAATTAAACTTACGGAAATCCTCCCTATTACTATAAATACCCCACACTGACCAACACTAACATTAGGCACCTTGTAGGTAAACAGGACATACATATCCTCATTTAATACTGAATGAGCAAAATTATAAATGTCGTTGTTAGAGTAAGTAAAAGAGTTGGTGACAATCTTCTTCCCAAGTATAATGAAGAACATATGGTTATGGGTGATGCCATGCACTGTGTCTCGTAGATCAAGTTCACGGACTGACAGATTGTGCCCTGTTGAAACTAAATCTTCTAATCAATTTTCGATCTTGGTGAGCCATGCAACTGTGCACTGATCCACACTAAATAACTGTAGTGACATTAACATATGCATTGCATAGCCTTGCTTTTGGGATTCATCACCTAAATCATAAACAGCTTATGACGCACTTCCGGAGCTTTAGATCCAAACCCCACCCTCCTTCGACTATCAAGATCAAGCTGCAGTAGCATTTCGATAGCCTAAGTCAATAGCTAGTCTGGTATTTTTTCAGAGAGACTTGGTACAGATAAATAGGGTTGCATCCGAGTTTAACCCAATTTCCAACCAATTTCGATTCCAGTGGCCCCGGTGCAGGGTCAATTCCGAGTCCGGCTGGGGTCTACTCTATTTTGCAATGCAACATATACTGATATACGCATGTTTGTAATATCTTTCATATCTGCACTGATTTAGGTCATTTTCCTCGGTAAATTTCATAGCTTGGACAACTCCTTAATTTACTTGACTGCTTGCGACCATTCGTACACAATTGTAGACTCGTTTAGAATGGGCTCCGAGTCCAGTTTCAACCCATTCCAGGACCTTCTATTCCGGGCTAATTTCGAGTCCAGTGATTCGAGTCCGAAACTGACTTCTTGTCCGGATATCGGACTTACAGCACTTCAGACATGCCCATATCCCCCCTAGGAAATTAAAAAGCCCATAGCCCCCCCCCCCCCTCCTTAGGAAATTAAAAATTACAATAACCTTAATGCATTTTAGTATGTTCTTCCCTAATTTTTTTTTTGCCGGGTCTGCCTCCACATATAACTACATCTGATTCATGATGGCTCAGGATAAGGATGGATTTAAACGACTAAAATGTAACAGGTGTAAGTCACAGAAATGGTTATTTTATATTTAAACTAAGGAATACCTTAGCATGTCTTACGGTAGTACGGTAAGAGTTTACGCGGGTTTTAGAGGAGGAACTGTGCGTACCTAGTACAATGCCAAAAAAAAGAAGAAGCATTCGTAAGACGTCATTGGTCTCGTTAGCTCTTTCAAAGTTAGGGATAATAGATGCCAAAACTTTTTTAACACTTCCAGTAGAAAAGAATGTGGCTAGAACAGATCTTGGTATGTCCACATTTGCTTTGTGTTCTTTTTTGAAATCACGGTTGTTTTATTTGAGTGTAATAACCGTTTTTGTTTGACAATACGATCACAGAGAAAAGGGCTTAAAAGGACGACCTTCCAGCAAAATCTGGGATTGCGAATAATAAGGGTACAAAGTGTAATTGTTCACGATTTATTCTGCCGTTGCATTTGAAGAAGATAAGTTAGGAGAACGGGAAAGAGAAGACCGAGAATACTTGAAGGGTTTCTTTGTGAATCGCTTTCATTTGGTCATTCCGGCATGAATGGAGACAGTATAAGTTGATTCTCTAAAGAGTGGACCAAAAATTTAGGTAGTTAGTATTCTAGTCCTACAAAGGGTTGACCGCGTGGAAGTACTATTGAACATTATGCGTGATGCTGGTGGCAGGCACAGGAGGACACAAGCAGGGAAGACTTCTTGCCAATTTTGTAGCATACATTACAAAATGAGGTCGGATTAATGAATGGAAACTAATGATGAACTGTCAAAGTAATTTAGGTTGCTAAATTCACATTTCTGTACACATTCAGAAATAGTTACATTATAACGGTATCGCATGCGCTTAATATATAACTTTCATATTGGTATTTATAGGCCTTATTCATTGACGTCACGCGACGGCATGTTAGAGAACAAACAATGAAGGTAGCTAGATAAGGTACACGACTTTGATACAAATACTGTACGAACCAAAGATATTGAAAGCATATCCAAACCCAAAATGGCCCGTTGACTTCTCATGGAGCAAAAATTTCGGGGCGGAAGTGCTGATCACTGTTCAGTCGTTTTGAAAACAAACAGACAAATGAATGTCTTACAAAAGTATCAATATTTGTTATTTCGGAATATTGAAATTTAAGAAGAACCACTTCTCAATAAATTCCACTTAAATAAGAAGTCATTTCTTCATCGCGGCAATCCACATACCGTACACTTGAACATGAACGCACAATGGCTGGTTTGCAAGTTCATGGACTTAGCCATTGGTCAGTTTCTATGGTATTTCAAGTGAAGCACTGTTATAATCGCGCTCAATTTCTTACGCGCTCACAACGGGAAAGCAACTAGCGCGTTTGTTTACCGAGAGCACAGAAATGTATGGAAAGGTATGGAGCAAATGCTATCATCCTTTCATGTGCTGGACTTCTCGGTAAGGATTGGGTTCAACGAAAAAAATACGTTGCTGTGGTACAAGAAAAAGCTGTTTCCCATCCACGTGTTCCATTGGCTTCAAATTCGCAACTGTATGGATATTCATGTCAGATACGCGTTCCTATCCCTGACTGGCCCTCCACGATTTTTGGTTTGGAAGTGACTTTCATCACGTTTTGCTCCCTGACGTCGGTGGATAAGTGAAAAGAAAAACTGTAAACACGTTCCCTCCCGTCAGAGATACCTTGACTAACCTCAGCCTAGGGAGGGCTCACTGTGTGTTCTGTGACGTCACATGCATACGGTCTGTAGCTCTAACGGTAAAGGATTAATGCAGGAACCCACTTTGAATAAGTATAACCCCTATCGTAATTCATGGGCCAGCGTGCTTCATAAATCGCGGGAGGCAATATTTTTCCACTCAATTGCTCGAAGTCATTTAAGCACCGGAAATTTCTAGTTGAGGTGTAAAATTCATCTCCTGAAATATAATGAAAGATAATTATGGGCAAAATAAGAGGGAACTTTTGAAAGATATTCCTCATGTTTCAACTAAGGTTGGGGATGACTTTGAGTGCCGCTGATGAAAAGAAATCTGGGCCATGCGTGACTTTATTTTGAAACAATCAAAATTATTCTAACGTTGCCCCCAAAAGAGACCTAAATTGTACTATTACACTAGTTCGTTATTTATTGAACAATCATTCTATATGGCTGTAAGACTACCTCCCCCGCGTCGTTTTGTTTAATAGCTTTATTGTCTTTGTCCCTTTTGAAAATTTTAATCTCAGCACAAACTTTTGAATTAAATGATTATATTCTTACGATGCTAAAGCCTTTGAAGTTGTAAGTTAACTGAAGTTAACTGAATAAAGCATTAAGTGCATACCCGGGAAAATTTTCAGAAAGGTTAAGTAGCCATAAAGTGTTTGTAATGGAGTATTCAGGTAATCATGCGAGATCTTTGAAAACGATAAAATTCTGACAAATCAGTTAAAAGTCAAATAGTCATGAAAGAACGACTTCGAACAAAACTTCAACAAATCTACCCATTATAGCTCTTAACAGGCGATCTTGCTAGTACAAGGACACAAGGGCATGCGCGTAAGTCACGCAATCACTGATAAGGATTACCGTACATTACTTAAATAAAAATATCTTAGTACTTTGAACGAAATTGTTCTCGGTATTATGGGGCAATTTGCCCTCCCTATCCCGCTTTTTCAGACCTTTGAAAAATAATAATAATGAGAAGAAGAAGGAGGAGAACAAGAAAGGAAACATGAAGGACAGGAAAGGAGACCAGAGAAATTATGAATAAACTTTTAATATAGTGGATACCTTTGCAATAAAAAATGCAAACCGCAATACAAAATGTTTTAAAAACGCTAAAATGATTTCTCCGGTGCACTTCACGCGCTTTCATCACAGAAGCGGTAATTATCACAGTGGGCTAACAGAGGGAAGGGCATTGGTTAGTGTCGGAAAATTTGGTCCCTTACTTTAAAATTTCTTTCAACTCATACATGAGCGCTGTCCCCTTTTCCACTTTGTAATTTGAAGTCCCCAACTTAGAGTCCCTACCATGACCAATACTATGTAGGTTATGGCATATGCCCTGGTCCCTTCATATACAATTTAGGTCGTTATATGTGAATTCAAACATGACACTAAAAGTTTTCGGGACGCTCCGAGGGTACCCAGTGTAAATAAGTCAGCCATTACTGCTGCTTTCTGACATCTTGAATGAAACTGCATCGTTATCACATTCTGTATAGGATGGCTTAAATGGAATTATAGTTTTGAAAATCCTTGCCTCCCCCTTTCCCCTATCACGTGACTTTCCCCACCAACTAAAGACATCCTCATCACCTCCAACGAGTTGTTACTTAAAATTTGCAACCATCGTTAGCCAAAGTATGTTATTAGCTTTTCAAATTTCACCTGGAGGACAGCAGGACTTCTGTAGAGATGGTCCACATGGACAGCGAGGCCCACAAACGTAGGAGAAATTCTCGGCATGGACCCTAAGAGCCTCTCTTTTGGCATCGTCTTCGGCGCTCAGGTGAAACAGCTTTGATGACCACACCTTACGAGCATGCATTTTCCGCTGATAATTGCTCCCCTTTCACTGTTTTCTCCATGCGGACGCCCTATGTATGAACTACTCATAACACTATTTCACTGAGTTTAGAAGTTACACCTGACCCGGAAGCCTTTTTATCATTCTTACAAAGTGTAACTGTAACCTGTATTTTCGATACATCATATATTTACGATTTCTTTAGTTGTCCTCTCCTGATATGGGTGCACATTATTTGAAGCCGTATTTTTGCTTTCTTAACAAAAAGGCTGTTAATGCTTGATGTCACTTAGGAATTCAAGATTAGCCATTCCAACATCAAACCGTCAAATTTTTAATGTTTGTGACGTAGGTCTGGTTGCGATTTGAGGTATTCAAAGTCACGTGATCATTTTTGTGAATCATAGGGGACAGAGGAAGAGGAACGTATCCCCTCACATTTTTGGAATTCGGTAGTTAGTCGAGGTAACTTTTTTTCAATCGGACGCTTCAACAAACCATTTAATTTTGTTAGCAATGCACGGTGTGCGTAGAGCAACCTTGGCCTTTCCAGTGCAAGTGACAAGTTAGTAAGCTGGCTTTCCATATATCCGTCATCCGTCATACGCCATACGTTGTCCGTCATTTGACGTACGTCAAATCCGTTCCCATACATACGACACGATCGATACGATTTTACTCTCTTTTTTTGACGTAAGGCATTGAGGTGCTACTCCAGCCAGACATGCAGTTATGTTTGTACACTGTAATGATCTGAAACAACAGGCGACTATCATTAACATTACTATGGTTATGTCTACATTCATAGCTGTGGTAAGCCCCAGGTTAGTATAAACACTTATAAACACTAATTGGCACTGACGTGTTATCCCCTCTGGTCCCATACTGGCCCAGATATTAGCAATCTTGATGGCATCCTCATGTTTTTTACTTCTGCGTCATACAGATACCGGTTGTCTTGACACTAAAGTGATCAACTTCTCCAGAAATGTGTCTGTTATCCTCCTTTTGTTACCATAAGCACGGTGTGCCTTGGGAAATCTCCAGAAAATACGCCATCCGATGGAATTTGACGTAGGCTACGTCAATCCCCAAAATACGGATCGGGTAGCGATTAAATCGGAGACGTATGACGGATAACGGATGACGGACGACGGATATATGGGAAGGGTATAGTTATTTTAGTATGGAGGCGAATTTTGCGGATGACGGATGACGTATGATCCAAAAAACGGATATATGGAAAGCCAGCTTTATTTAACTTTAGTGTATACCTTCTGTATACTGATGGAGGTAGGCTACGTTTTAAGAAAAACCCTTGTGCTTTCATCTCCCATTGCAGATTTCCAAAAGGAGTTAAGACCCCGAAGAGACTCCATACTCAGCGAGCGCCACTCGGAGAGCCCCGCGATAAATGCAGTACCGGTATTTGAAGAGCTGTTGAAACTAAGGCATTACCAACTGTTTATGGCCTAAAGTCAACTGGTGAAGAGTATCTTGCACCATTTCATTCAATGACAGGATGCCTTGAGGGATAACGCCCACCCATGGCATTGCGTGCGAATGGAAAGGATGCCGCGCAGCCCTCTCTGTTGGTACGTATGAAATCGACCCTGCGTAGGCGAGTCGTATACTTGCCAAGCAGGATTGGTATCGCCAGCAATGAAAAGTTGAAGGACATGAGATAACTTTTTCATTGTGTTGACCATTTTTATGACATCAACAAGGTCGTTAGGGTGTGAATTCTCATTTCACCTCCAATTTGTCTTTCTATATTTCCACACTTTTGTAAGTATCCATGAAGAATGGCTAGGCCTAGAGTATTTCTTGCGTGACCATACAAGTTCACCTTCTGCAACTTTTTTTTAGTACCCCTTTCCGCCTATATTTTATGTCTCTGACCCGCAAAACTCGAACTATAGTACTAACTGTGTATCATCAGCTGCAGAAGAGCTTGCTTTGATTGACAACCATCAAATACAAAAGTGAAAATAGCGGTTGTCACAGTTCTTCGTAGGTGTCAGTGCGTTCACCCCAGGTGACAGGTAAGTCGCTCGAGTTTGCAAACAGTTCTCGTAAACGCCCATCGAATACAAAAGCACATTCTTGATTTATCCGACAGGTGACGAAATACCTCAACCGCCCTCGTGAAGTTGGCAACTAGAATGTTTACAAATCGAACACCCATTACCAATTGACATATCAGACGGGGCATTGCTTTAATCTGGTATAGGTACCTCCAATGGCTGCCAAGTCAACCATGGTATCACACATGCGTTTTGCAGTTTGTACAGAGTGGCTGGAGTGCGTTTTGCAGTTTGTACAGAGTAGCTGGAGTGATGCTGCACTTTTTTCAACTATTTCCATTGGGTACAGATTTTTTTTTCTTTTTATGAAATGACGATGTATAATTGTGATTATCGCTGTTCAGAGTATGCTGCTTGTTTCAGAGGTGGCGACACCACATGCACGACGTTAAATAGTTACTGAGATGTCACTTTGACTAAATGCAGTAACATGATGTTCATGTGACTATTTAACGTTAATTTTGACTAATTTATATTTACAATGTAAATAGTTTACCTTCATAGCAGGTGTCGAATATGTACTTTGGCGTAGGCCCTATATACTGTTGGTATTACGAGTGCAGCCAGTATAGGTGCAGGAGTAATACACGTCCGCCGGGCGGGCCACGAAATAGTAGGTCTTCTTGATAACCAACCCTGACGTCATGCTATAATACAGATAATGAATGCAAAGTTTGCTTTAGTTTATGGGCCTTACCTCAACCGGTGCATTTTGATTTCTATGGTCATGTGACGTCATATGCATACGGTCTATACTTCTACATTCATGGTATGAAGTTGACATCAATATGACTCTCGTCAAGTCGTGGAGTTGTTACCCAATTTTGTTGAAACATGTTCAAACAGTGGCGGTACCACCGGTTGATTCCCAAATGAGACCCCCTCCAACTTTTCTTCAGAAACGTTTCATATAGCCTATTGCTTGAAATTAACTAAGATAAACTTGACTAAATTATATGGCACTGAACCCTGATAGGCCTACTCTGGTATGTCTGAGCACTTCGAGCAGCATTGCTGGTTTAATTCTAATGTATAACTTTCAATATTTAGGGAAAAATATACAAAGTGAAGTGTCATTATTATACAGTTATACGAGTCAAATACATGTAAAATAGTGAAACCAACATTAATACACTTTTGCGACGAGCCGAAGGGCAAAACCAAACGTTACTCCCGATGGAGTTCGGCTCCTCCAAGGAGGCTCAGTCCCTACGTGACTCTCAGATGTAACGTGACCAACCTTTTGACCTTCAGACCTCTAACATCACGGGGTATGTTATGCCCGGCCAAGGTCTAAACTGGCTGTAAAGAACAGATACTACACATCTTAGCCAAAAGGCAGAGAAGGGGGCCACGAATGACAGGCCCATGATAAAAAGGTCTGAAGGCTGAGAGGTTGGTCATGTTCAGCTTTGGCGTTATTTCACTGTACGTAGCTCCTTTAGGGAGCAGAACTCCTTGGGGGTAGAAGTTCAGTTTTCGCCCTTTGGCTCGTAGCTAAAGGGTCGAGCGGACTTTGGAAAAAGTATTTCACCTGCTATAAAGTCATGGCCTTGATGCTATGCATGTGCGTGACCCCGCAAACCATATATTGATTGCTTAAAGGGAAATATTGCGTTTGAAATGTACCAACTTGGCATGCAAAGAAAATATCTTTAATCATTATTTAACCATTCTGTCTCACCAATAAACTCCAGCAATAGCTTTACCTCCTAAAAACATTGGAAAAGTTGAAGTTATTTATTGTAAACATTCTGTTTTAAGCCTCGACAAGTTGTGTTACAGGAACAAGTTACTGTGTTCATGGACACGTACACCTATTTTTGTGCCTTCTATGGTGCAGTCTCTAATGCTTGAAATCAATGACCAATCAGATTCACGAAGGTATTAAATATATTAGGATATTGATCACAACAGATCGATTTCTATAAGTGTAAGAAAACACTGCAGTAGGCGTTATATTCAGTGTTAAAACATGTTGCTACATAATTAAAATGGGAAAAGAAACTCACTACTATTGATTATCGATCCGAGTTTCGGAAATGTCCTCATCTCTTGGAATTAAAATTCTTTGATGTGAACGCCTCTAAGGAAGACAATAACCAGTTTGCTGTAAGAGGATGATGCTAGACTTCTATTGTTTGATGCATCCTCCAAGTCACGCAATCCGGATGTCTTTACTTTATTTTACCTTTTGTAATATTGATGACGATACTTTAAAGTGTGGCAAGTTAAACTGCTGACAGGTCTATAAACAATATAGTAGTATACTCTAGTCGTTTGTTTGGGAATTTTCATATCACAGTAGATGGATGACTCGACAAATTTACGAGGTATTTGGGATCTTGCCCAAAATCTTGCCCGTTTGCAGCAAAGAGGCTAGTTCATTACACAGGGAGGAATAACTTTCAACGTTTTCTTTTTTTTTCTTTCTTACTAGAAAGAGGGTCGTTCTCGAAAAGTTGTCACCAACTTGTTTAATAAGTGTTGAAAAATAATTCCAAAAGGGTTATTTTGAGAACGACACTTCATCAACTTTTAAAATAACCATAAATAGGCCTATTAACTTGAAATATAAAACACCCCTACTAGTGTAATAGTTGAGCCCAGTTTTTGCAAGCCGGCAAGGTCTAGGATAAGATCCGATTTTTTGCTTTTTCCTCATTGTTATTACCGAGGTATTTGGATTTATGAAGATGATAGTGTCTGAAAGGAATGAAATGTAGAATTTGACAAGCAAAGATATTTTTTGCCGAATAAGAACTTAGAAGCAATATCAACATCACAGTGAAGAAACAGATAAACCACCATGACCACCGTGTTGCAATGCCAAAGTTAAAAGCTTTGCTCAATATCGTATTCTGTGGCTTGCAACCTCTTTGTTTAGATGATAATAACCAGTTTATGACAACATAGTCTCTGCGCATGCGTTTATTTCATTCTTTGTATTATTCGATGTTTAGTAACAGGTAACAAATTAAAAAATATAACCCACCCGACTCTTGTTCTCGGTATATGTGGAGGACAACCAAACAATTTTTGAATCAGATAAACTTTGAAACAATATTGCAGGCATCTCTCCTGTTAAACCATGACTAATTGGACCCAGGACGGATAACTTGTAAAGATAGCAATGGAGTAACGGTACGTTCACGACGGTAACGGGCCACGGCAACGGCAAAAATACCCCGCACAATGCAAAGTGAATGGCTGCCCACATTTGCACGGCAACCGCAATGCGGCAATCCGTCAATCCGGTAAAAGTTAGTCCGGCAAAAAAGCAATCGCTCACAGGGCGATTCAAAGGACGGTAATTATCGAACGCGTGAATGTGACCAGTCGTCTTCCTGACTGGCGGGAGCTGACGGGGCAGGAATTTACTTGAGACCCCGCCTTAGAGAGTGCACAAATTACTTGCATAGAAAATGCCACGGAAGTCAGATTCCTTAATAAGGTGTGTATAATTAACCAACCACATTGCTTATTATGCAGTCTTTGTTAAGGAATTAGCAAAGGTTTGTTTTTGAATGTTGCTATGCCTACATATCCCATGCAATATCGTCTTTTTCCATCTTACTTTTATATCTTCCCCTCCTATTTTTCTTCGGTGTTCGTGGTGGGGGCTAGTAGGCCCTCTGAGTCACCCCTGACCCTTACTCATGGTTCTTCAAGTTTTCATTGGGAGAGTAACTTGTGATGGCCAGGCCGTAACAGAGAGAAGCCCACCCAGTCCTGGATTCACAAACCGACCTCTGCAGACTGTTGGGGTGATCTGAATTCAAACAGAGATAGCCCCATCCCCTCCTCCGGTAGGGAACAACGTACGCGAAATGCAGTCAGTTATCGACGACACTAAACACTCACTTGGTCAGGAGAGAACGGAGCTTGGACGGAAAGTACACGAGGGCCAAGCAGCCTACCTTGGAATCCTGATACCCCATCCCCCTTTTAACTATCTCCGTTTTCCCTGACCACATAAAAACCAAACACTGCCCTCCCCAGTTGCACCAGGACATGATCTGGAATGTCCAGAACAGTGCCCGGGTACCACAGGAGAGGGAATGCGAAGCACTTACTCGCTGTTTACTTTCCAAAGTATTGAAACGAGCGCTGAAGTCCGTAAACTTAGCCTCCACTAAGTCCACTTTCTCATTACAAGTAAGTGACTCGGGGCCACCGACACCGAACCAAATGACATTGATTGTAATGGCCAGTGGCGCCGGCACGGAGGGCATGGGTGCGTGTGCCCCCCCCCCCAATCGATTTAAAAATAATTTTTGAAAACTTTAAAATGATCCCCCAAAGTGTTTAAGCTATAGATTTCTGTAGGGGAGTAGGGTGAGGTGTGTTTTCGAACTAGGGATGGATCTATTGTAATCATTTTCTATCACAAGTGGTTCTTAAACAGTCAAACTATCAGAATTTTCGCAAATCCTTCACAAACTATCCAAATTTTTGCGCGCTCCGCGCTCTTCAAACCTTACCTCAGTGTTGTTCTTATTATCACTATCTTCCGATAGCAACTCCCCGAGAAGCACATCAGCAAAAGTTGAAAGCTGTTTACGAATTCTCAGGTAAAAGACTGTCTTTGTGATTGGCATAAAGGTTTGTTGGGAAGTTGAAAGGGAATTGAAAGTGTCTGCATGGCAGATCATAAATGCGGCTTTTGTCATAGAAATCTTATTTAGTAAAAAATTTGGCACGCTTCGCGCGCATTCGTCCCAGTGTACTCTATCCCATTACCGTTATTAAGGTAATAATGCATGTAACTATTCTGATCGCAACACATTTCCGAAAAACAGGTACATCTCCAACCTCTGTAGGGATATAGAGCTTATGCACCTACGTCACGTTTCTCTATTTTTCCATCCAGGCGTACATTGTGCAACAATGTTACTAAAGTGCTGTCGTGAGCGCGTATATCTTTAACACACCTACTACGTACGGCAGTTCCATCCAGTAAGCCAAACTGAAACGCGGTGACGTCACGTGCATAAGCTCTATAGGATCTTTCAATCTAATTTGTACCAGGGAGTTGCTATTTGACAGGGAGTTGGAAATAGACCCTTTTCCAAATAGCGATTACAAAGGATTGTGGGACAGACTTTTGGTGTGCGACGTTCTTGTCAATGGCATTTTACTGTGGCCAAAAACAACATGTACCAAAACTCTATCCCACAATCCTTTGTAATTGCTATTTGGAAAAGGGTCTATAGCAACTCCCTGTTTGTACCATAATGTGTAAGGCTGAAAGTACGTATTTCCCGTTATACATTTTTCAAAATTTTTACCTAGCGCTTCGCGCGCAGCCATTATCGGTGTAGATGTTGATTGTTAATACACTTCTGAAATGCTCTTGTTAGTCCTTCACCCGTTTGCTATACCTATCAGAGAGGCCTCAGGCGCGGATCCAGGGGGGGGGGCTTTCTCGGGGACTCAGCCCCCCCTTTTGCCACATCAACAATAAAAATACGCGAAAATTAGCATAATGTTAATCTAGGAGAATCTTCAAGGGGGCTTTCAGCCCCCCCCCCTTTTCGAAATGTCTGGATCCGCGCCTTGGCCTAATATCACCTCCCTGCACCTATACTTTCCCTCCTATTCCCCATTGCTGGAAGCTTTTCGTCTGGATTTTCGTTCAACCTTAGTAAAATTACGATAGTTGTAAAGTGCTTTGGCATCATACTTTATAGTATCATTTGGATGTCAAGTAATAATCATCATATCAGTACCCCTTTTATATAGTTAATCCAGAGCTTCCAGGAGGACCTATACCGGTGTCTGCCAGGCTTAGATACCCTTTTAAAAATGCCGAGTGAAGTAAAGCAAAATTTTCGTAATAATCCCAGAATGTTTCTGTGGACTCCACTCACGTATTTTTGCGTAAACACTTTCCCTGAACAGAAGGCAAAAAAGTAGCCAACAGTGGGGGGAGAATTCAGGATGTTTGTTGACAACATACCCTTCTCTTAGAAAACATACTCTCCTCTTTCACCTAACCAAAAATTAGAATTTACTAAAGTATGGACATTTTCCAGCCATATATGATCAGGTCCAAATAAAAGATAGCACCATTTTGCATCTAAGCAACTTTAAATTAAAAGGGGAGGGGGACCCCTCCCCTGGAGGGCATCTTCACGTGGTGACAAAAGAAGGATCACGCAATGTTGTATACAATCGCAGGGACGCATCAAAAAATACAATTTACGCAGACTTTGGGGGGGGGGGGTTAACTGCAGGACGTCATCTGTGGTGCACCCCAATCACCAAATCCTGGCGGCGCCACTGTTAATGACATCATCAATCCATGAGGCTGCGAAGGGCAGCATAGACAGAATCCTTTGTTTTGTGGGATTAAGTCTGGCACCAGTTGTTTTCTGGAAAGTGGACAGTGTGCCAGCGAGGGACTTGAAGGAGGTTAGGCTACGTTGGAAACTAGGCAAGTAACGTCATCAGCGAACTGAACGCATCAACTTCAGACCAACTAGGTTTGTGAAAGGCCTCAAAAGAATCTACCTGGAAGGCTCGTGCAAGAGTTTACTAAATAAAACGAAAGGGGTGGCAAAGGGCAACCTTGCCACATCCGACGGTGAACAGTGAAGGGGTTTGACGGAAGGCTATTTACCACAACGCGACTATTTACATTATTATACAAGTAAAGAAATCAATCTAAGAAGTATTCGGTTTAACTTAAACTTTTCCAAAAACTTTAAAAGGAAACCTTGATCAACCATTTCGAAGGCTTTCTCCTGTTCAAGGAAGACAAGTGCGCACGGCAGATCATGGTCCTTCACATATTCATCTGCTTTCCGCATCGACCAATGGTTCTACTGAATACTGTGCCCCCGCGCAGCACTGCCTCACAAGTCTGGCAAGGACCCACAATATCGGGCATCACACAACCCATTGGGTTACAAAGGACTTTTGCCAGGATCTTGTAGTCCTTATTCAACAGGGTGATGGGCCGCTTATTTTTTGGTTTAAGTGGATCTCCAGACTTGGGGCAGTGATGTAATTACACCTGTGCGCTGCGAGGGGCACATTGAGCCAGCACGGAGGGCAGAGTCGAAGAATTCGAAACCAATGGTTATCCAGGAGCGTTTGCAAAACCCCACTCGTCCACTAGGAGCCCTTCGGATCCAGGGTATTTCCCACCCCCCTCCCCCCCCCATCTTCACTATTGCCTTCCAGAGCCCCATCGACAGTCAAGGGGCACTGAGTTCATTATTCTGCTCTTAAGGGAGGCTCTGATCTTTAGGGTTTATGTGCTTGTTACGTCACACATTCTCTTAGTATGTTGATCAATGATAGAACGAAACGGGTTCATGAATATTCATGTAATGGTATTAACATAATCTGAAATGACTACAGGGAAGCCAAAATGTTTGTATGGAAAGCAGGCATTGGGAATCTCGTTGACTTAGGTACTAGACCTCAATGAAAGCTGCAGAAGAGCGACACAGGTCTGTTTTGGTACTTTTGGTACTTTTACCTGGTGGATTCAAGTCTTTATAAAAAGTGCTGGATACAAGGATTCACTGACACGTTACTTGAAGCGCGTTAAGGCTTACACCGGCGATCTGGTCTAACATCGCACTCACCACGGTGCACTTAATATCAGTAATTGTTTAGCCCAGTGGGCAATGATGCGTGCAAAAATATTGCACTATATGAAAAGTGAATGCACTTTTGAGAAGGTTACGGTCCCTTGTCACGTGACCCAACTATGATGACTGATTTAGATATAAGCACAATTGATACCTTTTATTGTGAAATACACAAAGGTATCATCAGTTAACAAGTCCTTTAATAACTCTTTTGTTCCTTCACAATACAACCGATCACTCATTTCACCCATCTATAAACCTACCTTGGTGCGCTGAATTCAGCTGACTTACTAACAGGTCGAATGAATTGCTCACTGACAGGTTCACAGGTACCCCCTGCAACTCTTATCGCACAGCTTACTATTATATTAGCACAGTGTGTTAGATCCGTGTTCCTTCCAAATCTCGTTTGCAACGATAGTGGCAGATAGGGGGTTTTCGCAAAGGGCGGAGGTCAGAAAATTTGACATCCCAGATTGGAGGCAGGAAAACGCCCTCTAAAACACGCGCTTGTCCCTGCATTTCTAAATCCATCATGCCAGGGACACCAGTATGGTGGAAAGGGGAGTTGGCAAACCAGGGCTTCTTGGGGAAGGGTCGACACCTCTAAATCCGTCACTAGCAATGAACAAGTACTCGTTCTTGGTCTACATAAGATTTGAGAAGTTAATTTAACTAAAAATGCATGTGTCGGGAAGCTCACTTACGTGGATGAAGAAGACTTAGCAATTTACCGATAGTTGAATTTTCAATTGAAAAAGTGATGAAAGTATAATCTCTCTCTGGGGTATCCACTTGAATGCGACTTGTAGACAAATAAAAGTTTCATTCTAATGACCGAATTCTGAAATACCTCAGGGGGTTTTCACACTGGATACCACCTGAGCCAAGTGTCTAGTCTTGAACCCTACCAGTAAAGTGGGGCGTGGAGAGCACGTTTCACTTTCAGTGACAGGGGCGTGTAACCTTTGAGCAGCGCCTTTGCAAGTTCAAAAACTCGGTCAATACCAATTTGCTTTAATTTGCAACCAGGTAACCAGGTAAAATGTTTCAGAAGTATTTCAAATTTCATCTTTTGGGTGCAGGATTTTCTCTATTAATGGTCCAGGATGGTATCAAAAGTCATCTATACTAAACAAACTTCTCCTGGAGGCTCTCACTTCGCGCCTTCTGGGTTCGCAGTGAACGACCTCATCGTCCAGACCTTACGAGAATGCAAACTCCATTGAAACTTGTTTTCCCTTTGACTACTGCAGACTCCCATGGAATCATATGAACTACCCATAGCATCATTTCATTGATTTTACAGAGTATCTACCAGATCCTTAAACATTGATTGTTCCTATAAAATTATACTTGGCAAAACTACATTATCTGTATAATTATAAAAGAAAAAACTTATCTAAAAAGTTCATCGTACCCTAAAATATTACAAGTGAGTGCAAGGCATATTGAATAGATAAGTTCAGTTTCAACCTCTAAAATGTTTTCCAAGGGGCAGGTCTCCTTTGGCGGGGCCCCAGTACAGCAGGTAAGTTTCAAGTAAAATGTTAGGCCCCCTTTCAAATATAGTCGACGCCCTGCTAGTCTACATTCGTGATAGTATGGGGTTAAAATTTTCTCCTTTCTGGCGACTTGACTTGCTATCCCTTTTCACTCTTAATTTAAAAAATAAAACGATAGCACACTTCGACACATCTCAACTCTAAACCATCGAATACCGTGGTATTTTCTAGATTTGCCTACAAATCGAAATCGAACATGATCTGTGTTAACTTTATACCTTCAAACCATCCTCGAGAGGCACAAAATTAATGACCCTCGTTGACGTTAGTTTAAACTTATCAAGTTTCTTTCGCGGATTGCCGGTTTACTCGTCTTTACCCTTTTTACCAACTGTCACAATTTCCGCGTAACCTTGAAGGTGCAACTGGTAGAAAGGTTAGATGGGGTTGATCAGTTCATGAAACAGCAACTGAAACAGAGGTAATATTATTGCGGGACTCAGATATAAGTTCGAAGAGACTTTAAAGGGAGAATACAGTCGTCCCAAATTTATTTTGAAAAATCTGCCAACTCTTACTCCTCTTATTTTTCTCACATGTATCTCTCATTATGTTTCTATATAAAAGCATTGAATATCAAAAGTAAATCAAGGAGTTATACTGCATGAACAAGTAACGAACAACTAACAAAAAATATTGTCATATGATTGATAGAAGCCACGACGGAGTACACTAATTCATATTGGGGGACTGTTTTTTCCCTTTAAGAAGATATCGTGAGTGACGTCCTATTAATCAAATCGGAATCATTCATGTACGAAAACATTAAATCAGACACAAGTTGGCAAATGTTTGCATGTTGGATTTATCGGTTGTAGACATCAAACTTGTAACAATGTGTTGCCTGCTTGTATGAGCCTTTAGTATACCCAAATACGCCTTATTCATTGACGTCAGGCGACGTGATTATGGAAGGTAAACAATGAAGCACACTGCACGCACGCATGACGTAGACTTCGCACGCGAGCGTAGTAGACTTACTCGCGTATCCGACCGGTACACAAATCAGCTGTCTGCATTTGTTCGTGCAAGTTGCAGTGATACGCGCTTGCCTCTGTCGGGCGCATTTTCTGCTCCGTGACGTCATATGCATAAGGTCTAGGTCAGTCATTAACCACCTGTACCAATGTTTTAGATTTTCAGGCGAATATTGGCCAATGATGCATTGTAACCTACCACCCGGTGGCGTAGCCAGAATTTCTTTGTTAAGGGGGCAAGACTTTTCTCAAGGGCAACCAAAATAAGCTTTTATGCACTTACTGTACTGAAGCCTTGTGCGGCGTGCAGCAGCATGTACAATGTACATTGTACATGACTATAGTACGGTATACTGCATGCATGCGGTTAGGCTATGCTTTGACCCATTAGACCAGAGCGTCATCATTTCTAGTTATTGTTTTCAGTTAAGATCGTACCTGCCAACTGGCCGAATTGATTCATTTTGCTAAGCTGGTCATATTTATCAATGTTTGTATATAATGTAAATGTCGTAATTTCTTCAGTAAAAGAAACTCTTCCCGTTCTTTTTCTTTTAAACACATCGCTTGAAATTATGTGGGGGTCAAGAATGTTTTACAAAATAATTTTAGGGGGCAGTGTCCCCCTGGCCCCCGTGGCTACGCCACTGCGACCACCAGTGTCTGATGTACCAAACGTAGCTGTAAATATTTAAAATTCACGTAAGGATTGTGTGCAGGAGCGAACATCAACAATATTTCATCTCCAGCTTTGTTTTCAAAGTTGTAACCTCTTACACAAATACGACTAACAATCTTTGGCATCGCCTACATGGCAGCTACATTGCTCAAGGATGCTGTGGGAACTCTTCTCCTAGTTTCAGGGTTATTCTTAATTGTCACTAGGTAGTCTTATAGCTTCTCAAAGAAAGGGTTTAGCAGTAGCAATGTGAACTAATTAGAATTACCCGAAGGCACAAAAGTAAACTTGACAGTTAAATCTTTTACGTACGTTCCCCTGGCAACGATACAATCTCATCTAGGTCTATATATATATGGGTAACCTGGGGGCTTTCTCTAATCAACAAAAGCCTCTTTTTCGAATGAAGGGTGCGTACCTACCTTTTGACATTGTACAGAAGAACTTTGAACTGTAACTACACGTACAAAAAGCTAGCTCCACCTATACAAAAGACCACTGAAGAATATGGAAGATAAGTACATTGTACATCAATAGAATATATAAACGACCCTAAGTTCAATAGACAAACGTCACATTGTACAAGTTTAACTGTCCTATAAGGGTTGCCCTGGAAAACAAATAGCAGCGTGGGAACGGCACGAAGAAAAAAAGATACCGAAATACTCTTTGTGTATGAACAAGGCAGTGATGTGTAATTCGGAAGAATACCTCATTAAAATACTCATTTAATCTCGTAGATTGGCTTATTGAAAGTTTGCAACTCCTTAACACCCATGCATACAGGCAAATCTCTACAATATTTTCTAGCATCTACAAATAATTGTCTCTTTTTCAATTATAATTGGTGCAGACTCACTGACCTTGTCTTTCATGGTCTTCTGCACGAATAACCGTCATTGTCAGTGTTTCCATCTAAAGGCAGTAGGCAGTCGCCCCAAAATTTGCTTTGAAAAATCAGCAAATTCTTGCAAATCTCTTATTGCATTACAAGCACCTCTGAAGACATTTTGTACATAACTATTACAAAAAATACGTAAAGCAAGGAGAAGTTCTCGAATTTCACAGCTCACTAACAAAAACATTGTCACATGATCAAAATAGGCCATGAACTAGAGTGACGGGGCATACTAACTCTGATTGGGGTAACTGTCTACTGCCTTTAAAAAGGCCTGCAACCTACAAGTATACAGTGTCTCAAAACTGCTAATTAGATTGGCCCAACTTCAATCCTAGAACTTAAGAGCTGGTGTTTTTTTTTAAAAAAAAATTCTGACACTTAGTTTGATAAGGGACGTGTCAGGGAATGAAATCCAACACTCTATCGACTCTTTGAAGCAATGTTCATTTCCGATGGTAATCTCGCTTTTCTCCTAAAAATCCTATCTCAATACAAGGATCAACTAGGATTAGTGAGGCGCATTGTCAAATTACAATGACAAGAACCCTTCCTTAAGTTGAACTCGTTAACTTTTTGTTGCCAGTCGCCATGCATAAATGTGTCTTTATTCGTCACAATAACCACAATTTCAGTTAACTTCTGAGATTTTCCTTCGAAATTACTTTTCGAATGTGTTTGAAATTGATGGGTAAATTTGCGAAAATTAAGAGGAACGTATAGGCTCGAACAATGCCACGAGCAGATGACGTATTAGAATCGTGGAGATCAAAGGAAGTACATAATTTAAACGTTTATTGACAGTCATTTTACTGAAAATTTTCATTAAAGCTTGGCCAATTGTCGGAAACAAACTCACTTCAAAGCGTGTCTAAACAATGGTCGTTGTCTCGGCATTACTTTGATATGAAAGGAGGAGATAACCACTAAGAGGGCTTAGTCAACAGAGGCTTAACAATAGGAACAAAGAGACATGTCAATCAAAGTTTGATACCTGAAATGGATTAAATCATTTTCAAGTACATATTGTCTGACAGATTTGGCTGTTGTGTCTCCTTCCTAACACCTCCCTGGTTTGATAACCCCATTTCGAATGTTGATAAACCCAATATAATTTTATGTTGCGTTAAAGCCGACTTAGCTTGCTTTGGACAGTGAGACAAATGCCCCATAAGGTAGGCGAAAAGTGCAAGCCTTACTCTTTCTTGGCCAACATGTGGCAAAAACGTGTACAGCTTAAGTGTTCGAAGGGAGCTCTAACTAGATTGGACTGGCTTGTCTTGTACCTAGTTTTGTAATAAGTGTTCCGGTATGTCTTTTTGCCAAAGCCCCCTTGACTCTCTGGCGAAGAGCCGATGGGCGAAATCCAAACGTTACTCCCAAAGGTTCTGCTCCCTCTAAGGAGTTACGTTCCCAAGGGAAACTCAGACTTAACGTGACTATCCCCTTGACCTTCAGACCCATTCATCATGGGTCTGTCATGCGTGGCCGAGTTCCACACTGGCTGAAAATGACAGATTCTTCATATGAATCTTAGCCAAAGGGCCGAGAAGCGACACGTACTTTTTCCAAAGTCCCCTCGACTCTCCGGCGAAGAGCCAAAGGGCGAAACAAAGCGTCACTCCAGATGGAATTCTGCTCTCCAAAGGAGCTACGTCCCCGAGGGGACAGCGATACGTCAGGGCAGGAGGATTTTCCAGTAAGCAGGTACCATGTCTTGTGCCTATGAAAAATCGTGGTCTGCAAAAATTGCAGCAGGTCCCATTTTTGCCATAGTCAGCGAAGCGCATTGCAATACCGCAATCTGTCCGACGCACTGTATGTATTCAGTTGCGTTGGTGCAATCAAGTCATAGCGTGATAAAATAGCTGAAGTTCAAAATGAGTAGTTTCTGATTTGAATAAATTTTTGAATCTTTGGATACCCAGCAATGATCCTACAACTTCGTCCAACATACTGCGATGTTCTGTTGGTGACGTCACACAGACGTCACTAAGTGACTTGTTGCTACAACCACGGGCTAACGATAGCCATACAGAAATCATTCTGTCAGCGGTAGTGGCGTAGCCTTAGTTGACCCGTAGCCAGATAAACGACTGAAGAGGGGCGAGATAGCTTCCGAGGGGACTAAATATTTTAGGGGACCCCTCCCCCTTGACTACGGGCCTGCTTACATTAATAGATATGTAGTATCCTTGAGAAAGTCGCTATTATTAAAAGCAACTTTCTCAAAGATTACAAAAAAAAATTCCTTAAGACCTGGCCCAAGGTAATGACCGCGAAATCAGTGGTATCGCCTACCAGCAAAAATCTAAATTAATTATTACATCACTATACTCTTATAATTACAATTATCAGTAAAGCATAGGCAAGAACCCATCTACTCCACTTTCTTAAAATATGAAAACGATAAAGGTAAGAATCATTTAATATACGTAGAAACCATAGGCGTACCAGTCAGAAGAGCAAGAGGTGCGGTACCCCCCCCCCCTCCCAAGCTCCCAAGTTCGGGCAACACCTATATTTATCAAGCAGATGCTGAAACAAATCGGGCAATGTTTTGCAGTGAGCAATGCAAGTTTTTTCTCCTGGAAAAACTGCTATAGCTCCTAGAAAAATACCCCGTATGCCCACGGTAGAAACATGGTGTAAGTTTACCTGTCACCTCTACAAGGAAACGACTGTAACGTCGGCATGAGGTGATTCCACCGTATGATGTCGAAAGGGAGCTTACAATGGTGTACAAAGGATTTCTGACAGCCCTGTACTAGAAAAGCCTACTGTGCACGGTATCATGTTGACTTATACCCTACTCCACAAAGTTTCATCGGAACAAGAGAATAATCTATTGCACTAAGCGTACTTCCTTATAGACCTCCATGATACACAGTGAGCTCATTCTCCAGGCCGCCATCATTTTGATAAGCAGTCTTGCTACCGAGTGACACAACTTTTTTTTGTTGGGGGGGGGGGGGGGCACGTTCCTTCCCTTACGTCCTAGCAACGCCTTTGATTCCCAACATCATCTCCCTATGAAGCAGCACGTATAATGCATAGTATAGTTTACGAACAGATCCTTTATTCCTTTATAAACTGGTGACGTGCCTGGATCAGAAGAACCTTTGTTAAAGCGTGCGGAGTAAACATGGTCCGCTACGTAGGTATACTGCCCTGGATGAGAGTTGAAATTAACCTTGCAAAGTAAGAAGTACACTAACTTGAAAAGAATACGTTCATCATACCTCATACACTCTAAGTGGGCCTAGCTGTGAGCTATATAGATTAGCCCACTTTTTCGGATACATAACAAGATAATTTGATAACAGATACACAGCTATATTTTTTATCAGATCAAGACGAACATATTAGAAATTAATTAGCCGACCACGCACATTCCTGATGCGATACACTTCCCGACTTAGAGCCACGATGCCGAAAATGATTTAAAAGTTGTAATGTGTCTGCAGCCTATATGTAAACATGCAAAGTGGTATCCTTCTTTCCAAAGGGCAAAAGGGGCATCTGTCCAGTGTCCCAGCCTGGGGTCCACATGTTTTGTAAGACTAAATGAAAGAGAGGAAATCTGACACCAGTAATAAGTATGATAAGTCAGCGACTTGAAACTCTCTGAAGGAAAGTTCAGTTTCCCTCCCACAAAGAAAGCTTTCTTCAGCGCCCGTTATATAGGCTATACTCCGTCAAGGGCAAAGTAATTTGTTAAAATGGGCTGAATGACAACAAAACTAATCGATTTTTACATTGTTCTTCCTAAAAGGAAACATACAGCTGTCCAGTGTGATATGCAAAGTCTGGTTTGCCAAACGTCAAGAAAAGATTGGTTAAAAGGGTCCGCTTGAATATCAAACTATTCGGTAATCCTGCTTCACAATCCTCCCCTTTTGCAAAACTTGTGCCTCTCCCAATCCCCGCATCCACAGTTCCCACCCCCCACATATACACCGTAGCACTTTAATGTTTACATATTCAGTTTGTATGAGTTTTAATTCACTCAGACATTAGCATATGTCATCAACATACGCCGAGTCACTATTGAGAAAACCAGCTCAACATATTTATGACTACGAGCCCCACCCACCCTCCCCCTCAAATTGGTATCGCAGTTAAATTCTCCGAAAACGGCACTGAAAAACGGCTGTGTATGCAAATATTTCAGGCACTGTATTACTGTGGTCAGAGACCTCTGGTAGTAAGACATATTTAGAACAGACGGAAAGGTTACCGTTATACTTCAAAGGTTGGGTTTAAGTTTACAGCTTTCTTTAAGGAATATTGTGTGGTTTCAAGTGAAGCTTTGTGTTGCTGAATTCTAGCAAAAGTTCGTATTAGTGATCTTAGGCCTACTTGAGAAACTCTAAGTGAGTGGATTCACTACTCATAGTATACATTAATACAAAATACACTGAATTGTCTTTTATGTTTTATATGAACTGCAATGCGAACTTATCTTTCTATTTTTTTTTTCTTCAGATTAGCACGAACGGTATTGGCATATCTTATATTTCAAAATGTGATTAGAAGATTTTCAATTTGCAAGTAGTGTGTGCTTTTCAACTGAAGCTCGGTGAGACTGAATTCGAGCAAAAGTGAGCTCGTATCAGCAGGGTGTTGTCCGTAATAACTCCCTGGTATCAGCAAAGGACAGCCATCATGAAGTGTGAGGGGGAAACCGAATTTAATAAAGGGGATGGAATGGCCTGCCCTCCCAATATTTGATCATTGGACGTATTATTTTACTGGTATTTCTGAGTAGACGGGACGACTTTTGACATCACTTAATCATCACAAAAATCGTTGTTTTTTTGTACTTGCACATAAAAACAATTCTATATGTTCACATATAAGTATACGTAAAAACATCATTGCGAAAGATCCGTCCCCGTTCCCTGCCCCATCCCCAACCAATGTCCAACACAACGGCACGAACATGCTGATTTTCTAAAGAAGTTTAGACACTACTTGATCACCTTTAAATGTAGTCATTAATACTTAGCAAGTTCGATTCACACGATGACGAAAAATAAATAAATAAAAAAAGTTACGTTCCTTTTTTCACCTTAGCACGAGTTACATCAGTATTCTTTGCAAATTTTGGAGGAGCTTCTTGTCTGCATTCGTACAGTACTTTTGAAGGGTACCAGAATGGAAAGAGGAACATTTTGTAATCAAGCCGACATCAACTGAAGGCGTCAGCTATCTAGCGGTGCCACCGTTTCTGGCATTCTTGGCCATCCTTTTCGCCATCATGTCTGGCTGGATCCTGACTAGGCTGACCTCAGACTACTTGGAGGGAGTCATTCTCGTGGCTGCTCTGTGACTAATCCGCTTAACTCTCTCATTTACTGTTTGAAGTGCTAACATGCGGTACTTGAGCAGAGTTTCCTAGCCGTCATACGGAACGTCAACTCAAACTTTAGTGGTTACTGTCTCAACTCTGAAGAGGGCATATCTATCCAACCTTGGTTCTGGCGGTCGGTCAACATACAAAGTGAATGGAAATCAAGTAATTAAAAAACCTACCACAACTCTACAGTAAAGAAATACAGAACAAGTGGAAATATTTTAAATTCCTTTTTCTCAGTCAGTAGCCTTAAAGGGGTAAATGCAGCCACACCAATTTGAATTAGCATTCCCCGGTATCCTCATTCATGTATGGCTCGTTTCAGTCACGTAGCAATATTTTCGTAAAAGAATAGACAGAGAAACGAGGAGATCTGTAAAATTCAGAGGAAGTTTCAAATTGAGGTTAGTTTAACTGCTCCCCTCCTTTACGATTCTTCTTCAGTTTGAGTGTTTCATTTTGCGGCTGTTTCATTGATGTGCAAATGGCATCATAGGTAAAAAAACCCCATGGGGATAGGGGGATATATCACTCTAAAAACATCCTGGTTAAATTTAACCAGGGTCGGGGTCAATAGTTTTCCATAATTTTCCTGGTTAAAATAACGGGGTAATGCGGGTCAAACTTGACATTTTCCTTGTTAAAATAACGACTGGTTAGAAGTCCTGATAAAAATTTAACATTTTCCTGGTTAAATTTAACCAAGATTTCTTTTTTCATTTTAACAAGGAAATGTATGGAAAACTATTGACCCCATCCTGGTTAAATTAACCAAGATTTAACCAGGATGTTTTAAAAGTGAAGATCCCCCCACACATACCTTTTGGAGAAGCTCCCACGGACTTTCACATTTTACCACAGTAACTTTTGTCTCAAGGGCTCTCTATCTAAGCCCCTCCCCCCTTCCACACACTTCACACAAATTTCCGCTACTGAATGGCATGTAGGCATACATAACAGTGCCTATCAATACGATTCATCACAGCTTAGGTCTGGCCAATCACTTTTAACCGCAATGTTCTCTAACCACAGAAATTTGGCTGATATTACCACATATATATAAACCCACACACACACACACACACACACACACACACACATATATATATATATATATATATATATATATATATATATATATATATATTATATATATATATATATATATATATATATATATATATATATATATATATATATATATATATATATAAGCACTTTCAGGTCGGGCAGCCTTTTTTTGGATACACTCTGATATCACCCACGTTAGAAAGAGGTGCACATTCACACCAGCTGCGAAGGGCATCGATCATCGTGGTCAAACTGAAGTACTGGAGAAGTGTCTGAATCAAAACCGCGGTTTAAGAGAATAGACCAACCAATGAGGCACACTGCACGCCGAAGTTTTCGCACGCCCGCATCGTAGACTCACGCGCGTATCCGACCGGTACACGAATCAGCTGTCTGCATTTGTTGGTGTAAGTTGTGATGATACGCGCTTGCCTCCACCGAAGGGCGCACTTTCTGGTCTGTGATGTCAGATGCATAAAGTCTATTCCGGAAATTTAGCCAAAGTGTTATTGTTTGCAAAGCTAGATGGTAGACCTGTCCCTAAACCAGCGAGGCCCTAGCTCGTGGAATCAGCAAGGTAACAAACCAGAGGTCATATACTTAACGTCAACTAACTTCTGTTTCGCTATAAAGGCCGTTGTAAGTGTGGGGTCCAGGTTCCAGTATAATCAGTCCTGCTGATAAAGCGTTTATGTGAAAAATTCGTCTATTTACACCAAACATTCCACCTACTTTCAAATTGATTTGTCGTTGAGACTTATGGGTTATTATTATATTTGTTGTGGTAAATTCAACTTTTTTAGTTGTCCTTCCTTTCTTTTCGTGTTTCTCTGCTCTCTGTCACGGATTAAAGAGTTTCAATAAGTCCACTTTAATTCAAAAAGTTCCCCTCGGTCTTTTAGGATAACTGTTATTTGAATGATAATGGTAACAATCAGACTAATAGTTCACTGCTAGATTGCAATCTCATAAATCAAATTACTAATGTATATTGGTGCCCCTTTTAGGAAACTGCCCACATGTTTTAAAGCTTGTTTAGGGCTCGTAGGAGTAAGCTGAGTTTTGTTCAGAGCAGAACTTAGCAGCTCTCTAGTTCCATACCAATGTACAAGGTTGTACGGTATATCCCTTACTGGAAGTATCAAAGCGGGGCTGAGCAAACAGTCCTATCAGAGAGTTTACTACTAGATGCGCTAAGATTCTATCTCACTACTAGATGCGCTAAGATCAACTTTAATGGAAAGGCTACGGAGTGCGCCCTCTCTAGTTGGTTGGGTATTACCTAGTCGATGTTCTTGTTTCTTTTTTGTTGACAGTCTATCATTTTCGTACGAAAATCTCACGGGCTAGAGACGGGCACCCATTCGGCACTGAGGAGGGGATGGGGTCAGGGTAGAATGACCCGATGGCAGCAAAGCCTCTGCAGGCGAGGGGCTAACCGAGGACCATGGAGCGAAGTCCGTGCACGAACAAGGGTATTTGCAAACGTGTGGGCATTAGAACGAAGCAATTATTAATAGATTACCTATCTTCAAACGGCATTAGATGTGCACTAAACGTACCACACAAGTCACTCAATTTGACCATTTTTATTATAGCCAAGTCATGGAATAACGGCCGGTCGATTTGACGAAGCAGATGCCGGTGGGATGGGCGGATAGATAGGTGGTAGGGGGATGCATGGCGCTTTGAAAGAGCAACTTAATTCCACTCAAGTTGTCGCCAGAGAGTTGAGGTGACTTTGGAAAAAATAAGACTACGTACAGGCATGGATCTCGCTATTTCCACTACCTGCCAATCATATTCTGCATTCCAATGTGACTGTTATCAAGGTAACTAGTGTCCATACAGGGTCCCATAAGAGAACGCTCCTCCTGCGTAGTAAAGAGTTAACCATTTCATTACGAAACATTCCGAAATAAAGTCTCAAAGTTGAAAGTAAAGTTCCAAAAGATACTGAGGCGTATATTATTGGCTTTAATTTACTCGAAATAACTACATCCTTTAATTTATTCATTGCAAACATCGAAAATGGTTGAATAACCTATAGTTACTTATTATACGTCATAACGGGACCATCGACTGGATTCGTGAATGATCGCCCCAAGATTGCGTGGTTTGTGGAACCCTTTTCAACTCTACAACCAAGGTTATACTCAAAATGTAATACCGACTTCAAACAATACCGTCATTTTTTAGGCAAATCTTGAAAGCATTTTATTTACAGGCATTTCTTTTTTTAGTTTTTAAAGCACTGACGCCTCATTCGCCTTCATCTGTTTGAGCTACGAATTAATTCTTCTTGGAACTTTAAATGACTCAGAGATGAATTCATCAATTATGTTCCTCTTTGGACCTAAAAGCATTCATCTGATCCCTGGTGGTTCTCACCATTTTTCCATCGAAATCAGAAGTATTCATTTTACCACCCACCTTTGCATGCAGTGATTCATGCCTGAATGACAGATCGATACTATGCAATATTTAATTCAATTTACGGATTTAATAACATCTTTTCATCAAACAGACAGCCGTGTAAGTGATCTCTTATTACTGCTTGCGTGCAAAAGTATGATCTTGAATGTTTTTTTTCCTTCTTTTCAGAAGCAAAAACGGTTACCACAGTTTTACAGGGTTTCGCCTTTTTCAAATCCAGTCCGACCCATGCCCTTCGAGTGCTTAAAACCTCTTTTTATAGATAAAGAAAGATACGCAATTCAAAATAAGGTAGCTGGGTGCTCTTTTATTCAAGATATTCTCACAGAAAGAGATTCACTGTTTGTAGCTCATTAATAATCCCTTTGCAATTTTCCAATGCTGAAACATTCATCTCTTGGAATACATAATCTTTTTTGGAAGAATAGCCATGACCCTAATTCATTAGTGAAATTGAATGATTTAACAACCTTCAAAGATATTTTTTCGTTGATGCAATTTAAACACAATGTTTCTCTTAAAGTAGGCTCTGCGGGATGTTTTAAAAAAGGGCCCTTATCAAGTCTGTGTAAAGAAGTTTCCAAAACATACCTCACATGATGAAGGGCCCCAGGTAGTGTTCCCAGATTACCCATCCACTAGACGGCTCCAGTACGATCTTTTCTTTAAGTTGCGTTACCTAAAAGAAAATCATTTGGCCTGTAATGACAATTAGTTACAATGTTTCAGGCAGTAATGGTACGAGTATCTTCCCGACGGGTGGGATGTAGCAAAGGCCCCCGAAAAAGGATTGTGAGGTTCTTTTATGTGTACTGCACAGGAGTTGAAGTAAAACCAAGTATTCAATTATCGTGAAGTAGGGAAACCCGTTGGCGGAACGCTGAGGCGCAAGGCAAGTGGAACGGTTACCTGGTAGTGGGGATCCAACAAGAGTGTCAACAGTTTTTCAAGGTGGGGGCGGTAGTCCAGATTTTCTTGACCAGAACTACGGTAATTCAAGCGCGAATCCCAAAGCCCCAGCAGCGCAGAATCCGGTTCCGTGTAAGGGCACTGAATAACTTTGGATTTAGATGATCTGTGGTGCAATTCCGGGTCAATTTCGAGTCCACCGACCTTTTGACAATGTTGTATGATATATATGGTTTTCTTACAATTCACTTATTCAAACTGTGCACCATTTGCAATGTAGCCTTCGGCAACATAAGTAATTCTTATTTTTGTGGACTCACTGGACTCGTCTGGAATCGATTTAGAATCCAAGTCCAGCTTCAGTCCATTCCGGGCCAATACCTATTCGGGAACCTCCCATTCCGGGCCAATTCCGAGTCCAGAAAACCCCGAACTACAGCCTGGAATCGATTCCGAGTCCGGACTTGGTAGTTGCAGCCCTAAGGGTACGTTTCTCTCAAAGTCCCAAAGGCCAAGGCCGATGGGCGAAAGCCCGTCCGAAGAGTAAAGCCCATGGACGGATTTAAACCTTCGACTATTACATCTTAGTCAATGTGCGTTGTATAAATGTCTATTGTTTGGTTCTCATGTTCACTGATCTTTCAGAATCCATCTTTCCTTGCCTTCCTCTGACCCTTCGCCTAAGTCCTTTTCGCCACCCTTCAGCACCTTGTCTGGCTACGGGCTCATTAATTAATCAAAACGTTTTGACTCATTAATTAATCAAAACGGTCATTAAAAAGATAATCAAAACTCTTTCACTGAAGGAGCATACTTGTATGTTCTAGCAGTGTTTTTACCTCACCTGACCATTCCTTCAGGCCAAGTATGCATGGGAATGTCTCCCATCCAGAAATGTGGGAGGGTGGACGGAGGTTTCCTACACATGAATTAGTAACTACGGTTACTTTACACTAAAATTGACCCTAACTTTGCCCTCGGAAGTTCTTATCTTCATCATATGCAAGATATAGCCGTAGTTATAATCAGTTCTTAGCTAAGGTGGGGGCAGGGCGAGACAACCCTAGAAATCTCTCCCCCCATTACAAAATTTAAACTCGTAATGAATTTCAACATATCATCAAGTCTCGCTCCCTAAAAATTTTGTCCCTTGCAGTCGCGTAGCCAGGAATTTGTCAAGGAGGGAGCAAAGCCTGTAGGCAAACTATCTAAGCGTAGCGCCACCATAGGTACGAGAAAATTTTGGCCGAAAATACCTCCCAGATCGCTGGAAATGGCACTTTCCAGGCCTTGTAGGTTGCATCTAAACATTTTCTCTTTTGAGTTACTACTAGCGATATCATAAAAAAAATCATTAAAAATACAACAAATATGCTCAAAGGGGGAGGCTGTCCTCTCCCCCCCCCCTTGGCTACGAGCCTGGTCCCTTAGAACTTATCTCTTCCCCTCCAAGATCCGGTCTGACTACGGGGCTGGTAATTCTCGTGTGTCTGAATGATTCATGCTATATGTTACCGTAGTTTGTAGGATATGCGAAATGTTGAATTACACGATTTACTAGAAATGACTTCATATGTGAGTACTTTGGGATATTTCACAAGGGCCAGAGGAAAGGGGAGCCATAGTAAGCGTGAGGTCCTCTTTGCTTTCAAATGACCCTCACTTTAGCACCATTTGGAAAAATTCTGGATCCTCTACTTGGGGAGGGAGTACGAGATATGATGAAGGTGGTAAAATGATCACCAATGCCTGTGAGGAAGATAACTGAGATCAGGGAGCTGTTAGAGTGACAGCGCCCTGCTGAAATCAACCTCAACATTAGTATGTACTGAAATTTCTCTCCTATATTTGCTATCCTAGTTGGCCGGCTAATTCTCCCTTGATATTACATGCTGGCAGGTTGTCAGTAAACCATTCAGTATCGAAATATAAATTAGTTTAAACTTACCCAATGCAAGACAACATTTTGTAATACGGTGGTACTTTACATAGGATAACATATACACACAATAAAATAATGTAGCATTATTTTCTGGAGGTGTTTGCATATACATTTCGTTTATTGGGACATTAAGAATATATTGTCCTTAGTATGTACTGAATTTCATATAAAAGAATCGACGAAGGGTTTGAGAATCGTAATTTCGTAGCAAGAGTCATTCTCGTCAGATAAACAAACATACCCTGTTTTGCGATCCTTGACTTTTCATAAGCGTAAGAGACGGGGAATGCACCCTCACCCGTCCGCCCACTGCACCCCCATTCGTGCAGAAAATTTGCACATTTCGGGCAAAGTATGTGCTATTTTTGATCTCACCTGTTTAAATTTCAGGCACAAGTGCTCAGCCAACACCCCAACTTGAAAGTGGCTTATGCTTGACAGTCAAGTTACTTGAAAATGCAACAAAGTTGTGATCAAGAGAAAAGCGTGAGCTGAAAGATTTTGAAGAGACTATACTACAACCATGTGCTAAGACTGTTAAAATGTGCATTTGAAGTACTCATTACTAAAATTTCTTTAAATTCTCTTTAGTCAAGTGACCACATTCTGTCATTTCTAATTTTGACAGAGACTTCGGTGGCTGATCTACGAAATTTCAAAAGCGGAAGACGAATCTTACATAGGGACGCCTTATGGAACCTAAACAGTGGCGCCACCGGGGAGGGGAGGATTTGCTCCCAATCAAGGCCTCACCCCACTTGCCCCAGTCCTCTCCTGTACGAAGGTAAACAGTCTGCAGTATTCAAAATTTCCCCCAAAACTTTTGCCTACCCTCAATTCCCCCCACTTTTGAAATTTTGGTGGTGCTGCTGGACCTAAGCCGATCTACCAACAATGGGTGGGGTTGAGTTCAAAAATTTTTAGCGTTCGAAACGCTCTTGATTGCTGAAAGTCTCACCTTAAAGCACAGTTCTACGTCTGGATGCAGGGGGCATGGCCCCGTCTTTCCCGTCTATCAGCCCCCGTCACGGTCGGGGAAATTTTCCAAGTTTGTCGGGGAGCTTTGACGGGTACGATAGAGCTAATCCTCGACGGCGAACAGTTGCCCTACGGGTTACATGATTTTGCTCTTGTGGAGGGCAGATTTTTCAATAAAAAACCCGAGATTTTCAAGTTTTCTTCGATAACCCCAACTTTTCAAATTCCCGTTACAAAACCCAAATTTTTCAAAGTTTCTTCGATTAAGATACCAAATTTTCGTCTGCCATGGCGCACCAAAAATTTGCTCTCGCGATTCTTCCGGCAATCCGTTACCTTTGTCGGGCTTCGGGTTGCTGGGTCCCCGTAGGAAATATCCTGGCGCAAGCTACCCCTGCGACCATGTATGCATGCGGTACCTGTATCCTTGAAAAGGAGTTCCCCAATTCAAGATTCATGCGGTGGGGAAGGGGGCAAAGACCGTGCGTATGCTCTCTGAAGATTAGTGTTGTATGCATTTCTTTGTCACTATATAGTTGCCATAGTATTGAGACTATGCAGAAAACCACTAGACATTTCTCTTTTTATGAAAAAAGCGCCTAAAAGTCTGTTTGATTACCCCTCCCCCCCCCCAAAAGAAAAAAAGAAGGAAAATGATTAAACAGGACATTGAGTAAATTATAACCAAAACATAATCATAGTGCAAAATGATATACCCGAAAATCTCATGAACTTTTAGAGCAAATTAGTCAATTGATAATTTGTGAAGTTTGGTATTACTGTATTGGTTTCTTTGATGACGCCCCCACTTATGAAAAGATGGCAGCATGCAGAATGCACTTCATCCGGTTTTTCGCAGGTGGTCAGGTGGAGGGCAACAGGCAAAGCACAGCTCCTCCTTCAATTATCGTTTAGTGTACCCATATTGCAAATTACGGCTCTGTTTGCACGCAATTGCCATGCTTGATGACTTAATAGGAAGATACGGTAATGCAAAGAATTATTCTGGCGAAAACTATTTTCCGAAAACTAGAGGTACAACTTCAACCTCAGGGTTGCTTCAAGAGGGGATAATATGGTATCGCATAAGCGTAGGAAGCTGTTCAAGACTGGGGGGGGGGGGACTGAACCTTATTGCGAATCGCCGTCCTAGGGAGGGGTGTAAGGGGTGGGGATTTTTGAATATTTGAGGTTTCTTAGATGCAATTTGGTGCAACATACTGGACAAATTTTAAGTTAAATTACTGCAAATTTTTGACATTTCTTTCAAAGGAAACAAACAAGGGATTTTCGTTCTTGGATTGAAGTGGGCGGAAGCATGAGTTCCGCCAACCACATTTTGACTGGGGGCTTTACTCCCCCAGTCCCACTCTTCCTACACCAATGAGGTATCGTACATTATGAGCAACATTTGTAGCCTGATAAACATGATCTGAAGTATATAATTCATTGTTTAATTTATTCAAGGGTCAATACGGTAAGTGCTTATTAATACATTTATAAAGAATGAAGATGCATGAAACATGCTTTTGAGACCTTTATCCCTTTTGTTATACCTATACTGCTGCTTTGCTCAATACCCATTGGAAGATGTTCGTCTGTATTCTAGTTCAAAGATCTCTTGTCAAAGATAGCACTATTTTGCATCCAAACCTTCTTACATAAACAAAATATTCTCAGGAGGGGAGATGTTGCAACCCCCTCCTCTCGGACAACACAACCCTAGACTTACACCCAACCAAAACTTCGAACAATTCGCTAAATGATAAGAAGTTCGAAACTTTTCCAAAGATAGCACCCTTTGGCATCTTAGGGAGAGGAACACACCCTTCCTCTTAGAAACTCTCCCCCCAGGACAGCACCTCTACACGAGGTAACAATGGAAGCATCTCTGATGCACACTATCGTAGGTAAACAGTTTACGGAGACATTCTAGGTTCATCTGGGGTGGGATTACGATATCATCAACTGTGGTGCCCCAATCACCAACCCCTGGCATTGTCGCTGATGTTATAAGTCAAAAATTATTTCAAAGTTAGCAAAGTTAGCCCTCATTCTGGCCTTCAACTTGTCCTTCGGATTACTAGTGGTTTAAACTAGGACGCATATTTGATCACTCAAAAAATTACTCCACTCTAAACCTACTGAAAATTACTATAGGCATGATTTAGGAAAAGTTTTACTTTTTCCTCTTGTTTTCGCTTACTTTTTCTTATTTCGCTTCTTTCACCTGTTCACTTTCCTTTCGTTTTCATTGTTTTTGGTCGGGGTGTACGGGCCTACAAGACCCCCTCCCCCAACTGGTCCCTTCCCTAAATCCGGGCCTGGACAGATTAGTGGTCTCTCAGGTAGCAGGTTACAAACGGCCTACCGAACGGGTGTTTCTGTAAGCTGTAAATAACAGTTACAGGAGATAAAATATTGAAATGTCAAGAGACCAACCAATATACAGCATATGCCGACAAAGGGTTTTCTTTATAAACTTTTGAACCTCTTTCATCCTAGGTTACATCAGACGGATGATGCGTATTACTATGCTGAGGCCTGGCTGTAAAATGTAGCAAATTTACACTAAGTCTTCCAATTCTTCTACACACAGAGGGAAAAACAGAGTGGCAATATCGCGCTCAAAGCTCCCTAAAATTTCCGTTTTTAATAATTGATGCACATATGTATAATGTAGGTTACAGGAAAATGTAATACTAATACTTCAGACAACACCATGGTGGCGTGTTGTAGGCAATATAAATTACGGTACCAGTACTTGAGAGTGCAGCGCGGAAAGGAGTGTTCGCCCCACCCCACTGGGCAAGCCCAGTAGCCAAGAGGGCAGGGGTGGGTGCTCCAGAGGAAAAAACCTTAGAAAATTCGAAATACCGGTACCATTGCTTTCATGCATTTTAGTATGTCGCGCCCACAAGGAAATATTTCGCCCTGGAAGCTATTACGCCTCCTTTGATCAGTAGGCCTACGTACTTTACCTGGCTATGAGCTTGCCACAGGGACCCTGGACAATGGGGAGCGTCCGCCTCCGCTATCCCCGCCCCCTTTCCGACCCCCTTTCCCCACCACTTTGAATGAAGATAGTTTATGTCAACCTTTCAAGAATACTCTTTTTACGCAATTTCCAGGAAGGACATGAAACAAACAGCTCCGATCTCCTAAAGAAAATTTTGAGTACCACCTGTGTATCCGTAATGCTGTCGACGGTATTCCATAGAGTACGATACAGGTCCCTATGTCCTGCTCTATGCGGTATCCATGGGGCAGGATATGAGAACTTTTATATAACACCTTACTAATTCCTCTACATTTGATTGGAGGATTGGTGGTCACATGCCATGGGCAGGACCATAGCCTGGGCGAAATTTGTAGGGGGCAGTGCATGACAGTGTCTTGTGGCGTACCTAGGATAGTTGGCACCCAAGCGGATCCTTTCTTCTTCACCCACAGTCACCCTAATCGAGGGGTCTGAGAGGAGGGGTCAAACGGAGGACATTTGTTTAAGGACGCTTAGTTGCTACAATTGGTGCTATCTTTGCCAAAGATATATGTTTGTAGCACCTAACCGTCAAAGATTCTTTGACAAAGCTTCGAACTGATCATATTTAGAGACTTTCAATTTTCGGGGTTTGAGGGGTGTCTAAAGTGCCGTGTGACACATCTACTCTGAGAATTCTTTATGTACATAAGATGGCTAAGGTGCAAAATGGTGCAATCTTTTGGGAAAGCTTTAACTGGTTACATGTTACAAATTCACCTTTTCATGTCTTCGTTTTGACCGGGTGTAAGGGAGAGGGTGTTGTATAAGGTCCTTCCCCTTGAGAATTTTTGCCTTTGTAAGGTTGTTTGGACACAAAATGTTGCTTAAATTGACAAAGCTTTGAACTGATTACATATGTTTGAATTTCTCATTATTGATTGTTTTATCGGCCGTGGTATGGCACGTTGCCATGATGCCACAGCCAGTGACGAGCTTTCTCCTCTGGGTGCACTACTTGAAGGGCTACCATCGATTGGTGCGTTGAGTAGCCTGCCTGTTGATTGTTCGTCCAAAATACTTCCCAAAGTTTTGCGAAAACGACACTTTCTAGACCTCCAAAGTAGCATCATAACATTTTTGAGATTTCATACTTTAGAAACGAAGACTTCGAGAAGAAAAGTTAAACTTGAAAAACTTATTCAGTAAAATCACTTCGTAGGAGAAAACAGGACTACGCGGTTCTTTACATAGGCATTGATTTTAGAAGGTAATTATAGATTATTTGTAAGCATGCTGAGAAACATTCCTAAAGATCTTTAACGTTGTAGGCTTCAGTTGTGCTATGTGCATCATTCATGAGGAAGTAGGTTCGTTCATCAGTCCAAGTTGAACGCTCCTGCACCTATATTGGCTGCACTCGTAATACCAAGAGTATGTACGTAAAAGGAGGAGTACCTATTCGACACCTGCTATGAAGGTAACATTCCAAGTTACTCACATAAGAGCCCGTTTGAGGCAGGGGTCCGGGGACCTGGGAAAACTGTGGAAAAATAAGCCTTTATAAATGCGATTTCCTAGGTCCTGAGGGACTTTAAAACAATCAGTAGAATGGAGTTTTAAGATTTTTGAGTATTTATTTTTCAAGTAGGTCATTTTTCATTTCGGATTTGGAAATCTCGAGGGGTCCGTTGTCCCTGCCCCCGGAGGCCACGGCCTTGAATATTTATGTTCTAACATAGGAAAGATTGTTTAAGTGAAAAAAGGAGGATATTTGTGAAATTTAGCTATTGTTTCCGAATAAGGTTGCAGCAACTGCTTAAGCCATTTTAATGAAAAGCTACTTTACAAGATCATTGAGTCTAGCTAATAATTAAAGGTAATCATAGGCTTTTTATCTTTAGCCAGCGTAGTATATGCTGCTGTATCGAAGCGATTATCATGTTTAATTTGTAGGAGGAACAGCTAGGGTTCGATCGTCAGAAAGAGAAGGTCACATAAAAACGCGTCCACGGCATCCCGGCAAAATTTGGGGAAAAAGGAACCCATAAATGCAATTTTTTAGTTTTTGGGGCTTTGAAATCATAATTTGGACAGTGAAATTTCAGTATTTTTTTCTCAAGTAGGCCAAGTTACATTTACAATTTGAAAATCTCAGGGAGCAGTTGCCCCTTGTTCCCCGCAGGCTACGACCACGGTGTGGGTTATTTGGCATTACAGTAACACCTTATTAACACTGGCATATTTAGGGGGGGCATTGGGCCATGGCCCCCCCCCCCCTCACCGATGCCAAAAAAAATAAAAAAAAATATAAATATTTTATAGTTCTTGGGCAGTCTCATTTTGGCCCCCCAACATCCAACATTTACAGTGTCGTTTTACCCATTTTTGCTCTCAAGAGGACAATTTCTCTTCTAAAAACACAAAATTTTCGGCGCGCTACGCGCGCAGAAGAGCTAATCCAGTTTCTTCTATGGTTCCACTCTACATTGCTAGATAGCGCAAGTCCTTCCCACCTCACAAAGTAACATGTAGGAAAAGTACACAGTTTATGTAGAGGTCGGAAATTTCCTCCCATCGCAAAGGCTAGTAACTGCTCTTTTCTGTGTGTCATGCGGCACGGTCAGTTGGTGAAGGACTCACGGAGCAATGCTTGGCTATTTGATCGGATGGTCAAGGTAGTTTCGATACAATGCATATTTTATCTCTTATACGGTCTAAAACCCCTAAAGATTTTCCTTCTTTTTGTTCTCCATGATTACATGTGTTGCTTTTTTTGTGAAACCTACCAAAAAATTTTTGCGCGCTTCGCGCGCTTTGCAAGTTTACATTTTAGATTCCGGGAAAAACATTTAATCAACGCCGAATTATGCTTCTCTAGCATATACAAATTTTATGCAATATGTGGCCCGAATGAAATGGTCTAGTACACAGGGTGTTTTTTTTCAAATCCCACCTCACCTATACCCAACAGCACTGGGGCTCTAGGGGCCTCGGGTCGCAGGCCTCCCGTCGGGCAAATCTTGGCGTTACCTGTACTCAATAATAATAATAATAGACTCTGGCTGTGGAAAATCTCCGTTCCAATCAATTCACTGAAATCCATAGGGATAACTCCACTCTGGATAATTTTGAATAAAGTCGGATAAATTGTGACAAACTTAATGTGTTTTAGAACAAATTCAAATCAACCTTTAAAAATTTTTCGCAACAATTGCGCATCTTGATGGCTGCTATCAAGCCTGACAAGTGCCATTTCCGACGATCTGGGATGTATTCAAAGCTCAAATTTTCTTGGTACGCTACGCGCCAACCTTTGGTGGCGCTCCGCTCAGATATTACCGCTGACTATATATCCGGAAGTCAGAACACTTTACCTATTTCTAGACTTTTTCCAATAGGCCTATTTTGTTAGGAAAGACATCAGACAGTTGTCTTAGTATCACGTTGAAAAGCCTGGGAAGGGCAATTTCCAGTGATCTGGGGGTATTTTTTGCCAAAATTTTCTACGCTCCGCGCCAACTGATGGTGGCGCTCCGCTTAGATATTGCCGCTGACTATATATCCCACTTTCAAAGACGGATCGCCGCCCATGGTGGTCATAAAGAACATCCATATCTACCGAGGAGTTATGTGATTTTTTCTTTCTTTCTTTTTTTTTTGTTAAATATGTGTCATTATACAAAATGTCAGTACACGAAATGCCAATTTAGAGATATTTTCAGCGCAGGTCAAACGGCCCGGAGATGCAATCTCCAGCCATCTGAGAGCCTTGGGGAGCCAAAAATTTTCTTGTACGCTCCGCGCCAACCTGTGGTGGCGCTCCGCTTAGGTAGTAAATCGTGTTCCATGGCCCCCCCCCCCCCCGTCACCGAATTCCTAGCTACGCCACTGCTTATTAATTCCCCTACATCTAATTGGAGGATTGGGCGTCACATGCACAATGGGTTGTGTGGCATGACACATGAAAGGTAATTGATAATAATCTTTTAACCCACGGTGTCCACCGTTTTTCCTTCTTATATCATTTTCCGCATATTTCACGTAAAACGTCTGAGAAACACTACCAGTTTATTACTAAAAACCTTAATATCCATAATGCTACTCCCCCACCCTTTCTTTAGACACAAACCAGGTGCAGCATCCTTACACATTGGTGGTATTGGAAGTTTTGCGTGGAAGGCTACATCATAGCAGTGGAAAGAAGTGCCTTAACAAATGTATAAGCCTATCCATTACACTGAGTACTAAACTCTGTGGGCACTGTATTTATTCCGGTAGACTGGGTGGAAGAGGGGGTAAGAACTGTCCCTCCAAAAAGTGAATTAAACGAAAAGGAAATAAAGTTGGCTTCAAGATAAGCGTTTTTTGGCGCACTTCGGGCGCACTTTCCGTATGTGCTCATTCATTATTACTACTAAGTCAAATGGTCATATTGTGATACTTCTGGTTTACGCAGCCTTTGGTATTCAATGTCATTTTAAAGATAGTGGATGAACATTCTATTGCCTAAAAATTGTATAAACTAAAGAACCCTTTGGGGCTTCGGCCCAGCAGGGCCAGTTTAGGGCCCTTTGGCCAACGCCTCATGGGAAAAACTTGTAGCGCCCTTATTTCTGCGCCCGCGAGCGGCTTATTACCATCAAAACGGTCCGCCAGACAGGAAAAAGGTTCCCCACCCCTGGTCTAGAATAACACAATTGGTATTTGGCCCTATTCGCTTCTTGAATCAAATTTGATCAAAATCTGGCCCATTTAGGAAGCTAGGTGTTACATAACACAAAAATGAAATGTTTTCCATTTGTGTGATAGTATGAATAGTTCCATGAGTTGAAAGATTGAACGTTCTTTTAAACGAGACGAAACTGTCACACTCATAAACATTCATTACATATCCTGCTCTATGGCGGATATCCTAACTTTTTACAGTTCGCGCTCTTGTGACAAAGACAACTCGCACTTGCGCAGTATAATCAAAACACTTGTCGTCCAGTTCAGCTGATTTGGGGAAGTTTGAAGTAACTGCATTTTCATTGGTGCATTGGCGTTGAAATTATCCGTGCAAATACTTCAATAATTACAAATTTCGTGAGTATAAAAATACAAAAGTACATTATATTGCTCACAATTAAAGAATGTTAGAGTATTTATGCTACCTTTACCCATACTGAAAGCTAAATTAACTCAAAGCTGGGCAACATTAGTAAAAACCGTATTTCAGTATTATCCAATCACGTCATCTGTTCTGCACTTGTATTTCTTCACTGTTAAAGCCCTCGGTTTCGCGAACTTATTGTTATGGTCGTTCTGTCTGCGAAGTCGAAAGCTATTGTGAAGCAACAGGGATTATGTGACATAATTTCTCCTAGCAGCACTCTTAGTCGACCAATATGACGAGCAGTGTGAGGAGTAAGAGTGAGGTATAAAAAGTTACATTTTGTTCTATGTTTGATCCCATCTTCGAAATTAAACCGTAGTAAAAGCCGCATAAACTTCCGTGTCGTTTTGTTTGTTATTGCGCCATTGCCAAACAGTGGCCTATACGAGCAATAGGACCTTGTATGACACTGTATATGACGGCCTATATTGCGTGTGAGATCTATCAAGGCTGCAATGCACACAAATGCTTTGCTGTGGTTTGGGTACGGTAGCATATTGCGAATGGGAATGAGAGATTCCATTTCCATCGAGGAAATGTAACGCTAGTTTACAGAAAGCTTAAATGTTAGTTTTATGAACTTATGATGTATGAAGTAGGCAAAGTAATGTGGGTTTCCCATTTTCTTTAGTATGGCCAAGTGGGTAGGCCTAGATCATAGTGATTTGGCATAATGCCACCCCACCTTGATCAATTGATGAGCACAAAGGAATCTTAGTTTTTAAGTCATGAGCCTGTAAGTTATTCTGTAGGCCTAATGTTTATAAGTTCTCAACACAGCGTAGATCTGCCATGTCACATAGCATTTTAGTGAGATGCATTGTTTATATTTTACTGTAGGCCAGTCATGAATAGGCCTAGGCCTAATTTATTTTTCAGAGGGCTTAAAAATGAAGTGCACCTCAATGATTTATTGAAATAAAAAATACCATACAAAGAGTGTAACACAAAAAGTTGTGTTTTTTAAAAATCAGTAGGCTATACCACAAAAGGTTGGTCACTTGCAAAAACAAAAACTTTTACCTCAAAGTGTGTACTGACAAAGTCTGGACTAGTATGTATGTGTAGCATGGTTGCCCCGAAATTGACGCACCCAAGCATTTCCAAGCCGATATTTGGAATAAAATAAATCCAAACACTCTTCTGTTTGCCTTTCCCAAATGTGTAGTAACTTACGGATGCATTGCTACCCACACTTTTCCTACTCCCATCCAGAAATTAGTAAAAAAAAGCTTGATTTGACTCGAAATTTTCTTCGATGTCAGTCTTTACAACACCCGAAAGTGGCGCAGTTTCCATATGTGTAGTGTGCAACAATTTTCATTGACTTTGTACAGTTACGTACAGATGCCTACGTAGCAAGCTGTATTGCATAGTCCTTGTAGTAGAGGTGCTTAGCAACAGAGTCCGCTTCGCGGGGAAGGCGCTTAGTTGCCTCACATACAGTATCATGCAAAACTTGTATTAACTTGCTGACCTAACCTGCCTAAGAAAGACGGGAAATTTGGTCAAGTTACAAACAGAGTATAAAGACCTTAGGTTATACACTCAGCACACAGTGCAGGTATAAATACGTCAGATGAAGCAGTACTTTGGGACAGTGCACACCAGGGCGAGGTAATTTTCGTTGTTTTTAGAGAGTATTATTTCAAGATATAAAAATTACACAAGAGTGTGGGATGCAGTTATAAAATGCTTGAAAAATAATCATATTAAGGTATGCATGTACCTGAAATGGATTCACTATCGTGAAAAACAGAATACCTGATATGTTCAAAAACGTTAGGCTCGCTACAGTAACGTTGTTACAGTGATAGCTAGTAATTTTTGAAGGTGCGCCAATTTTGGGTGTGCGCCAATTTCGGGGTCTCTACTATACCATTCTGGTAGACAGTAAACTACAGCATAGTCCTTTCACCAAATTTCGTGATTGCCAAATTTCACACACCCTTAAAATTGTTCCAAATTACCGAAACACGGCACTAATAGTCAAAGCAGTTGCCTAGGCAAGGGCAAAACAACCAATTTGTGACTACTAAGAGCACCCAAAACCTTGAAAGTTGCTGAAATTTTGCATAAATTGTTATACTTCACACAATTTCCCTGGTTGAGGTTAATTTGCTTTTCTGTGGCTTCCAGCATATTTTTAAATGGTCTGTTTGGCAGCCCAAATTTACTGTTCATAACCAGATTCGGAGCGCTCTGTATTCAATTGCTCGTGCACATAAGTATTATGAGCAAGCAAACGCTTAACAGTGTGTATATCATGCTACTATATTTGGAGCGCGAAATTTGGTATTTTTTACGATCATTACAGCGGAAAAGACCCAAGGTGAGGTAAGAGCACGGAGCGGAGAAAAATTTTTTATTTTATTAAATGAAATTCACATTTAATTCAAGCTTACACTTGATCAAACCAGAATATCCATGGTTTGGAGATATTTGCTATCCATTTCAGAAAAATTTCAGTGTTTAATGTTGGGTGTAGGAAGTTCCATCCATCCGTGCTACTGTACATGTGTTGTGCTGGTTGCATTAGCCTATCAGTTGAACAGGGCTGTTTTTTAATTCGCTACTCTACCACATCCCATGTACAGAGTTGATAGTACAAAAATCACATTTTGATCTTTTTTGGTAGATAGTGATCTCATCACACTTTCAAAAAAAAAAAACATTTTTCCATCAAACTTATGCACTTTTGAATTGAATGATGCACCCTACTGCCTGTGGGCATGGTCAGTCATTGTCCAAAATGTTATTGACAAAAGTTGTACTGTACATTGACGTACCACAGTCAGTTTTGAGACTGATAATTTAATGTAAAATGGCACACCCCTTAGCCACAAAGCCCCAAAGCTGTGCAATTTATATGATTTTGATGGACATATGAGTCACCAAATTGACTGACAAAATGAGACCATTGGGGAGGAGCAGTGCCGGATGGCTGTCATCTCTGTACAGTTGTAACAAATGAGCCTCAATGACTCACCCCTAGGTCATTGTAGTGACTGACACATAAGGTAATGTGACACACTTCTTGGCCGCATGCATAAGCCTTTCAACTCCCTGGAACATATTTTGCCTGGTGATTACACTCATACTTTGACACAGCTGATGGTACTCCGTAAAGTTGTGGATTGATTGTAATTGGCAACTTGAAACATCAAATCATCAAGTACTGTGTCAATGTATAATACTGTAATGCTGAAATGGACTGGCCAGATGATGGCTTTTGAGAGAGAGAGAGAAGGGCTAAGTGCACAGGGAAAGAAATTTCCCACTCCTAAAATAAGCTACATCAAGATGAAATCAGTGCTGAAATCTTGAACCAGAGGGCATCAAATGCAGGGTTTCCTCGGGCATCCTTTTTGTGAGGCAGCCACCTCACAGTTTTTGGCCACCACCTCACAGAAATTTGCTATAATTGCCACCTATACTGTACCAGCTATAGAAGTTTTGATATTTCTCCCTCACAGTTGGTGCCAAGGCTGGCACCATATTACCCCCATGGACTAATACCACCTCACACTCTCTGAGACCCAGGGGAAACTCTGAAATGTATACATTAGCATTGAGCTACAACAACACTTTTGTACAGTTTAGGTAATACAGTACCATCACACCATCCCCTTGAACTGACAGCCAGAAAAGAAATTGTAGTCTAATTGTACTGTACATATGTTGCTGTTTCTTCATACAGTAGAGCAAGCTTTTTCTATTTTTGACCTTAATAACATGATACCGGTATCTCAAGTAGGATAACTAAGGGATCTTATGCTTGTCATGTGGGTTATTCGTGTTGGTGACAATATATCTGGCAAGGAATCACTAAGCCTTTTGCCCCCTGTGGGCTGGGGGTTGTAGAATATGCCCACAGTATTTCCCGCCTGTTATAAGAGGCGACTAAAGGGAAGGACTTACAGCATATTTGAGCTGTATTTGAAACCAGACTTGAACTTGAACCGTATTTGAAACGTATTGAAACATTACCTTTTTATCTGGTCGACACTATATAACACATTCATGTTGGTATGTTGTAAAATCGCATCTAACTAGCACTAAGCCTTTTGGCTTTCTGGTTCTATTTTGTGGAAGGAAATTAATGACTTGAAAAATACCTCCCATGTCCCTACCCCCTCCCTTCTCCCTCAAACATTTTCAAGGGACCCTCAGATTTTTCCAACTTGTAAACACTGTTTTTATAAGACCCTCATTTGTATAGAAAAGCAATTTCCCATCAATTGGCAAAAGGACTGTGTAAAACTAAATGTACTTAGTACATTGCAGCACACACAGTTATGTAATGAACATGCCATTTAGTAGCTAGATGTATGTTTTGTGCTTTTTGATGGTCAGTACTTTATATATGTACTGTATGAAGTACAGAATGAAATGCACTTTTGTTGGTCTGTTGATGTTCAAGCTGGTAGTAAAAGATAGCTGTGCGTTCTACAGTTGAATGGTACATCTTGCACAGTTTTGTACAGTAGCGTATTTCCAGTGTGCAGTCAAGGTACCAGCATATTGCGTACTGTCTGTGGCCATAAATTGGGATATATGCAGATGGTTCCTGTTTAATATTGAAAGAGAGAGTTGTTATATCTCATTTTACACAGCTTGTCGGTGCCGTTGTGTTACAGTTTGTGTAACTTCATTAAAGTTCATATGCTTGAAATATGTGCTGTCTGAGTGGATGATAAGGGGACTTTGTTAAAGATGGCATTTCATGTCGCCATTAAGAAACCGAAGTATACATTCATAAAGGTAAAGTGTATTACAATTCCATCGATAAACTTTGTGATTGTGATTTTCTTTTTATGGTTAAAGTCTTTAGTAAAAGGTGTGGCAAGAGTTCAGTGTGCTACAGTAGGCAGGCTTGGGTACATTACCCAAGATTTCAGTCATTACTCCTGGCCAAGAGTCAAGTGGGCACTCAAGTTTCCATGGAGACATGACTACTATGGAGTACTGTCACAAATATTCAAAAATTGTGAAGTAAACAATATGCATTTTATTTAATTACTTTGTGTCTAATTTAAAGTATTGTACCAAAACTGGAAGTCATAACTGTACATGTAGTTATTTCTGTGATCACTGGTTTACCTTTTAATAGTTGAGTGCTGCAGTACTGTTCTGTGACATGGGCAACTGCACCCTGGCGGCCTAAAAGCCTCTACGTAGTGTGGGCCTACTCGTGAGTATACCTAGGCTACAATCTTAGATAAAACTTGTTGGGACACCCCTGCACCCCCGCTCCCCTGTACAATGTTGGAGATGATAATGTAAATTCAAGATGCACCGCTTTTGTTTGGACACAACATTGTACTGGGGACGGGGGGTTCGTTAATCGTGCGCAACATTGTACTGGGGAAGAGGGTTTCGCAAATCGTGCACGACATCATTTTGTACATGGTACAACGGTGGGAGGTGTTCCAACAGTTTTGTCCAAGATTGTAGTTTTTAACAGTCTGTAGTTTCTGTTCCACATGTGCCTGCTGCAGTTGTCACCTCACCCTGTCCTTACTTTAGAAGGCCGCAGGTGCTCAGCTCTGAAAAGACGGAGTCGCTCAAGCCTGATTCTCTGTCCTTTGTTCTGTACAACACCTCAAGAATATATCTAATGAGAAAAGGAACCCTTCAGTATTGATAGGACAGCAGAATAAAGGACATTTCTTCATAGTGTATAATTGTAAGGAGTTTCAAGTGGTTTTCTGCAGGACAACCAACTTCCCAATTTTTATTTGCCCTGCTGCCATTTTTTTTTTGTCCTGACAATATAATGGCTTTCAAGCTGAAGCGGTGTAAATCATAGTGGCAAAGTAGATGAGTATGAACCAGGAAATAAAAAGACAAGTCATATACTGTAGTGTTCTAGTTATGATAACCTCTCAAAACCATATTCTGGCACACTGTGGATGTACGCCAACTTTTTGCCAAACTTTCACAAGTTACTTGGAGCTAAATGTATAAGATGCTGTATGAAGGGGCCACAGATATTGGTGCACCTGCTTGAGAAAAAACACAGAAAAACGTTTAACGTGTATTACATATAATGTAGAAAATGAGGTTAAGAGCAGCCGGATCTCTGCTAGAAGTCATTGGTTTAAAAGGGGGAAAATTTAATTGGGGGGGAGTGTGGTCTCATGCAGGGGCACTTAACATTATCCTGGAGAGGGTGGTTGGCTCAAAAATTTGTGGAATTGATAAGATTGTGGTTGATTTCCTGTCAACCAATGATTTGACAATTTTTAATCACCTGACACTATTTTTGGTTGTCTCAAAGTACGTACCAGACATCTGCCACAAATGTTACTTAATAACAGTTAAAAAAAGTCATTTCATAATCAGTAATGAATCATACAGTACATGGTTTAGCCTGTCCAGAATAATTCCTATTGGGGATATTGCACTGTGCTTTAACAGTACAGAATTGTGACAGTTTGTTACTTAGGTCGATATTGCAAAGTACACACTCTTACCAAAGACTTTCCTATGCTGGAACATAGATTCCATATAGTGCAGTATGCTCTTTTCAGCCAGTCATGAAGAATGGGACCACGCATGACAAACCCTTGATGTTTGTAGAGGTCTGAGGGTCGAGAGGTTGGTCAGTTAAGTTTGTGTCCTTTTTGGGGAGCAGAACTCCTTCAAGAGTAATGTTTGGTTTTGCCCCATGGCTCTTCGCCAAGGGGACTTTAGGTGATAATACATTTAAGAGTGAAAACGATTACTGTACTGTACAACTGGGTAGTAGGAAGTTCCCTAAAATACACCATTGCACAGCAGCCACCATTAGGTCAAAACAATAATCACAATAGAGTGAGGCCCTCTAGATGATGGATGTCATATTCTGACCTTTGACATAACATCTTCCATCATGTATTTACCTTACAACCCTGTGGCTTGGTTTACCATCCAGAGTGACACTGTGGTAGTTAGCAAGAGGGTACCAAGATCTAAACATTTTTAATATTTATTTGAAAATGGAAGTTACTTTATTCTTTGGTTGATATTGGTCAATCTGTATGTTTTAAGAAATGTTATTTGTTCTGTTGTGACTGGAAGCCTGCCCTTCAGAGCACAGCTTAGATTGCTCAAACTTTTCTGGTTTTGCAAACAAACAATGCAGTAGCATTGATTAATAGAATATGACCAGCTGTGCAGTCTACAGAAAGCCAAGTGAATTAAAGTTTTGTTCAGTGTAAAAGACATTAAACTGTACTTGCCCCTTGCTACCTCTGTTATGCCTTACTGTACTAGTGTATGAGCCATACTGCCAGTTGGCCCTTCCCCATTTTTTTTTTTTTTCACTGAAACATGCTACAGTACTTGTACCGACAGTGCACATCAGCAAACTGAAAAGATTTAATGTGTACACAAAGCTTTTGAATGATGTATATACTTCATCATAAGAAGGAATTCATCTGGATATAATCGAAATGTGTCAAGGTTCCATTTGACTGTAATTTATTCAAATGGAAAGAAGTACAGTATACTGTATGTTACTGCAATACCCGTGCTTGTAGAGTTCTGTAGACCAGACTTTTAACGGGGATATGGTATCCCTCCAAGAAGAGAGTTCCTAGCAACTCCCTGCCCAAACATATTTAGGAATAGCCCTAGAGTTCTAAATACAGTTGATGACTGCACTTTGACATTCATTCAAACAGTAGAGCTTCACTCTGGTTGGTCAACAATGGCATGTACCATCTGATGTATCGCCAGTTAAGCTCACACAATCGTACGTCATTATATCTGGCCTCAAGAAAATTGAACTGTGAGCAGGCTAACTACTGTACCTCTGTCTTGGAGGTGTGCTAACATTTTTTTTTTTTTTGGGGTTAAATTGGAGGAGGGGTTTAAAGTAAATCCAGAAGGGAGAATTTTACTTTCTGGAGTGAGATTAGGGAGCCTTTAAACCGTAGTACTTTACTATTACAGTTGCACCAATGTTACTACTGTAGATTACAGACAGTATGTTCAAAATGGATGGACCCAAATTGAAATCCATGTTTAATTTAAGTCATTCATGTGTCAAGACTTCCTACATTTGTAAACACTGTTAATACTGTCGTCGTAAAAAACTTCTAAGATCACCACATTTAGTCAGGTACAGTACTGTATTGGTAATGTACAGCAAACATAAAGCTAAATAAATGCAGCAGAGAACTGTACAAGTCAACACAGTAAATACTGTACAGCTGCATTCAGTATTACAAAATTGTGTTGATGTTGTTCTTGTTCTGTACAGTGAGGATGCCCGTAATCCAAATTCAGCAGCCTGCTGGAACCAGACATTGCTGGTGGTATCTGGTCAAATAAAATGAGGCTGGACTGAATTTGGACTCAAAGAGAAACTAACAAATGGCATTGTGGGCAGTGAGGGTTACAGGTACAAGTGTTAAGGCAGGGTCCAGTTTGTTGACTGTTGTGATGAATACCTGCACATTCAGCAGGTAGTGTAATGATACAGAACATAAATTGAAAGAGTGAAATTATTCAAAGTTATATTTTTGAGTGTGTTCAAGGACAAAATTCCATAGCATTATCACATTGAGAATGAATATACAGTAAGTAGAAACGTGTTCTGAATTGTTGTCAAGGAGTTCAGTAGCCTACATGATAGCAAATTTAAAATTTACAATATGGTCTGATTTATAATCACTAAGCTGTACTGTATTTGAGTTTGTTATAGATTTTAAATTATCTCCTTTGTCAGCTCTGCTAGTACAGTATTTGACATGTGCATCAAAGCAAATTTCTAGATTACCGTATGGAGTTGTCTCATTGTAGTGCTACATGCAACTTCTATGAAGTGAAATGAACTGGAAACACAGGCTATAGTACAGTAACCCACAACACAACATCATAATTGGACCATCTTAGATTGAGTAGTATGTGCACATTAATACTTAAGGACAGAGTTGTAATATGATGCTACCACTGTCCATTGACAAGGTACTTTTTGGCAAAATGTGAGGAAAATCCATCAGTATTTCTTCAAAAATTTGGTTGGTTCTAAAACCATGTATGTTTCAATATACTGTATGGCTGATATATAGTCCGGCTGGACTGGATATCCATTACATCCAGTGTTGGCACTAGGTCTCAGAATTAGGGGGTGGGGTGGGGGAGTCTCCCTCTGATATATTTTGAGGGAGATTTTAGTTAAAATGGGGGGGGGGCATGGCTGGAAAAAGTGGGGAAGGTGGGAGGCTCCTTCCCGGGAAATTTTGGCATTTGGAGGGAAATTTCACTTTTTTGTACATATGAAAATGCAGAAACAGTTGTGGTAAATTTTTCTCCCTTCCTGGGAGATTAACATTTTTTCCAGTCCTGGGGGGACTCAATATACTGTAAGTTACAACGTAAAACATCTTTTTCCCAACATGTGCCGAAAATTCTACTATGTGTTACAGTAAGACATGGCATACATTTTATTAATGTTTATAGGACTGCAGTTTATTACCGGTGACAATGAATATTATGCAGTATGTTTCGACCAGTGTGTCCTGCAAAGTGAATAAACATCATGCTTTGTCAATGATTGTAAGGTCAGTCTCAAAATGGCAGGTCCTTGTCCATACTGTATAAGAGAAATCCATTAACATGTACTGGCAGTCATTTCAAGTTTTTACCGAAATGCTGTAGATACTGAGTAAGCATGCAGTTGCAACTGTACTGTATAGCAAACTGCCCTTGTCAAAAGGAGCTGTTAAGTTTTAAGCATTCATATGAAGGTAATCTTATTGAGGTTAAGTGGAACTGAAATGGAATGGAATACTTGAAGTAGTTTCTGCATAATTTTTTTTCACGCTGTTGGAAGGTATTGGCTGTGGGATGAAATGCCGTCCTCCAATGACTAGTACTAAAAATTGGCATCGGGGCTGAAATTTAACACCGTCCTATTGTCCGAGACAAGTAAAAATTGCACTGGACAACCACTTTCTCTCTTTGAGCTTGTCCGACAGACAAGAAAATTTTTTGTTTAAATGGATAATAGTCATTATGTCAGCAAGAAAGTGTCACAAAAATCCTCTTAAGAACTTGTATTGAAAATGGTATGGGCTGTCATTCAACATTGAAACAAAAGTAAAAGAAAAATGTCATTGGAAAGCAAAGGCTGCAGAATTTAAAATAAACATTTGTTTACTATGGCAGCAACATGATCATCTTTTGCTTGTTGTTTTTATTTGGACAACTAAAAAATATTTCCGACAGCCAGAAGTTAGCTTCAAGGTTGTCCGATGGAGGCAACCTAAAAATTTTCTTAAAAATCAGGCCTGTGCATAATATCATTAATTTGCATCATCAGTAAATAAAGCACAGTTCAAGGGTGGTCAAACTTCATAGGGAATAGAGAATAAGCAATCATATACTTTGCAGGCAAGTGATGCTGGTGGGAGCTCTCAGTCTTATCCAGATAGCTTTGTCATTCCTGGGGTGTTTTGGGGTTGTTAGGCAAATGAACCTGGTATTCCCTGTTCATTCTGCCTAGTACTGGCCAGAATGAAATGACATTTTCAGTTCTATTTTTTTTTTTCATGGCAAGGAATCATGTAATGGAAATTTTGGTTTGAAGTCTTAATCCCTGAACTTAGTGAATTTTTTGATGACTACTTTTTCCAAAGTCCCCTTGAGGAGAAAAGCCGAAGGGAAAAAACCAGACTTTACTCCTGAAGTTCTACTCCCCCAAACCAGCTACTGTGTGTTCCCATGGGACAACTTAAACTGAACATGACCAAACTCTTGACCTTCTGACTTCTACATCATGGGTCTGTCATGGGTGGCCCCCATTCTAGACAGGCTGAAAAGAACAGATACTACTAGTGTTCTATGTCATGAAGGGACCCATAAAACTGAGTCTATGAACTGCAGACCACTGTACTTGTCATACAGTGTGCACATACAGTGTACAGTTTCATTCTGTCCATATGCTTAAATGCTAGTGTGGATAGGTATTAAAGGTCTGTGCACATGTAAATGACAAACCTGCGTATTTGATGTAAAGATTATTAAAAAAGTTAAAAATAGTCACAATTCCCATCAAAATCCATCTAATATTGACCATGTTGCGCGATATTAACTCTTTTTTATAAATTCGTCATGAATAAACATGAACTGCATATGTATGCAAATTTGTGATGTGGAAAGATGGACTCATATCTCTATCTATATGTTATTTTTGTTTTCATTTCAGTCCAAGAGTGGACAGTCGTAACATTGGCATGCACTAAGGGGTTTATTTTGGAAGTAGCTATTGACTTTTTTGAAATTGTCCACATTAAACACCAAACTATATCTCAGGGGGGAAGTAATTAATACATATTAAATTTAATGATATACAAAAGAAATTCAGACCCTGTGCAACACACCTTATCACAGTGTTTTGCATAGCTAATGAGAAATTTCAGAAATAGTCAAACTTTGAAGAGGAATATCTTGAAAATGGTAAAAGCTATTCAAGTAATTCCAATGAATGTTTTATCACGGGATCTTTATCATTGTTGAGTAAGACAACTGTTTTGGTTACATGGCTACAGACCTTTAACCTTTTATGTTGCCAATTTTGAAAGTTAGATGTTGGCTGTATCTTGTGTGTGCAATACATACATTGCATAAAATTTGTATGTTACATGGCATTTTTGCTCATGTTTTGCGAACCCAGTTGGGTTTGTGACCCAAAGGTTAGGATTCTGTGCTCAAGGAGATTCAACAAATGTGAGATATTTCGGGCAAGCTATGCAAACACGGACCTGGAGCAAGTTTAATATGTACAGTAGTCATCAAGTTACATCTACTTTGGATCGCATCAATGAAATCAATCATCAGGCTGTGCTGATTTGCTCAACAAAGACACTAGTCAGCATCAAAAAGACTGTAGTTACAAAAGTTTTTGTTTGTTCACCTTTTAAATTGCATTGGTATCCAGCAGGTAAAAGACAAAAAACTACCATCTAGAGTTACGGATGCTTTCCTTGAGGCATAAAATGTATCAATAGGGTAATATGTAAGAAAAACATGTACATTAGATGGCATGACAGAGTGTCAAAATGTGGGTTGATACACTATATTCTGTTAATTCCCCTTTGTGTCCACTGTTCTAGGTTTGAAATATGTTAGCCATGTTGTATTCATCAAAGATAAGAATACTGCAGGTTAAAAACTAAGTCTTGATTACATTTTGTTACATGAAATGATATTCATTGATGATGGGTGGGTGTTAATCTTTTGACAGAGCCAGCCCTTTGGAAAATGTAAATTTATACTCGTTTTCAGAATGATAGATCAGTAAAGAGGCCCGTGTTGGTTCGTATATTTGTTAGAGCATTAATGTGAACTATTTTCATCTGTCACGCATTGTCACTTTAGCAGCCTCTAGGATGTTAAAAATAAGTCAAGTCAGAGGCAAATGATGGGTGTGTTGTCTGAAACGTGTTACGTGTTGGGTGTATTTGCTGTCTTGTATCTTTACTATCGTGTAATTAAACTTGAAAGAGATGTAAAAGATTGGCTTGAATTCCTTCAAAGTGGTCACATTATTGTTAACAATTATTTGTAAGAGTAGATTCTGCTATGCAGTATTTAATTTCCCCATGCATTTAAGTTAACAAGGTGTAGAGTATTGAGTAAATTGAAATCTTCCTCAAAATTTCAGCAAAGGTTTTTCCAAAGAAAATCAGATTAATGTATTTTTCAGCCATCTTACATGCCATTTTAGGGTCATTTTTGAAAAAGAAATTAAGTGAATATGGAGACTTCTAGTTCTGCATGCTCTATTCTAAATCAACAGCAAGAACTGAACCTTTCAATTACTGAACTTTGTTGCATCTGCCAGCTCCTTGATAGAGAGTACTGAATCATGCACAGGCATTGGTATTATGCTCTAAGCTCCACATGCGTACAATTTTACTTAAATAGCTTACTGTGCTTACTGAAAATGCACACATGTGCCTGAAACTCTTGCTAAAGTTGCATTTCAGCTTGCATAAGTTTTTGCATTGTAAAACAAAATTGTTTCCATTTTGCTTGTAAGATTTATGTACATGTACTTTGACACTCAGTTATTACAAAGATAAATTCCTTTAAACATATTAAAGATCAATTATGACTAGTTGCACAGTGGCAGTAACACATAGCTTAATGATCATGTGGAAATGATAGCCGTTTGTCAATTGCAGTTGTAATGGGATGTTACTCGATGTCTGATTTAATTATACTGTACTGTACTTGCAGTAAAATGCAACTGCTTATCATTTTCTTCTTCCAAAAAATGAAAGCACTCACATCTAGCAGCTTAATAGCTAGTCTAAAATTTGAGGCATGCAGTATGAAACATACATCTTATACTACTATCACTAGTTTGTACTTTCCCAGCAGGAAGAAAATATTAGTTTCAATTTGGTAGCTTTCTTAGAATCACAAAATGCCCTTTCCCAGTTTGCATTATAAGACGTTTGATATTTTCCCTGAAAACTATCAGAGGAAGATGAATTTTCCTCCATCATGGGGGGCCCATCTGTGTGCATAATATACTATACTGGTACATCCCATTGATATCCAGTACTTCATGCATAGCTGCAAATTCCTTAGATTGTTGATTGCTTTAGCTGCATACACATACTTCCCTCTCTAGTTGCATTAGCCTGCTATAGCAGGAGGATTCAACATTGTACAGTATTTTGTGCATGTTTTTATACACCGTATACCTGATGTGCAGGTTTTAGTGTTCTTGAGAACAGTAAGACAGTTACATTATGCTATATGATACTGCAGTACTGCTGTAGTTTTTGCCCTATCACAATTGACGTAATAGCCTACTTACTGTACTCTATAATATTGGTGAATATGGCAGTGATCATCCAGTAATTTGTATGTAAATTGCCTGCCCTTTGAATGAAATAGTCTTTCTGAATCCGTAAACCTGATCATTAATTTTTTTAGACAGTGCCATTATCTGAAACTTGCACTGAAAAGTTGATGTAAAGTAAAATGATCAATGTGCCCATTAAAAGCTTGGAAAAAGAGTGATGAGTGCACATAAACTTGATAATTCCAAAACTTGGTTTGCATAATGTATCTAAATTTAGCAGATAATTTTTCTGTCTGGTGGTATTCTGAAAAACAATCTCATAAGCTTTTGAGAATGGTATTACTATTGAAGAATGATCAATTTTCAACTATTTTTGGAAAAATTAATTTTGGAGATCAAAATTGACTTGCTTTCTTGAGATCCAGAAGTGTAAGTACCGTAGTGTCGAGCGCTCGAAGCAGATATTATTGCATATCATTTCACTATTATTACACAAATTTTTGAAGAGTAATTGTACGGATTTGAACTGAAATTGTGAATGTGTACATTCAGTACAGTGTGGTGTTACATTACTGTCCTTGAGGTATTAGGCAAAGTATTCTAGTGTCTGGTTTTAACCAGTGTTGGCACTCAGTCTCTCAGAATTTGGAGGGGGAATTTACCCCTCCTCCCCCCTCCAAAATACTTTGCGGGGGATTTTTGGTTCAAAGAGGGGCATCTCGATAAATTGCAACATAAAAAGTCAACTTTTTCCAGACAGGTGCGAGATACTCCCACACGTGACTTTAAAACTAGCAAGATTGTTATGAAAAGCATGAGAATCGCCCAGTCCCACTGCCTAATGCGAACACAGGTTGTAACCAGTGTTTATGAGGTCTTGTTAATAACAGTGTTTAAGTTTAAATGGTAGCCTTGCAAAAGTTGCATGACTTGAAATTGTAAAATGATGTGGTTAATATTACCCAGAAACCTTTTCAGCTTTGAGTTTTTGAAAGCTGCATAGCATGTACAGTATGTTGCTATATAAATACTGTCACTGGACTTTAAAGAATGGGAGGCATCAGAGGTTATGGCCACTTTGCCCTTTTACTGTGTGGATACCCCTCAGAAAATTAATTACACTAATGGTCATAATGGCCTTGATACCCTTTTGTATCATTCTACTTGCTGTTACTGCCTATGTTAACTTCCAAGTTTTGTCCTACATTCCTTTCATGCTTGCCTTGGTGCCATAATAGATTTCAGCCTGATGAAGGCCAAGGCCATTGGCTTGGGCTCCAGTACTTATTTTGAGCCCTGCCTTTCATTTTTTTCTTTCTTTCTTGAGACAAGAAAAAGGACTTGTACAGTAAGTCAGCCAGTCATGGCATAGACTACTAAATGTGCAAACAGGTTTTCCTTGACTTACTATTGTGCACTTAGTGTACGTTGCTTTGAAATACTGTATATGTACATATAGGTAGCTGGCACGGCTGCAAAACTTGCAAAACTTCATGGGCTCACATACTTTGAAAACCAAAATTTCTAGCTCGCCTGGTCTACTTAATTCGGGACTAAGATGAAAATTTCTAGCTGCAGCATGATTTTCACAGACACAATGCGTGTTTGCGTCCAGTTTTTTGCAGGCATGTTAGCTGGTCTTCAGAAATTAATTACACACCTTTGAAATGCCCTGAAATTTTTTTCTGTACATAAAATAAACAAGTACTAGAACATAAAGTTACAGAAGTTTCTAACTAACAAAGTATTTGTATGAAAGTTTCTGTGGAAAGCCAACTTAGCTCCAAGCAGAACATACAAGTGCATTGTTATGCCTCTACTAAAAAGTGGTACATGGTCTCATTGTCTAATGATCAAGCATGGTTCAAGGAAAGAAGCCACAGTAATATTCAGAAAAGACAAAAACAACTAGAGAACTAATCTCTAGATGAGTGCCCTCATTTAGGTGTAAGGTATAAAGTGGCAAATTTTGTTAAGGTCATTGTGGCATTGGAAAGGGCCTCAATGAATTTCCTTTCAAGAAACAAAAATAGATTATGGAGAACTTTCATTTTAAACTGATGAGATTTTAATTCTCCCACTTCTAGAGCCACGGTTGTTGTTTTTGCCCTGTAAGAAATATTTTTAGTGCCACCTGCTTTGTTGATTATGAAAACTTTCTTTTAGATGAATGTTTTTCATTTTTACTGACCTACATTTAACACCTGCAAATGGAATGCCCTTTTTTTTTCACTTTTTTTCTATCTTTTTGTTTATTTTTGGATGTTTCTTGAGGCAGTTAGACTGATGCTGGCAGTCTTATCAATATTTGGTCTCTGGTTTTGAAGACCTGATGGAATAGTTTTATTAGCATCAAATGAGGAACAGAGGAATTGTCAAAACAAATTACTTTCAATCCTTTTGTTTCTGGCTACAATTGGAAAGCATTTTAAAACCTTCGAAGTTTAGATTAGAAATCAAATTCAATTTGAAATTGCCTTTTCTCAATGAACGGGGATGCAAAATGGCATTGGAAAATTGTCGTTTTTTTTCTTTTTAGCATGGCCTTCCATCAGTAAACAGAGTCAAGTTGATACATGTGTGCTTATTTATTGTGGACAGTATACTGAAGACCATGAAGTGTGAACTTGAACTTTAACCATGCATTATAATATTTTTGCTCGACAGTACTTTACACTGTACACTATATAAGGATCTCTCTGCAATCTTGCTTCTTTGTGATGTCTAATAGTATCATCTCAGGTTTCTCTTTTTCACATATGCCAGCCAGGGTAGCTACCCCTGCCCACTGCAAAAACTTTCAAAAAAAAAAATAAAGTTGTATTTAGGACTGTAAAATTTGGAATGTTTTTCAGAGTGCAACTTTGCCAAAGATGCACCACTTTGCATTTAAACCTCCTTTACACAACAGGGTTGTAGCTAGACAGACTGGAGTTGTTTTGTAATCTGAAGGAGTGGCTAATTTGTTGACAGTGGTGAGCGAAGCGAGCCCGTGAGCGCAGCCAGCCAACATAGCGTGGGGTTCAGGGGCCTGCTTTATGCAGTGATATGGTGTCCATGTTTTTGAATAGTCAACATTCATGCTGCAAAAGGTTTGTATTGTTTAAACATTTTGTGGAACTTAAATGAACGGCTGTCACAGTGAAACCTATGAATTTTTTATTGAGCTCTGAAAAACTAGTGGTCACCACAATGTGCTAGTTGTGGTTAGTATATATGTGTTTTTGTAACTTTGTGGTGGTCAGCTTAAGTGATTACCAGCTAGAACCAACCATCACTGACCACTGTAGCTGCATCCCTGTTACACAAAGTTTTTGCAAAAGGGAGACATGTCCCTCCCCAGGATGATCTACCCTTTCCCCTGTCCTCCATGAAAAACCAGCATCTCCCTGATGATCTGTTTTTAAAAGATACAATGATGCCCCACACACGCCATACAAAGAACAGTAAATTAATGCTGTTGATTTGCGATTATTGAGTTAACCGTTCAGTCTCATATTTTTGTGATTAATGGGCGATTAATTGCACTTGTATTCACGTACTGGAATTCCCCAGAATCATACCATGCAGCGGCCTAACATTAATGCTCTGACAAATACTAGGTCCATAGCTTTTAATTGCAACCTGCAAATTCAGAAGTCTATAGCATGTATTAAAAATTCATTAACTGTTACGTAGACACAGCTTGTTGCAACCTGATTTAATAACTTTTGTTCAAATTAAAAATGTCAAATTAGTTAACAATACAACCATCGTTAAAATCAGGAGTACATAAGTCAGACTGTACTACCTTTAACCCGAGCTCGAGTTCTGTGCCGCGTGCTGCAGTGATATAGGCCTATACAAACTATAATGTACTGGGCTATGGGCTATCCGTTACTTGTAACGATTGTCTACGTAACTCTTTCTAGGCCCTGACATTTGTCCTGCCTATCGTTACCACAGCCTTGCGCAAAAATACTGCAGTGTTGTGTTTCAATCTCCCTTCATTTCTTTCTTTTAACTCTTCTGAAAAGTATCCATTATACATACAGAATATTTCTCTGTCTATGACAGTAAAAATTTACAATACCTGTTAAGCCTAGTGGTCTTTCTGCAACGGCGCGCACCCCGTATACATGTCCTTGTAGGATACGGCGTAGTATAGTGCACACTGTAAAGTACAGTGCATGTAGGAACGTGTTGTAGACCAGCGATTTTACATACCTCAGTCAAAATCACCAAACTGTTGTATACTGGAAACTGACATGGCACAGTTGCACTACATATCCTAACGTTATGTTTTGTATGTACTCTACGGCCTATGCTGCACACATGTTACTTTTTGAAAATTTTATACATATGAATGGCACATGAATGACAAACTGTATGAACGTGATCCGAACATATACGTCCGTACGAAAGTTCCTACGATCACAACTGGTGCAAATTACCAAGTGGATTTTTGTTTTTTTAATCTTTCTTTGTAATCTCCAACCGGCTTTTTAAGTTGGAGAAACCTACCCCATTTGAATGAAGGATGATTTTAGTCAAGATAGGGTTGACTTTTGGCACCTGCTTATTTTGTTTCTGGGGGTATATCTTGCCGTTAAAAGTTCCAGTAGCTGTTTATTCCTCTTTATTTTGCAAGTTTATCTAGCCTGAAGGTGTGCTTATTGTGTATGTAACTATTGATGAATCATGTGGCTGCACAGCAAGTAAGATGGTGTTTGTAGCCATGCATTTTTGTTTACAGTTTATTTGGCAGCCACATCTTTTGTGTGGCTCTTCTTGCTAGCAGATTACCATGCTCTAAATGATCTTAAATATCGTGTGGTCACACCAGGGATTTTACTGATACTGTCAATTGTGTGTAGTTGTATTTGAGGTGCAAACTGACTTATTGAAGCTGGTGCAGCAATCGATTGCATATATCGAAGCAGATTTGAAATATGCGAATGCGATTAATCAAAAGTAGTCTGTCACTAAACAATTAGTTGAGCGGTGATTAACTGGTAATCGTTGACAGCACTATAGTAAATATGGACTTTAAGGACTTAATGGCTCCTGGTGTACATGTGACCGAGCAAAATTCCAACGTTTTGGTGTTGAAATTTTCAACGACTGTGATTTCATTCAAATTAATCCTCCTTAAAAATGTTTGTTCTCCTATTTATTTGCTAAATCCTGTGTAACATCGTGTTTATAATATGATGAAGGACTTGATCTTGTCGGTAATACTGAACCAGTTTGAACAGCCCCAATTCAAATCTGAACCCTGTGCTCCCACTCCAGTGTGGCACTTGAGATGGAGACTGGAAGTCCACCAGTCAAAAATGTAACACTGGATATTGAGAATGTGCGCTGCAGGCATGATATTCAAAGAAGTCATTACTGAGCTAGGGTTTACAGGACCCTCAGGTCTTAAGAAAATGTTATGGTTCTTCATGGAACAAGCTGTCTGCCTTTTTTTTTTTTTTGGACAAGAAAAGTTAACTTGCCCAGAAGGAAGCATTTAACTTGCCTTCCATGTTTCTTCTTGCATGAAATTTTGTGGTCCATTGGACAACCGACTTGTTACTTTTGGTTTGGTTACAAATTTTGGTCATCATGGACATCCCTGGACATTTATTAAATTGGTTTCTTGTTAAAGTGATGCCGTGAGTTTACAAAAAGGAAAAACATAAGATTTTGCTTCTTCTTATGTCTTTCTTTATTCTTAAAAATGCCACGAGTGCTTTACAGAGTTGAAGAATACAATTTGAAAGCTCAAAATGATAGTGATACTCTCGGGAAGTAACCTAAACAGCATAAAATCGGTAAATTTTTGAAGGCTTTTTTCAAAAAACGGTCCTTATTATACAGCATTAAACCACGCCAACAACGAACCTGATGTTGAATATGCAATGTTGTTGAGGTGTCACCAAGTTAAAAAAGACGTACCATACCACTCCAGCCTGACTAGCTCTCGCAGGGAGTTGTTATTTCCAAATAACAACTCCCTGCTCTACGGTAGCCTACAGCTGTTCGCTCACGACCACTGATCTCTACTATAACCAGGGAGTAATAACAACTCCCTGCTATAACAGTCTCACGACCAGAGAATGCATGTTCTTGCGTAACTGCTTCATAACACTTACTTGTATACACTCAATGTAGCTTCCTCAATACTACGTAGTACAGGCCACAGTCTTTCACTCTTTGGTACGCGTTACAGTACCGATTTGAATTTGGACGTTACAGGTTTACAACGAAAGTTACACCAATACTATCGCCATGAGTAAGAACGTCAAAGACAATGGTAAGTGCACATAAAGGCAGAGCATCTAACGGTAGCCTAAATTAGGCTTAATTTACACAGAGGTACCACTGAGCCAGTATACTATAGCCTAAGTTAGGCCACTACAGTAAAACGGGGTAGTGGTATTACCATGCACTCTGTACATTGCAATATCAACGTTACCTCTTCAAGATCCACACACACCATGCGTCTTGTTCACTTGTGTTGTTGTGCTAAATCGATCAGCTGTTTACGCCTAGTGAATATGCATTAGTACTTCGTTCTCACTGGTCCGCTCAACCAGTGTTCGAAATAACGCATGCACACGTGCACCAGTGCATGTAACTTTTTGGCAGTGCATGTAACTTTGCATTGCTTACCTGCATGCGTGCATGTAGGTCTAGGGCACAAAGATTGGCTTTTTCTTGCCTAAAATTGTCCTTCATTCGAGTGAGATTGATTTCTCCAACAACCTAAAAACTGGTTGGAGATTAATAAAAAGATTAAGATTTAAGCCATAAAGAACATACACAACATACGTTAGGATATTTAGTGCAACTGTGCAATGTCCGTTTTCATTTACTAGACAACAGTTCGGTGATTTCGACTGACGTTTGTAAAATCGCCAGTTTGCAAAACGTTCCTACATGCACTGTACTAAACAGTGTGTTATAGGCCTACTATGTCGTATCGTACACGCACAGATGTACGGGATAAACTCCGTTAGAGGAAGTAAGACGAGTAGGCTTAGGTTCGTAATTTTTTCTGTCATAGACACAAAGAAACATTCTGTGTGTATTACAGGTATTTTTCAGAAGAGTGAAAAGAAAGTAAATAATGGGAGATTCAGCACATCACTGCAGTATTTTTGCGCAAGGCTGTGAACTTGTGGTAATGATCGGCGGGAAAAATCTGAGGGCCTAGAATGAGTTACGTAGACTGGTTGCAAGTAATGAATAGTCCATAGTCCAGTAGGCCTGCCTTTGAGATTGTATTGGCCTACATTACCAAACCATGCTTCACAGAACTGGAGCCATAATAAAATGAGTAAGTCTGACTTATTCACTACTGATTTTAACGATTGTTTATTTGTAACTTTGCCATTGTTAATATGAAGTTATGAACAACAAAGTACAAAATCAGGCTATGCCAAAACTGTGTCTACGTAAACTGTAAATTAATTTCAGCCAATCGTTACACAGAATGATTCTGCAATTCTGAGGAATCAGCATACTGGAATAGAAGTGTGATTAATCGATGTTTAATTGCAGAAATATCTATGTGATTAAATGATTAACTCATTATTAATAAATCGCAAATCGACATCCCTAACACATTGTTGTGAGTTGGTGATAGAACAAATGCAATTCATTATCATATTTTAATGGTGCATGTAAGAATTTATTTGTGCAGGTAAACTTTTGTAGCTACATGCACAGGTGCATGTAACTTTTTTTTTCTAATTCGAACACTGCACTCAACTGATGTTCGTTAGGAGACTGAATTGTGTTTGTCCGCAGCACATTTTTTATTTCCTCGAGTGTAGTCGTTATTTTTACGAAAATTTTAAGGCTGTTGCCGGAATTCGCACAACAGGCCTTATTTTTCTCCCTTACTGCTCATATGGGTCACACAAAGGAATCACTGAAATTTTAAACTCGATTTTTTAATGTTTTTTACTTTTTGCAATCTCACGGCATCACTTTAACACTGAACCTTCTTTAGACAGCAATATGCAGTGCTCAAGGTTTAATGGCCTGTTTGCATTCAGACGGACAGACCCTGAGCTCAGAGTTCAACACTTCACACAGTATCAAGTGTAAACAACCTCAAAGTCCTTGGTGTCCTGTTATTCCTATTTGAAGGTAACATATTGTTGCTATGAAGGGTCAAGAGTTTCTGTATATCACATTTTATCAATGATGGAGTGCATTGTATAAAAAAGAATACCTTTACAATTGACTTCTTTCTTCGGCCTTGAAAGTTGACACAATTGTAATGGTGATATGTAATTAATTTGGAATACGTGGAAGCATTTTTAGCCTACAGAAGATGAAAAATACCATTTTTACATGTCCAGTGTACCATTTAAAGGTGGCATATTTGTCTAGAAAGACAAAAGCTATTGAGCATCTGTTGCTACCAGATGACCTCACAGGCTTCCCACAGTTTGCTGTTCTTGTACAGTATTAGAAGAATATGTTTGTTTTTTTTGTTTTAAAAAAAATTGGTATTATGCTACTGTACCGTCCTGCAGTATCAACATGAAGTTTTCATAAGACAGTATTTTACCTGACTTAATGGAAGTGTCATCTTTTGTTAATGATAATGTGATACCATGCAGAATACAGACCTGAGGCACATTCAGTATGGAATAGGGCAGGGGCCTTATGTGGGAAAATTTTCATAGTCATTGGATATCAGCTGCTTTACTGTAAAGCTTAAGTCAAACAGTTACAGTATTAGTCAAAGACCTTGTGCTATACTGTACATTGCATCCATGAGAATCTTTAAGCTAATTTTTTTTTTTTTTTTTTGAAATATTAAGGACCTCCTGTATAGCACCTGCAACTGAAAAGCATTGAGGGTGGGCTTGCATGCTAAACTGGTACTGGTACAGGTTGTTATTGGTTTTGATTTGATTTCATGAAGAGAATTGAAAAAGTAGTAAAAATCATAAACATCTAAACAATCGTTAAGAGGTCAAAAATTAATTTGGAAATCTGTAAACAGAGCTCAATTTTAACAGTTGTCCAGTTGCCAGCGACGACCAAAATTTGTGATGGACATCCAGAAACTGGTAGATTGGTTGTCCAAGTTTGTGCAACAAATTAAAGGACTGCTTTGTGACCTACTAAATTTTCTTTTGGACAACCAAAAAAAGCAGACCGGTTGTCCGATGGACAACCATAAAATTTTCTTAAAATCAAGGCCTGGTAAAGATGAACAAATTGATGTGAATAGGAAATACTGTAGTATTAAAATGAGCTACAGTATAGTACTATGTATGTAATCATTCATTAAATGTTATTTTCATGAGTGCAAGCGTACTAAAATTTTGCAGTATGGTATACTTAAATGTGAGTGAGCCAGTTTTTACGTTTGCTAACTACAGTATGTAAAATAATGGTCATTGCCAAATTACCAATATCAAGAGTGGGGTCATACCTGCTATAAGTTTTTTTTGACATCATACAAGCTGAATTGAGGGGCAGGCCACAACATTTGTTTTCCTAGTCCAAGGCCAATGATGGCCTTGGTAACCAACAATTTTTAGGTTAATCGTAGGCCAAAACTCTCTCATCCAAGGCCAAAATGTATACACTTGCAGTGTTCGATTTTAAGGAATTTGCAATGGTTGTCCAAAGGACTACCATTTTGTAAAATTTGGTTGTCCTGCACAAAATAAGGTAGTCCCACTTCTACTCTTTGTAGCAATCATGGAATTGGAAGCACATCACCATGTGTCCCCAAATTTAGTGGCTTTCACTTTAATACACGGTGTAAGAAATCCCAGATATCCATGGAAGTGCTCTCTCAATAGCATCTACAGCAGTGTGTGATTACTAATTTTATGGGGCAAGCAGCTAGCACCCAAAACAAGACATTGGCATTTTCTGAAAGGTTGAGGGGAAGGGACCGGTGCCACGGAGGGGAAAAACAATTCATTAATTGCGATGAGATCCCCCTCTTCAACAGTACTGGTCAACATTCACAGGCCATACTAAAACTATAGTGACAATACCCAATGTTGTGGAAAATTGATGACATTCTGACAGGGAAAGGGTCGTTGGGGGACATTGACCTTAGCAAGTTGGATTTGCCCCCATCCCCAATTGTATGAACTCATCTATGATTGATTGGAAATTTGAGTATGATTGATAAGGCACTTGAGTAGTATCAGGTTCCAACAGCTCCTTTGGTTTTAGATTATATAGGGCCACCGATTTTCCGTGAAAAAAAGAGTCAATTTCCGTTACAGCAATTCCAAATTCCGTGAAAATCCGCGCAAGCAATTTGCCAAATCCGTGACTTTCTGTTTTGAATTGATTAGTGTGTTAGGCTAGTGCAGCCTAACCAGACTAAAATCCAATCACCAGCCTAACGTCTACACATATAGGCCTATGTAATGGACAAAAAAACAACCTAAAACAACTTAACTTACGATTGTTTGAGGGTGGGTCTCTTGTTCTTCTTACATAGTAAAAGATACGTATAAAATTATATCCAAATGATATGCAGGCACTAAATCCGATAATTATTCCACAATTGAAAGTGTAACTAGTCAGTCAGAACGTTATGATCGTTCGATCATGAACGTAACAACAGAGCAAAACATGAAACTTGAGTAACGTGCGCAACAGCTTGTTATGACGCACTCATGCAAAGTATACCATACATACAGTACATGATACAGTATAAACAAGAATCAGCTACAGGCAACGGGATCGCGGAAAACTTTGCAAGACTGAGCAACATTTGACCTACCGAAGGCTAGTAAATGCGCAACTCGCACCTGGTCCCACATACAGTAAGCATCGGAGGGTGTGCATTTCAAGTTTTCTATCAGATTGTAGCCCGTTAGAGCCGTCCAGTGTTGTTACGTACAGACTTTTAAACTTTTTTTTTCATTTTGCCCTCTTGATTGCAGACTTCTTTAGCATTCTGAGAGATTTTTGAAGTTCCGTGATTTTCCGTGAAAAAATTAAAATTCCGCGATTCCGTGACAATTTCCGTGATCGCGGAAAATCGGTGGCCCTAATTATAATGGAATCTTGAGCTTGTGCCACTCTCTCATAACACTAAGGTATAGGCCCCCCTTAGGAAAAAATGCTCTTTAATATTAGATTTATTGTGAGAACCGTTGACAAGCAAACAATGCTCAGCAACACGTAAGAAAAGACGCAGAATATTAAGGAACGGCCTATAAATGCAAAAAGTAAAAAACATTAGAAAATGGTAGGCTATGTTCTCCTTTGGACTAGTAAAGTTCATTGTGATAACTCTTCAGAAATACAGCCTTAGGTTAGGTTCGTAGTGTAGACCTGTACATATATATTACATGTTAGGCTAAGGCCAATTGCAATGCCACTCTTAAGAAAAGCACCTCACAAGGAAAACCTGCTGGAGTAAATCTTGCGAATATGTCTCTGATGGTTATTTCAGAGTCATTTAAACATGCCATCCAATTATTTTTGGCCATATTGTCCATTTAAGGTTTTTTCTTTCGAAATTTCTGACGAAGGGTCTTGGAAGTAGTGATGCTATAGCCTATGCCATATGTGTACAGAGTGCACTAGTTAAAGTGATCCAGAGCTCTGTAAATTTCGGGATTAAAATGTCCTCATTTGAGGACTACAAAAAGTTTTGTACATGATTACTGATACAATGAAACTATCACTAAGGAAATACCAAGAGCTTAATTTACTTTTTCAAACTATTTTCAGCTTAAGTACGTACATGTGAAATCGGGATCAAAAGTTAAGTCTTTGTAATTTCTGCATTCTTTACCTATGAGTGTAAAGGACTGCCTTCGTAGCTTAGTTTTCTTGTGATGGAAACATGGCATGCATTAATACAAAATGGTGAACAAAGTAAAGGTATAAGTTCAAATTGCGGGTTAATATTTGTAGCTTCCACGGAGAAATTCACCTCCTCAGTGTACAGTGCAGGCCTGATGGAGTTCGTCCGGGGCACTCTTCAATAGTCACATTTCGATGCAGTGACTATGTGGGAAGTTGTAGTATGCATGCGTGATCACCGTATTTTGCAAGTAAAATTTTGTGATTGGATTTCTAAAGTTCCTTGTTCGCGCAATTTACTGCTCTGCTAATGTAGACATGAATGTCTTTCAAAAGATTTGGTTGTCCCAACGGACAACCTCACACACTTGTTTTTGTAGCATCTGGTAGTCCTGCAGAATTTTTGGTTGTGTCCGGCACCAGGACTACCGTTAAAATCGAACACTGACTTGAAAGAACTTAGTATACAGATTCAATGCAGACAGGCCTAAGTGTAAACCTAACATTAGCTCTGTACGGTTAAAAGTTCTTTCCTACCATATAGTGGATGTATGTATACATGCTGTATGTATGTTCAAGTAGTGCAAGTATGGCAGAGAATTGCAGCGACCACTGTTACTTTTGATTGGTGTGATTCTTCCACATTCACATATTGTTATTAGTAGGTATCGTTTACTGTGTGGGAATCTATTTTGATGGTGAGATCCATGGAAGCAGCAGTTATCACATATGATCTGCGAAGCTTACAGTTTTTGCCATAAGACTGTGTAGTTAAATGAGCAACGAAACCTAATTGAGCGGAAAAATATGTATGCCAGATCTGATGACTGCAGATATATACATGTACACATATGTTACAGAAATAGTAGTCTGTACAGAAGGTATATGAACAGTTGGTTCGCATAGCGTGCAAATGGAATATCAACAGAATGGTTTTGAAAGTGGGAAAAATATTTGCTCCCATGTGCTTTGTGTATGCATGTGTAAAAACAATGATGAAGGAATAGAGTTCGGTATTTACAGTAGTAGAACACATATGGAACGTCTTAACTGATACATCATCGCCAGCCAAAAGTGACCTTCGATAAGTTTATGGAAAGTGGCTGTCAGAAGCCATAACAAAGTTTACGCGGTCATGGCCACAATGGCGGTCATGAATTTTGTGGCCTGAGGGGTGTCCTGTAGAGAGGGCTCCCTTTTTCATAATACTGTATATATATACAGTACTCCTTACTTTCGCGGGTTCTTACTGAGCATACAGTTAAGCCAGGTTTACTTTACAGATTCAAATGCACACAGAAAGTAATTTAAGTATCAATTTCATGGATTCGTAAACCCATGAGTTTTAGGGAAACTAGAAAGCTAATAAAACAAAATTTGAACAAATTTTAGGAAATTGAAGAACTTGGGTTAATCATACAGGGAATAAGATATCATCCAACCCTTATTTTTGAATCTCTCTGTATTTCCCTCAAAAATATCTTCTTTGTTTCAGAACATTAATGCATATTAAAGATAAACCAAGGAGTTTTCCTGTGAATGTATGAATTTAATATGAAAACATTTGATTCCATGATAAAAGAGCCATCATGAAGTTGAATAAGCAGGTGTACTGATTTGGGTATCTCTTCTTACGCTTTCAAGTGTTAACCACTTTTGAAGGACATTATTGTATATACATTGTCTACAATTAAGAGTAATCCAGATCCAGCTTTATTTCTAATATGAAATAAAGAACTTAATTGAAGCATTTTGGTCAACTTTTCATTCAGGTGCTATGTTCATTTGTGGAGAAATAAGCAACTAGTATTCAAGTTTACTGTAAATATGTAGTGAACTTTAGGCAAGCAGGTTTGATCACATGGATTGTCATTGATGACCAATGTTATGTTCTTCATCAAATAACTTTCATTCTACTGTCCATGCCATACTGTGAATATATCCTAGACATTGGCAGTTGACATAAAAGTTAACATAAACGGTCCACCCTCAGCAATCCAAGGTCAAAACATAATTTGAAAATGTTGGGTCACTAGCCTAGTTAGCACTTCTATTTTTCAAGTGTCCTTCACATGATTTCTTGCTATTTTGTTATGTGTATCAATGTTTTTTTATTATACTTTTTTGAAATCATTTGTGAAACAAATTTGAATTAAATTGAATTGAAAAAAATTAAATAGAAAAGAATGAATTCATGACAAAATGCTTTCTTACTTCAAGTTCACTTTTGAAAAAAAAAAACATAAACTTCAGATGGTAATATCTCAAGAATATAACACAGGAATAAAGTGGAAGTTTCACCTCAGTGATTATGTTAAGACTACTGTATATTCTTCTTACAGGTATCAAAAAACTCCAAAATACGAGTTTGGACGATTCTTTTATGTTACTGTAGTATTAAAGCTGGTACAGTGTGTTATCAGTACTAATTGTATCATATTTGATCCACAACTAGGGGCATATTGCCACATCCAAATGTCAAGTCAACAGTGTATCTCAGACAGTCTTCTCTCTAAACAAACATTTGACGAAATCACTGCTTCCTATGGCAGCCATGTACTTTACCCATGGGAGTGTTACATGTATTACGGGAATGTAACAAATTCCCACATGAGCTACTGTACCGTCTAAGTTATTACTGTTGTCTGCTATCTAGCACACTGCCAATATTTTGAAAATTTATTGCGCGTTCTGTTTATATCTTGTGACGGCAGTGGAAAAAGACTTAGTGTGAAAGCCACTTTGCTATATAAGAAATAATGCGTCTACACTTTTACTTTAAAATGCAGTATTTCTACAGTATGTCTGTGTCATTTGTAACTTACAGTATCTCACCATACGGCACTGCACTATGCTGATAATGAACATACTGCAGTGATAATCGTATTTTAAATACTGTAGATACCGGTCGTCTGCCTAGAGTTTACTACAACTCTCTCTGTAAGAAAAGCATCAAAAGTTGTAGAAGTGGTACCTTCCTTTCAGTGAAGTCTGAGAAAAATGAAAGTCATGTGAAGAAAATTTATGAAAGAGCCTGTCTGTGTCATGTAAATTATGAGTTGAAGTTCCTTGGTACGATATCTTCTTCTGTTTTTGCGTTGTTTAAGAATTTTTTTTTTTGAGGCTTGAGACCACGGCTACAGCCTCCTCTGGAAGTAAAAAGGGCATACTCTGATGCCAGTTGTACTGTATATGACAGGTATTCATTTGAACATTGTGGTAATTGAGTACAGTTTGCAACTAGTAGCCAGTTAACTTGACAGAGTGAGGATGTATTAAATAGTGCTGAGTGTGTGTGGTGTATTCACTGTTCAGTGACAACTGTGTGATCAATTTTAATCAGTTGTGCCTCGTGCAAGTCGATTATTTGCTTCTGAGTCTGTAAAGGTGACTGCATTACTAGGTGATCAGTCGGTTATCCTAGCTCTCATGTGTTGTGATATCAGTGAAACCAAAATCAATTTCACTTTTTGTCTCTCTTGCAGGTTTCAGCAGATGATCTTTCCCTGATCAATCAAAAACTACCTAAAGAGCTAATACTGAGGTAAGTGTACAAAGGTTTAGTAAATTCTTTTCAGTTCAACTCCAAGGACCTTGTAAACTATGGATAAGCAAGCATTGGTCAGCAAGATCACCTCTTTTCAAATAGTATTCAAAGGAAGCTGGTGAGGCCAGTGTGTATAGTACAGATTACTTCTTAGACTCAGGGGGCCTCTTATCTCCTGTGTGCCCTGATGGGGCAAGCATTTGGGCATTGGACAAAGGGGCACCCAGGCCTGGATATCAATTTCTATGCACTCCCTTGGTCAGGAGCATCCCAATCCACCTTTATCCCTGACACCCTGAACCAAAGTTATGCCATTATGTCCCTGGCTGGCATAGTGTACTTAAAAGGCAAGATCTGTTTGGCTTTGTGACAAATGAAGCATTGAAAAGTGACACCAGATTGGACAACGTAACATTTTATCTCCATCAAATGCACAGGACCTGATGTCTAGTATATTGCGTATTCACTTCCTCAAAGGCTCAGATGTGGTAGGGTAATCCTTGCTTCTGCAATATGTACTTTGTAATGTGTGAAATCATTTTTTCCACCAATCTATTACCCACCTCATGGTACAGTGACGTTTCAGTGGTTTTGCATTTTGCAAACCAGAGATGTTGTGCACTAGTATACTCCCCTTGCCTCTTTCTTCAGACATTTAGTTGTTTAACAGTCATAATGAGGTTTGTTGTTTAGGTTTGTTAAATTAGTTTTTGTTTGAATCGTAGTGTCATTTACTCATAACACAGTATCCACAAATGCCTGTTGCAATATTAGCTTTTATTGATCAAGGTATTTGTCAGACATAGTACAGTATGTGAAGAGTATGAGGGGAAGAAACCAGCACACATCACTCAAGTAGCACTGATAGGAACGTATGATTATCTTTTCATTTCATTGGAGAATTGTTTTAATCAATTTGCTTTGTGTATGAAGCAAGCTTCTGGAGATCGATTAGTGGTAGTAAACTTGGTTTCTGGGCTCTAGGTATAGTTTGTGCTTTGGAACAGAGAATGGAGAAAAGAGGGTCCCTGAGGGGAAGGGAGTTGCAAGGAAGGAGCTTTGATGGAAAAGAAAAAGACGTTTTTTTCTTCTTTTGTCTAGCCACATTGTCTTGTATTTAATATGTCAATAATCCCATTATGGCAGAAGTGACTTACTGTGTGTGTGATAGCAGATTTTGCATGGTTCTACTGTAACAGGGCAGGCCTGTTTATAAATTATCGTAACGTCAGACACTGTTAATTCAATTGTTAAGTATGATGTAGCACTGGCTTAGCCTAGGGCGACACTAGTGTGTTAGGCCTAATGTTGGACTTGTTTGTACACACGTGCAGCAAATCACGTAGGCCTAGGCTAACTTAACGTTAGTAACATTGGTATAATTGCAGGGTGATGCAGTTGGAAGATGGAATATTTAACTTTATTGTACAGTTGTATGTACTGACTAACTAGTAATTCGTACCGTTATTACTTTAACGATGCAATAACATTAATATGTATTATTATGATGCAGACAGCTAGGTATGATTATGAGTGCACAGTACTCTAGTAAATTTACAGTTCCTAACGAAACGATCTATTATCGTGTACTGCGCGTCCAGACAGCCGCTGTACTGCTGTATGTACGGTGCATGCAAGCACCTAGCCTAGATGCTCGTAGTTTCTACACTAGCTAGCTAGCTGTCTACGTCCTTGACGTCACAGTCGTTCTGGGAATCCCCTTATGGGTACACGTACTGTAGTTCAAACAAGGAGCATGTAGAATTACATTGTTTTCTGCATGGTGTAAAGCTGTTATTTTCAAAGTAAGATTCATTGATTAATTGAGGGAGATTGAGAGAGGGTGGAAGGTTTAGCGAGGGTTGGTGCGGTTGCAACTGCAGAGAGTAAGTGTTGTGTTATAATTAACTGGCCAGATTAGGTAGTAGGCCTAGTAAACAAATAAGATTTAATTAAAGCACAATTTTAACATTATATCACTTGGATTATTTTGTCTCTTTCATTGAGTCTCTCAGCCACATGACCTAGAATTCAATCCTGGAGAAAGATCTTCATATCGTTCCAGGAGAAACAAGTTGCCAATTTGAAAAACATGCTGCCAACCCCTTTTACACTACCATGATGGGACAGTATAGTGTTGTAAAAGGTTTGCATTCTGCAGTATATGTGGCTCTTCTGTCAAACAATTTCTGCAGGCCATAGTGAGCTTAACAGTATCTTTCATGAAAGCCTTTGGTTGCATCCATCAATATTTCTGTGTATGTTTTTGGGGGGGGGATAAAAATCCTGAAAAGTGACTCAAGTACATTTTTAAGAAATTGAATGATTGAAATGTTATAAAACGTCATTTAGTTTTGTGAATTTATAGATCACTTGAGGATCAAATGAGATACTTGAGTATCTGATTCTCCTATTGAAGAATTACCGTACTGTATGTATCACAAAGACCGAAGTTCCAACTGTTTCGATTTAGGCAGATCAATTCGGCTTTTTCAGCTCAGATTTGCCACGTTCCAACTTCCATCTGTAGTGTTCTGATTTTCTGCACAAAAGATCCCACATGGTATTTGTGTATAACTTTTGTCTTGTGAGTTCATCCCTTATTTGGAAATAGCATGCATAACAGTCAGCAGAGAGGTATAATGCAGAGATTCCCATACTGTAAGCCAACAATTTGTAGGTGTAAAATTTTCAGCACAGAAAACGTGCAGTCTTTTCTGTATAGCACAAAAACGTGTGAAATATTGTGGAACTTTTTTAATTAAGGTTTACAAGCTTTCTCCTGTTTCAGCTTGCCCCAGCAGGCAAGTGGTAATTCCTGTCTCAAAACTTAAAATGGAAAGAAAAGATGCTTTCCTATAATAAGAAGGAAAAGTATTTAAAAAAAAATCTCATTTCACAAGTCACAGGCTCTGGAAAAAAAGGTTGAGGCCTGGGTCCCCGTACTCTTGTGTTCAGAACACTTAAATGAAAGCACTGTACCTACATTACTGAAAATGTGTAATTTAACTTTTTCATCTCCAAAGATGGAAGATGCATGAAGGGTACAAATTGATAATTGTGAAAACTTACGTACCTCAATTGAAGACTAATCTCTATTATTGTTGTCACCTTTGTGACTTTATGGAGCCATGTAAGAATTCAATGTTTTGCCCTCATGACCAGAAGGGCAAGTTAAAAAAAAATGCCAGGGCAAGTGAATTTCAGCAGTTGCTTGCCCAAATTGGCAGGTGAGTTTGAAAATAAGTGTAGAGCCCTGCATGTTAATATTATTCTGCTGCAATTCTTATCTGGCATGGTCAGTCATCTAGTACTGTAAAATAGTTCTGCCACCATGAAAAACACCGTCTTGCTTTCCATGAGTGTGTCAGTTGAATTTGTTATTATGATTTGTGGTACGTTATCTTTCTTGTTCGAGATGTAATAATATACAGGCTAATTTTGCTTGCTTAAGGTGGGGTGCACACGTTCAGTAGATACAGTATTGAATGCTGGTTTTTGGCTAGTATCTGTACACATGGAAAATAAACATTTTGAATATTCAGAAGTATTAAACTAAGAAAGATCAATATGAAGAGAATAATTAAATCTTTTTCATTGTTTCATGACTCATCTATTACACAAGTTAATTTTGAGAGATGTGTGCTATTTTTGCCTTCCAAGACAGGAGAAACTGCTGTCATCACAAGCGCATGTGTGTATATGTATGGGTGTACTTAAAGATGAATCCTATGGCATTTGGTACATTTGGTATTAGTCAAAGGTCATCAGGGGTCATTAGAGTACATTAGAGATGAATGTATTGCAAAAACTTTTTAACTACAGTATTACAAAAAGGGAGGCAGTGACAAGTTTCAAATTTTTGACATTAATGGGAGTCTTGACAAGCAGAAGTGTGGTCAGTGAATTTATGAAACCTCATTGATACTTGATACATGCGTTTATTTTATGATTATTACTAAGGGTGTAGAAAAACTCTTTGCAGAGGTGTGTCGACCACATATTTACACTTGGTCAGATCTCTCTAAGATTGTTGGACATTGCCCGTCAAGTGTACTGTACATTGTGTCCTGATATTACTGTAGGTCCTGGAAGGCAGTCACAAGCAAGTGGTATCACATGAAATACTGTTGTACTGTGTGTACACTGACATCTAGGCCTATAAAATAGTTTTCAGAAGTTTATTTAGTGTTCCCAGCAGACAGTGTTGTCTCCAGTTTCATCTGAAAGGCAAGATATTAACAACACCCAGTATTGATTGTTTCTGATATTAAATACTCCCAAAATGGATGAAGAAAAAGTATATTATGAGATCTTGTCTGCTGTAGATCAACCATTCGGCAGATACAGTAGAACTTGGTAGATACCATTGCCTCATGGGAAATGTTGTGACTGCACTGGGTTGATTTGCATGTTAAGTAATGCATGGTTGCTCGGCTGTTGCTTTTAACGGCATTGATTCTGTGTACTCGTGGGATGTTAAAATACAACGTGTGCTTCATCAAGCCAAAGGTTAGAATGCAAAGAAGGCAGTCCTTACTATCCTTTAATTTAACTAATTGCTGTAAGGAGGTTAAGTACATGATAAAACAGAAGTGTCACAACTAGCTCTTAGTGCTTGTACAGCATGTTCTCTTCATCAAGGCTCTTTTTTTCGAAGAATCTGTAATTGATGTAATAGAAGGAACTTTACTGAATATTGAATTTTTTCAGAAGCTTGCAGTGGAGATTAACATTAACTTACAGTTGGGTTGAAAACTACAAATAACAAAAAATAAAATGGATTACCTTGTACTGTGTTAGGTTGTTTTCTATCATATTGTACTAAAGCTGCACCAGGTCATGGTACCTGTATTTTGAAAGAATACTTCCAAGTTGGGCACAATCTACCTATAGATACAATTGTGAAGGAAATTTTACTTGCCTAGTAGTGTTCATTTTGCTTCATTTGACTTTAAGTCAACAGAATGGTAGTTAAAATAAGAGTGAGTCATTGGAGATTTGCTTCACCTATGATAACCTCCACAATTTGAATCATTGAAGGGATGAAGCAGTCGCCTGAACTGATTTTGACACATCATGTAACTGATAGAAATCTCCAGATCAGGTCTGAAATTTAACACTAGTCCTGTCATCGGAGATGAGTTAAATTGCATTGCACATCTACTTTCTCTTTGAGCTTGTCCAAAGGAAAAGCACATTTTATTTGTAGTTGAACAGTTCACTAGATCAGCAAGAAATTATTGAGACAATGGTGTGGACTGTCATTTCTCATTGAAACAAAAATAGAAAAAGATCATACAGAAGCATGCAGAATTTAAAATAAATGTTTGTTTTCTATGGCAGTGACATGCAGTGCAATTTTGTTTCCTTGGTAGCCATCATATTGTGATTCCTTGATTTGGGGGCCCTTTTGGCCCTCAGTTGTGCATGATTCCTTGATTTGGGGGCCCTTTTGGCCCTCAGTTGTGCGGTAAAGAGATGCATGTGCAAGAGCAAGCAGGGACAAAGGAAATCAGTTTATAGGAAATCAAGTAGAGATCTTGGAAGGATATAATTTGATTGCAGCAGAAAGAAGTTAAGCAGCTCATGTACAATTCATTTATTTCATGATTATTAGCTCAACCCACGAAGTGTGGGTAGAGCTTATGTTATACTGTGGGCTGAAAATGTCTGTCTCACTTTTTGTGTCTGTCTCATTTTTTGAAAGTTTTCAGCTTCTTCAAATTGCCTCAGATTTGTTTGTATTTTTGGGTGAAGGATGCACACCATGGTGGCAACAGATTTTGTTCTTTTCCGGGGGCTCCGTGAAGTGTGTTCGAAAATATTGACAATTTTCTGTCATTTTACTGACTTGACATTCCTTTTAAAATTCTAACTCTTTTGGACAAAGAGGTTATTTGTGTAAGTGGCTGTGTGGAGAGGTGAACATCTGGAGGGAGTTTGTTCATTTAGTGTAACGGACTGTCTGTTTTCATTTTCGGCACACATATGAAAGCATGCATTATCACATCTTGGTCCATCCGGTGTACTCCCTGTTTGTTGGAACATGCATGAATCACAACGTTTGGTGGCTGATTTGGGAAGGTGTGTACATATTGTTACGGGCTGTTGGAAGACATGCATGCTAGTTTCGTCTGATAAGCCCAATCCTCGAGCACAGGCAGTTCTAACGTTACATAATGCATACATATATATGTATGTACTATATAACGTTAGAACTGCCTGTGATACTCGAGTAGACAATACAGGGAAGAAAAAATTACTCACGTGAGATCTAAACAAGTGTAAACGTGGTAGGCTTAGGCCTAGTTTACCTGCAAGATGACGCAGTTTGATAGAAAAACGAAAATACAGGAACGAAAAAAAGGAAAAAAAATCCGCAGGTGAGACCAAAACAAAGTACTCGGTACTAACGTTTTACTATAGACCTAATGTTAGGCCTGGCCTTATGCAAGTACAAGTGACATCGAAACTCAAAAATGTGATCGTGGTAGGCGTAGGCCTAGTTTACCTGAAAGATGATGCAGTTTGATAGAAAAATGAAAATACAGGGACAAAAAAAAAAAAAAATCACGCAAGTGAGACTGAAACGAAGTGGATAACCCCATAGTATAGGCCTCTAGGCCTTATGTTAGGCCTACAGTAGCCTACGCTAGACGTAGCTTAGGCTAGAACTTATTGTAGGCCTAACTTGGAAGTAGCTTAACTGACTTGGTGTGTCTCGCACAATGACCACTGATTAGTGATGTACATGTACATTAACAGCCTACCCAGAATAAAAAGTGGCACATTACTGATTTTATTTATGCCTAACAGGACAAGGTCTACATGGCTTGAGTCTTTTTCTATTACATGTAGCCTATCATAGACTGCTTAAAACACCACAAAGTTTAGGTGAGATGAAATGAAATGGGGGATGCGAAGCCTGACGTTGGAGGAACTGTAAGCTACACAACGTAACGTCAGGTTTAATGCAATTGAAGTGTTCAGTAGGCCTAGTCTACAGCATGTATACCAATAGCATAAAACACATTTATTGATTATATTTTTCAGAACTTATCAAATTGTACATCAAGTAGCCTATCACCCATATCCAGTACAAAGACAAGCTTTCATACAGCATTAAAATAATCTTGCAAATTTTATTCAGATATCGGTAAACACAGATCTACATCGCCCCTCTCTTACCTCCTATCTACAATTGTAACCCTCACTTACCCGTATTAAGGTCCTGGCAAGTTTGATCACACAGAAGAGGAGGCCGGCCTCCGCTAGAGGGCGGCCTCCCCCGTCCTCTTCTCACTTGCCTCGTCAGAGCTTAGACACGTATTTTGTGATCCTGCGCATTTTTCAGAGTTTTGCTGGATTTCTATCGAAGTTTGGAGCTTGCTTCCGTGTGGACTTCTTCAGAATTGGTATCAGAAGTGTTCTGCAGTGGGTTTTGATGAGTATAATTTTCGTTTGGGATCTTTTTCGGGCCTTTTTTAGGTTCCGCACTTAGTCACGTTTTTGCAACGTGTTTTTCGCCATAGGCCTTCTACAGGGACCAGTTCCGCGATGTAGCCTAGTGCCTTGAGGGCGGGTGGTTTTCGGGGCTTCGTGGACGCGGGAGTCCACTCCCCCCCCCCTCTTTTCCCTCTTCGGGTACGATTCCATTCGTTTTTAGTGAGTTCTTGTTGGGGAGCTTGTCCTTGGTCTCCCCTTCGTGTAGTTTGCTCCTTCCGGAGCTTCTCATGCCTAGTCGTTTGCATGTTGTGCATGTTGTGCCTTATGAGGATCATTTGCATGCTGTGTTTTTATACTATTGCCTTTTCCAGTTTTTCTTGCTCCGGGAGATGCCCTTCGGGACTCCCGTGTTGTTACGCATGTTTCGGCCATTTTGTTCTAGGTGTTTTCGTAATGGCCGCCCTTTTTTTGCATGGTTGCCTATGTTGTCGTTTTAAGCCTTATTGTAGCCATTGTATTGAGTCACCCGCTATGCGGGCGAGTCCAGTGGACTGGCCGGGGTTATCCTTTCGTGCTCAGTGGAGCGTGGAAGCGCTGCCTCGGTTGCTCGTTAAGCCTTTCATACTTGTATGTATGCATGCTTTTCTCTCTCCTTTGTTCCCCGGTCCTTGACTGAGGACCGGGCGTGTTGGCTAACCTTTTATTTATTATCCTTTCAGATCATGAGAGCTAAATGCCGTACGTGTAAGAAGGTGATGGCTATGGAATGGGATGAACACGACCTCTGTCCTTCCTGCCGATCGTGTTCTCAGTCCGCTAGATGTTACATTTGCCGTGATTGGACTGATCAGTGGAAGTGGTTAGCCAAGTGGAAGGCTGAAAAGGAAAGGGCAAAAGCCAAGAAACGGAATGAGCAATCGGCAAAAAAAGCCGGAATGAATGGTTCCCATGCGAACCAAGAGGGTATATTGCAAACTATGGCATTGGTGCCGAGCAATACGGCCTCCGTTGATACGGATGTAACGAGCCGGCCCTCCCCAAACCACTCTCCAGGCCAAGGTGCTACTTCGGCGGTTATTTCGGTGCCTTCTTCATCGATCTTGGTCACGGCACCTTCTACCTCGACCTCCTCTACGGCCATGATAGCCTCGACGTCCACGGTCCCGACGGTACTGGCTACCCAGATGACTCCGGCTTCTCTGGCCTCGTCGGCCCCGATGTTGATTCCGAGCAACTATCTGGAAGACAATCCTTCTCGGTCGGAGGGACATTATGTAACGGCAATCCTGGTGGATCCCTCCCTGCCTGGGCCTTCGGGCCTTTCCGGTAGACAGGTTTCGACAAACTCAGAGGGGATTCCTAACTTACGCCCACCACTGGTAACTGGTGGTAAGGAAATTCTCATTGCCTCAGACTCTGGCTCTCCCTGTACAAGAGCCCCGCAAGGAGGCCCCGATTTTGACGATCAAGGACGGGCCTCGGAAGGTAGAGGTCGTTCCAAATCAAGGAAGTCCCACAAGGGTCATAAGAAACGTCGTCGTAGACACTCGTCTTCCTCCGACTCCTCATCATCACGTTCACCATCTCACGATCGCCCAGGCGCCGTAAGCACCGGCGTCGTAGTCCGTCGGAGAATTCACAAGCCTTGTCTCAGATACTGAACCTGCTGTCCAACCTCTCACAGGGCGGCCCTAGCCGAGCCCCCTCCGTGGGCCAGTCTTCAGGGATGTCGTCTCAACCTGAGGCCCAACCTTCAAGTACTCCTTTGGAAGACCCCTTAGTTTCTGATCAAGGGGAGGATTCCCAATTGGAACTTTTTCCCCCTATGGAAGTTGGGGGTTCGGAGTTGGACTCCAATGCTTCTGGTTCGGAAGATGAACCCTTGTTTGGCACCGACATACCTCCGGACATTTTTGATAAGGCGGTAGGAATTTTGCGTGCTCAGCTGGGTTACCCAGCCTCAGCCCAGCCGGAAGTGTCTTCCAAGTCTAGACTTACTCTAAACAGACCATCCTCCTCCGTCAAAGAATCCTTACCGGTAGACGCGGAATGTGAAGACCGGTTTAGAGCAGCTGCTGCGGCAAAGAAATGGACCGCGTTTCCTAGAAACCAGAATGCTGCCTTCCGTGTCGATGAGAAAGACTGGCAGGATCTGTTCAGAGCTCCCTCTGTTCCCCAAGCTGCCAAGGATTACCTACGTTCTGTCGGATCGGCGGACTCGTCGGGTAGTCTGAGATCTCTCACTGCTAGACGCTCTCTTAGAACTCTGCACCAACTGGACTCAGCCTCGCGGGTTGGTTTGAAGTATTCTTCTGCCCTCTTACTCATTGCGGAGGTTCTCTCGAAGGCTTCCCGTCAATCGTCCTCCGAAATCCCGAGAAGGGATCTGTCGACTCTCACTAGCTTGATCGGACCCATTGCGAGACGAGTTTTCGACCAGTTCGCAAGAGTTTCCGTGAGGTCGGTCTTAGACCAAAGGGAGTTAATCCTGGACTCCATGAGGCTGCCAGGAAGGGACATTAGGCGCCGTTTTATGGGATTACCAGTGTCGGGTGAAGATGTTTTCGGCGGCCAATTTGATGCACATTTGCAAACAGAGGCTAAGCGGAAGAAAGACCTACAGAAGGCCAACCTAAGTTCCTCTCGCCTTCAATATCAGTCGTCCCGTCGGAGAACAGGTTCTTCCACCCAGTCTCGCCAATCGTCGGGGACATCCTCCAGGAGACCCTCCTTTTCCTCTACGAGGCAGATTAGACGTCCCCAGAGGGGAGCCTTCAACCCCTCGAGAGGTACAGCTCGACGGCCGGCTTCGTCCACAACGTCCAGAGGTCGGGGGTTCTCAAGGCCCTAAGGGTGCCCACCCTGCCGTCCAGCCTCCGGCGGTGGGGGGGAGACTTATGCTGTTCCAAGACAGCTGGGGAAGAATCCAGCCGGACTCTTGGGTCCGGAACGTAATATCACATGGCTACCTGATAGAGTTTACAAGTCCGCCTCCAGTAGGGGGCCTGCTCAGAGTTACTCCAGTTCCAGCCCATCTAGACAAGCGCCTGGCCCTCGAGAAGGAGATCCAAGACTTACTCTCGAAAGGAGCTATTCATCAGGTTTCTCCGGAAAGTGCTCACGAGCTTTACCGATCCAGTTTCTTTCTAACGCCCAAGAAACCGAACACTTGGCGTCCCATTCTAAATCTAAAGCCTCTCAACAAGGCGTTCATCAGACCGAAAAGATTCCGTATGGAAACCCTGGCATCGATCATACCCTCTCTGTCCAGGGGAATGTGGGCCACGTCAGTGGACTTAACAGATGCTTACCTGCACGTACCGATTCACGCATCACACCAAAGATTCTTAGCCTTCTGTTACCGAGGAAGAGACTACGCGTTCAACGCGATGCCCTTCGGACTCTCCATGGCTCCAAGAGTATTCACACGCATAACCAGGACGGTCCTAGCCTTCCTAAGGAAACACGGGGTCCTCGTCTTCGCTTACTTGGACGATTGGCTTATTCTAGCTCACTCGGAACAACAGGCCGTGGAGACAACTCAGTTCGTGGTCGAAACACTCCAAGCCTTAGGTTGGATAATCAACACCGGAAAGTCGTTACTGACCCCCTCCCAGAGAGTTACCTACTTAGGAGCGATCCTGGATTTCTCGCTAGGCCAAGCCTTTCCGACTCCAGAGAGAATCCAAGCCTTGGCCGAGGTGGCCACTCTGATCCTCTCCAGAAGATCCCACCAGGCCCGGACATGGTTAAGACTACTGGGATTGATGGCCAGCCTCGTAGAAGTGCTACCCTTCTGCAGACTCTACATGAGACCGGTTCAGTTCCACACGCTGTTCCATTTCAAACCGGACACGGATCCGCTCACTACTCCGATTCCGGTCACAGAGGAGGTGATTCCGTTCATAAGGTGGTGGACCCATCACGAGAATGTCCTCCAAGGGAGACCGTTCCGACTTCACAGGCCTCAAACGTCGATCTCCACGGACGCTTCTCTCACCGGCTGGGGAGCCACCTGGGGCCCGAAGTCTCTAGCCGGCCAATGGTCCGACTCCGAGAAACTCCTACACATCAATGTATTGGAGCTGCGGGCGATAAGGAATGCTGTTTTGGGGTGGATCTCAGACCTCAAGGGCTTCGACGTCACGATCTTATCCGACAATTCGACAGCAGTGGCATACGTGAACCACCAGGGGGGCACGAAGTCCCTACGCCTCTGCCGAGACACCTGGGATCTACTCCTGCTCTGTCAGAGGAACGACATCAACCTCAGAGCGACCCACCTGGCAGGGAGGCTAAACCTCCAGGCAGACGCCCTATCCAGGGGTTTACGGAACGAAAACGAGTGGGAGCTATCACAACCATGGGCCAATCTAGTCTTCGACCTGTTCGGACGTCCGTGCGTGGATCTGTTCGCCACTTACAGGAACACCAAGCTTCCCACTTTTTGCTCCCGGTTCCACCACCCTCTAGCGTGGAAGGTAGACGCTCTCTCCTTCGGATGGACCGGCCTGTCGTCCTATGCGTTTCCACCTTGGAGCATGGTTCACACAACCCTGTTAAAGCTGGCTCAGTCGCCGGGAGAGATGCTGTTAATCGCCCCCTTCTGGCCGAACCAGGCGTGGTTCCCGCTTATCTTGGAACTTCTAGTGGACCTGCCATTCGCCTTTCCGACGGACAGCCACATTCTAACTCAAGACAACGGAAGGGTCCGGCACCAGAGACTGACCGACATAAAATTGACAGCTTGGAAATTATCACCAAATGCCTGCAGGAGGAGGGAATTTCTGAAAGAGCTGCTAGCCTTGCAGCCGGAGCTAGAAGGCAATCCACCTCTAAGACTTACGACACCAGATTGGAGAAGTTCTCATCATGGGCGGACGCTAATGCTTGCAATCCCCTGGAAGCAACGGTAAACGAAGTCTGCTCCTTCCTCGTCTCCCTCTTTGATGAGGGGAAGCAGGTGTCTACGATCAGAAACTACAGGTCGGCGATAGCTTCGATTCACCCCGGCTTCTCCGACGGTTCCCGAGTCGGCACAAATCCAACAATCTCAGGCTTACTGAAGGGAATGTTCAACAGAAGGCCACCGACTAGAAAGTTGGCCCCGTCTTGGTCAATCAACAAGGTTCTTGAGACTCTGTCGAGACCTCCTTTCGAACCCATTCAGGACGCTCCGTTGGATGTCCTTACTAAGAAGACTTTGTTCCTAGTCGCAGCGGCCTCGGCCCGTCGTAGGAGCGAGATCCACGCCCTCTCAACGAAGAAGGGATTCATCAGGTTTTCCCCCCAGGGGGTCTACCTCCTCCCGGACCCGGACTTTTTATCCAAAAACCAGTCGGAAACTTTCACTCCGAGGCCCATTTTTCTACCGTCGATTGCCTCAACCTCTTCAGTCAGGGAGGACCGGTTCGTCTGTCCAGTTAGATGCCTCAAATGGTACCTCCAAAAGACCTCTACTGTACGGACGGCCGATAATCTGTTCCTGCTACCAAGGACCCCCTACTCTCCGGCCTCCAGAGACACTATCTCCAAATGGATCGTGCAGATGATTTCACCTCACGCTAACCACGACGAACAGGTCAGGGCTCATGATGTTAGGGCACATGCCTCATCCGCCGCCTGGTTTCAGGGTATCCCTCTTCAACAAATCATGGAAGCAGCGGCCTGGAAAATGCCTTCAACCTTTGTGGCATCCTATTTAACCAACGTCATTTCTTCCGAGGGTGATTTCGCCAGAGTAGTTCTCACAAGTTCCAGCTCCCGATCGCAGAACCTCCCACCGGTGCCTCGGTGCTAGTCTGGTTACAATTGTAGATAGGAGGTAAGAGAGGGGCGATGTAGATTCCCCAAAACTCCCTGGTTTGTGAATCTACGAGCCCCGATACTTACCTCCTATCTGCATTCCCGCCTCCCAACCCCGCTGTTGACCGATGGATCCGATCGCTGGCCCTTGTGACCATGTATTGTTGTCTACACTCCACACTCATCCACTAACCTCGGTGTACAGGGTCTTCACTCGACACCTGATCCTTTGGCGTCTGGCATAGTACCTGTTCCTGACACCGAGAGAGGGCCTTCTGGCGGGACCACCTGTTTGACGTAATAACAAGGTGAGAACGGTCTCTGACCTTATTATTTTACTTGTGTCAGTGGTTCATGTTATTGTGGTGTGGAGTATTTTTGGCCTAACTAACCTAACCATGTGTCACGTGTTTAAATGTTGTCACAGGGGTTCTCCAAAGATCGGGTCTGTCTGACTCAGCAAGCGGAAGAGGACGGGGGAGGCCGGCCTCCTCTTCTGTGTGATCAAACTTGCCAGGACCTTAATACGGGTAAGTGAGGGTTACAATTGTAGATAGGAGGTAAGTATCGGGGCTCGTAGATTCACAAACCAGGGAGTTTTGGGGATTTTGTAGGTTTCACGCTATTGGTAGCCTACACATACCGTAGGCGGAGCTTGGCCAAGATCCTTATTTGGTCCTTTGTACATTTTTACTGGATGTGAAGGGTTAGGCACCACAACTAATGTCACATCTAACCTGGCCAGTCTCCTTGCATGGAATTATTGAGTAGGGAATTCAAATTTTGGATAGCGGTTTCAGGGATTTTTTACTTGTTTATTAGCTCAACCCAGGAAGTGTGGGTAGAGCTTATAATACACTGTAGGGAGAGAAAATGTCAGTCTCACTCTTCAAAAGGATTCTACTCCCAAATGCTTTTATGGATTCTCTTGAAACTTGAACACAGTGTTCCTTGGGTGGTGGGCAATTTGAGGTGTGCAGGAATTTGTGGTCCAAGGTCCCGTATGGGCCCAGCTATGGCCCATTTTATGAAATTCTTCAAAATGTTTCTTCTCCTACGGATATTCTTGTACAGTGATGATGGTTTGTCATAGTGATACTCTGTTAGTGGTGCCTTCAGGGTTTTCAGGAATTTTAGGTCCATGACCCAAGATGGGCCGAAGGGTCCATTTTGTGAAATTTGCAAAATGTTAAACCCCTCCTCCGTATAATGTTAAACAGAGTTGAAGGCCTGTCATAATGATGCTTGGTTAGTAATCTGTGTATGGTTTTCTGACAGTTTTGGTCCAAGGTCCCATGTGGGCCCTTTGTCGCACTTTGTTTTTTGCTTACCAATTTCATGGCTGAGGGGAGAGAGGGGAGGGGGGAGGGGAGGGAAGGCATTTGATAGCTTCCTCTCCACCGGTTATGCAACTGCCCTACACAAACTGGTTGCATTTATGCATTATGGCAGTCTAGTTTCTGATCTTGCCCTTACATAAGGGGATGAACTACATGAAGCTATAAAGATTTATCCCTGACACAGTCCAAGTGCTAATTGAACAGTGTATACCATGGTTGTTCATACCGAAGATGGAAAGTTGATTACATTTTTGGGAGAGAGATATTTGTGTGAAATATTTTAATTGTGACAGTGCTGCATATCGTTACCTAAAAGAAGTGGTACAGTTATTTTCGTTTGGAACAAAAGAAAAGTACTGGTAGTTTCATCAGGAACCGGTTAAAATAACCACACAAATATCTTCGGTACTTTCACCGGTACCGGTGCTACCGGTACTGGTATTTATGTGAAAACCGGTATACTCACTAACACTAGGGTTGAGCGACAGCAGCATTGCTGCTCTAGTTTATTGTTTTTATCTTAGTTAACATGTAAAGTAGGCAACTAAGCCATTCATTTATGTGGGAAAATAATAAATTCAGAATGTTTTCTGCACACAGTATTTTTAAGTTTCCTGTAGTAGAATATTAGGAACTGGAGTTTACAACATTGGGTGCATACTGCACTAAGTAAAATATGCAAAAACCTGTATACTCTATAAAGTAGGGCTTATGTATTGTGTCACTTTAAAGTTACAACATGGAGCTCTAAAAAGCTGTTTCATTTTTTAATTTCCATGTGGACGACCAAATTTCGTTCCGGACTACCAAAAAGGGCATACATAGATCTTGGTTGTCCAACGGACATGACATCCATAAAAATTCCTAAAAATCAAGGCTTGTTGACCATACATACATGTGGACTCCCTGATTCGAAATTCTGGCTAAGTGTACATCTTGACTTCTCAGTTCTGCCACTCGTTCTCCCACAGGCTACATTCAAGTGGGAAATTTCCCCAGGAAATCCTATCCTAGACAATTCCCATGCAATTTCCCCCCAGTTACCACCCTGAATGACTCCAACTTTTCTGGAGGGGAGAGTTGTCTGAGGTTTAATTGTCAGGCTTGGGAATTGAACAGGAAGAAGTTGCCCAGGGTGAAGTCATTGACCTGGAAGGTTAAAGTTGGGGAGTTGTTGGGGAAGTTCAATTGTCATGGATGGGAATTGTCTGAGTGGGAAGTGAACAGGAAGTTGTGCGGGGTGAAATCTGGCCTGAAAGGTAGGGTGGGGAGTTGTCGAGGAAGTTCAATTGTCAGGGTTCAGAATTGTTCACGTGAGAAGTGAACAGGAAGTTGTCCCGTGGTGAAATCTTCTAGCCTGGAAGGTAGGGTGGGGAGTTGTCGGGGAAGTTCAATTGTCAGGGTTCAGAATTTTTCAAGTGAGAAGTGAACAGGAAGTTGTCCCGGGGTGAAATGTTCTGGCCTTGAAGGTAGGGTGGGGAGTTGTTGGGGAAGTTCAATTGTCGGGGTAAGGAATTGTCTGAGTAGAAAGTGAACAGGAAGTTGTGCTGGGTGAAATCTGGCCTGAAAGGTAGGGTGGGGAGTTGTCAGGGAAGTTCAATTGTCAGGGTTCAGAATTGTTCAAGTGAGAAGTGAACGGGAAGTTGTCCCGGGGTGAAATGTTCTGGCCTTGAAGGTAGGGTCGGTAGTTGTTGATGTCCAGTTGTGAGGGTTGGGAATTGTCCAAGTGAGAAGTGAACAGGAAGTTGTCCCAGGGTGAAATATTCTGGCCTGGAAGTTAGCGTGGGGAGTTGTTGGGGAAGTTGAATTGTCAGGGAAAGGAACTGTCTTAGAAGTGAACAGGAAGTTGTCCTGGGTGAAGTCTTCTGGTTTGGAATCTTGAGCTGTCAGGGAAGGGGTATACAGTTGTATGCAACTTCATTTAAACAACATGTTTGTTTACTGAATGTCAATATTCATCTGATGAAGATGATTTTTTTTCTTGATGTCCTTTGTTGTTTATATGATGTGCTTTCCATCACGCCTTGAATTTTGAGGTGTGTGAGTGTGATCGCACACCATCACTCGCCTTAAATCACTGTGAGAATTTTGATTTTTTGCACATCTAGATAAAGAATGGGAACTTGGGTAAATTTATTTAAGTTTAATAAAACAGCACACCTACCACACTCCTTAATTCCCTGAGGTGTGTGATTTGTAGCACACCTGGAAATCTAAAACTCAAGGCCTGCTTCCTTTACTAACCTGTGAATGTCAGATAGTTTGAACTAGGATGTAATGAATTTTTGAACATGTTATCATGTGTTAGATGGGTTTTGTTATGACTAGATTCTTTGTGTGCAGTGTGCATCTCATTACCTAAGTAAGTCACAGAGCATCTGAAATAGACCAAAAGAGCTACAGTACAGCACTGTTTCTCAGCTGGTGGGCTGCAGCTCACTTGTGGGCCATGATATGCCATGTGGTTGGCTGTGAAGGTGTCCAGGAAAATTTTCAAAAATGGGATCTAGTTTTCACATCATTATTTTTTAATCTCCACTGATACAGTTGGAGTTTTATTAGTAGGCTACAGTAGGCAGGCCTTATAGTTTTGAAACTTAACTTGTATGGCTAAGTTATAAATGTGGATGGAATTTGCTTTCATTTATTTTCCATTTGTGTTGAAAAATGGTCCCTACAGGTAGACAATTTCAGCAAACAAAAGTGGGCCTCGAGTTACCAAGGTTGAGAAAGCGTGGCCTCTAGTTTCATTTTTTAGGGACGTTTATGTGCTTAGATTTACATACCTAGATTGATACGTGGAAGTCCCCCTTAAGGTACCGTTCAAGTTATGGCAGTACTAGAGATAATTCCAATTCCCTATGTTTGAAATTAAAATTTGAGAATCGGGGAACTTTGCCAATGTGTACTTTACAATATTCTTACAATACAGCATTCCTTTACCCTACTGTATCAGTTTTCCAAAAGTTGAATGTGCCAAGAAAAGGGACCACTACCATTTCTGTCATATAATACAGCTTGCCACAATCTGAAATCTCAAAGCCTGTACATAATTTTTTTTATGTAAGATTAAACAATTAACTGTCTCCTTGTTCTTAAAATTTCTGGTGTACTTTAATTAGTTGGTTTTCATCAGTCAGGTTGTAATGTAATGTAGTGAAGCCAGTGGTCACGCTAACGTGCGCGATGGTGCGATTCCCGCAGTGACTTTCAAAGTCCCGTAACAAAAATAATTGTCTGTGGGAAATTCCCACGCAGACCTCACAGCCCCCACTTTTTTTTATTTTCCTGCATACTTCATGTTAATTTGGAACTCTTGAACTTGTCTGTGAAACTGTGACACAGCTCATTTCAATGATTTATTTCTGAAAAATTTCCCCCAGTTTCTGAGCCCTGGCATAAACACTGAATGAAACATAGTTTCTTACTGTGCATGTTCACATACTGTATACAGTATCATCATGTTGTGATTGGAGTATACAAGAGGGTGCAAAGGTCAGTAAAGAGTTCATGAGAAATCTTTAATATAGATGACAAGATTTTTTGTAAATTAATTTCACATTTCTAACCCAATGTTTTTCAATATTTCTTTCTTTTTCAGAATTTTCTCATATTTGGATGTTGTCAGTCTTTGTAGATGTGCCCAAGTATCAAAGGTAAGGTTTTATTTTTAGCCTTGTTCTATTGCAGTCCCATTTGAAGTACACCTGGTATGCTGTATGCATCCACCCCAAAAGGTTGAATTGCATGTATACCTTTGCCCTATGCTAAATGGTTGGTACTGTACGTGTAATTACAGTATGTGACAATATTTTTGCTGAGTTGAGCTGAATTGTTAACTTTAAAAATGCATTTTTACTCCTGGGTTCACAATTAAAATTCCATATAAATTTGCTGTAGGTTTTGAAACAGTGTCTAACGCTTAAAACAAGGAGATTTGAAACATGTTTTGAAATAATTTCACTTATTTGTTGTCTTGGCTACAGTACTATATTTGCTTGGGGTTGTGTGTACTGTAAATTAGGGATGTGAACAATTGGATTAAAGAAACTAAGGAGGTGTGTGCAAAAATTTTTAGCTAGATTCTAGAAATTGCCAAATTACAAGTTAAATTATTCCTGAATATTGAATTACAAGTTAAATTTTTCCTGAATATTGGAGTGGTGTTAAAGGTTGAGCTATTATCTCTGACAGTTTAGCAAAGATGTAAGAGTTCAGAAAATTTCCTAATTTCAGGAAATTGGAAGTCTTGAGCGAAATCTCAGGAAATCCATTTTACCAGCCAAAAAGTTCTTCAATGGTCAGTGGTCATGGTGGGTGAAATGGCCAAGGGTGGGTAAAGTTTTGGGTTTGTTTTTTAAATCTCTTTACAATAAAATGTAAATTTCTACTGCATGAACATATTTGAAAAAAAGAAAAAGGTAGCACCATTTTGCACCTCGGCCCCTTCCTGATTTGAAGAGTTTTCTCAAAATGGAGCTCTCCCCTTAGACCCTCCCCCAGGCTGACAACCCTGGACAACACAATTTCAGGAAATGGACTTCTACTTCGCTTACATCTCTGGTTTAGACACCACAATGTTGAATATTTTTAATACTGCCATTCTTACATGTAAATATAGTGAATTCTTGTTGTCATGTTATGTTGTTATGGCCCACACAGATGGATAAAAGATACTGTAGTCTTTATACATATTATACCAGTAACTCTGAAACTTCATCTCTCATGACTTAATCATGATGGTCCGTAGACAATAGCACAGTTTAAACAGTAGAACAGTTTAAAAGTAATTATTTAAACATTGTAGCGACTGTTTGTCTTTTACTGTAACACCTTGAGGGTGAGCAAATGCTGCGCATGCATTAAATAGAGATATGTGATACTTTACGTAAAGTACATAACATGAAAATGACTTATTCATAACATGAAAGTGTAGGTCCTACGAATCACATGAAAAATTCTGCACACAGTACACCTGACCTTCATGACTAGCATTGAAAAGAAACAGATCTGTACCATAAATGTTTCAAGTTATCTTTCTGTAAATCTTGTGGAAGTTTTAAAGGCATTTAATGCTTTCTGATGTTGAGACTGCTCGGCCAAAATATCCTTCCCTGGCATTGAAACGTTTTGTTTTAAGAAGGTATGAATTCTCAGACATACTGTACAGTATCCTATGATTTCCGAACCCCATGGAGAAAAGGGAGTAAATGCAAGTTGTTACTTTATAAAACATTGCAGGAGGCAAAATTTTGTTCTCCCCTTCTTGTTTTCATCATAATTTGGTAAATATTTAGCGGTACTGATATTTGCTTTGGTTTAATATGGCATCTGCCATTCACACACACAAAAGATATGTGTGTAGGAGCTACTGAACATCTATTGAGAAATATGTACTGGGAATAATATATCCCACACGTTAATAAGAGGTATTGTCGTACGCTCTTTTTATATCACCCTATGAAGGAAACCTTACAAGCTCAGCAGGCAATGTGATATAAATTACATTGCTCTCTCTGGAGGTATGTCATACCTGCACTGATTTCTTCTTTCTGTTATTTTTAGGCTTGGAACGTTTTAGCTCTGGATGGTAGCAACTGGCAGAGAGTTAATTTATTTGAGTTTCAGACAGACATAGAGGTAAAGTGTGCATCTTTTAACTCATTATGTTTCCCAAGGGATAAAATATTGGAAAATAGTGTGCATGTTTGGGGATTTGTAAAGTCTCGTCTCATGTTTTTGTCTCTTCATTTGTTGCTGTTATGACCATTATCTTATAGTAATGGGAATATGCAAACAATAAGCCTTGGAATCCCTTCATGTCCTGAGTGCAATTTATCTTTAAAAGTACTACAAAAAGAAAAAATCAGAATTTGACAAAAAATTAAAAGGAGTAAGCCCCTAATTTAAACACTTGTTCATAAAGGCAAAAACTTACGTGCAACTTAAAATTGACATGTATCACCATGTAAATTGGTTTTCTCTTAAGATACATTTCGACCATTCCTTTTGTTATATATTTGGGATGCAGTTTGCAGAAAGGTGGCATCTTGTGTGTCTTTAATGATGTCACAGAGTCCCACTTTCTGTGTTGTGAAAGGCTGTTTTACAGTTGGTTCCTTTACATGAATTGAGCATTGTAACATAGTTACCTTCTGAATTACTTGTGACTGTCTATAAATTTTATGGCTGTTGGTCAAGAGAAACAAATAGTTACTTGTCAGACTGTCTCTGTTCTGACACTACAGACTAGCTCAAAGGTTTCTTGATATAAAACTAATTATGTCATGGCAACAAGGTAGTGTTGTTGTTTACGGTTTGTAATATTTTGTTTAAAATATGACAACATTGCAACTAAAATCTTCCTGTTAAAAGAAAGCTTAAAGCTACCTCTTCATTAAACTAAGTCCTGTGAACATTTACTGCACAGTTTCTATGTTGGATTTGTCAAAGGTCAGAGCGAGTGACACTTTTTAACTTAGGAATTCAAGATGTGCTGTTTATTATTTTGTCTGCTGATTGGCTTCTTTAAAAGTGAATATTGTGGTTTTGGCTGTGGGGAACTGGGGGAGTGAAGAATGTATTTGGAGTATAGGAAACAAGCAACTGCAATGTAAAGGAAATTATCATCGTTGACATGGTAGACTTTGATGTTATCATATCCTTTAGAGAATGCTGCACAACTTCTAGCAATTAAAATGATTGCCAAGCAAGATAACAAAATATTCATGATAATTGTTGTAGAGCATGCTTCCTCCTTCGTAGAGAAAGCAATGCAAGGCTTTGTACAATGACTCCTCTTAACCAAATTGAATTTGAGTTGCTGTAAAAGCATTCTTCATTCTTGGCACAGAGAGCTCCGTATTGTATACTGTCATGATTAAGGGAATAATGTGAGAAGGCATGTCTGTTAGCTGTCTGCAAAGGTATTTCTGGTAATATTTAGATGGGAAGATTTTAGTTGCAGTGTGGTACTTACTACCTAGTACATTAAATAGCAACTTGTGGCTGTGTCAGTAATATTCCTTGTGTATGTCTGTTGTGTGTTGGATCACATGGACACTGATTTTACAGCTATTCTGGAGACAGTTTTTGCAGACTTGGTAATCAATTTAGGAAGAGCCCAGACGTAAAGTGATCTGGGAATAAGTTTAGGCAATTTAAGCTGGGGAGATCCAGGGTTTGGCACTTTGTTATGTCATCTCGGAAAGTAAGGAAATGTCATCTTTGAAATTGCCATGATTTCACTCGTACAGTAGTCATCATTCTGTATGTAAAAAAAAAAAAACAAAAAACAAAAATATTTTAAGAGAACATATGTTATTTAGAAAAATGAAAACCTTCGTCAGTGAGTGAAAATAAAAAATTCCTCTGTTTGCAAACTCTTTGATTCATGAATTCTTAAGTGGTGCACATCTGCAAGTCCATATGTGTTAATGATATGTATTCAGAATGCTCACACAATGACTAACAGAGGATTGTACTGTTGTTGAAGGAAGTACTAAAACTTAGCCAAAATGATTGAGAAGATTTGTCATATTTTATGTATACTCTGTTGTTAATTTTTGCCATTACCCATCAAGTCTTATTTTGTATTAATTCTAAAATAGTAGCAATGATCAAATCTCTAAGGCAATATTATATGCAAAATTCAAAATAGAGCAAGTATTTTTATGTGTGAACAGTTTTCTTTCTACACTCATGAACCCAGAAGTTACAAAGCCATAAAATTCATATGACATTTATTGATAGTCACACAGGAAGAAGATAAGATGAAGACTGTCGTACGATAACTCTCTTGTAATTTGCGTGTCTGCGCAGCTTCTAACAAATTAGGTTGAAGGGAAATATACTTCAAAGCTCCTGCTAAATGGCCTCTGGATGTGCGAAATATTAATGTGTCTGGTGAAATCGAGACTTTAGAAAAAGGACTTTGCAGTACATAATGACCAATAGAGCACTATAGTAGTCTTCGTCTTCAAAATAGCAGACTATGTAATCAGTTGTTTTAAGTGTCTTTAATATTTTTATAGTTGCTTTCAGCATTGTTTACACAGTGGTTGTAGAAATAGCAAAGTCAATTACAATATACTTTCACTTCCACATTAGTTTGGTTGAAGGTTTTATGGAAAGCACATTTTAAAGAATGACAATTTTCTTGATGTTTGTCATTAAATACTGCTTTCTCATGTTCTGTTGACCACTTTAAAAGACTGCTATTTTTGTGATGTTTATAAATATGTGTGTATGTGTTTGTGAATGTATGTTTTATAAACGGTATTTAAGGCACAAACAGGGACATAAATTGAATAGTTTTGACTGATTTCAAACTCAGTGTTTATGCACACTAGAAAGTTATTGTTTGTATGGGACTGTAGGTTAAAGGTCAGAAGTTGTTTAAATCTTAAATTCCTTGTACAGTTACTATAATATCTAAAGAATTACACATTAATGATAATCTTATGCTACTTGGTCAGGACTTACTGAAGATGTGTCATAATCGATTGCAAAGTTTTGTTTGTAATGGAGACCAAAGGTCACATGATGTCAGCATAGGATAGACTTTCAGACACGATATTCAAGAAAGATTTATGAAAAAGATAGACGTATGTGAAGATGTTTTAAAAGGGGGAGGGGAAATGGGAGGCAGAAACAGTTTGTCCTGAAGTTTTTTTATAATTGACAAACAATTATGACATAAATTTTGCCCAGAAAAATGACATTTTTTGCCCACAAATGGACAATTATTATTCTTTTGCTTGGTGGGGGGGGGGGGGGCAAGGGCTTGCCACCGGATCTCCTGCCTCATACACCTATGATGAAGGAGTGTGTTGATTGTCGGTGAATTGTGACCATTTGAGGTCAGTATGTGTGAAAAGAAGTCAGCATCAGAGTCTATTGCTTCATGTTTTAATTTTGAATGGGCAACTAGTTGCATATGTTTTTGATGTTACAAACACTTTCTGTTTTAAACAAGTGCAGTAGAATAAATTTGATTTTGATGTGCCCCATAAAATAAGATTGCAATGGTTGACACATGGGAGCACAGAATTTGCAAAGGTATGACAATTATTGTTTAGTTGTAGACCTGCTCATACAGATGTATTGTAAAGAGTAGTGTTGTACCAATACTGCAAGTAGCTGATGGTACCCATACCGATATTTCAGTTACCAATATCGGCCGATACCAATCCAATACCAGTGAAAGGGAAATAAGCACTCTACATACAAACCATAGGCTACTAGGCATCATAACTAAGTGTCAGTTCATTTTGATGGGGTGAACTATTGGGACTTGCAATTAAAAAATGCTCAATTTGTGTACCATTTTTATGACAAATAGGGCGATAGATATCGGTTAGGTAATATTGCCATTTACTATAAATTTGACCAATAGCAATAAAGGACGAACATGGGGAATATCGGCCAATACCAGTGGTGAATACCGATAATCTGTCCATTACTAGTAAACAGCAGTTCCTTTTTTTTCCTTTTTTGGCTTCCAAGACATTTTTGTGTGTTGGTCTCATCATTTGGCGGTTGACAATTGACCAGTCTACTGTATTTCGCTCCTCCTTACTTCCTATTTACATATATGTATACGATTATTGCCTGCAATAACCATCTGGCAAAAAACCAATAGTACAGTGAGTTGCCCTACCTACAGATTGCAGTTACAGGTTATATTTTGTAGTTATAATAAACACTTTTCTCACGTTTGCTGTTTCTCATTCTCGTGCAATACTTCTTTGATCAGGGTCCAGTCGTTGCCAACATTTCAAAACGGTGTGGTGGATTTTTGAAAGCTCTCAGTTTGGAAGGTTGTAAAAGTGTCACAGATGATGCCTTGAAGTAAGTGGTTGTCTTCAGTTTCACTTTTTTTTTTTGAGTACTATATTACAATTCGAAGAAAGTAAAGAATGCTCTGCTCTACTGTGCCTTTCCTAAGAGAGCCTTCAAAACCAAAGAGAGTGCCTACACCGTCTATAGTAATCAATTGAGGATGCACATGAGTTATTTTCAAGTGTTCTTAAAAAGCTAAAATTTCAAGAAAATATATTGCAACCATTAAAAGAATCAGTCTCATTGTTGCAACTCCCTACTTATTTAGTAACTGAGATACAAAATGTTGAAATTTATTGACTTAATTGAGTTGATGTCCGTCGTGTACAACTCGCATTACATGCTTGTGTTTCCTTTTGAAAAAATATCACGTTGGGAAAGTTACTCTTTTCAGGCATAGCAGTTTGTGAGGAGAGGGGCTTGCAGGGCTGGAAATAAGCTTGAAAAGGGCACAGCCAAAATGAGCAAATTAGGTGTCGGTCTATGTTATTTCATAGGACATTGACTGAGGGGCACCACAGCCATTTGTAAGAGCCCAACAGCCATGGCTGTCAGTGCTGCCGGTTATTTTGAGCCCTGGGCTTGCATTTGATTACATTTTAGAGCAAGGAGTAGTGGCTTTAGAGAAAAGAAAACACAGAAAAGCAAAGCCAAAGACTGTATTTTAAACTGTACTACTAGAGTGACATCTCAATTTATTGCATAGTCAGCCATTTTCATTTGAATCAATAAACTTCAGCATTTGATATCTCAGCATAGTCCTGTGAAGATGGGAGTATTGACTAATGAGATTTATTTTACAACCTTTGTAGAAAATATTTTTTTATAATTTTTGGCTTCAGGTACACTTTTTAAGTTTTTTGAGTACAGCAGCTGGTCTAGTACTATAGTTTGTTCAGTGAGATCCTGATAAGCCAAAGAGAGTGCTTTTTGAGTACAGCAGCTGGTCTAGTACTATAGTTTGTTCAGTGAGATCCTGATAAGCCAAAGAGAGTGCTTAACTATTTAGGGATGCACTTGAAGAAGGGACCTACAAAGGGTGCACATGCTATAAGTCAGGTATATTTTGAGACTCATCAAACTCTGTGAAGGTAGAAAATACCTTGTTACTGGCCGAAAGAGGAGAAAATTTCCTGTATGAGAAATTACCACATTTTAACCCTCCCCCCCCCCACAAAGACAGAAGAAAGATTGACAAAGGATGAAAACCAGCCAGAAAATTCTCTTCATAATGAAGGTTGATCGCAATGAGGCAAGCGTTAAGTTATGTAAATGAGTATTTAGGTTCAGAGAGCGTTACCTCTTTCTGCGTTGAGTTGTTCACTAGCAGCAATAGTTGAGGTAAATACGGACTCACGAATTCACACACCAACTAAGTTATTATGAAACCATGAAATATTTCGTCGTAATAATTGTTTCTTCATGCAGGGTTTTTGCAGAGAATTGCAGAAATATCGAAGAACTTAACCTAGATGATTGCAAGAGTATTACGGATCACACCGCCTCTAGTCTCAGTTTATACAGCAAGAAACTCACAATATTAGATTTGGGTTCATGTACAGCCATCAGTGATCAGACCCTAAAATCATTAAGGTGAGTAGAAAATATTAGTACGATAGTAGTCCTTTAGAGGATGTCCATTTTTTCCTCATTTTCTTGACCCTACAAAGAATTCTCTGTGTTTGTACTCCTTCCCTTCTTTGAGAAATGAAATGAAGTGATAACTCCTCTTCTGCAAGTATTGTGGTAGCATGTCATGTGAAGTTGTTTCTGCCAGCTTACTCCTATCTCATTTCAAAATAGTGATATGAATATATCATCAGCTGTTTCAAGAGGGACATGTGATAGGTTTAGCAGAAAACAAGGAACCTTTTTACAGATTCGATATTTACATGTATCTAGTAGAAATGTAGGGTAGTGTTATGTTGAGCTTGTTCCATGGACTTACAGAAAGGACAATACTCGGAGGGGGGGGGGGGAGGGTCAAGGGCAAGTTTCACAGGAATATGGAATTTTAAACCAAGTTTACCAACTGTTTACACTACTGTATTGGTGATTTAATATACTGTACATCACTTCAGCTAATCAGAGTGAGATTTCTGGCTGACCTGTTTGTATAGTCCACAAATCACAGTCCGGGAGATGGGTTTAAGGAAAAGGGTTAACCCCTCTCAAGAAAACTTTGCTTTTGGAATGGGGTTGCGTGTTAAAAGGCAAAATTGTGCTACCATTGTCATCTGTTTTTAAGTTAATGTTCAATAGTTTTATTTTTATTGTTTTAAGACAAAATTCAGAAAACCACGATTTATTGATTCCTTGCCGTAGGCAGGCAAGGAATCTATGCGATGGTGATGTCGTTGTGTGTGTGTGTGTGCGTGTATGTGTGTGTGTGTGCTTGTGACACTCCTTGTAATTGCGATATCTCAAGACAGGATGACCGATACTTTTCATAGTTGGTATGTAGGTTTGTCATGTTGAGAGGAAGAACCGTATTGTTTTTGGCAGATGTCAAAGGTCATTCGAGGTCACCAGAGGTCAAAGTCCAAAAACATTGTAATCGCGATATCTCAAGATAGGAATGACCGATACTTTTCATATTTGGTATGTAGATTTGTCATTTTGAGAGGAAGAACCCTATTGTTTGTGGCAGAGGTCAAAGGTCATTCAAGGTCACCAGAGGTCGAAGTCCAAAAACCTTGTAATCCCGATATCTCGAGGTAGGAATGACCGATACTTTTCATAGTTGGTATGTAGATTTGTCATGTTGAGAGGAAGAACCCTATTGTTTTTGGCAGAGGTCAAAGGTCATTCAAGGTCAACAGAGGTCTAAGTCCAAAAAACTTTGTAATCGTGATATCTCGAGATAGGAATGGCCGACACTTTTCATAATTGATATGTCGATTTGTCATGTCAAGAGGAAGAACCCTATTGTTTTTGGCAGAGGTCAAAGGTCATTCGAGGTCACCAGAGGTCAAAGTCCAAAAACCTTGTAAACATGATATCTCGAGGTAGGAATGGCCGACTCTTTTCATAGTTGGTGTGTAGATTTGTCATGTCAAAGGGGAGAACCCTATTGTTTTTGGCAGAGGTCAAAGGTCATTCAAGGTCACCAGAGGTCGAAGTCCAAAAACCTTGTAATCGTGATATCTTGAGATAGGAATGACAGACAGTTTTCATAGTTGGGTGTGTGGATTTGTCATGTCAAGAGAAAGAACCCTATTGTTTTTGGCAGAGGTCAAAGGTCATTCGAGGTCACCTGAGGTCAAAGTCCGAAAACCTTGTAATTGTGATATTTTGAAGTAGGAATGACCGACACTTTACATAGTTGGTATGTAGATTTGTCCTGTCAAGGGGGAGAACCCTATTGTTTTGGCAGAGGTCGAAGGTCATTCAAGGTCACCAGAGGTCGAAGTCCAAAAACTTTTTTTTTTTGTTTTTTCTTCATATTTTTGGTTATTCAAGTTTTGGTTCAAAGGTCATGTGGCATGAGCTGATGTGAGCCGCGGTGAAATTGTGACCACATCATAAAAAATGATGAAGGAGAGAAGTATAAATTTGATGGATGAACCTCAGTGTAACAAAGCACCCCCCTTTCGGCAAGGAATCACGAAGCCTCTTGGCTTTCTGGTTATGACTTGCTTGTCAATTGCTGAAGCATATTTTGGAACAGAGAAACAAATGTTGCTTTGTGCTTGTTTCAGTTCCCCTGCCCCCTCCTCATAATATGCATAATGCCCAGAAGTGTGTCTGTGTTCACAGAACATACAAGAACTCTGGGATTTTTATCTGTTCAAATGTTTGTTTGAGGGTGATTTATACAAGGGGGGGGGGAATAAATATTTTATCAAGTAAACAATCAGAATTGCTTTTTGCAGTAAGGTGCTTATGCCCCACACAGTGCCATCAAAGTTACCTGCTTTGAATCCCTATTAAGACTTGGTAGTTGCCATGGTGATATATGCTAGCAGTTTCACTTACCTTTGTGCTTTGTTTCCTTCACATGTCTGTGTGAGGAATTTTCTTATAAAAATCCTTGTGAAAACACCTAAAACCACCTGAATTTAGTTACAACACTCCAAAATTACGTTTCAAAAATCAACTTTCATAATCAGATAAAAAACTAGAAATGATAGGCAGAGAGAGGTAAGAGTCCACAGACTACTATAAGCTACAATAAAGCTGAATTTAGAGTGGAATTACTGTCATTAAGGTGAACAAAGGACATTCCAGCTGCTAGTCAGTGTATGTGAGGACTTACTGAAATCAACAGTTGAGGCTTAGTGGGGGGTTGACTGGCTGAGTCAGTCAGGGATCTAATTATAATCACATAGCCCTTTACAGATGAGTGATTTATTTACATGAAATGCTTGTAAATATTTATTGTCTCGAAAATTGTTTGGGTACTTGTATTTTAGTGAAAATTTCCTTTTTTCTTGTTTCAGTGATGGCTGTCCACTGCTAAGTCAGTTAAACATTTCATGGTGTGACCAGATTAGTGACAATGGCATTGAGGCTTTAGCTCGGGGTTGTAAAGAATTGAAAGTACTGCGTTGTAAGGGTTGTGTTATGGTGAGTAGCTTAACAAGTGAAATGTCCTTCATGGTCAGAATAATGTTTGTTTTACCTTTGTGCTTAGGTGATACAATGAAAAGATGTCATGATAACTGTGGTCATTTTTCAATGGAAACATAATTCATCAATATTATTCCTGTATGGCCATTGCTGGAAGGGCTTAGGCGATAAAAACAATCAATCTTCATTTTGATAGTTTTTCCTCCTTGTGATGTAATTTGATGAATGCAGAAATCTCAAATTTATACCAGGCATCAAATGTAACAACAAGGATGGAACATAAAAGCAAAAATGTATATAAAACCAGTAAGTTATTAGTAGAACATATAAATTCATAAATTTAAGATTTAGTAGAAAAGTGAGTTAAGGGATTTGTTTGACATCTGTACGTTATGCTGTGAGGGTAGCACTAAGGGGAGTTTGTTATGCTCTTATTAATTAAATGATGCACTCCATTCCCCCGGGGCATGGTCAGTCAAATGTGGGTCATTGACCAATGACAGTGTGACTACCTTGTCTGCGAATTTGTCAGTATTGTCAGTCATAGAGGAAGAGGTGAGTCATATTACCTCAGATATCAGTCACTTCACTGACAAAGGGGTGAGTCATTCTTGGTCATTTGTTACCTTCGTTCAAAGATACCAGCATTCAGCATTGCTCCTTGTGAACAATCATAACTTTTGTCATTCATTTTGGTGACACACATGTCCATCAAAATCACCAATAGTTCATCTGTTTTGTGACTAAGGGGTGTATCATTTTACATAAATAGTCAGTCACAGAAATGACTGAAGGTATGTCAATGTACAGGTTTTACCCACAAGGTTGTGGACAAAGACCAACCTCCCCTGGGATTAGTGGGCTGCATCATAAATGATAAATGCATTACAGATTCCAGGAGCAAATTCTGGACAGACACAACCCCTGAAAGTTTTATACCTGAAGGGAAGACTTTTCAGGCTGAACTCGCTTGTGATCTCCACTGATTCAGAACATCAAAAATGAAATGTACTTGAGCAAGTGATTTTATCTTTCCAGGTGTTCTTTTAATATCTTCCTACAATCACTAGTGAAAAAGGTATAAAATCAATGGTGGCATTGTAACATTTCTGTCGTAACCATTGAAGATAACCGCGTCATCCTTCCTTTCTAAAATTGTTTCATTTCTCTCAGAGTAGATATGTGAAAAATATATTTTTAAGACAGTTATCAGCTTCATCAAGAAATCTGGATAACTTAATAAATTTTTTGCAATGCAAGTTTGAAAGATCCCTGTTTTACTTTAAGAGAGTACTTTTGCGGGGTGTTCGTGTGCATGTGTGTTTTTGTGGGCGGTAAATTTATGCATCCAGATATTTTACCACTTTGTATTTGGCTTAGGGCATATTTAAATGTCAACCATTGAGGAATGCATCATTTTACTAGCATACTTGGCATTTATCATCTATTGATGTTTTCTGTAAAAACTGTTCCTTTTGCTAATGACTTAACCACTCTCCTTAACGCAGACATAAGATTGTATGAATGCTTTCCAAATTATGCATGTGTACTGGTGCTTTTTCTCTTTTTTTACCTCATTTTGTACTAAAGAGCCCCATGGGTCTATAACGCTGTAGTTAGTAAAGTGATTAGAAAATGCCATAATAGTTTTATTCACACTCAGTGGCACAAGATAACTGAATTTTTTAAGTTGTTATCAGATTTGGCAATCATTATTATCTAGAGGTTGGTTAACATGTATGGCCATGCTCTGAAGGTCACATCAGAGCATGATGTACTTATTAGAGAAATCTCTGGGGATTAAAAAAAATGTATGTTTTTCGTTATCATGAGAACATGCCATCATGTTCATCCCAGCATGCATTACTCAGCTTGAAATACATTCATGTTGGTATAAAGAGCATGTGTGCTTAGAGCCTGAGGGTATCAGTCAGAATCAAGGATTTGTGGTTTCACCAGATGTCATTTGAAAATTAGATAAAGAAATACAAGTGAGATTAATTTGATCAGGGATTTCTTGAGCATGTAAGGTTTGCCCCACATGCAGGTTAATGTTCTTCAGCAAACATTTAATGTGTTTGTGTACCGGCCATTAGGAGACAGGTATAGGGAAGCGAAAAGGTCACAGCATTTATTGCTTGGTCAACATTTGTGGAAAAGGTTGCTTGCAGTCAAATGTACCTCTTTCCTCTTTAAAACTGAAAAAGAAAAAAGAAAGTGAAAAAGTAAATGAAAGTTGAGTAGGCCTATTGTTGTGTCTATGTTGTTTTTGGTTTGAAATCTTCACTTCTGTAAATAAGAAATTTCCTCACTTAAACTCGTACAGCTCCCTTTTGTTTCACTGTGTGTAAGATCTCAGCCCTCTTGGCTGCAAGAAGTTGACATCTTATATTATGAGACTACAGAGTCTGCCATAATGCTGTCAGCTGATATTGCTGAGTGGCTAATGGTTTTAGCTGTTGCTGGCACTCAAAATACATCCATGGGGAAGGGGGAGTGGGGGAGTTACCTTAAAGGTGTTAATTTTTTGAAAGAAAAACATTTGGGCCAAAAATTCAAAGGTTTAATTGAATAATAAAATTGCTCCCTCAGGAGGTATGATACAGTTCTAGACTGTTAAGAAGTATAATATCAATTGCCAGCTCTGCATAATTTCATCATATATTTTACTGAAGATATTGTGAACAAAAAAGCCCTTGAAATTTATCAAAGAGCCCTGTTGGTCTTAGAAATAGCCCTGGTAAAGAGGTCCAGCCAAAAGTACTGTCTTGTACCCAAAAGTGATTTTACCCCTGAAAAAGCTTTAGCCCTGATAGGTGCCATTCTGCTCACTTCAGTTATTACTAATTATTTGGTGATCCATCTTTAGAGCTCATGTAAGATTTCAGTTTTGGCCCCTAAATGATGGCTAAAAATGAAGTTTTTTGCAACCCAACCCTCCACCCACATACTCATTTTTGGAACTTAAAACATGTATATAGCAGACATTCTGTTGCCTTCTAGTCACTCCCCCCCCTTTCCAACTTTTAAAGCCCTGGTTCTTCCACTGCACAAGTCCAGCAGCTTGAAACGGTTGAATTTCTATTGCAGCTGTCTTCGTAAATGATCTCAGCCTATGTATTCCCACTGTGCCACCCTTTCCTGTAGTAATACAGACATAAACATTGTCCCTGTGAGATGACAATCTCAACCAGCTATTAAACCAAATTTGTCAATATAAAGTGTCTAGTGAAGTCATGTCTTTCTAATTGTGATGAGTGTTACTGTACTCTGCCTCAGTGTTCCAGCATGGTGATTAAAAATGTCAATCAAAAGAGACTTGTTGAATAATCTAATCATTACAGCAAACTTTGATAATTTTCTTATTTTTTTTGTTTTCACAGCTCACAGATGAAAGTCTTCTTCACTTAGGTCTACACAGCCCCAAACTAACTGTCCTCAATTTACAAGCTTGTGTTGTAAGTTTGTTTGCCTTCATAAATCTGATGCACACCTTAATTGTAGAAGTTCTGTTGCAAGTGTTTGAGAGCTGGTTTAATATAATCACCCTGGATTGGGACCCATTGATATCAAATTCATTACACACTGTCCAATCCCTCTGTATCATACATATTGCAAGTTTATATTTTGGCATATCATTTCCAAGGGAAATTAAGGATTTCTTGATCACTTTGGGTTGCAGTAAGATTGCATTTGCAGACAGAGTGTGCAAGGGGTAAATATTTGCAGCTTAAAACTTCTAACCAAATTAACTGCTTGTGTGGAGAGGTCACAAGGCTTTTAAAACATAATTTTAAAACCTGAAAACCATAGCCAGAGCTGCCAACCATTCTGTTTTTGCCAGAATAATTCTGTTTTTGGGGAGAAAAATATGGAATTCTGTTTTTTCTTGTCAATTTTTTTTTTATTTAATTCTGAATTAAAGGCTAATTTTACCATATATATGTTATGCATTGATAAGTTTGCAATTTGCACTACTCCATAATTAGCCATACATCTTGTGCACATACAATATGTGTACTTCACTGCAGATGCCAGATATCGCCCATAGTGCTTGCATTCCTGTACAAGTGGAGTGAACTCAGTTTCCCCAGACCCCATTATTGTGACCTTGGCACAGATCATACAACTTGTCAAAAAATAGTATGCTGTGCAGGTATTGCACAAGGTTGTAAGTTTTGTTTTTGAAGATTCTGTTTTTTTGCTGGAAATTCTGGGGGTTTTTTGCCATTTGAGTTCCCTTTTTTGGTTTGACAAGGTTGGCAGCTCTGCATAGCTTGCAAGCTGCAAGCAAACTCTCTCCTTTGCAAGGTCCTCCAACTGGCAGGCTGTCTCAGTAAATGAACGTCAAGCACTTGTAAACTTGAGGTCTCAAAGTGGGAAGTTGGATTTACTGCACTGCTTGCGATTTATCACATGTTAGACGGCTATACCTTGTAGTTAAACGATAAATTCAAAAAGGTCTTGTGTTTAAATTGATATTTTATGTGGATACTAATTTTAGAAAAGTAGGGATTATTTTTAAGAAGATGTAAGATAATTCTACTAGTTAACAGATGTCTCCCAATACAGAACACATATCAGCAGTGACCCCTAACCCTAAACTAAATAGTAGTCTGTTTCATTCTTCCTGGTATATTTGTAAACACACAGCAGATAATGTTACTGTAGTTTCCTGAAGCAAGACACTCCATCATCCGTGCTGATAAATCAGATAATTCTTTCATTTCCGTTTGTATTCTATGATATTTATATTTACAATGTAGAGGTTGCTAATTTAAAATGAAAAGTAAGACTACTCATTGCCGTAGTCTTAGGTTTACGCGTGTCGTTACAACAGCGGTAATGAATTGTAAGTAGAACATGTTTCATACATCCATGTAGCAAGATTTAATTGGAAGTACCTACGTTTGTTTGTAAACACACAGCAGATTACGCCGCTGCAGTTTCATGACGTAGGAGACTTCATCATTGCTCAGCACATCTCTCGTTTATGTTGCTACATTTTACAGCATCCATTGAATCTCAGCAAGTGATAAATCTGTCATTGTGCAAAGGAACCATTGATAAGCTTCTCTGTCTAAGAAATCAATTTAAGAACCCTCATTCACGGAAATGGTTCACCTTGGAAGATGCAAATTGCACAATATATAATTAAAACCTTCCGTCTGGTTTCATTTGAGCCTTTTTTCCAAGAAACTTTTTGTAATAGTTTGGCCTGTTGTTTGTCAAACTGTCTCCTTTCCAATCCTTCAGTTGATTGCGCCTTGATTTTTCTCTCGCCAGAATCACAGATGGTATTGTTTTGCGGGGATTAAGTTTTCAAAGTTCTCTTGTTTCATGCTGTTATGAGCAAATAAATTTTCATTTAATGAATGCCTTAAGTGTGCTGTTTGGTGAAAAGGGAACAAAAAGACAATGAGAGAGCAACTACATATATCCTAGTGTTCACACCAGGATGTGATTGCTGTATTTGTACAATATCCCCACCCCCACCCCCCCCCCACCCCAGATTGTTTAATGCTGGAATTTCCACTCTTGTCAGCTGGCCTGGAGTAAGGGCTATAAAAAAGTGAAGTACTTTTACACTTTTCACCCAATTACCCCAATTACCCCAAATTTGAACTAACATTCCCCTCCTGGAATGCTCCCAAATCCTTGGAGAAGGGGAGTGAGGCAGAGAATCCATCTCTCATGGTAGTTGTAACTATGAGTAATGAATATGCAGTTAATAGATTTCAAACTTACTTTTCATTCTTACAGGCTCTTTTGGGATGTTTGTGGGAGTGTTTTTTTTTGTTCATTAAAAATGTGACGTGTCCGAGAAAAATGCAGAGTATTTTGAGAGAACTTTTTAAAATTTTTACAAGCATTTTGGGAGGAGGGAGCTGGTCAAAAGAAAGAGGATGATTTGTATGCTTGTGGCATTTGTAAAAAAGGAGGACTCTAAAAAAAAAATTAAGTAAATTTTGAGAAAATGTCGTGTGTGATAGATTTATGAAACAGTATGTTTTACCATTTTTTTTTCTGAATTCTTAGAATATAAGTGATGATGGAATGCAACACTTGGCAAGAGGCTGTGAAAATCTTCGGTTGCTTTGTTTGTCCGGGTGTGCTAACCTCACAGATAGAACCCTTATTTCTCTCAGCAATCACTGTCACAAACTCAGGTGAGTCAGAGTTGTACCAACTATCATATGCTGCTGTCCATTCAGTTTATAATTGTTTTTCAAAAGTTAATGAGGTTGAGGAGTCACCCGAACCTCATTTCAAAACATTAACCTAATCTTACCAATTCCAAGTTATTTTCCTGATAAGTATCATTCATGATGCTTCACATAATAAATATTGTCTAGTACATGAAGGTTTAGATTGTGTTATCTTTTGAAAAAGAAGCCCTTCCCATGCAGACTCAGGTCCCATCAGGTTGGTGCTTAAACCTGGTTTCTGTGGCATGAAGTAATTAGTGTGACCCCCCCCCCCCCCCCCCCCCACAGGATAAAATGTCAATCCATGGCTGGGAAAACCCCTTTTAGAAGCTAGTACCCACTTTCAGCTCAGAGGACTGAAGTGTCTTGCTCAGTGACACTCCACAGTAACCATGGAGGTTAACTAACTTGCAACACTTGGGTTGAGAGTCGAGAGTCACAAGCATCACCAGTAGGCTGCCCTGTCTCCTCCCCTTTTACATGAAACTAACAAGTTATTCTGCATTAATTTCACAATTTTATAAAAGTACTATTTCATCAGGAACTCTACACATAGTTTAGTTTTGTACTGATTCTACAGAGAAGGATATTCAAAAAATTCAAGAATGTACAACTTTGTCAATTTTATGGAAGAATAAAGGTACTCTGATGTCATGTGCCTACTTCCCAACATATTCTGTGACCTTAAGATAAACTTGAGGTGAGTCACGACAAAAGTAACAAACCTTTAAAAGGGATATCATGAGCTATGAATGTAGTATTGCTGATGCGTTTAGAGTACCTGGAAAAATCTTTTTCTAATGGATCTGTATAAGGTGCCACTAAAAAATGTCTTTAAATGTAAATATTGCATTGTGGGACAGAAATTTTTCATATCTTTTGAACTATGATTTATACAAGAAGAATGATAGGTCATTTAAAATGAAGTCCTATGGTAGCCTTATTTTAAAGAAATAAGGTTTTGACAGAAGGAAATTCCATTGGTGGTAGCTCAAGAATAAATTGTTGGCCTAAACTTTCAAAATTTCAAATGAAGAAACATCAGGAACTCTTGTAAAACATTATATTCTAGGGAGATAAAGCTATTGCTTGACTTAATTGGTGAAACTGAATGGTTTCATAATGATTACGGCTACTTTCATTTTATGCTGTGTTGGTGCATTGTAGATGCAATGTTTCCCTTTAATGCAGTAAAGTAAAAGGTTGCTATTGATGCCATTAAGAGTTTCCTAGCAATTTTGTAGAAATAGTCAACAACTTGTGCTGTCAGTTAACAAGGAACTCTCAGTTCGAGTCATTGGCTGCTAATAGTTACCACTGACAGTTTCCCAGCAATATGTCATCAAAATAAGTCTACCAAAGTGAAGTGAGATCTTTGTGAAACATAAAAACAGGTAACTGTGGAAACAAGTAAGAAAATGGAAATGCTTGAAAATGAAATTTTTACATAAAAGCAAACAAAACTGAAGAAAGAAACCAAGAAAAAAAATTGTGAGCACAAATGTGAAGGTAACTCCTAAAATAAAATATGCTCAAACAGTGTTTCTTTTTCCTCTGGAAAATGTACAAAGCTAACACAAAGAGAAGTTAATACGAACTTGATGTAAACACATTCAGTATTACTTGATGTTGTTAAGCTTGAAAAAGATGGAAATGAAAAAAAAAGATGAAAAAACACAGAATTTGACCTTCGAGACCAGAGAAATCTTGTCCTCTAGTCTGTAATTTCCAGGACCTGTAGTATTCAGTTGAGTATGCTACACTCAATCCCACCCCAAGTATATATTTTCAATGTGCTCTTAAAAATTATTTTTTTATGTGTAATAAATTGAATTTGGTGAAGATATGTCTATGGCATCATAATTGATCTTGGTATATACTGCAGTCCACTCCTGTGATGTGAATTCTGATCTGTTAAGTGTCTACTATTTGCCCTTCAGCGATAATGTAGGTGAAAGTAACAGTTTTTTTTCTCTTGGCAGTGATGTCAGAAATTAGCACATAAACTGGTCACATGAGTATAAAACTCTTTTTTCATAGCTGATAGTTATCTGTATATTAGACATTTTGTGCATTGTAATTGAACAAAACAGTCTGTGAACTGTGCAGCAAGTCTAGAAACCAGCACCTACAGCACCTTCTGGGCCACTGATAAACTTCCATATAGCAGAGCAAGAATGCTGGAATGGCAGAAAGTGTGTGGGGGGTTGGGGTGTGGGGAGGCAGTATGGTCAGTACTAGGTGTAGGGGCTAACATCTTAAAATTTTACAGACTGCTGTTCTATGGTATCAGTTCTTGCTGTTTTATGTGAAATGCTAAATGTATTACCTTTCATGAAACATACAGATATTCTGGTCAGCTGAATGTATGCTACCTGTAAAAAAAGATAGTGCAATCCATAACTAGGTGTTTCAGATATCAAAACTCATTCATGGCAGTATTGAGAAAGTTCAGAAGAACGAAAAGACCTGATATTGTATGTAATGTGAATGTCTTATACATGTAAGAATACGAAACTGACTTTTGTGGAAAACTGTTAATTATACATTGTAGCTGGAGCGAAGCTAATTATGCCAATGGTGTCGAATGCTCACGTTGTATGTAACATACCAGTAATATTGACATAAGCACCCACTAACCTTGACAAATCTGAACAGATTAATATCTGTGCTTGCTTATTAGCCCTTGGTGTTACAATAAGTGTTCTCTGCACACAGTCAAGAACAATTGCAAAATGGTAGAACTTAATTTACCATCTAACCATGGGACTCGTGTTTTCCATCGAAAGCTTTACTTCAAGGAATATTAACGCCCAGAAATACTCCAAATAATACACTTGATTAAAGTTCATATTACTGGAATGCTAAAAATTATGAATGTTGATTAAGTCTGCATTACTTAAAAACTCAACTATCAATATAAACTGCTGGATTCCAAGGTTACTCAAACAGCTGCAATTAGATCTGTCACTCACATGTCAGCTTTTTTATTCAATAACAGAACTCTTGAAGTATCTAGCTGTTGTCAGTTTTCGGATAGTGGATTCCAAGCTCTTGCCAGAGTAAGTTTATTCTATATATCCTCCTCATTTCAGACTTGTCTTTTGTCTTGAAATAAGTTAAAATAGATGCGCTATGCCAGGAATCTGCGAGTACAGATGGTAACACAGTGTGTGGATTTGGCAGGCTGTATCAGTTACTCATGAAGCAGTACAATATATGGCATCTTCATCCAAGGCTAAACATTACTCAGCAGCCATTCAGATGGAATTAAAACTCATTCAAAGTAGTTGAATCAGCTTTTGCAGATATCTTTGAGTCCTCATCTATACTTACGGAATCCTTCACATAATTGAGAAGTCTTTAAGTGCTGTTATTGGGTAAAGAGACCTATTGTGGACATATCTACATGTAAATTCTCAAAGATCATATTTGGTTGCATTGAATAAGCAGAGTGTCAGTTGCAGTTTGTAGAAAGTGGAATTTTTCAATTATATCTTCAGTGTTATGCAAAATTTGGACAAATATTCACCAAGATTATCTCTGCAAAATTTGTGGCATATGTTCCCCAAACTGAGGTGTGTGTCTCCGTAAGGGTATGGGATTACTTTAACTCGGGTGGGGGTTTTGATTAAAAAATTTCCACCGTGGGGGTCTGATCTTGTCAAGCCCATTTTGGCAATTGAATGCACTGAAGTTGTGGGATTTTGTGGAAAAATATCAAGAAATAAATGGAATTAGATGTTTGCAACTAGGTTTTGTTTACAGTAGCAAGAGAAATACAGACCTGCCAACTAGTACAACTTTGTCATATTTCGTACGATAAAATGTTGAAAATAGGACATACAGATTTCTCCTCATAAAATACGATTTATGGGTTTTGATGTACAAAAATTTATCTTGGTGAAAATTGCTAATTGGACCCATTCTGCAATTATTTTTTACTTTCTGCCGTCTGGTGCAGAATAATTCGATCACACAAGCTTCACACACTTATCTGCTCATTCATTGCAGTAATGCATTAACCTAGCTGCGTGTGACTTATTTCCCATACGCTGTGCTGTGTGTGTAAACATTGTCGGCAATGCAACTGTAAGCTGTGCATTAGTTGAAAGTTTGATGCAGTCTGTTATGAACTTATGGACTCTCCATAATTGGCCTGCTTTTACCGAAACTCGAGACTAACATAGGCATGATATATCTCCAAACAAACATTGTAAGGATAGTGTAAGAGATAGTGCAAAGTGTCTGTGAAGAAATAAGTATCGTACTACTGAAGTAAAGCTTTGGAAAACATTACGAAGGGCTCAAGAAATGTATTGTCCTACCGATTTTTTACTAGATGTGTGCCACATCAATTTTGTGATGGATCTTGATATCCTGAGGCTGTGTAGCCACTATGTATAGGCCTAATGTTAGGCCTTTCTGTGTGTGCCACCATGAAATTGGAATTGGAACGATCTAAGAAGATTGTACCTACTCAGAGTTTGGAACTGCAGGATGTAAGAAGCAATCAAATTGCTTTATATCATCAATTTGTCAAGCCAGGTTAGGCTGCTAAATAAAATTGCAGGACTTATTTTGCTTAGGTAATCGAGTTTATATGGGGACTGAATTGACACACATTCAGAGTAGGTTAAACCTCAAACACAGTGTACTGGAGGTATCAGGAGTCAATCACTTAACAAACACTGTGACAGAAAAAGATAGAAAACATTTAATAAAATGAATGAAAATTGGCAGTAATATTTTCCAATGTGTCTTCTTCATTGTGCTATATTTTAGTGTCGTCTGGATTGAGTAATCAGTGGAAAATGAATTTTGAATTATAGGTGGCAGTACACAACACAATGTTTATGAAGGAATTTTGAGTCAATCACTACAGAAAGAGCAGACAAAATACTATTAATTACCCTGTTGAAGAATAATAATGTTAATAAACAAAGAGAGTGTTAATATCTTTTCTATCAAAATTTTTACTGAAAGCTCCATCAGAGAAATAATTTTGGTCATCATTTAAGCAACATTTTCAAATTTCTAGTTCTTTCTAATGATGAAACTTGAAAATTTGACTGTGAGTAATATTTTTGGTTTGAATAAAAATGATAAGGCAAATACTTGTTTTTGATGTTGTTTGAAGAATATGCATTGTAAGGTCATGCTAATGTTGGATTCACATCACGCCTACACGCTGTACTTGCGTTTAGAACACAGTGATTGATTCATGATTCCCTACTGTACTATTTTAGCCTAGTCTGTTTGAAAGTGAAGCCAGCGTTGAATGCCTTATATCTGCAGATTTGCATCTTTTGAAATTATAGCAGACACAGCCTTTACTTATCACATACAGTCAATGACTGTAGTCTAATTCAAGATGTGTTTTCATTTGTGAGGGTCAACTTGAGGCTGACAGAGGGTTGATAGGTCACAATTAGGGGTAGCCTAGCATATATATAGGAAAAGCAAAGAGTGAGATGGGATATAGTTATATTACAGTATGTTTTAGTTTTGGTATGATGCTTCCAACTTTCCATATTCCACATGGCTGGAATCCCCCACTTCATAGTCTGAAAATTAGTATCCAAATGTTAAGTCACGGGGATCCCCTTAAGATATCATGACTGGCGCTAACCTTGGTACTGTACGATTCAAGAGTGAACAAGTATGAACTTATGTTGAAGCATTGCAGCTATATATTATTGTGTAATGCAAGTAATTGTGATGAGTATTAATGAGGTACAGTATTGAAGGTGTGCTTCAAAACTTTGTATCTTAGAGGCATGTTTTTGAAAAATACAATTTTTGTCATAAAAATAGAACTTTTGGGACTTCTGAATACAGCTCTGCGATCCCAGAGGTTGGCAGGTCTGTAAATATATTACTGGTGTAAAATTGTTGGTCTGGTAAGTAATAATCAGTCCATAGTATGTGATAAATTCTTACCAGGTTGCAATTCATGCATCTTTTATCAATTTAACAGACTTGCTCAGAATTGAGACAGATGGATCTAGAAGAATGTGTGTTGGTAAGTAGCATCTTACGTTACTTTTTTTTTCATCTTCATTTAGTTTTGGGAGTCATGGATAGAGGGTAGGGAGGTGGGTGATGGGATATGAAAGGGGCACAATTAGAATGGAGGGTGATGGGATATGAAAGGGGCACAATTAGAATGGAGGTGATGGGATATGAAAGGGGCACAATTAGAATGGAGGGTGATAGGATATGAAAGGGGCACAATTAGAATGGAGGGTGATGGGATATGAAAGTGGCGCAATTAGAATGGAGGTGGTGGGAAACTGGATTTAACTGATGAAGTGTATTACAACATGGCAATATCGTGTAACATGTGAAGTTCATTAGATCATGGTTGCAAATGTACAGGCATTTAGAGGTTTGTAGTTTACCCTATACCAGTGTCTGTTCACTCTTTTAAACAGCTAGCACTCCCCTCTGACAGTTTTATCATTTTAACTGTTTAGTTTACTCGAAAATGTCAACAAAGTGTAGCTTTGGAAGAAAATTCGTCGTGCATGTTTGAACAAAAACAAAACAGCAAGTGAGATGAAACCAGTAAATCAGACAACCATTTATAAACAAAAAAAAATGCTTCTACTCCCAATTCACTTTCAAAGTTCTAGGAATCAAGTCTACTTTATTATTAAATTAGCTATGTTAAAACCATGTTTATTTCCCCATTGGTAACTATGTAGATTATGTTGATTACCTTCCATTAGCCTCTCATTTTCTTGGTGCCTGTAGCTTCGATTCCCTAAGTGTTTAATTTAATTTTATACTTTTCCAGTTTAGGTTGAGTGCTGCTGCACTTTTTCACAGGGAAGATCTTCACTCAACTCCCACAGCATCCAGAGTTTGCTTGGAGCATTTAGGGCCTCATGTCTATGCTGCTTGTTTTAAGCCTTGTATCTTTGACAAAATGTTTTTGTTTTTCATTTTTCCAGATATCAGATGCATCATTGAGCCATTTAGCTATTGGTTGTCCAAAATTAGAAACTCTGGTAAGTTTTTTAAGTTCGAAGGTGTTCTGTAAAGTGTAGATTATCAAAGACAGAGCAATGGTGCCTAGAGCAGCCACAATTCTCAGTAATTTGAGTAAGTTCACAATTTTAGTTGGGACTTCTCTTGAGATTAAGTGATGGTTTGGGTTTTATAACAAGAGCTGTTACAGAAATCGTAATTTAAATAGCTTTCAATTTTACGTAAGTGTCCAAGACAAACAGCGATAATGGAGTATGGGTTTAAAATTATACATATCAGGCCTAGTGGGAAGGGAAAGCCTGTATATACATTTGAAAAGAATCAATATTCTGCTAAGAGTGGTGTCTAGTGAGTGATTGGAAGATGAAGTGCAGAAGATAATACCATTGGCATCTGTGTTGTTGAACAAGTTATGATAAATAAAAGTGAAATTCAAAGCCCCCTTCCCATGCCTTTCTGAATACCATCTATAGGAACAATGTGCAATGTGCTGAATGCCCCTGACCTGATTTCATGTTTTCAAGAATCTCTTTGACAAGAAAGACAAAAAGTAAGAAAAGTTCAGAAAAGGAAAAAGTCATGCTTATATGCATTTTAAAGACAGACACTCATCATTCCAAGTATATTTTTGGTGGGGGATATCAAAATTCTCAGTTGGTGACTGCTCTTTGATTGACATCAAATTCAAAGATGCAGAGTAGCTCACATTTGACACAATGCAGAGAGAGTGCTCTGATTACACATTAGGACCTTGTATGCTCATAAGTACATGGCCTTAAGCAATAAACTAGGTTTGTGCCTGCACAAGGAGGAGCTTAAGACAGTTTTGGAAGGGGCTAGAAGTTACTTAGTTGGGAGAAGTGGAACGGTATAGGATGAGGAAATTTGCCCTTTAAATTATGTATTGTGATGTCACTAATTGACTCCTTCCCTTTCAGTTTGCTTGGTACTGACCAAGCTAGAAACAAAGTTAAATTCTTGAAATCTAGTTGAAAATGTTTTGCTGATGACGTTGCTACTTGTGCAAGTTGAAAGTGTTTTACCTGTCGCATACACTCAGAAGGGATATACCTAAGTTTCTCCCACAATGGCCACCCACACATGGTGACCGCTGGGCCATAGTAACAAATTTTTTTTAAGTGAAATTTCCCACAACCTGCTACATTTAAGTTGCAAAATTTTCTCTTATACTGCAAACCCAAGTGTAATAGACTCAGCCCTGTAATAAAAAATAAATGAGAGAAAACCTGGAATGTATCAATGGCATTTGGAATACCAAAAAGTTCCTTCCACACTGGAGACTCACACATGGTAGAAGTTCAGCTCAAATTAATGTTTTAAAAAGTGATTTCCTGCATTCTAGGTTGTATGGCTTATAAAATGTTCTAACCTGAGTCCCAACCATGGTGGTGCTGAGGTCTGATCTGGTCCTGTATGCCCCACTTGACGAACTGCCCTAATGAAAAATCCTTGGATCTGTCACTGACTGTGACACATGCAGTTTCAGTTGGGTACAGTGTTAGCTTTGCCGTACAAACTGACCTCATTTCTCCATACCTAGGATCATTCCCTGCTGCCTTTAACCGTAGCTCTGCCTTTGCATTTAGCCCTGTCTCTCAAACAGTTTGATAATCATTGTTTTAAACCAGTTGACATATGTGTCCCAAAACTCAAGCAATAGATGAATTAAGACTGGATATCTGTTTAGGACACACTTCGTAAATAAACATTAATGCGCTCTCCTTTACGTACATTAGTTTTGTCTCGAGTTGAAGTTTGAGAGCAGCTATCTTAGAACAGTCTCTTACCTCATAAAAATATGTCAGTCCTTCTCTTCCATACTTTTGCCAGTTCTCTGATCTTAAGCATCAAATTGAAAGAAATTTAATTTTGACCATTTCTTCTCAGACTCTTTCTCATTGTGAATTGATTACTGATGAGGGGATACGCCACATAGGGACTAGTGCATGTGCTACCGAAGTGCTCAAAGTGATTGAACTGGATAATTGCCCATTAATAACAGATGCCTCACTTGAACATCTGATGGGGTGTCATGGTCTTCAGAGGATAGAGCTCTATGACTGTCAGCTCATCACTCGAGCCGGTATCCGTAGACTACAAGTAAGTCCCTTCATCTCTCTTTTAAACTAAATTGTGATAAAGCCTCTTCTGAAGTTTAAATGTTGGAATAGAAATATTACTGTAAGTTCATCCCTTATATAAAATAGATATTTGAAAGTGGTACAGTGGATGTCAGTTCTTTTGAAAGTCAAAGGATTGTGGGAGGTTTTCCCCAAAAGTATACTCTCTTTTTTTCAGTTTTTTTGTATCCCCAGAAGTATATGTGTCTTTGAAATAGTTACATAATCATAGCTCACCTTACTCCACCTAGAGTTGCATATTCTAGTCAGTGAGTTTTATCTCAACATGCAGACAACCTTTTAATTTCAATGAAGAAAGGAACATAATCATTTAATCAATGTTTGGAAATATCTTGTTTTGAAAATTGATGTAGTAGAACATTATTTTATTATTGATTCCTTGCCAAAGGCAGAAGGAATCTATGCGATGGTGATGTCGTGTGTGTGTGTGTATGTGTGTGTGTATGTATGTATGTGTGTGACGCTTTGCTTGTAAACACGATATCTCAAGAAGGGTAACTATGACTGAGCTCATACTTGGTGTGTGGGTTGGTCATATTGAGTAGATGATCCCTATTGTTTTTGATGGAGGTCAAAGGTCATTTGGGGTCACCGGAGGTCAAAAGGTCAAAACCTTGTAAACGTGATATCTCAAGATGGGTAACTCCGAGGGATCTCATACTTGGCAGGTAGGTTGCCCATATTAAGTAGATGATTCCTATTCTTTTTGGTGGAGGTCAAAGGTCATTTGGGGTCACAAGAGATCAAATAGTAAATACCCTGGAAATTGCTTGTAAACACGGTATCTCCAGAAGGATAAATGTGAGGGAGCTCATACTTACCATGTTCATTGCCCATATTGAGTAGATGATCCCTATTGTTTTTGGTGGAGTTCAAAGGTCATTTGGGGTCACCAGAGGTAAAAAGGTCAAAACCTTATAAACAGTATATCTCAATGAGGGTAACTGTGAGGGAACTCATACTTGACATGAGGATTGCCTGTAATAAGTAGATGATCCTTACATTTTTTGGTGGAAGTCAAAGGTCATTTGGGGTCACCAGAGGTCAAAAGGTCAAAAACCTTATAAACACGATATTTCAAGAAGGGTAACTGTGAGTGATCTCATACTTAGCATGTGGATTGCCCATATTGAGTAGATGATCCCTATTGGTTTTGGTGGAGGTCAAAGGTCATTTGGGGTCACCAGAGGTAAAAAGGTCAAAACCTTATAAACAGTATATCTCAATGAGGGTAACTGTGAGGGAACTCATACTTAACATGAGGATTGCCTGTAATAAGTAGATGATCCTTACAGTTTTTGGTGAAGGTCAAAGGTCATTTGGGGTCATCAGAGGTCAAAAGGTCAAAACCTTGTAAACACGATATTTCAAGAAGGGTAACTGTGAGGGATCTCATACTTAGCACGTGGATTGCCCATATTGAGTAGATGATCTCTATTGTTTTTGGTGGAGGTCAAAGGTCATTTGGGGTCACCAGAGGTAAAAAGGTCAAAATCTTGTAAACAGTATATCTCAATGAGGATAACAGTGAGGAATCTCATACTTAACATGAGGATTGCCCATAATAAGTACATGATCCTTACAGTTTTTGGCGGAGGTCAAAGGTCATTTGGGGTCACCAGAGGTCAACAAGTCAAAACCCTGTAAACACGATATTTCAAGAAGGGTAACTGTGAGTGATCTCATACTTAGCATGTGGATTGCCCATATTGAGTAGATGATCCCTATTGTTTTTGGTGGAGGTCAAAGGTCATTTGTGGTCACCAGAGGTAAAAAGGTCAAAAAACTTGTAAACATGATATCTCAAGAAGGGTAACTGTGAGGGATCACATACTTACCTTGTGTATTGACCATATTGAGAAGATGATCAGTATTATTTTTCGTGCAGGTCAAAGGTCATTTGAGGTTACAAAAGGTCAAAACCTAGTAAACATCATATTTTAAAGGAGGGTAACTATGAGGGGTCTCATTCTTAGCCAGTGGATTGTTTATATTTAGCATGTAGGTCATTTTGGGTCACATGATTTCGAAAGCTTATGACCTTATTAACATGATATCTTAAGTAGGATAACTATGAGGGATCACATGCTTGTCATGTGGGTGATTCATGTTTGTTACAATATATCCATATGGCAAGGAATCACTAAGCCTTTTGGCTTTCTGGTTTTTGTTTCCACTAGTCACAACTACCCACTGTCATGGTCCATGCCTACTTTGCACCCCCAACGCCACCCACCTCAGATGGCCGGCAGCGACCTAGATATTGCAGATGCTGTTCCATTCTGTAACACCTCTCGTAGCCCTCCTGTGATTCACTTCAAGATTGGTGTGCCACGGGCTTAATGGTTTCACATCCAGTTGTTTTACTGTGTTATGGCCTGTGTAACCTGCCTGCCCGCCACTTTGCCTGCCTGCCTAGCTGACTGTTTACTATGTTTACAGCATTTCAAACTTTGGTCTTTCTGCGGGAGATGTGGACCTTCATATCAGAGCATGAAAGGACCAATTGGGTATGGTTGATGGAAAGTGGTGACTATGCCAGAACAATGGATGATTGCTATCTTCAGTGTACAGTCATCATGTCAGGGGTTGTTGTATCTTTTCTGTATTAGGATATACTTCACAATTAAAGGATGCTTGATGCTATTGAACCATTTCACTAACTGGAGGACAGTATTCATCTTATGAAAGACAATCTCTGATGGATGTTTTTGGTCCTGCTTCCTTTGTGATGAGAATATCTCATCAAAGTGAAGTTGTTGTCTCATTATTGTGTGCTTGAGAGCGCCTCCTCTCAGCAGTGTATACATCGTGTTTTACATTTCTGTCTCTACCCCAACCCTGAGGTGAACCATGGGAAGTGTATCATTCAAAATGCATTTTGGAATGGTCTAAATGTTTCTTTGAATAATAAAACAAAACTTGTGGGATCAGGTGTTTTCAGTATGAGAAAACAGGTGTTGGTTTGAAAAGAAAAGGTGCTAAAGATAGTTCGAGTTGAAGGACCAGTAACCTTCCATAGAAACACAGGAAAATGTGCAATGTTTTTGAATACAGGAGTGGGTTAGCAGATGAGAATGAAAGGAATTACCAGGTGAATGGACTAGAGTAAAATTTGTCAGATGGGAGTGGAATGGTGGGTGGAATAATATATAAAATGTGCGACAAAATCTGAGTAGAAATGTAAGTGCAAACTTAATGGTAGTTAAAAGTAGAGGTTGCCTGACGATCACTTTTTGGCAGTCAGGATTAACTTGTCAATTTTTAACCCATGGTCAAATCTCCATGTGCCTGTGTAAGGTACATTACTGGCAGGAAAAACCCTTTGGCTAAGGTAAAGAGAAAACAGACAAGTGGGAAATTTACATTACTTACAGTATCTGATGAGATAAACCCTAGTGTAAGAATGTTTGCACGGTTTGTTTGTAAACATGAAATGAATTGAGACATAAACAGCCCTGAACTGTTTAGTAGTAGATTGTGGAGGTGTAGAAGTGAATATTGTGATATTAGTGATGGTCACCAGAAGGGTTTGTGATTTGACAGCAAAAGACTATCAATACTTTTTGAGGGGTAGTTGAATACTTTGGTGGCAAAAATAGGAAAACTGTTAATTTTTAGAATGGAACCATGTTTTTTGGTCATAGGTGTGTAATTTGCACTTACGTACAACAAAACCATCATTGATTGATGCATATTGAGCCTTCAAAAAAGTCCCTCACAAGGGCTGTTGAGCTTTAACCATGGGAACAAAGTGAAAACTTTTGAAATTCATGATGAGTTGTAATATGTACGATCATTATGATGCACCTCATTCCAGGATATATCAGTCACCATTTTGAGAGCAGATTAGTAAAATAAATGCCTAGAGGAAACACCTTGAGTAAGGTTTAGTTTTAAGAGCCAATATGTATTAAAGGGATGCATGCATGTACCACAGAATTCTTTTCATGTTTGCTCAGTGATAAATGGTGAACTTAGTGCAAACTGTATTTGGTTTAATACATGTAATGCTCTTTGAGATATTCCTAAACCACTGTTTCCCATTGATGTAAGGAGAAACCATTAAGCTTTACTGGAAGAATGAAAGGACTAAAGTATGGAATTTTGGGAGTTTTGGATGATCTGGAATTAAACCTGGTATTACACAAGCTGAAATGTTTGTCAGTTTATTTGGGGATGTCAAGTGGATCTTCATAGACCTTATGCAGTGACGAGATGTCATTCTAGAGGCAAACAGTGAAGCACACTGCATGCTCGTATCTGACCAGTACACAAATCAGCTGTCTGCATTTGTTGGTGTAGGTTGCAGTGATACGAGCTTCCCTCCATTGGAGGGTGCACTTCTTCTCTGGGACATCATATGCATAAGGTCTGTCACAGAGTAAGTTAGAAGAGACCAGGGGGGTAAAACCTGCAGTTTCAGTGTTTGATGGTACAGCTGTACTAAACAGTCAAATTCCATTTTGATGTCATGAATGGAGTGAATGGAAATAAATAGTTGTTGCAATGGCAATCAAAATAGACCTTATGCATTGACATCATGTTGATGTCATTGTAAAGGACAAATAATGAAGCTAGCTAGATAAGGTACGTGATTGCACATGGTACGCATGACGTAGCCTTTGCAGACGGTCATAGACGTAGGCGCTGTTCAACTGATACAAAAATTAGCCATCTGCGTTTGTGTTGGTGTAAGTTGTAATTAGTAATGTTATGCGTGTATCTCAGCCAAGCCATATGCATAAGGTCTCTTCATGGGGCCATATGCATAAGGTCTCTTCATGGGGCCATGTGCATAAGGTCTCTTCATGGGGCCATGTGCATAAGGTCTCTTCATGGGGCCATGTGCATAAGGTCTCTTCATGGGGCCATGTGCATAAGGTCTCTTCATGGGGGTGATTTTCATGAACTGTTAATACAATGGATGGATGTCATATTGATCTTGTGCCAGGTTATGAATATTTTGCAACCTAAACTGACAGTAGTAGCAATGCCTGTGCGTGATTCTTTTCATGTCAGTTAGTGGTCTGTCTGAATGCAGAAACACTGGAGAAAGTTGAGAGTGTGGGGGCTGGGGACTGAGGGTGGTATTTCTCCAATTGTGGGAAGAAAATTTGTACTTGCATGTTGCTACATTGTGAAGTTAACCATAAAGGTACTAAAGTTGCAGAGGGACTTATCTCAAGTTTTGGGGGCTATTTTGGTGTTCGTAGCTTGACCCCCACATCTATCTTTAGTACCAAAAAGTGATTCTACATTCCTTCATAATGTCTGAAGTTGACCATGGTTTGGTCTTCAGTTTCATAGCTGTACAGATGTAATGCACAGAACCAGATTGAGGTACATTACAATCATTTAGGGTGTTCCTGGTAATATATGTAGTCATATTGATGCAAATGGTAGTCAAGAGTTGCACTCTCACTCCACTTTGCAACATTTGCCTGCTTGTACTCATAAGAACGGAATTTGTATCCCTACTCATACAGGTATCTATTCTTTGGGGATTTATTAAAATGTAGTACTTTTTACTAGCATACACAACAAGAGACTCTACACTTGTACTCATACTCACAGGATTGTGCTCACACTACAAGTCTAGTAGGTCAATTCGACATTTACTGGTGTGATGGATAGCTGACCCAGTGTGCAGGACATTTTATGAGAACAGTTTTATGTCACATAGCATTTCCATCAGAGATACAGTATACTTCCTCCATGTGAGTGTTATCGAAAATGATTTTTGGTATAATTTCTTTTTCATGAGAAAGAATTAATGCAGATTGAGCCCCTGAAACTTCTCTCCCCTTTTAATAAAGGGAGGTATACAGCCTGTTTAGATTCTTAATAACCCAGTGGTTGTCAGTTAATGCCATTAAAGTGTCATTCTTTGTCATTTATTGTGTTCGTTGTGTGTTAAGTCACAAAAGTGCACATTTGATAACAATTTTTACAATGTATGTCTGGCTTTGTGCCTTTATGCTGTATGTTAATGTTTGGGTTTGAAACATACTAAGGTCTAGGGCTGTAACAACCACAAGCTGTTTGAAATACTCACGTTTCTGTCATTATAAAAATGTTGCAGCCAAAGACCACGTTAGAATGTTTATTTTTCCGTAAATGGTGAAAGTAGGAAAATGCACAACATTTGTTATGGCAGCAAGCTGTAATTGTTGTTTAAAGAATTGGGCCCTGAAAATTCGTTTAAAAGAAACACTGGACTCCATTCCATAATTCCTGTTTGCTTTTTAATAAAAACTATTGTACTGTTGTGCAATTATCAAGTTTTTACCATGACAAGTTTTCACAGAACATCCCCTAGGGCTCTGAAGATCATCAGAAGACTTGTTGCATACAGCCTGTATGTGGTATTTATGAGTTTTATAAAGGGTTAAGATCGATCTCACATTTAATTTCAGTAGGACGATTGCATGACAGATCAAACATAAGATCAATCAGAACTCTTTATGAAATGCTGAGATGATCACAAATAGTTTATGCAGTAATTAGCTTTTGGCATATCTGGGTTATGGCACTTAAATTGTGCAGGTGACATTTGGTCATGTTATTTTAACAAAATGCTAGATTTTACAATTTTCATTAGTCACTGCACATGTCGTTAGCATTATGGATGAACCACTCCGTTAATATTTATGATGAAACTGCATGTCGTATTATGTGGATATTTACAATATGTCGCTCACAATGATAATGTACCTGAAATAATAACATGCTTTCCTACTTCTTGAAATAAGCACCATTTGAAATAGAAGCAGTCCGACTAACCTGGGTGGATTTTGTCAAGGAATGATTGTTATTTTTCACAACTATTGTCATGCTGAATTTTATTTCATTCATTCCAGTCAAACTGAGATTAGAATGATTTTATATTTTTAACAAATGTATACATAGACAACGGGGATCTGTTAAAAGAGGTGACGTTGTAATGAGCAGAATTGGATTATTGGATGAATAGGGAGTTCCTTTTGTGTTGGAAAGTCATGGTCATTTGAGCTTGGTCACAATGCACCATTCCCACATGATTCTTCATTCTTATGATCAGGTGTCAGAAAAAGAAGGGAGAGAGGGACCTCTGTTAGTGTTTCTCCACATTTCCAAGTATCTGACCAGAAGAGGGTTTTCACTAATTAAAGGCATCAGGGTTAGGCTAATACACAAGTGAACTGTAAAAGCAGCTGCTTGGGGGCTTCTGGTGTGCAAAATATGTCAGGCTTTTAAAGGTTAACCCTATCTCTAATACCACATATAATATAAACATACATAGGGCTGCATCATCCCTACCCCTCCTGTAGGAGTTGGAGAAAAGCAAATTTCTAGGAAATCCCCACCCAGAAAAGAAATACCTTTTACTAGTTGTGGCAAGTATGTTGCGGACTTACCTGTATCTCTCATGGAAAAGAAATGTTACCCTCCTCATGGGCAAACAGGTAAGTGATGAATTGCACTTCTGGGAGACTGATTGCAAGGGGACAGAAAGTTCAAAGCAATGGGCTGGTAATTAATTGTACAATCTCCATTTTGCAAGTAAAATTTTTGAAGATTAAGCTGGGTTTACAATTGATAGGAAGATTTTCAAAATGTTCATTTTTGAGGGAGTACATCTGATAAGGGTGTGGTTTGTCTTAGTAGAAAAGGTGGTCATGTCTGAAGGTAGGGCAATTTACGCTGGCAGCAGGTTTCTGTCATAGTTTAAAATAAGATGTCTAATATTATTAGCAGCTGCTAGTATTACAAATACTAGCTTAAAAGTTAACTGCACAGCTGAAAAAATGTGAAGGGCTGCATGTGTTCATTTGTGCATAGAACATGAAACTTCATTTTATTGTTACATTGTTGACATGGCAAATTTTACATAAACCAGCAATTTTAAGATGGAGAGTAGGACTTCTGTGACTTGAAATAATATGCAAGGTAAAGGCAAAAAATAGTGTAACTGATCATCAAAAATATTGAATACAAGCCAGACTTTTCAGGGAGTATATGCCAGTTCTCAACTGCAGGACTTAACTTTAACACGTGAGAATGGTTTTGTGCTTACACCCACAGATTTTGAAAGTAATATGCAGCGGTGCTCATGCAAAATTTTGTACTCGTACTCTCGACATAAAAGCTTGTACTCCTACTCATATCTATAAGAAGTCTCTGTACTCTTGACATAATATTCACACAAGTCTGTTGACTTCTTACATCAGAAACCAATTAACGAAAGCTTCATCTGTGAAGGTTCTTTTTAAATTTGGCTCATTATAAATAATGGATCCTATTCTTTGGCTTGTGGCCAAGTCGTAAGAAAACTGTGTATTACCTACTCACTTCTGTTTCATTCAGTTTGAATAAATTCCTTTGTGATGAAAGCAAGATATTTTTCTAATTTATATTTTGAACATTAAAATCCTTTTAAGTCCCAGCTTACGGGCTCATGCTGTTCATGTTACAGAATTTGTCAGTCGCATGTATCAATGCAAAGCATCATACTACAAATGCATATCAAACCACTTCAATATGGAGCTTAGACTTTGGCATTTTGTATCATTCAATGCATTATGGGTAAAATCTTTGTTCATATGCTTAGAAGGTTGAAGCATTTCTTCTGTCTGGCAACAGTGTAGAATTCACTTTCATGTCTTTAGGAATTTATCAAGGTACACCACAATGCATGTATAGTAAATATCACAGTTTGACAGAACTGCTCAAGTTCATTTTTTTTCTTCCCTTTTTTTTTGTTTTTTTTTGTTTTTGGAAGTCATGTTTGTATTTCATTTGAAATTCAACAAAACTTAATAAAGGGCCATTTTTATCAATATGAACAATTGTCATTGATGGCTTAAAAAATCAATAAATAGTGGAATGAAATTTCTTGTCTGTGTTTTCCTTTAGGCCAGTTGCTTTTGTAAGCTTAAAGCATGAGGGGGCAAAAATGCATTGTGGTTTCGATGAACAGCACTTACATGTGTAATCCCAAATAATGCCAAGATGTCAGGTTTCTTTCAGTCATTGGTTGAATGTGATTTTAATGTGCTAGAAAATTACAGTTTGTGTTCATATTTGACCTTGGGAATTTGTGGGAACTTTTGCTTTTTGGCCTCTGGTGATTTCAGCTGACATCTGACAAAACTCTTGGGGGTTTTCAGATGGATTAAGTGCAACACAATGTGAAGTAGCCAAGCTCCTAAATTGACATACCTTGTAAACAAGGTTTTCAGAGTTTGACCCCAGAGCTTTGACCTCCACCATAAACAACAGGGTACTTCCTCTCACCGTAAGTCATCCACATATTATGTATGAAATCTATCAAAGCTTCCTACCTTGCGATATGTTAACAAGTTTTTGATTCCTTGCCGAAGGCCAAAGGAATCTGTGCGGTGGTGATGTCGTGTGTGTGTGTATGTGACACTTTTGCTTGTAAACATGATACGATATCTCAAGAAGGGTAACTCCAAGGGATCTCATACTTGTCATGTAGATTGCCCATATTGAGTAGATGATCCCTATTGTTTTTGGTGGAGGTCAAAGGTCATTTGGGGTCACAAGAGGTCAAAACCTTGTAATCACTGTATCTCAAGAAGGGTAATTCTGAGGGATCTCATACATGGCAGGTAGGTTGCCCATGTTAAGTAGATGCCTATTCTTTTTGGTGGACATCAGAGGTCATTTGGGGTCACAAGAGGTCAAATGGTAAATACCCTGCAAATTGCTTGTAAACATGGTATCTCCAGAAGGATAAATGTGAGAGATGTCATACTTACCATGCGGATTGCCCATATTGAGTAAATGCTCCCTATTGTTTTTGGTGGAGGTCAAAGGTCATCTGGGGTCACAAGTGGTCAAAACCTTGTAAACTATATCTCAAGAAGGGTAACTGTGAGGAATCTCATACTTAGCATGTGGATTGCCCATATTGAGTAGATGGTGCCTATTATTATTGGTGGAGGTCAAAGGTCATTTGGGGTCATCAGAGGTCAAAAGGTCAAACCTTATAAACACAATATCTGCAGAAGGATAAATGTGAGGGATCTCATAATGCATCCACATGCCATTTTTGAAATCTATCCAAGCTTCCTAACTTGAGATAGCATGTTAGCAAGGTTTTTACAGTTTGATGCCTGGTGACCCCAGATGACCTTTAAACTCACCAAACACAATAGGCTTCTACCTCTGAACATAATGCATCCACATGCCAGGTACAAAATCTATCCAAGCTTCCCACCGTGAGATACCTTGTTAAACAAAGTTTTCAGACTTTGACCCCTGGTGACCCCAGATGAGGTTTGATCTCCACCAAAAACAATAGGGTTCAACCTCTGGCCCTAAGGCATTCACTTTCTTCCTTGAGATATCATGTAAACAAGATTTTAGAGTTTGACCCCATGACCCCAAATGACCTTTGACCCCCATTAAAAAAACAGGGTTCTTCTCACCATAACACATCCACATACTAAGTATAAAATCTATCCACGCTTCCTACCTTGAGATCTCGTGTAAGCAAGGTTTTCAGAGTTTGACCCTTGGTGACCCCAAATGACCACCAAAAACAATAGGATTCTTTCTCTCAATATGGGGCATCTACTTACCAAGTCTGAGAACTGTTTCCTTTCTTGAGATATCGTGTAAACAAGAAGTGTCACAAACACACGCACAAACATACACTTCCATCATGCCATCATACATGCCATTTTTTCATCAAAACCAAAATGAAAGAACTGCATGCACAACTGAGACCAGTTCTTCACAAAAGGTCTGTAAAACAGAAGGTGCAACATGCACAGGCAAATTCATGCATGCAGAGCCAAAGTTCTTGCATCTGTGCCTATAAAATCCAAAGTTGAGCAATGATTTTCATCACTACAGCTGGCTGCATCAGAATTTTATCCATACTAGTGTTTGCTATGGAACATTTTCCCTGCATCAGTTTTATATTATGACCCCTCTCTTACCTGACCCTGTCCAGGAGGTTCATCAGCAATTCTTCAGGAATTCCACTTTTACTGCTAGGCTTTACACCATGCATATTGTGCAACCAGTATTAGTGTCTTCAGTTTAAACCCATTAACACCATAAGACATAGGATCAACTTATTCCCCCCAGTTCAAGTTGAAACAATTGCTAGAGGCAAAACAATTTAGAAACAAAGAAAATGCCAACATTAACCAAAACAGGGCCACTGCCTAAGATAGATAAATGCTCAATCTTCACTTTGATTTGACTGCAATGGGCCTAGACAAATCAGAGTGAAAAAATTAGCATACCTAGTGTGAACATGTCCAAGGAGGTATACATCTCCCAGTACCTTTCACCTAATGACATCATTTATATTGTTACTGTCAAACATTCACATAGGTCAGGCACGGATCCAAGGGGGGCTTTCCTGGGCTCAGTCCCCCCCCCCTTTTTCGCCACATTAACAATAACAAGTACGCAAAAATTAGCATAATGTTAATCAAGGAGAATATTCAAGGGGGACTTTCAGCCCCCTCTTTACAAAATGTGTGGATCCGCGCCTGTAGGTGATGGTTGCAAGTTCCAGAAGAAATATATATGATCAGTGGTGCAACTTTTACTGCTGTTCTTCATTGATATGCAGTCCTGGTTCAAGTGTATTTAGAAAACTGCATGGGTAGGGGTGTGGCCAGCTGTAATTCAATATTACAGATACCACAGAGGGCCTGAGGTAACCAGTATAGTTTGGTAAAAGTTGTACACCAACTTATTTGTAAATAATTCATTTAACTTATCTCAAAAGATCGGGGACAAATTTTGCAAATATTAATTTTAGTTTTTATGTTATTGTTTTGTTGCATATATGAACATTTGTTTCTGCAACCTTTCAATTATTTTGAATACAGTGCATACAGGATGGAAAAAAAAGAAAACAAAAATTCAACTTTATTGATGATGACAGGAAAAAAACCACATTCACTAACTATAAATTGTAACAGCAACAGCAATGAGTTTACTTTGTATTCTACTGCATCTGCCATTGCAGAAACCCAGAAGCTACAGCACACGTACAGCTTTGCGATCTACGACTAGTTCCTTATGTTTAGTACCTGTCACAAAAATTGATCGCCACATTTGGTTCCATGATCATCAGCATTACAGATGATTGCTATATTATGGGTGAAATTGTTCCCAGGCTTAATAAATTCTCAAAATGAACATCCTGGAAGCAATTGTTTTGGAATGTTGTTTTATTTATAATGAAAATAGTGAATATAAAGGTTACCATAACACTTTGCATTAGACACTTTTGAAATACATCCAGTACTACCAATTGGGAATGACACCAGCACTTAATTACCTGTATAAAATGTATTATTGGCCTTCTGGCTGATTGTTTACACAGTTCAAAGGTTATCTTGAAAAAAACACTCATCATTGGGGGAAAAAAGCCATTGCTAATTATTTGACGGCCTGAATTTGTGGTGAAACACATCCATGAGGCTAGAATTCAATAGGAGGATTTAGCCATCAGGCGACTTAATACTTCTTTATTTTTCACCCCGGAAAACGGCCTTTTCCTGGGGAACTTTGGCTAAACGAGCCTATTGATTTATAGCAGCATGATAATGAGGAGCAATTTAGGAAAATTCGGGGTTACCATACATTCACATTTTCACAAATATCTTCTTTCTGTTGACTCAATGGATATCCAGGTGGATTTTGGATATTACATCTTTACACATGATACAATAGTTTATTTACAATGTATTAAAACTTGATTATAATCCACAAAGTGTGTTGTTCTGTGAAATAAATGAAAGCTTTATATACACTTAGGCACATGACATCTAAGAAACATCTAGATCGCTTTTTTTTTTCTTTGTACAGACTGTAGGTCATTCTACCCTCCTTAATTCAAAGAAAATATGGTGATCCTATTCCAAATGGCCAGTAAACAATCCTCATAAAAATCCTCATTGAAACTGCATTTACTATAAACTGTACTAATAAATATTTCTTATGAAATCATCATGATGATGAATGCAAATTTTCTATATCTGTTTCCAAAAGGAGAAACAATGAGCCTAATCCCTGACAAAGGCAACAGGGCTCTGGATGATGACAAAAACAATTTTTTGGTGAGCATTTCAAAAATTTTGGGTTTTTATGGGAGAAAATGTCAACAATTTAGGTCCTTGTTGAAACCAGAATGCAAGGGTTCGATGATATATGTTCTATTCCATATAAAGCCATATGATGTCCCATATCTTTCAGTCAATGGTCAAATGCTATCTTAACATGTTGGAAAAATACAGTTTTGTATTCCTATTTAGTCTTGGGAATTCTTGGGAAATTTTGCTTTTTTTACTTCTGGTGACCCTAGATGACCTTTGACCTCCACCAAAAACAATAGGGTCCATCTTTTCACGTTAATACATCCACATACTAAGTATAAATTCTATCCAAGCTTTCTCCCTTGAGAAACTGTGTTAACAAGGTTTTCAGTGTTTGACCCCTGGTGACCCTAGATGACCTTTCAACTCCACCAAAAACAATGGGGTACATCTTCTCACTATAGCACATCAATTTACCAAGTATGAAATCTATTCAAGCTTCCTACCTGGAGATATCGTCTTGACAAGGTTTTCAGACATTGACCTCTGGTGACCCCAGATGACCTTTGACCTCCACTAAAAACAATGGGATTCATCTTCTCACTATAATGCATCTACATACTACGTATGAAATCTATCTAAGCTTCCTACCTGGAGATATCGTGTTAACAAGTTTTTCAGAGTTTAACCCCCGTGACCCCAAATGAACTTTGACCTCCACCAAAAAAGATAGGATTCTTCCTCTTACTATAACACATCTACATACAAAGTATGAAACTTATTCAAGCTTCCTACCTTGAGATATTGTGTTAAACTGGTTTTCAGGGTTTCACCCCCGGTGACCCCAGATGGCCTTTGAACCCCACCAAAAATAATAGGGTTCTTTCTCTACCTATAAGGCATCTACAAACAAAGTATGAAATTTATCTAAGCTTCCTACCTGGAGATAGCAGGTTAACAAGGTTTTCAGGGTCTGACCCCTGGTGACCCCAAATGACCTTTGACCTCCACCAAAAGAAATAGGGCTCTTCCTCTTACCATAACCCATTTACATACAAAGTATGAAATTCATCCAAGCTTTGTTAACTCAAGATATTGTGTTAACAAGATTTTCAGGGTTTGATCCCCGGTGACCCCAGATGACCTTTCACCTCCACCAAAAGTAATAGGGTTCTTCCTCTTACCATAACGCATCTACGTACAAAGTATGAAATTCATCCAGGCTTCCTACCTCGAGATATTGTGTTAACAAGGTTTTCAGAGTTTGACCCCCGGTGACCCCAGGTGACCTTTGACCCCCGCCAAAAACGAAAGGGTTCTTCCTCTTAATATAGGGCATCTATGTACCAAGTTTGAGTACTGTCAGAGCTTCCCTTCTTGAGATATCGTGTTAACAAAGTTTTCAGGTCATGACCCCGGTGACCCCAGATGACCTTTCACCTCCACCAAAAATGATAGGGTTCTTCCTCATACCATAACGCATCCACATATAAAGTATGAAATTCATCCAAGCTTCCTACCTCAAGATATTGTGTTAACAAGGTTTTCAGAGTTTGACCTCCAGTGACCCCAGGTGACCTTTGACCCCCACCAAAAACAATAGGGTTCTTCCTCTCAATATGGGGCATCTATGTACCAAGTTTGAGAACTGTCAGAGCTTCCCTTCTTGAGATATTGTGTTAACAAAGTTTTCAGGGTATGACCCCGGGTGACCCCAGATGACCTTTCACCTCCACCAAAAATGATAGGGTTCTTCCTCATACCATAACGCATCTACATGCAAAGTATGAAATTCATCCAAGCTTCCTACCTCAAGATATTGTGTTAACAAGGTTTTCAGAGTTTGACCCCGGTGACCCCAGGTGACCATTGACCCCCACCAAAAAACAATAGGGTTCTTCCTCTCAATATGGGGCATCTATGTACCAAGTTTGAGAACTGTCAGAGCTTCCCTTCTTGAGATATTGTGTTAACAAAGTTTTCAGGGTATGACCCCGGGTGACCCCAGATGACCTTTCACCTCCACCAAAAATGATAGGGTTCTTCCTCATACCATAACGCATCTACATGCAAAGTATGAAATTCATCCAAGCTTCCTACCTCAAGATATTGTGTTAACAAGGTTTTCAGAGTTTGACCCCGGTGACCCCAGGTGACCGTTGACCCCCACCAAAAAACAATAGGGTTCTTCCTCTCAATATGGGGCATCTATGTACCAAGTTTGAGAACTGTCAGAGTTTCCCTTCTTGAGATATCGTGTTAACAAAGTTTTCAAGGTTTGACCCCCGGTGACCCCAGATGACCTTTCACCTCCACCAAAAATGATAGGGTTCTTCGATCCTCATACCATAACGCATCTACATACAAAGTATGAAATTCATCCAAGCTTCCTACCTCAAGATATTGTGTTAACAAGGTTTTCAGAGTTTGACCCCCGGTGACCTTTGACCCCCACCAAAAAACAATAGGGTTCTTCCTCTCAATATGGGGCATCTATGTACCAAGTTTGAGAACTGTCAGAGCTTCCCTTCTTGAGATATTGTGTTAACAAAGTTTTCAGGGTATGACCCCGGGTGACCCCAGATGACCTTTCACCTCCGCCAAAAATGATAGGGTTCTTCCTCATACCATAACGCATCTACATACAAAGTATGAAATTCATCCAAGCTTCCTACCTCAAGATATTGTGTTAACAAGGTTTTCAGAGTTTGACCCCGGTGACCCCAGGTGACCGTTGACCCCCACCAAAAAACAATAGGGTTCTTCCTCTCAATATGGGGCATCTATGTACCAAGTTTGAGAACTGTCAGAGTTTCCCTTCTTGAGATATCGTGTTAACAAAGTTTTCAAGGTTTGACCCCCGGTGACCCCAGATGACCTTTCACCTCCACCAAAAATGATAGGGTTCTTCGATCCTCATACCATAACGCATCTACATACAAAGTATGAAATTCATCCAAGCTTCCTACCTCAAGATATTGTGTTAACAAGGTTTTCAGAGTTTGACCCCCGGTGACCCCAGGTGACCTTTGACCCCCACCAAAAAACAATAGGGTTCTTCCTCTCAATATGGGGCATCTATGTACCAAGTTTGAAAACTGTCAGAGCTTCCCTTCTTGAGATATCGTGTTAACAAAGTTTTCAGGGTATGACCCCAGGTGACCCCAGATGACCTTTCACCTCCACCAAAAATGATAGGGTTCTTCCTCATACCATAACGCATCTACATACAAAGTATGAAATTCATCCAAGCTTCCTACCTCAAGATATTGTGTGAACAAGGTTTTCAGAGTTTGACCCCGGTGACCTTTGACCCCCACCAAAACAATAGGGTTCTTCCTCTCAAAATGGGGGATCTATGTACCAAGTTTGAGAACTGTCAGAGTTTCCCTTCTTGAGATATCATGTTAATGAAGTTTTCAAGGTTCGACCCCCGGTGACCCCAGATGACCTTTCACCTCCACCAAAAATGATAGGGTTCTTCCTCATACCATAACGCATCTACATACAAAGTATGAAATTTATCCAAGCTTCCTACCTCAAGATATTGTGTTAACAAGGTTTTCAGAGTTTGACCCCCGGTGACCCCAGGTGACCTTTGACCCCCACCAAAAACAATAGGGTTCTTCCTCTCAATATGGGGCATCTATGTACCAAGTTTGAGAACTGTCAGTTTCCCTTCTTGAGATATCGTGTTAAGAGCAAAGTGTCACAAACACACACACATACACCCACACACACATACACACCCACACACGCACATACATACACACACACGCCATCATGAATGCATAGGTTTCTCTTATCATCGAAACCAAAAACTTTGAAAATTTTGGTTTATTTATTCCAGAACATTTGGCATTTTTATTGAACAGCAAAATCATGTAAACCACTGGGGCAAATGGCCTCCAAGGTTTTGGAGATTACATATTAAGCCTCCCCCATGAAACTAGAAAATTCCATCCCCAAAAAGGGGACCAGCCTTCCCCAATGGGGGTCATAGTACCCCGCCCCACTTGGTGCCACCCCAGGTGAAATGTGGGGATACCAGGTTGCCAGAATCACTATCAATTAATATCTTTGACAAATACAGGCAGAAATAATTGATCCTTGTTAGTTTTTCAAGGAAAATCAGGAAATGGAAAACAAAAATCTGGCAAAGGCAAAATGTGTGCTGCAAAAGAATAAGTGTGATCCTCCTGATTCTGCAAACTTGGCATCCCTGTATGACATGATCTTAGATGACAACTGTATTTCCTCTCAACTTCGGTCTCAAGAGTATAATATATCAGGGCAAGTAATATACTTCAAACCATGCAACACAAGCAGTTAATTAGGGTGTCATCCATTTTGTTTTTTCTACTCATTTTTCACAGATGTGCAAAAGGTATTTTGGTGGGAAAGGGGAAAAGACCCACTTACTTCAAAAGAAAATAACTGAAATGAACATTTTTTTTTGTGTACTCTCTAAAAGACGAGGTGGAAAAAATATGGTTTTGTACACTCCATACAAAGATGAAAACATGCACAATTCCTAAAGAAGAAACATGGTAGTGGTTCTATGAATACTGTATTTTTCTGAATGCTAACTTGTATATTTTCTCTTTACACCAGTACTGGATGTAATATAAAAAATGGTTAATAACAGAGAAAAATATCATTGGCACTAAAACTATGCTTTTTACACTGCATTTCTATATCATACATTGCTGTGAACTTAAGTTACACAGAATAATATCGAAGAGGTGTTTCTGTCTTACATAATGATCAAGAATTCAACAGATCACCATGCATAATAGCTGTGTTGGATGCTTCAATGTGTGGTATCTTGCAATAACTTGCGTGGAAATAAATACGGTTGTGAAAATACTGTATTTGCTACGGGCCAAATTCACACAGATAGATTACTTTTTCAATAAGTGGTGAACACGACAATGATACATAAAAGCCTTTGGTGATACAAGTCAAAGATGACAAAATAAGGATTTAGACGACCTAATATCTTATAAGAATTGTGAGAGGGGACGAAATTGCATACTTCTGTTCAAGTGACTACTCACTTATGAAAAATATGATGAAAGCTTCAGAGGTATTTACCTAGTTGTTTAGCAAACAGTGCACACTCAAATACTGTATGGGTGCAAAAATGTACAGTAGCAGTGTAGCACACAAATGATATAGAAGTATGATATTAAAGGTGAAGTTCTTGGTTTGGTTCTTACACATCATATGAGTTTCAGTACTTGTTTCTAAAATCATAATTGCTTCAAGTACAATGGCATAATTTTATAAGTGAAACTGCGATCATTACAATAGACGAGTTGGGAAATTCGATGTACAATGCATGCTGGGAAGGAAAGTGTACCATAAGAGAGACTGCTTGTGCAAGACAGAGATTTTGTATAATCAAGCACCATTTTCGAGTTTAAAACTATGGTTTTCTAGACGTCAGTCATGGGTCAAAGATAACTTTCTTTAGCGAAAAAGTTACCTTTGAAGTTTATCTCCTTATCTTGGACCAAAAAGGTTGGACAGAATGACGGTGCATTGTGGAAGACAAAAACAACAGTCGCTCGATGCCTTCGTATTTGTGCAAAAATGTCATTGGACTTGACCTGTGGTACTACATGGTACAGGAAAATCTAATTTCCAAACTTGTCAAGTATATCACGGTGGGTTGGTATCTCTGCCTCTCAATTCACCCAAATCAAAAAAGGTGGTAAAGATAGGTTTTCAACAAACAAGGTTTTACTTGATCAACAGTAATAAGAGCACCAATTTTAAAATGCAGACCCAACATGTACTGTCTGCCCTAAGGAAGCAAACTATGGACTTTACAAATTAATATCACACAGGTTATCAGATACCTCCCTTGACCTCACTTTCTTGATAAGACATGATAAACAGTCAGGTAATGGTATAAGTTTGCATTTGCACGTAGGAATACTAAAAGGGATGTACTTGTTAAACCAAATTGCTCTAAACTCAAACTTCAAGTAAAGATTTAACATTTTTTATATAATAGTAGGATGCTTGCACTCCAACAACATCAATGTTCTATTAACTCCCACTACTTCTACCAAAACTATCTGGAGTGAGCATGTTGCAGACACATGAAACAGTATCCTGCCAAATAAATCTTGAAGCACCAAAATTTATTAACCTGAGGGCCTTTTGCAAAGATACCTTTTCACCTGTTCCAAAATGCTTGGAAAATTTTGCATAACCTTTTTTTTTTATTGCCAATTCAGATTTTTAATACAAAAGTTAACAAATGAAAATGGGAGGAATCACGTTAAATGAACAACCCTGTCAGTAAACAATAAAGTTGACCAAAAACCAAACCATACTGTCAAATACTTGGACTTGGTGGTCATAACAGGCTAACAGCTTCTTAACCTGGGTTTTATATGTACATAAGGCATGAAGTCATGATCTGCATCTAAGACCATGAACAACACAGTTGTGTATGGAAGAACCATATGTATCTTCAAGATCAATACTGAAATTTCAGTTCTTGCCTGTTGATCCAAAGCCATTGGCCCCTCGATCTGTATCTGACAGCTCCTAAAAAAAAAAAAAAGATAATTATTTCTAACCAGAAAGCTGAAAGGCTTACTGATTCCTGGATATTTGGATATGAGTTTAAAACAGTGGTTTGAAGGTGACAGTTTTATACATTGTGAAGGTACTGTACTGTGCCTAATTTAAGATAAAGTTAAAAATCTATGGGCATAAATCACACAGATTGACATCATGTGAACATGGTCATACTCCTAAATCAACTTCTGGCTTTAAATTTTGAGTGTTAAAAGCTAGATGTAAAATTCAAACATGTTTCATATATGACAAACCATGCTCACATGGTTTAAACAATCTGACCCCTGATGACTTCAAGTAATCTTTGACTTTCACCACAAACAATAGAAATCATGCAATCACACAGGGTACCCACATGAGATTCATACTAGTTTTTTTTTTTTCTAAAATATGTTATCCAAGGTTTTTACAGTTTGACCTTCAGTGACCTCAATTGGGCTTTAAACTTCATCAAATATTATAGAAGTTAGTTAGATGAGATTTAACGTCCCAGTTTCCAACCAATTGGTTCAAGTTGAGACGACCACGGCCTTTTTTCCAGTTGTGGCTCACTGGCTTGTTTGCCCTACTCCACTGCTTATGCTGAGCACCAAGCACAAAGGCAGTAGGTTCCATTTTGTTTAAAGTCTTTGGTATGACCCGGCCAGGATTTGAACCCTAGACCTTCCTGCTGCAAGTCAAATGCTCTAACCACTTGGCCACTGCAGTCGGTGACAAATATTACAGAAATCATGAACTTAATATTGTTACCCACAGAGCAAGTATTAGAAGTTTTTTTTTTTTCTTGAAATACCATGTTTACAGGGTTTCACAGTTTGGCCTCTGATGACCTCTCATGACCTTCAACCTCCACCAAAACTCATAGGGATCATCCATTCAATCTGGGGCACCTACATGCTTCATATGAAATTCACTTACATTTTTCTTCTTGAGACACCAGGTCTACAAACTTTCTGCAGTTTTACCGTTGACCCTTAATTACAATTGACCTCCACCTAAAACAAATGTTATTCCACAAATATTGTGTTGAGGAGCAGTTTTCATGGTTTACACATATTGACATCTAGTGACCCCAAATGACATTTGACCTCCACCGAACTCAATACTGTTCTACTTAATATGGGACATCCACATGGCAAGTATGAGATTCATTGATGATTTCTCTTCATGAGAAACTTAAGTTTACATGGTTTTCACAGTTTGACCTCTGGTGACCCCTTATGACCTCTGATCTTCACCAAAATCAATATGATTCTTCTACTTAATATGGGGCACCCACATGACAAGTATCACATTCATCACTGTTTTCCTTCCTGAGAAACTTGTGTATACAAGGTTTTCAGTTTGACCTCTGGTGATCCCTAATGACCTTTGACCTCAACTTTATGGAGTTCTTCTGGTCAATATGGGACACCCACATGCCAGGTATAAGATTAATCACCATTTTTATTAATAAGTGCCTTATGGTATGTGCAAAACTGAGCTACTTTGGCAATGCTTTAACCTGATTTTGTGTTCTGAAACTTTCATTATATTTTCCCTACCTATGGCAGGGTGCAAGGTAAAGGAGTGTTGCATAAGTGGGAGGGGGTTGTTGACAACCCTACTCTTTGAGAAACATTTGTTAATCTAAGGTGTCTTAGATGCACAATGTTGCTTTCTCTGAAGTGGCTTTCAACTGATTACATGTTTAGAAATTCCCATTATTTAGCGATCTTATTCCTCTGTATAGCACCCTGCCAAGGCTAGTACTCTGCTCTAATAATGTACCACAGGGGAAGGGGTCACCATCAGATGGCATATAGCATAGGCTAACTGAGAAAATTCTTGTGGAAAATGGAGCCAACATTGGCAGAATTGTCACTTTATAGACCCTGTATCTAACATCTAATTATTCTTAACTTTGAGATTTCATGCTTTGGAAATTAAAATTTCAAAATAATAGAAAGTAAATTTGAAAAAGCTATTCTGTAAAACCACTTTGTAGGGGAAACAGGACTTCAAAGTTACTCTATGAGTTCATTGACATTTATCGTATTTAGTAAAAGGTAGCCATGGGCTAGCTATAAAAGCATGCTTTAATTGGCATGGCATGAATAACAATACTGAGTTCTAACCTACAGTCTTCAGGTGTATCATGTAATTAAGACAACATTCTCATAACCAGTCATGGGCAAGTCCAGTATTTGGAGGGAGGAGATATCCATCAAGGGAGTTACCCACTAAAGAGCATATCTGCAGTGGGGTTGGGACTTCCCTGGGAAAATTTAGGGAAAAGTGGATCCTTGTATGCCATTTCTTAGGATGTGAGGGCCTCATGATTTATAGAACAATGTTTGCAGCAATTTCCAGTCATTTTCTTTCAAGTAGACCAGTTGTCTTGTAGTGTTTGGAAATATCAGGGCACCTCCATCCCCCCCCCCCCCATAGGCTACAGCCCTGGTTACCCCCTGCAGTTATGTAGGTTCACTCATCTAAGCACAGTAAACAATACTATTCACCACTGAAGACCAAAAACTTTTACCATAGACCCTTTTCCAAATAGCAATTACAAAGGATTGTGGGATAGAGTTTTGGTACATGTTGTTTTTGGCCACAGTAAAATGCCATTGACAAGAACGTTGTTTACCAAAAGTCTGTCCCACAATCCTTTGTAATCACTATTTGGATGAGGGTCTATAGAAAAATTGCCTCTTCCTTACCTATTATTTCATTACATAAACACTAGATTAATTAATGTACTTTTAGCATAAAATTAAACTCAAACAGATTTATAAGGTTCAGCCTAAGACATCCCCAACAACTTTAAATCATGACTGATCAGTATTTGGAAGCGAAATATTTACACAAAGCATCTGCCAGGTGACGCATTTCTCAGATTTGTTTTTATTTGCAAATATGTTCAATGTGTACAGTCCAAATTCCTCTACAAAAGCATCTTGGCCCACATATGACATAAGTCATTGATACCATCTGTTCGTGTAAGCAGACAAACAATGGTACCGTGAAAGTTCAAGATAAGCTGGGTCATGTAACCTTCATAAAATTGTTACATTAATAGATTTGATAGCACATATGGGAACACTGATAACAGCAGGGTTAAGAAGCTTTAATTTCTAAACAGCTCACTAGGCACAGACAGTATTTGGCTAGATTTGAAGATAAGGCTTAGTCAACTACAGAAAATATCAGGTGCAGCTCAGATTGGAGCAAATGTGCATAAATACTGCATACAAACCAATCCAGTGTGATCCTGCATGCTTATTACTGTACTTACTGGAAATTAGATAAGACCGTATCTGAACTAGTTACAACTGCGACAGTCTCAAAAATCACTAGAATTTATGACAAATGCATGCATTTTTTAACTTCCAAGTTCCAAATGAGTAATTCTCCATTTTTCATTTCTTCTTCTAAATTTAATTTTTATTATAACTGTTTCATTTAGGCGACATGACTAATGAGTAGGCTATGGTCAATAAGCTGCTGTACACTGAATTAGATTTAGCTAGGCTCAGCAGCTGTAAAATACTATAGAAGAGCCTGCAACAGGCTACATGAGTTGATGTACATATTCACAGTTCAATTAACGTCTTGCCAGGCTCAAGCCAGCTAAGTAGTCTACATGGAACAAGTCCCAGTTTAATTACATGCTATTTTATTCAATCTTTTAGATACACATTGCAGTTCATCTCTAAGGGCTTGATGTAAGCCTATAAAAGGGCACAAGAAAACTGAGTCTGAGAGAAGGGCATTGACAATGTGACATCACCTTTGACTCCTGCTTTGATGCATGTTTGAAGGGCACCACAGCAAACAGCAAGGACACATATTCTGCCACCAAGACTGTACCACTGTTCATGTCAAGCACTGATCTCTTCAGCATATCCTTACTGCACAATATAAACCACAGCCTTCAGAGCAATGTTCACATCAGGAACCCTTATTCAATTATTAACTTTCCTGCAAAATTTCTACAATCCTACAAAAAAGATACTCCATGCAGGCAACTTCCACTTCTGTTTAGCTTGCCTAAATTTTTTTCTTTTTTTATGGAGGGAGATGAAAACTTTAAACACTGACAACACACACACACAAAAAAAATCAATTTTCATGCAGGTGATGGGATTCCTTGGTCTGCACATGACTCAAGAAAAAAATTAACATATTACCTCGACAACTTGGACTTCTGGAATGAATATTCTCTCGCAGATCAGCTGAGCAATCCGATCACCTTTCTTAACTGAGAGATAAAAAGCAATATCGTTTTCATTAGTTGATATAATACATATGCAGTCAAAATGTTCTCATTTGGTCTATTGAAGAATGACAACTATTTTCTATTACGTTTGATGCACGGTGTATGCATCCTTCTCTTACATTATGCAGCTGTATACAGTAAGTGTACCAACCTCACTGTAAATTAGCCAGTGATGTCATCACATGGCCTAATCCAAGTACTGATCTTATATTTTTTTACGCTTTAATGCTTCAATATGCTTAGAGACTTGGAACATCTATAGCAAGTAGAATTGGTGGTTGACATCTGTTTGGGCAGATGGTACACTAATCCTTTCATAACAGCCATGTATCCTGTACATAGTTCTGATGTACTCCTGTGGTACAGTCAAGCAGGTATGGACAAGTACTATACAATACAGCAACATAACAAACTACCCACTGCATGACGTACAACCTGTGACTGCACAACTCCCACCAAACAATCACTTCATCCATGTCACAACTCTATGTAATGGCTACACATTATGCAGAAGCAACTCCAAAAGTTCAGTACTGGTCAGTTTAAGGGAAACTGGTTGTCACACTTTTTATGAAAGATGTACTGAAAACAACTCAGCTTTATATGACAATATAGGTAAGTTTAGGTGTACATATTTAACTTCCACTTTTGAAAACACTATTTGATGTCCTGAATGTGGTCAACATTTTGATATGCTTAGAGATTACTGAAATCATAATCACTGCTATCAGCCAAAATGAAATCCTCTCCCCTTTAAGAAGAAAGTCCCCTTTAATGCACCCATCAAATGGAACCTTCGACTCCCCACCTCAAGCAATGTCTTCATTCAACACAGATACGATGTCGAATCTTTGACGTAAAAAATGCCCTGAAATGTGAATCTTTAACGAATATAAATAAGGCTGCAGTGAATCTGTGACGGACAACTGCAGCTAAAGAGTGAATCAACGTCGAATCAATGTCGAAAAATAATCAGCAGATAGCCACAACATGTGCAGTACTGCGAATGTCAAGGCCAAATTGGTGAATCTTCAACTAACAAAATTTCATGAAAAGTGAAAACTGAGTGAATCTTTGCCTTAACTTTTCTTCAGTATTCTGAATCTGGGGCAAATCTTTGCCTTCAAAGTTTCATAAAAGTGAATACCTGTGAATGCTTGAGGTGGGAGGGTCAAAGGTTTTCTTTGACAGGTGCATAAGTATGACCCAATGCAGTGCACACAAAGGAACCTTAGGGCAAACATGACTAAAATGAAGAAAAGCCAAAACCCATTCATGTTTAATTTGTAGATAAATATCCTTCTGGATAATTATACTGTAAAAGGACAAAATTGCAAAAAGGGATATACTTTGAATCAGAATGAGTAGGTGTGTAATGCTGAGTCACAAGGAGGAGGAAGGGGACTACAGTAGATGCCTAAACAGGAAATTTAATTTTTCCAGCATATTCTTGTTAACAGTGCAGTCAAATCTTCAGATGTAAAGGGTACTTTATGAAAACAGTATTATTACTCAATATTGTCATATATACATCCTCCAGTTACTTAAACACAGCCTGTAAACACAAAAAGACTGCTTAATCAACTCACCATTGTAATCAACTCGATTAAAGTTGAAGAGTAAAACTTTCACTTCCCCTCTATAATCTTGATCAATGACTCCAGCTGTAAAGACAAGCAGGACATAATTTACTATAAACAAACAAATAAACTGTATTCACTGTTGATTTTTTTAGTATTTTTGTATACACTATAAAATGTGGCATACAATGATACAACAGATTTCCACCTAAATTTAAACACTTTGTTTTGCAATCATCCTATTTTTCTACAAGACTGGAGACAAATTTTTCTTTCAACACCTCCCTACCATTACTGTCAAACTCTTCATCCAAAATGGTTTAGACTCAGGAGCACTTCCCACAATTTTAGCAACACTGCCTATTAAAGGTCAATTCATTTATGAAGACTTCTGATAACTCTACTGACAGTTTGTTGACCCTTTCCAAACAATCTGCTGCAGACCCTATTGCTACTTGGGAATTTAGCTGTGCTGCCTCTCCATTGAGTTGTGCAAGGTATGATGCATCTTACTGATCTGCAGAGTGCAGACTCCTGGCATACCAAAGACTTTAAAAATGGAACCTACTGCCATTGTGCTTTGTGCTCAGCATAGGCAATGGAGTAGGGAAAACAAGCCAGTGAGCCACATCTGGAAAAATGGCCGTGGCCAGCCCGACTTAAACCAACTGGTTAGAAACTGAGACGTAATTACCTCATCTAACTACTGATCGGCACACCGGTATGTCATTGACCAATCAGAGTGGCTTATCAACATTTGGTGGCACAGATATGTTGAATCCACCCTATTTCTCTCTAAACCAAAGTACTTGGCCTAAATAACTAATTTTAGGAACGTTCCCGTCAATGTGGTTGTTAGGACAATGAGAACAAGCCTAACCCATGAGTGGATACCCCCCCCCCCCCCACAGTTCACCCCCAATTTATAATTGTCCAAACTGGGAACTGTCTGGGTAGGAATTGTTCACAGGGAAATTGTCCATGAAGCTGCCTGGCTCTAATCCCACATTAGCATATTAATCAAAGAAATGTTCTAACACTGCTGGCCATAAAGTTTACACATGTAAAATAAATTAAATAATGTTAAACAGACACAGCACTGTATGTTCTCTGGTTCCCAGTGGGATATCTATAATCTAAACATGCATAAAACATACAGGTAGACATGTATTACACAGTACACAATTCATTCCCAACAACAATTAACTATCATTACCAAATAATAACTCTGGGTAACTTAAGAATTACATCATTTCATTGACATTTAGAATTAAAGTACAGTATAGGCTGTTTTGAATGGTTGAAATAACCAGAATGCAAAAATGCATTGAGGTTTCGATGATATATGTTCTATTCCAAATAATGCCGTGATGTCCCATATCTTTCAGTCACTGGTCAAAATTTGCCAAGAATTCCCAAGATCGTCATCTGGGGTTACGAGAGGTCAAAAAGCAAAATTTCCCAAGAATTCCCAAGATGGTCATCAGGGTCACCAAAGGACAAAAAGCAAAATATCCCAAGTATTCCCAAGGCCTAACGTTACAGTATAGCCTAGAGGCTATGCTAAATACTTGGCAAGGCCCTAAGTAACATTAGCCTAGGTCTAGCCTAGGCCTAGCTATAAGTATAAACCTAGCCCAGGCCTATGCACAGCTGGTCACAGAAATCTCTCTGTAAATACTACAAACTTAGATGGTGGGTACCAACATTTGACAGGCAATAACTGCTTTGATTAGCCCTAGCCCAGGCCATAGCTAAATTACATTTACAGTAACCTAGGCCTACCTCTAATATCAGCCCATACAGACTGTACTACAATTAGGCTAGCCTGTACTGTGGCAGTTAGGCTAGGACTTAGTCACAAGACTAGGACTTTGTCTAGGCCTAGCCCATAAACCTGGAACTCTGCATTAGATTTATGTACTGAGTCTAACGTTATTGTGTGTGTAGGCTAATGTTTGTTGTTGGTTCTGTAACAACACTTAGGCCTAGGCCCTAACTGTCAGGCCTAGGCCTACGTTAAAACTTGATCTGCCTGGTAAATTTTCCACTAAAGTTACTCATGCTACTCTGAAGAGGAGCCATACTACAACAAACTGTGATATTCCTGCTGTAATTTTTATTATTCCATTTCTTGGTGCTATTTTTCCAATTCAGTTACAGTCAAATCTAACATTAACGTTGGGCTACTCAGCCAGCTCAACAGACCTTGGCAGGGAGGCTATGTGTGATAGTCTGTCACTGCACTCAGAAACTAGCTTTTAACACAGTTTCTGATTGGTTGAAAGTGGATCTGTTTACAACTGATCAACCAATGATATGGTAGCTCATGGAATGTCATGGATCTGCTGCAAACTATCTACTGATTGGTTTAACATCAACTTGTTGACAAAAATTTAACCAATAACATAACAGCATAGATTACTGAGCTCAAATAAATACACTCCAGTACTGTACAGACAAGTGAAATACTGTAGTCTATCCTCAGTCTTTTGATATGTTGGCTAAAGAATAATACAGTTCGTGAAAGGACCTATTTACTCATTCAAAATTCGGATTATCAAGGAAAAATCCATATTCCCATATTTACAATGATTTTCCCTACTGAATATGGAAAATCCGTGCTGGTTGGGAGCTCTGTCTCAGGGTTTGACCCCCCTGGTGACCCCAGATGACTTTTGACCCCCACCAAAAATGATAGAGTTCTTCCTCTCACCATAAGGCATCTAAATACAAGGTATGAAATTTATCCAAGCTTCCTACCTCGAGATATCGTGTTAACAAGGTTTTCAGAGTTTGACCCCCGGTGACCCCAGATGACCTTTGACCTCCACCAAAAATGATAGGGTTCTTCCTCTTACCATAACGCATCTACATCCAAAGTATGAAATTCATCCCAGCTTCCTACCTCAAGATATTGTGTTAACAATGTTTTCAGGGTTTGACCCCGGTGACCCCAGGGGTGACCTTTGACCTCCACCAAAACAACAGGGTTCTTCCTCTCAATATGGGGCATCCATGTACCACGTTTGAGAACCATCAGAGCTTCCCTTCTTGGGATATCGTGTTAACAAAGTTTTCAGAGTTTGACCCCCGTGACCCCAGATGACCTTTGACCTCCACCAAAAGTGAAAGGGTTCTTCTTCTTACCATAACGCATCTACATACAAAGTATGAAATTCAGCCAAGCTTCCTACCTCAAGATATTGTGTTAACAATGTTTTCAGGTTTTGACCCCCTGGTGACCCCAGGTGACCTTTGAACTCCACCAAAAACAATAGGGTTCTTCCTCTCAGTATGGGGCATCCATATAGCAAGTTTGAGAACTGTCAGAGCTTCCTTTCTTAAGATATCGTGTTAACAAAGTTTTCAGGGTTTGACCCCTGGTGACCCCAGATGACCTTTGACCTTCACCAAAAATGATAGGGTTCTTCCTCTTACCATAACACATCTGCACACTAAGTATGAAACTCATCCAAGCTTCCTACCTCAAGATATTGTGTTCACAATGTTTTCAGGGTTTGACCCCAGGTGACCCCAGGTGACCTTTGACCTCCACCAAAAACAATAGGGTGCTTCCTCTCAATGTGGGGCATTTATGTACCAAGTTTGAGGACTGTCAGAGCTTCCCTTCTTGAGATATCGTGTTAACAAAGTTTTCAGGGTTTGACCCCCGGTGACCCCAGATGACCTTTGACCTCCACCAAAAACAATAGGGTTCTTCCTCTCAATATGGGGCATCTATGTACTAAGTTTGAGAACTGTCAGAGCTTCCCTTCTTGAGATATCGTGTTAACGAAGTTTTCAGGGTTTGACCCCCGGTGACCCCAGATGACCTTTGACCTTCACCAAAAATGATAGGGTTCTTCCTCTTACCATAACGCATCTACAAACTAAGTATGAAATTCATCCAAGCTTCCTACCTCAAGATATTGTGTTAACAATGTTTTCAGGGTTTGACCCCAGGTGACCCCAGGTGACCTTTGACCTCCACCAAAAACAATAGGGTTCTTCCTCTCAATATGGGGCATCTATGTACTAAGTTTGAGAACTGTCAGAGCTTCCCTTCTTGAGATATCGTGTTAACGAAGTTTTCAGGGTTTGACCCCCGGTGACCCCAGATGACCTTTCACCTCCACCAAAAATGATAGGGTTCTTCCTCTTACCATAACGCATCTACATACAAAGTATGAAATTTATCCAAGCTTCCTATCTCGAGATATTGTGTTAACAAGGTTTTCAGGTTTTGACCCCTGGTGACCCCAGGTGACCTTTGACCCCCACCAAAAACAATAGGGTTCTTCCTCTCAATATGGGGCATCTATGTACCAAGTTTGAAAACTGTCAGAGTTTCCCTTCTTGAGATATCATGTTAACGAGCAAAGTGTCACAAACACACACACACACACACACGCACATACACACATACATACACACGCCATCATGACTGCATAGGTTTCTCTTTTCATCGAAACCAATAATCCTTTTATTATGCTTTACAACCAGTACTCAAAGACGAATGCCTGTACCCAAAGACTGAGGCCTGTATCCAAAGACTGATGCCTGTACCCATAACCAAGTTACCTGGGGAAGAAACACTAGAAAAGTGCAAGGTTACCAATCCCAGGTACTGCAATAAATATTAACCTTTGAGCTACAGTATTATCTAAGCTAGATATCAAAGAGTTATTAATTGTGATTTATCTATGGTAATTTCTATGGGTGTCACTTGTATAAAACAATGGCTGTTATCTGCTGCAGTATTGGAACACACATACTACTCCCTGTACATCTGGAGGAAAATTTTTTTTTGTTTTCAAAAAAAAAGTGCAAAAAGAAAGATACCTTTGTTTTTCTTTTAACTTTACAACCACCTTTCTCCTCCATAATCCCATGTTATCGGAATGTAAATGCATTGGAGGCATGGAAATTTTATGAACTTTGAGTTCCCCACAGAGAGGTCCTGTCCCTATTAACTTCAAGGTCAACACAACAGACTGGAAAAACAAAAGACTTGCTCATCACTTGTGAGGAGGTGATATAACCCCTGCTTGCCTCAAGCTCACTTTTGCTGACATCTCAGGAACTACAGTACACGTCCGAATTGAATTAGTTTCACCAAATTGCTTAGATTTAGTTCCTCTTTTACACATAAAAATTTTTGCTTAAACCCTTCCTTTAACGTTTTGAATATTACCACTGGATGAGTATCAATATTTCCTTTGAGTCTTATAAACTTATATGGCTAGTATCTGGACTAAAAGTCATCAGGCTCTCACTATGTTACATCTAAAAACAGTAAAACATTGATTGGAATTGTATCACAATCCTTGTTTACTACAGTGCATAGATGTCATTCATTCATAGCGTTTCGTTTTTCACTGCTAGTTTTTACAACATTAATATTTTTTTCAAACTTTTCTGTTTATCTACCAGTCAGTGTCAAACTTTATCTAGGTTTTTGTACCTACAATTTGGGACTTATACTCCTACAAAGTTCTTACTTCCTATGATGAGGTCTTATGATTATCTATCCATTAAGCGTGGGCGGGTTACCCTACTCTACTTCAGAGTCCTGATTCCTTGCCATGAGTCAAGTAGTGATTCCACTTTCCTTGGGATTGCAGCTCCTGGGGAATTTTTCAGTACAGTCGAAAATGTGCACAACAATCATAATTTGTAGATAACATAAACTGATTATTTCTCAGGTTATAAGAAAGTATTACAAGGCAATTTTGGCTCTTTTGGATTTTTTAACAAGTTTTCTTTTCAGTTGGCCACCAGGATACTCCCCACCCTCTGCAAGGCCTGAAGTGTAACCTTGCCAGTGTATTAAATTACTTATTAGTGGTAGGTTAGAACTGAAAGCTTATAGCTGCTGAGGTATATTCTCCTGCATCAGTTTTGACCTCAATGAGAGGAGTAATGACTACATTCAGAGTTACAAATAATAGGGCAAGGGGGTACCTCACTCCAAAACTATTGGTGTTTCCCAAGCTTTACTATCCATCCAATAAACATCACCTTTTCCATTTCTTTGGGGAATTTTGCCAAAGTAGTCAGAACTGAATAGACAAAGTCATGAATTACTGTACCATCTGTTGAATTATTGCCAGGAAATTGCTTTAAAATATGTTAACTTTCCAAGTATCGAACTGTCTGCCATATAGGACGAAGTGGGAATCCAACAGGGCATTCCATACGAACAGTGTTTTGAAAATAATTTTACCAGAAAATTGTTTTATAAATAGTTATCGTGAAATATTTTACACAAAATGAAACAACATCAGCAGTTAAAAATGCTGGAAAATATTTCTGAACTAAATTTAATCTGCTGCTAAAATCCCTTCCCAAACTATGGGTAGCAACCCAAAATGGGTTGTCATAATTTACTGTAAGAGTGGGTCACAAGCTTAGATAAGTTTGTGGCCATCTCATATCTAACTGACAAAAATCAGATAAATATACGTACACTGCCATGTGGCAGGCTGTTGAAAAACTGTAAAGATGTGGTCACAGCAATTGTGGGGAATCAATCACCAATCAGAAAACTTTGGAAACCATCAATGTATCCCATAATGCACCAACCAATAGCTGTACGAACAACTCTTACCTCCAACATCAACAAAGTGCTTTGAAGAAAGCCCAGACCTCGGGGCTACTCTTCCGTAACATCCATCAGGAAGGGCAACAGAAATCCCTGTACTAACCAAGCACTTCCCTAGGGCAGGAATCCATGTATCTTGTGAGCTGTTGGAGAAAACAGTATGTACAGTACCACTTTAACAGTCTATTTCAGTTTTGGTCTCCTGAAGGGTTGCCTTTGGCATTCATTCACAATTCCTTTGCAAGATAGTCATTGTAGTTTAAAGTTAAATATGTGTCAAAATATGCAGACTACTAATTTGATTGATACTGTGTACATTAATACATTAAATATTAATAACTTAACAGTGTTGGCTTGGAAGGATTACCCAACTCTACCTCAGAGTCGTGACTCATTGATGGATGTCCAGCAGCGACGCCATTTTCCTTGAAATATTAACTCCCAGGGAATATTCATTCAATGTAACAGGGCTCAAAATAATGGGGGCTCGTGGGCCCGATGCTCCTAGAAATTCGCTCGGGCCTGAAGCTTCTACAGGGAAAGGGGCCCGGTTGGCTCCTAAATATTTCAAGTCTAATTGAACAGTCTGAACGTGAACCTCTCCATTCACAATTCAACAATCTTATATCTCGCACAGCCTGTGTATTCCTATACTATAACAGTCACTAAATCCCTGCGAAACACACCTTATTTCTGAAATCAGTTCACATCGCTCATAAACAGTCTGCTTTGTCACAACACGGAAGATCACTCAATGCAGACATACACTGATGTCAGTCATGAGAAATGTAGGTAGAGCCTCACAAGATCAACTGAAGAAGACGGTTGGCGGGAATTGAACAGTGCCCTTCATTTTACTGGGTAATAACTTCCGGAGTTATGAGAAAATTTTGAAAATGTACACTACATGCAACATGGTCTAAGAGGGTGTGGACAGACTGGTTTCAGGCTAGTTTCTGCCTAAGCTTGCCTTAATTATACCCATACTACATGTTTCCAAGCACATAAAAAGCACCTGTACACTTTATCAGTCCTATTTTATTTGTAAGTTTTAGGCCCCTTGATTTCTCATTTGGCCCCTAGATTCCATTCCAGCAGGCCCACAAAGGTTGAAGGCTTATTTCGACCCCTGTGTAATATGCAGAAAAATCATAGTTTGGAGTTAAATTTTGTGTTTTGTGGCAGGTTTTATTGAAGTATTCTAACTCCATTGGCTTTTGGTATTTTTCTTTACTCAATCATGTTTTCCCTTCTGTTGACCACTATGAATCCCCATCATCAGCAGTTCAGTACCTCAGCCATTAATGCCTGAAATGTATGCCAAGTCTGATAGTAACAGACAGTTTACAGTTGTCCTGAAATATGTTCCAGCATGCTATATGACGTAATTTAAGGAGTTGTAACTCTGTTCAGAGTCACAACTAATACTGTAGGGCTACAGGTACCCAACTCCAAAACAACTAGGGTTTTCCAAGCCTACCGTAGTACAGGGGCTGTTGGCACTAAGAACTGTAATGAATGCTACTAGTACTTTGTGATAAAAATTTGGCTTTTTGAAGAAAGTAAAATTCCAGAAAACATGAGTGATACAGCTCAGGAAAGTAGATGCAGACAAGGATGACAAACTATTAAATAATTCTTTTTACTTGGCCAAAGTATTTCAAAGTAATGACATTCAGGGTTTCCCCTAGGTTTTAGAGAGTCTGAGAGTGTGAGGTGGTATTAGCCCATGGGTGATATGGTGCCAGCTTTGAAGGGAGAACTATCAATACTTCTATGGCTAGTACAGTAGAGGTAGTAATTATAGCAAATTTCTGTGAGGTGGTGGCCAAAAACTATGAGCTGGGTGCCTCACAAAAAGAATGCCAGGGGAAACCATGACATTAATTATTAACAATCATAATATCACATTTTAAAGGCGAAACAGTATCCAGTAGGCAAGGATGTAGCTATGGTGGGCGGCACTGGGCGGTGACACCCAGCACTCAGTCCCACCCAGCACTCTAGGCAAACACGTCTCCCCGCCCACCACAAATCTGCCTACCGAGACCTAAAACTAGCCCTAAATTTACTCCCTAAAGTAAGATGAGGGAAAAATGAAAAATTAATGGCTGAAAAATGGAGTAGATGTAATGGGGGTGGGTTGAGGTGCTTTCCCCAGATCAGACAATTATCCGGCACTCAAATTTGGCTAGCTACATCCCTGCCAGTAGGTGCTAGTTGAAGTAGTACAAGGGGAAAAAATTTAACCCAACAAAAAAGAGATTGGTTATTGGTTGTTGAACTTTGCTCATACCTACCTGTTTAGCATAAAGTTACTGGTAGGTCTAGTAGCATTTCACTTTTCATACCAAATCACAACATGAAACTGAAAACCTTGTACCAGTGTCACTTTAGTGTCAAAGGGCAATCAGGGGCCATCTCCTCCTAGCCCTCAATCAGGGTTTTACAACTAAAGAATCACTGATGCAGGCTACTTTCCCCAAGAGTTGGTTGGGAAAGAATTTGGTGTTTGTCCAAATGAATGCAATCACAGCTACCCAATAACAAGTCAGTACTACTTGACAAATCCCTCAGGAAGGAAATTTATAATACTTCTGTACATACATCATAATTAGGCCACAGACCTGTGGAGGAATGGAATTTGAAAACTGGGACAAACTTTCAGAATATGTGAGGGAGCTTCGGTCCCAACCCTCTCTAGAGTACATTATAACCAGCTTCATTTCTAATTTTCTCCCCATCAGCATCCTCTCATTTCCTGTCCCTCTTCTCTATTCTCATCTTTCCATTCCTAAATTCTGCCTAAAGCCACGTTTTGGCTTACTTCTACATAAAAGATGATCAGCCCTTTCCTCATCCCCTCTAATAGTTCTCATGAGTAAAATTCAGTTTGAGCATGATATGAAGTAACCAGGTTCATTGCCAGACTTTGTTGGGGGACTCCCCCCTGCCCTTTTTTTTGTAGCCAGTATCAGAGAACTGTTTTTTGGGAGGGAGGGGTTATCTACTAGTATGCATAAAAAAAAGAGGGATTTAAGTTCACTTTTGATTTATTAAAGACAAATTCTGGTGAAATCTGCACTCACTACCCACATGGGGATCTCAAGATGGTAGCAGATGAAATTATTAACCCACAGTGAACTATTTTAAAAGTAAGCTGAGGTGACATCACAACTTCAATATAATCAATATTATTCTGCAAACTTAACACCCAATGTTTACTCCCACACAGTGGTTTGAAAGATCAGTTTTCAAAGGCAACATTCTTAATTGTTGGCCTTGAGCAGTTGAAGAGCTGGTTGAGGAGAAAGAGATTGTTGGAAAAATTGGATAAATTCAGTAAATACTGTATTGCCAAAAATTAGCATAATTTTAGTAACTGTGAATGTGAATGGGATATACTGCATACTGCAACTGGGTTGAAATTCAGAGTTTGTGATGATCAATCCTTGGAAAAATTGCAATGAGTGATCACTTTTATAATATGTAAACCTGTGCAGAAATTGCTTATAACCAGGACTCTTTTGTCAGACACCATTTTGATAATGAACAACGAAAGTCACACAATAATGGGCTGGCTAAATCAATGCTTCCAATCTCATTCTTTTGCAATCTGAAAGCAAGACAGGCACAGGCATTTCGCAGACACCACATTCCTTTCATATCCCCAGTTCAAGGTCAAAACAACAGAGCTCTGAAAAAATACATTGCTCATGAATGTGATGTAAGATGACATAACTGCTGCTGGCTTTAAGTTCACTTCAAATATGGAACAAATTTATGTTAGTAACCACACTGAGTTTAAAGAAAGTTTTAACAGAATACTTTTATTTCGTTCCTTTGACATATTCCAACTATACTTTTGCTGAAGCCCTTCCTTCAGGGCACTAGTGGATTTCCCTAGGCCATCCTGTAATAGCAAAGTCACTGGAAATTAGGGCTGTGAACGTTTAGCAAAATTACTAAACGTTTAATCACAAAATTTTGCGATGGTTTAGCGATTAATCGCAAGTCTATGATCAACATAGAGACTTTAAACATGCCCTTGAACATGATGAATATGTAAAATGCATTAGTGACCTCCGGAGACAAACGGTGCTGTAGTTTCCATGAAGACATACTGTAGTTTCCATGAACCTCAAACACGCATCCTCATAGAAGCTCAACTTTGATGTCGTATGTTTACGTGTGTGCCATTTGTATATAATTATGTATTTCACTTTTTCAAAAAGAGTTAAAGTGAACATTTAATTTTCTGTAATGACTGCAGATTGTATTTTATTTCAAACTGAAAAACGGATTTTGCGATTAATCGCTGGTAGCTTTGTACTAAACGTTTATTACACATGCGATCGTTTAGCGATTAATCGCTAAATGGTCACAGCCCTACTGGAAATTGTGCTTTGAACAGGAAGTTGAGGTATTTGGTTTAGCCTAAGCCTGGTCTAATGCAGGGTCTCATTCTAATGTACAGTATAGATCATAGGCAATGTTGAAATGCTTTGTGAAATACGCTTATCAATTGAATGACGCCCCCATTAACCCCAGGCATGGTCCGTTATTGCCATCAATGTTGTCAACACACGTTCAATGTGCTTACTGGTAAATGTCATGACTGTTCCTGAGGAGCAATGCTGAAGGTTGGCATTTCTGTACAAAGAGTGGCAACTGATTCACCTCTTTGTCACTCTGGTGACAGACAATTTTGGCACAGTTATGGACATACACTTGGGTAACACCACAGGAACCAGGGGGGGGGGAGGGCGGGGAGGGGCATCCAAAATGTGTTGAGGCAAAAGTATGCCTCTGGTTCCCTCTGTAAAATTTGTCACAAACTTGCACCAATTTTTCCTTAAAATTTACACAATACAAATTGCATCTAAGCCTAAGAAAACTCAACTATTCACAGATCTATCTATGAGCACCCTCAGCTGCAGCCCTGAACTGGGAAGAGCTTCCTATGCCTACGAGTATAATACTGTCATTGGTGTTAAAATGACCCACATTTGACTGGCCATGCCCATGGCAAGTTGCTGTTGGGTGCATCATTCTATTGGTAGACAAAAGAGCAGCTGATTGGTTCACAAGGAGTAATGAGTCAGTTCCAGCTCTGCTAAGCATTTCATCAGAATCACTGTTCTTCTAATTATGGTACCACAGTTTCATAGCATTATAGGGGGTAACATTTCTCCATACACGGTTTACTTCCAGCCCCCCCCCCCCCAAATCATCAAAAGCACCTGTCTAATACACCTCTCAGACAATGCTTCTGTAGCCAACACCAAGTTTAAACTGCTCAGTCACACCCTCAAAATACTTTGTGTGAGTACAGTGTCAGCATAGACCCTTTTCCAAATAGCAACTACAAAGGATTATGGGATAGACTTTAAGTACGCATTTCTTTTTTGTCCACAGTAAAATGCCACTGACAAAAACGACACACACCAAAACTCGATCCCACAATCCTTTGTAATTGCTATTTGGAAAAGGGTCTATGGACTGCACAAGTCATCATGGACCAACCAGACTGAAGCTTCTGTTTGAATTGATGTCAATTAAAGTGCAGTCACCCAGGGTTGGCATTTTCCTGGGAAAAACCTGTTTTTCCCGCTTAGTGGTAAAAACCAGGTAAAAACCGAGAAAAACTGGTAAATACCGGTAAAAGCCGCTTCCATCTTGAAAACTGTTGTTACATGTCTGTTATATGCAGGGTCTACAATAGGCAGGGGCGGCGCCAGGGTATTTTGAAAGGGGTGGCAAACGTGGGGTGAGTAATCGCCGTCCTGCGAGAGGGGTCGAAGGGGAGGAGGATACCCCTCCTTTTTGAGAAAATTTTGTTAATTTAAGGTTGCTTAGATGCCAAATGGTGCTTTCATTTGTTATATTTTTGTACTGTCACCCCACCCCCACAAAAGTATGCCTTAAAAACGTTATTTAGACTATTTTATTTTTTGAGCTAAAAGCCATAGGGGCGGCAAATGCCTGCCCTGCCACCCCTGTGGCGCCGCCTCTGACAATAGGCAAAATACTGGTCATGACAGGTATGAAGACAGTCTCTTAGCTTCATTTTAAGCTATTTTATCACAACTTAATTTTACTTTTTGTGGGATAAGAGTATTTTTCATATAGCACTTATTTTGACACTATCTCCTTCCCCGCAGTACAGTAGGTATTGCCTGTTGCCCCAAAGTGTTATAGGCCTACCCCCACCCCTCCAAAATTCTTTAGGCCTACTGTATTGCTCAGATACTTCACAAATACAGCCTATTGAGGTAAACTTTAATGCAGGCGGCTCAATGGAAACTGCTTCAAACTGTATAAGGCACATATGGGCCCAATTATGTCCACTGTATTGAGCCACACACATTACACACAATCCAATTGTTTGCCTTGAAGCACACCAGGGATGTCACTACGCCGGGCGTCGGTACTAGTTAATTGCGTCCGCCACTCATGTTAGAATAAAAACATTCCACCCAGCACTTTTTCCCAATAATGGTACTATGATTTTATGATTTTTGAAAGAAGTTTGGATGTAACATTAATCTCAGAATGAGACGTCCAATTGGCGCATTAATTAAGAGTGCAGAAAAATATTCACATCTTCTCTAAATCCGAGGATGGTGATCACTAAAGGGTCACAGTCAAGAATTACCAGGCACTAAGTTTAGCCTGGTGACAACCCTGATGCACCCATAGTCCAATTATTATAACCTCATGCATGAGTGATTAAACACTTCAAATTGGACAATAAAGTGAGGTGAATTTAGGTTGCTCTTTCCAAGTTTTTGTGATGTGTTGCATTATATGGGCTGACGAACTTTCCATGTAACAAAACCAGATGTGACATACAACATGACAAAGCATAGCCTACTACGGAGGCACCAACAGATCTGTACTTGTCAATTCTCTACGTTCTAGAATTATGTATAAGCAGAATGGAAAATAAAGTCGGTTGATGTGAGCATCCAGTTTATGCTTGATTTACAATACTCCTTAGGCTAATTTGTAGCAAACCCACAAAGTTATTAATCATGGCTTCACTTTGGATTAACCCTACCCCTACCCTAAAAAGTATTTTTCTTGTAGTTTTTATGCTCTTCCACAAGTTCCACATCATTTTTTAAAAATTCTATATAATTTCTGGTTTTTCCCAGTTTTCCCAACTCATAGGCCTAGGTGGGAAAAACCTGGTAAAAACCGCCTGGTAAAAACTGGCCAACCCTGCAGTCAGTCACCAGTAAAAATTTAGAGCTACATGATCATATTCCTCAACATGTTTGGGGTGATGAAACAGCCCCTTTTGAAGAATTTTCTTTTTCACAAAAATGGAGCGTAGGCCTATCTCCTCCCGACTGGAAAACATGTATGTTACGCCGAAGATCTTCGGCATGCAGTAAAGACCTTATACGCCAATTTCATGGCGTGATTTTCTTGTCTTTTACATACACACTGTACTTAAAACACAGTACAACAATTTGGCGTGGCGTAAAAGTTGAGAAAACAGGTGACTGGCGTAAAAATTCGGTGTAGGAAATACGAACTTTCCAGACGGGTATCTCCTACTATCGTTCCAAATGGGATTCCTGCATGGGCTAGCTTACTTTTCTATCTAAACATGGGGTCATCCCATTTTAATCAGACTGATGGAAATCCTAACCATGATGCGATGCACAAATAGGCTACCTAATTTACTGTTACATACACTGCCTGTTCTCCAGTAGGCCTAGCTCTCAATCAGTGATATACTTCTTCAAGGTCAAGGAGCAAAGTGCTATAATGGAGCATGGAGTGTAGGGCCTGATCGGGGATTTAGTTCTCCATTGGCTACGCCAGAAGCCAACGGTAAACGTATGCCTCTTCTAACGTTAGAGTGCTTTTCCATGTGGCATGGTCTTCCAGACTACCTATGCTGCATACTGTAGGCCACTTCGTTTGCAGCTAAGCTTAATTTTAAGACAAAGTTGATTCCTGGCTAGGCTTGGCTTAGTGTTCATGATCAAAATGATACTCTACCTGTACAAATCAAGACCTGCAGACTGTGCAGATCCCCGCGTAGGCACGACAGCATCCTCGGTGAGTTTGCGTATTTGTAAAGCGGGAGTATGTTTCGCAACAGGCATCTCAACCGGAGTCTGAACTGGCATTTCTGTTCTACTTCGCTTGCTCGGGGGTGAAGAGATTGAGCTGCTTATCATCATAATCTTGGAATAGCCTGTCAAAAATTTCGCTGTTGTCCGGTATACAGGAAGAACCGATACCATCTGAATTCTTAAAAGTAAGATAAACGTGTCTTCAACATGTAATTGGCGCTTCTCTTGGACCAGCTGACCTGGATCAATACAGAGCTGGGTGCATTCATGTATAATACGAGCCAGTAAGGTAACGGTATATTCCACTCAAACCTGTCGAGCTGGCAAACAAGTAGGAATTGCCAGCCGATCCTGGCATAAGGTACAAGGCCAGATAGTGATCAGTACCTTCGGCCGGGACCACTTCTACTTGACCCGACCAAAACTTACGTAGTTGACCGTGTAATCCTGGACCCAAAACCTGTGAGTGTATGTGCTCACAACGTTTTGAACTTGGCAACGCTGCTCTTTGCACTTAGCACCACGAAGAAACCACACGTACCGTGCGCTTATTTACACAAATCCAGGGTAGGAAATCACGTTGCCAACTAAACGGGGTCAGAAACGGTCACATCTGTCACCAACCCATTGTGCGCTATAAAAGTACCGCAGTAGGAAAAGCAACCACTGAATTGCTCTGATGCGAAATACTCAACTCAACATCGTTTTCACTCCAACCAATGCACGTAAGTGAAAATGACGTGGTCACCGGACCCAGAGAATTACCATACCCTGTCGTATGATTAGTGACGTCGCCAGACTGGGGGAGTGGGACTGGGGAAAGTGGGACTGGAGAAGTGGGACTGGGGAAAGTGGGACTGGGAAAAGTGGGACTGGGGAAAGTGGGGAGGGACACGGGGGTACAACTTTCATCTGGAGGGACACACTAACATGAACGACTGAGACGTGTTGGGGCGTCGTGGGTAACGTAAAGCGGCGTCCATGTTAAAGTGCTCTAGTAAAGCACTCCTTTGTAGCACAATGGGGCCCATGGGCCTCCCATAGGGCAAATGGTGGGGTATCGAGGCGAGGATCCAGGAGGACTGCAGTATTAACAAAATTGTGGCCATTAGAATGAAGTAGGGACCGCGGAAATGATTGCCTGACGAATGTAATAGCTCAGTGTCTTTTTTTTCTCTGAAAGGGGAGGCAGGGGTTGGTAGACCACTTAAACAATTACTTTCTGTCGCACACATTAACATCCAAGGAACGACCCCCCCCCCCCACAAACACGCACACACATACACACATACTCTTACAATGCGGTAAAAACAAATAGAAAAAGTTGTCCTGAAGTCTGTGTTGCAGCACTTCGCCAGACGGATAAGTTAATTGACATTGCCTCTACAGGAAGGGGCCGATGCTGACACATTCATCTGTGGGTCTGGAAGTAAGACAACACCATTAATGTTCAGGGTTATAACGCCCGAGTCCGGACCCGAACTCAATCCTGGACTCCAGGAGCGTCAATCCGTATTGAAGTGAGGGCAGGCGCGGATCCAGGGGGGCCTGGGGGGCTGGGCCCCCCCCCCTTGCCACGAAAAAAAAACGAAAGGAGAAAAAAAGAAGAAAAAGAAAAAAAAAGAAAAGAAGAAAGAAAAATTAAGAGCAAAAAATAAATAAAAGTGTCTAAGAACGTATTCAAAGTATATATTTCTGTAGGGGTTGGGTGGAGCTATCGCTGGATTATCTCTTTATATATCTTTCAAAGTGGTTGGCGACGAAAGGAGCGCTACAATGTTCGACAACAGGTGAATAGCTGAGTAATGATCCTTGACTTAAGATCTAAATAAGTAAACATCGTGACATATGTAGTAAGGGCTCGGCTAGCTGCACTGACATTTAGTAACAATTTTGTGTTAAAGAGTGAAATTTTTTGTAATCAAGAGGGATTGAGACGCAAAGTTTTCGCCATACAGACCTTTCAGAATGAATACAGAAGACAAGCTGTCAGGTGACGTAATATTGTGCACAGAAGCACCGGCTGTTGCAGCTAAGTAGCGGCGTGTATACCCTATTCGATTTCGAAACTGTCTGAAAAGTTTTAAAATGAACTCAAAAGGCTTTTAAGCTACAGACAGTGGCGTCGGCACAGTGGGCAATGGGTGACGTGTGTCCCCCTTCCCCATCGATTCTTGAAAATTTTTAAAAGGTCCCAACAGTCGTTTAAGCTTCAGATTTCTGTGGAGGGTGTAGGGTGAGATGTATTATTGATGACTGGTTTAATTGTTCTAACCATTTTCTTTCACAAACTGTTCTCAAACTATGATAAGTTTTGGAAATTCTTGACAAATTCCAAATTTTCGCACGCTCCGCTAGCGTCAAGCCTTGTGTCAGAGTTGTCCTTATTATCAATAGCTTTCGGTAACTACGGGGAACAAAGGAGCAAAAGTGCTTTTTAAGAATTCTCGGTCAGAAGATTCGTTTCTGAATAGCATAGGTTGGTGGGAAAGTGACAGTGTCCGATGCAGGTTCTGAAATGCAGGTTTTGTCATGGACTAATATTTTATTCAAAATTTCGGCGCGCTTCGCGCGCATACGACAGGGTTTACACTCGATTTTATATACCATTGACAAAGCTATGATGCAAGAAATTATTCCAATGGAACATTTTCTAAAAACTACATCTCCTTCTCTGTAGGGCTCTCATCATTATGGGATCTTTGACTAATCTAGTCTAGCACATGATTTGAAAGATTGTAAGTACGTAATTGCCGTTGCTTATTTTCAAAACATTTAACCGCGACGTTCAATAATAAGGAAAATCTTTTTTGAAAGGAATTTTGCCTGTCCACCATCCCTCTTGTTTTACCTAAAAAGAAGGTGATATATCATATCTCCTCCCATATGAATGTCGGGTAGTGAGAATCCCGTTGGTCACTCTTTTGTGTACTGTAACTAATTTAGAGCTCCCGGGAGGCTCTAAACTGTTTGGTTTGGTTTGGTTTATTCGGTACTAAGACATTAAAACAACAAATCACAGGAAAAGTAAAAGAGACATAAAACAATAAAAGGAGACAAAAGAAAAAAACAAGAGTACAAAACAGAGTACCAGGGATAAGCCCAAAAAGCCTTGAAAAGGCTTAATTCCATTGGGGTCCCTTTAAGGACGGAACAACCGAGCAAGAGACAATTGAAAAAAAATAAGAAGTATTGCACTAAAATAAAGATTAAGAGGAGAGACGTGGGATAGCAAGGGCTAAATTAAAGATTGATTTTGGTCTACTATGCGTGATTTATTGGCAAGGTGGGTTTTAACCTGCAATTTAAAACTGTGAGTGCTCTTAATCTGTTTAATGGAATTGGGGAGAGCATTCCAGTGATTGATGGCTGTAAAGAAGAAAGTACGATCAGCAAGGCCCTTGACTTTGGGAACAAGAAAATTGAAAGGGCTACCCCTGGTACAGTGTTGGTGAATGGCACTGAATCTAGTAAAATTAAACTTAAGATATTCTGGACAAATGTCATGAAAAATCTTAAAGACCAAATTAAGCTTAAGTTGTTGGACCCGGTCATCAACAGATAAGAATCCTACACTGTCCAACTCAGCCTGCCCAATGTGAAAACGTGGACCCCTGTCAAGAATAAATCTAACAATTTTATTTTGCAATATTTGGAGCTTATTTTTATAATGCTGGGAAATAGCGGAGTACCAGGAGGTGCAGGAATAATCAAGGTAACATTGAATCAGAGCAGAACATAGAATCTTACGAGAACTTCTGTTTAGAGAGTTGGAATGTCTATACAAAAATTTTAAGCGAGCACCAGCTTTCTTTAGAATGTTACAAACAATATGTTCACCTGACAGGGTCTCATCCAGGACAATTCCTAAGTATTTAACAGAATTAGAAGGTTTAATCAGATTCCCGTTACAAGAGACAGAAAGGGGGGTGGATTTCTTTAACATAGCTTTGGATCCAAAAAGGATAGATTCGGTTTTTCCCAAGTGAAGTGAGAGTTTGTTATCAACCAACCACTCTCTGCAAGACTCTAGTTCATTACTTAAGCTAGAACTGATGTTACTAACATCTTTGTCCGAAACAATAAGGGCACTGTCATCGGCATATAGAAGAAGTTTACAATTAACACTTATAGGCATGTCATTAACATAACAAAGAAACAAAAGGGGTCCAAGTATACTGCCCTGAGGTACCCCACAGGTAATGATAGTAGGGTCAGAGTTGACACCATTGACACTGACGAGCTGCCTCCTGCCCCCCAAGTAAGATTTGAACCAGTCTACATTAGAAAATCCCATAGCCCGAAGTTTGGAACAGAGTATGTTATGATCTACAGTATCAAAAGCCTTCTGAAGGTCTATTAAGACCATTCCGGTATAGTTGCCTAACGAAGACTGACTGCGGATATAATCACTTAAATGAACGAGACAAGTTTCGGTGGAGAAGCCACCTCTAAAGCCGGACTGAAAACCATATAAGATATTATTTTCCTTCAGGTACTTCTCCATCTGAGTGAAAATAGCTTTTTCGAGTAGTTTTGAGGCAACACTGAGAATACTAATGGGCCTATAATTGCTAACATCCAACCTACTTTGCTTTTTGAAAAGAGGCTTTACACGAGCATACTTAAAATCAAGGGGAACAGTACTAGTTTCAATGAATAAGTTGATAATATGAGTCAGTTGATCTTTTAAAACATCAGCTCCGTCTTTAATAAATCTGGCAGGGATCCCATCAAGACCAGTGCCTTTACTAATTTTCAAAGCACATATCTCGTTGTACACAAAATCAGTTGACACCTTACACAATTTGAAAGAATTAGAAACAATTTTCATCTTGTTATAATAATTCTTGAAGGCACTGGAATCAAAATCAAATTTGCCGGTGGGTTGAGGCAAGTCTTTAACAAGAGAACTAGAAATTTTAGTGAAAAAGTCGTTAATATAGTTAGCAACACCCTTTTGGGCAGAGCAAACCTCACCATCAATGTTGAGAACAATCTGTGCCTCATTGTCAGGTGTAGAGCTATAACCCAGGGACTTGAGATGTTGCCACAGCTTTCTGGGATTAGCTTTATCCTCGGCAATTTTATCAAGGAAGTATTTACTTTTAGCGTGTTTAACGTCCCTTTGTACCTTGTTTCTGATTTTAGTATAGGTTGAATAGAGATCTTGGTTACGATCTCTTTTGAATCTGTGTAGAAGCTGGTCCCGTAGCCTAATACTATCAAGAATCTCACTGGTCATCCATGGTTCAGTACGTTTCTTTAAACGAATTTCTTTAATGGGGGCAATGTTATCAATTAAACCAGTAAAGATCCTTTTAAAAACGCACCAAGCCTTGTCCACATCACTGCAATAAACTTCAGACCAGTCGGTGGTTGTAATAGCGGTCACTAAGCTTTGTTTGCTGTAGTGTTTAAGCGAGCGCACCTTAATGGTGTTGTGATGGTGGCTAACTTGCTTTTTGTGAGCCCTTTTGCGAGTACAATAAATAAGAAAATGATCGCTAAGGCCTATGCTAATGGTACCAGACTGGGAAAGTTTGTTGTCGTTATTGCAGATAATGTGGTCAAGAAGAGAGGAACATGAATCAGTCACCCTGGTGGGTGAATCAATAACCTGTTTGCAAGCAAACGTTGATGATAAACAATTCAATTTATCATATAAAGAACCAGTTTTTCTAAGAAAATCAATGTTCAAATCACCGAGTATGGTAAGTTCACAATCTGCTCTGATATGGGAAATAGTGACTTCAAGAGCACTGATGAAATTGTAGTCGTCAGGAGGGCGGTAACAGGAACACACGGTTATTGGCTTGCTTTTAGGGAGTAGGAGATCTACCCAAACAGCCTCAGTTTGATCGCAATTGAGGTCTAACCGGGAATTAAAGGCGACCTTGTTACTGACATAGAGACAAACACCCCCACCGTTCCTATTCCTGTCGCGTCGAAGTACACTGTAACCTTCAATGGAAATCTCCGCATTTGTGACAGAGTCGTCAAGCCAGGTCTCAGATAAGGCTATAATGGTCGCTTTGGTTCTGACGGCAAGTAATTTCAGCTCTGAAAGTTTAGGTATGAGAGACCGAACATTGAGATGGATGAAATGAAGTCCCTTTTGGTTAAAACATTCAAACTGCTCATCAAGAGCTGCGGATGGTTTGGTCATTCTTCCATCATCAGTGTTGGCAATGTCGATATTCATATCATTGACGTCTGGGTGGGAACTGGTATCACCAAAGGGGAGAGATTGCAAGGTGCAGCAATTGCAAAGAAAGTTAAAATCAGATCCATCTGCCACTAGAGTATCATAGACAGCATCAGATATGATATAGGTGCACCTTATGTGAACCCACCTCTCACAGCCATCGCAGGATACTGCTTTACTTCTGGCGGTAACGCCTTTACTGCAATGCACACAAGGATGCCTGGGTTTTCTAGAGGCACAAGGACCTGGGTTAGAGGCGATGTCACCAGCGAGAATGAGGAGAAGAGAGGTTGTGATGAGCTTATGACTTAGCTTATGTTTGTGCTGGATGAGGCCAGACAGGGTTGTGGAGTGAGAAGACGGTAATTTACAGGAAACTCCATAATTACAAAGATAAGATGTAAGGGACAGGTTGTCATTAATCACTGTAGGAATCGTCCAATGATCCCTCGAGAGGTCGGGTAAGTCATCTAGAAATGGCGGACTAACATTCTGGATTCTTATTGTACCAGTGATGATGATAAAAACCAGTTTGGCAATCCAGTGAAAATTCATACAAGGGAACATAGTGACTGGCTGTCAACATGACCAGGTTCAATAAAAGCTATAAAATGATTAAGATGGATAAAAGCTCGAAAGAAAGTTATAAAAACAGGCAGAAGCAACTGGCAAAAGCACTGTGACAACGGGCTGGCAACGGCGGTAGAGATATCGTGGAATAGGTACTCACAGTATTAAAGTGTGCACAATCATCCAAAACAAAACGTCCATCGAAACACGTTCTCTACTAGACAACTTTGATGAGAGGTTTACCCCCAAAGGTTTACCTTTCTAGCTTTTAAGCTTGTAGTTGTTCTTTCCTTTGTGATAAGCTAGATAACTTCAGAGGTTCATGTGACACTATGAACCTTGGAACGTGTATTTGTCTTATTTTAAAATTCCCGCCGAAAGCTTGGCGCTGCACCTTGCAATGGGTTAAACAGATCTCTGTCAACCTTGGATATCCTTTTAAAATGTAAAGGAAAAATTTTATTATAGTCCAAGAATGTTTCTGTGGACTCCACGCAGGTATAATTGCGTGTACAATTTTCCCATGGGCGTGGATCATGCGGGACGGGGGAGGACGCGTCCCCCTCACTTTTTTGGAAGGGGGACATCGTCAAAAAGTCCCCCTCACTTTTTCAAAAATGATGGAATAGACTGCAATTATGCCTAGGAAAACGAAATTTTTAGAAGAAAAATAACCTAACTTAGTATCGAACCCACCTTCTAAATGATCACAAAAGGGAATTGACACCTTTAGTCATAGCAATGGTTTTAAATGTAAATTCAAATTTTCGGCGCCCTTCGCGCGCAATTGTTTCATCTGACTTCCTAAACCCGAATACCGTATAACGAAAATAAAACACTCATTATGGCAAAAATCTTTTCAAGGTACCTGCACGGGCTCATAATGTTGGCGTGTAAGTTTTAAGATAACTTAGATTCTCCGGAACTTCTGCAGGTACATATAGTAACTTATACTGAGCCATACACATCAAATTCCATGCAACATGAAAAGGTATAAAATCTCACTGACATAAGAACTGGAGCCGATTTCTGTGCTCTTAAAAATGCAATATTGCGAGAGCTCCCGGGGGCTTCGCCCCCTGGACCCCCACCGGGGCTTCGCCCCTGGACCCCGCCAGGGGCCCTAATGCGAGCCCCTGGACCCCATTCGTAGGGACTCGCGCCCGTGGTGCACCTTCGGTGCACATGAGATTTTCCATCTTGGGCCCCCCCCCCTCGGAATTTCTGGATCCGCGCCTGAGTGAGGGGGCACATGACTTAGCACAAACTACCAAACCCTTTGTTTTTGAAAAGGGCGTGTCCGTTTCTATAGGTCCTTTCCTGTGTCCCCTCTTGTGATGACTGACGTTGTCCTATTCTAATAAGGGTTAGGATTCCAAACATGGGCGTAGGCAGGATTCTTGTTTGGAGGGTACCAACTGCGGGGCCTGATTGCCGGTCTGGGGGAGGGGTCTAAGGGAGGGGATGTCCCCTCCCCCCTTTGAGAAATTTTTGAATATTTAAGTACTCTCAGATGCAATCTGGTGCAACATTTAGCATCAATTGAAGCCAATTTTTGTGTTCCATTACCAAATGTTTTTCAGAGTTCGATGGGCGGCATGGTCCCCTGCCCCCCCCCACCCTCTGGCTACGCCAATGATTCCAAAGTTAACATCACCATCATAGATGATCTGCCAGTTGAAGTACACGGAGTCCACTGAATTACTTCAAGATGTTACTTTAATCATGTCAAGAAAATAGCTGTAACCACGTTTCGCAGCGTGGATCATTGTCAGAGATCATGGACCCCAACCACGCCCGTAGCTAGGGTTATAGGTTTTGGCCCCAAATTCAGACTGGTTGGATGTTTTCCAACAGAGTGGCGGCGTGTAAATTGCACTGTGTTATGCACTCTGCGTTTTGTATACAGCTGTGGTGATGCTTCCTTTGTCACTACATAAAGGTGTCGTCCTGGGGGAGGGGGTGTCCCCTCCCCTTGAGAAATTTTGTTAATTTAAGGTTGTTTAGGTGCAAAATGGTGCTATCTTTGGGATATTTTTTGGAGCTGATCGTATATGGATGGAAAATGTCCATAATTTAGTGCATTCTAATTTTCCGGCTAGCTGGATGCTTTTACTAACTGCAGTGGCGACGCGTAAATTGCACCTTTTTTATACCCCTGCATTTGTATATACAGCAGTGGGAATCCTTCCTTTGTCACCACATGAAGGTTTCACCCTGAGGAGGGGTCTAAGGGGCTGGCGCGGATCCAGAAATTTTGAGGGGGGCCCAAGATGGAAAATCTCATGTGCACCGAAGGTGCACCACGAGCGCGAAGCGCGAGTTCCTACGCGTGGGGTCCAGGGGCGGAGCCCCGGTGCGGGTCCAGCGGGAAAAGCCCCCGGGAGCTCTCGCAATATTGCATTTTAAGAGCACAGAAATCGGCTCCAGTTCTTATGTCAGTGAGATTTTATACCTTTTCATGTTACATGGAATTTGATGTGTATGGCTCAGTGTAAGTTACCATATGTACCTGCAGAAGTTCCGGAAAATCTAAGTTATCTTAAAACTTACACGCCAACATTATGAGCCCGTGTAGGTAACTTGAAATGATTTTTGCCATAATGAGTGTTTTATTTTCGTTGTACGGTATTTGGGTATAGGACGTCAGATGAAACAATTGCGCGCGAAGCGTGCCGAAAATTTGAATTTACATTTAAAACCATTGCTGTGACTAACAATGTCAATTCCCGTTATGTGTGTCTATCAATTAGAAGGTGGGTTCGATACTAAGTTTTCAGTTCTCATAAGAAGAGGAGGGTAGAAAAATGAATATCAGTTGCTTTATATCCTTACAATGCTGGCTCCTCTGAAATCACGTTTATGCACACGAATAATTGGCTTATGGCAGAACCCCACCGACGAGTAATGCGAAGACGCTTAGGACCTTATTGATAGCAAAAGGAACAATTCAAGGCTAAAAGTGCACATATTAAGCGATAATCAAGAAATATTGAGAAGACTTTCAAATGCTTATTGGTAAAAAGTGATAAAAATAAATCCATCACTCAATAAAACATACCTCTCTCCGTAAGCGTAAACAATTGCGCGAGAAGCGCGCCGAAAATTTTCGGTATAGAGCTTCCCCGGGAGCTCTGCATTAATTGTACACTGAAAAGGGGGACCAACAGGACGCTTACAACCTGACACCCATATGGGAGGAGAAATGATATATCACCTTCTTTATGGATTTCTGAAGGGTATACCCTTCAGAAATCTATGACCGATGGTGCCGGCGGGAGTTGGTGATTGGGGGAACCGCAGATAACTGCTAAACCGTGCCTTTTTAGGCAGTGGGATTTTGTATACGCTATATACAAGAGTGGGAGAGCTTTTTCTTGTTAGTACATGAGAGTGCAATCTCAGGAAGGGGTTTACACTCCCCTTTGAGAAATTTTTGATAATTTTAGGGGGCCTATATGCAAAATGGTGGTATCTTTGGGTCATTCTAAAGTGATTGTATGTTTAAAAAATGTCCACAATTTAGTGAATCCTAACTTTTGTTCGGGTGAAAAAGGGGAGTAAGAGACGGTTAATATTTGTCTTCAAACCTCCTTAAGTCCCAGGAAAAATCATGGGCGTGGATCCATCTCCAAAAGTGGGGGGGGGGGGGACTTTTTCACATTTGTGAATTGCCGTTCTGGTGGAAAAAGCAGTGATGGTAGCCAGAATTTGCGTCACGGGGAGGCAATAAGTTTTGTGATCGTCGGCATGGGGGAGGGGTCTAAGGGAAATTTTTCTAGAACTGAATACCCTCAGATGCGAAAATTTGGAATTTGTCAAGAATTTCCAGAAGTTGCGATAGTTTGAGAACAGTTTGTGAAAGAAAATGGTTAGAACAAATAATTCAATCATCAAAAATACATCTCAACCTACACCTTCCACAGGAATCTGTAGCTTAAACGACTTTTGGGACCATTTTAAAAAATTTCAAGAATCGATGGGGGGAGGGGGACACACGTCACGCATTGCCCACTGTGCCGACGCCACTGTCTGTAGCCTAAAAGCCTTTTGAATTCATTTTAAAAGTTTTCAGACAGTTTTGAAATCGAATAGGGTATGCACGCCGCTACTTTGCCTGCAACAGCTGGTGTCACTGTGCACAATAGCACGTCGCCTGACAGCTTGTCTTCTGTATTCATTCTGCAAGGTCTGTATGGCAAAAAGTTTGCCTCTCAATCCCTGTAGATTACAAAAAATTTCACTCTTTAACACAAAATTGTTACTGAATTTCAGTGCAGCTAGCCGGGCCCATACTGCATATGTCTGTCACAATGTTTACTTATTTAGATCTTAAGTCAAGGATCATTACTCAGCTATTCACCTGTTTTCGAATATTGTAGCTCTCCTTTCGTCGCCAACCACTTTGAAAGATATCTAAAGAGATAATCCAGCTATTGCTTCACCCAACCCCGACAGAAATATATACTTTGAATACGTTCTTAGACACTTTTATTCATTTTTTGCTTTTAATTTTTCTTTCTCCTTTTTCTCCTTTCGCTTTTTTCGTGGCGAGGGGGGGGGGCGGGCCCCCAGGCCCCCTGGATCCGCGCCTGCTAAGGGGAGGGGTGTCCCCCTTCCCTTTGAGAAATTTTCGTAAATTTAAGGTTGCTTAGATGCAAAATGGTACTATCTTTGGTTTATTTTTGGAGCTGATCGTATATGGCTGGAAAATATCCATAATTTAGTAAACTCTAGTCTCTAAGTTTTGGTTTGGTGAAAGAAGGGAGTATGTTGTCTAAGAAGAGAATACGTTTGCAACAACCTTCCTGAAGAACCTCCCCCCTTCCCCCCCCCCTCCCCCCCTTTGGCTACTTTACTGCTTCTATTCTGGCAACGCTTTTCCGCAAAAATACCTGCGTTGAGTCAACCGAAACTTTCTTGGACTATTATGAAAATTTTCCTTTCCTTCATTGTGCATTATAAAAGGGCATCTAAGGCTGGCAAATGCCTGTATATGGACCTCCTGGAAGCTCTGGATCAATTATATGAAATGGGGCAATGGCGTAATGCTTATTACCTGACATCCAAATGGTAATATAGATTATGACGCCAAACACTTTACATCTATCGTATTTTCACTAATTTTGAACGAAAATCCCTATAAACAGCTTCCAGCAATGGAGAATCGGCAAGAGGGAGAGAATAGGTGAAGTAAGGTGATGTTAGACCTTCCTGATAGGTGTAGCACAAGAAGTGAAGGAGTAACAAGAGCGTTTCAGCTTTTTCTTCGTAAGTGTATTAGCAATCACCATCTATACCGACAATGGCTTCGCGCGAAGCGCCAACGTGCTTTAAAGCGGTGGGGCCGCCAGGGTTTGGTGATTGGGGGCACCACAGATGACGTCGAAATGTCACCTCAGCCCCCCTCCCCCGTCTGTGTAAATTGTACCTATTTATGCGTACCTTCGATTGTATACAGCAGTGTGGAATCCTTCCTTTGTCACTACATTAAGGTGCCGTCCTGGGGGAGGGGTCTAAGGGGAGGGGTGTCCCCCTCCCCTTTGAGAAATTTTTGTTAATTTAAGGTTGCTCAGAAGCAAAATGGTGCCATCTTTGGGATATGTTTGTGAACTGATCATATATAGCTGGAAAATATCCATAGTTTAGTAAATTCTAATTTTTGCTAAGTAAGAGAAGGATATGTTGTCAACAAACCTCCTGAAGCCACCCCCCTTTTGGCTACTTTAATTAATACCTTCTATTCGGGGAAAGTTTTTAGGTAAAAATGCGTGCGTGGAGTCCATAGAAACATTCTTGGACTTTTTCGAAAATTTTCCTTTGCTTCATTGTGCATATTAAAAGGGTATCTAAGGTTGGCAGACAGCGGTATAGGGCCTCCTGGAAGCTCTGGATTAATTATATAAAATGGGGCACTGACATGATGCTTATTACCTGACATCCGAATGATACTGTAGAGTATGATGCCGAGCACTTTACAACTATCGTATGTTTACTAAGTTTGAACGAAAATCCAGACGAACAGCTTCCAGCAATGGGGAATGGGAGGGAGAGTATAGGTGCAGGGAGGTGATATGAGACCTTCCTGATAGGTATAGCAAAATGGGTGAAGGACTAACGAGCGCGTTTCAGAATGCTTTTTCGTCGTAAGTGTATTTACAGTCACTATCTTTACCGGTAATGGCTGCATTTGAAAAATGTATAACGGCAAATACGTACTTTCAACCTTTCACATCATGCTACAAGTTAGACTGAAAGATCCCATAGGGATGCATTTATGTTTCTCGGAAAAGTGTTGTGATCAGAATAGTTGCATGTATTATAACCACTTTACCTTAATAACGGTCATAAGATAGGGTACAAAACGTGACGAATGCGTGCGAAACGAGCCGAAATTTTTCATTAAATAAGATTATATGACAAAATATGCATCAATGCTCTGCATCGAGACACTTTCAATTCCCCAACAAACCTATATGCCAATCACAAAGTCAATCTTTTACCTGAGAATTCGTAAACAGCCTTTAACTTTTGTTACTGTGCTTCTGCGGGAGTTGCTACGGGAAATTATTGACAATAAGGATATTATTGAGGTAAGGTTTGGAGTACGCGGAGCGCGAGGAAATTTTGATGGTTTGCCAAAGATTTACGATAATTCTGATAATTTGAGAACCATTTGTGATAGAAAATGATTACCACAGATCCATCACTCGGTCGAAAACACACCTCACCCTACCCCCTACAGAAATCTATAGCTTAAACGCCTTTTGAGATCATTTTTAAATTTTCACAAAAAAAAATCTGAAATCGATTGGGGGGGGGCACGCGCCCCCATGCCCCCCTGCCGGCGCCACTGCTTTAAAGTCTCAACCTTCCACATCATGCTTACGAATTAGATTGAAGGATCCCATATTGATATACACACGTTTGGAGATGTATCTCTGTTTTCGGAAAGAGTTGTGATCAGAATAGTTCCTTGTGTAATAACCTTTGTAATGGCCATGACATGGAGTGCAAACTGTGACGCATGCACGCGAAGCGCGCCGAAATTTTTCATTAAATAAGATTTCCCTGACAAAATCTGCATTCAGAATCTGCATCGAAACACTCTCAACAAACCTACATGCCACTTAAAAAGCCAGTCAAATAGAGCCACGACACTACTCTTTACGAAGTGTGTGTGTGTGTGTGGGGGTACATTTGATATTGTGCCCCCTACCCATCGATATGTGGGGGACGTGTCCCCTCGTCTCACCCCCCCCCCCCCCAGGATTGACGCACATGCTGGACTCGAGTTACCATTTTACTGGACTCGTAATCGGCCATGTATCGACCGTCCTGGAAACTGAATTTCCCCGAGATAGGCTGTAGCCGGACTCGAACTAGGAGATGATTGCAGCCAAGTCCACATACTGTAAATAAAAAGTGCGTGACCATTGAAAGGTTTCATAGTTATGGAAGGTTCCATAGTTATTGTTAAAAACGAATGATCACTGGCAGCCAACTAAAATGAAGGAGTTGGTCAAGCTATGAAATTTCCTCCGAACAATGACCTAATTATAACTAGATATCTGAATTATTACAATAACATTCGTATTACATACAGCTTCATCAAACAGGGTGGACTCCAGTCGGGCTTTGAATTGGCCCAGGATAAGGGTCTTTGGAATCGAAATCTACTGTAAAGTGGGTACCGGAATTGTAATTGGCCAGAATTTGGGCCACTGGAATCGGAATTTCTCCGTACTTGGGTTATGTGGATTCAGATACAGCCCTGCTTTGAATGTTTAATAAATTACAGCCACAGTTTAAAAAAAAAACCATTGGACTGCAATGAGTGTACAATTTTTTTATATTATTATTTCCGGCACACCCCAAGTGTTGTGCGGCATAATTGGGAAATTTAATATGGAATCCATGGTCTAGAACTGATTTCAACCAAAAGCTATTACAACTATAAAATGGATTCATCCTCCTCGCTCAGTTCCGTCCTGTTTGTTAATGATAGACAAGAACTTACAACACATTTTCCGCTTACACTCATTGCCGTTGAGGTTATTATAATTATATAGCGTATAATTTAATATTCACATAATCGAAAATTTCCCAGGGCTGTCGAACGAAATAACCCACCCCGTCGAGAAGTGACCCATTGACTCACTGCAGATCCCTATTATTTTATTTAATAAATATTGCGCAAAATTTCTTTACCAGCACATCTTTTCCTACACGCTACTAGTTCAGTCAGATTATGAGTTCCGAGCTCGGATCCAAGTGGGGGAACTGAGGACACGTGCCCAGTTTTCGACCGAATGGCCCCAAAATGGTGAAAGCTTAAGACGATGTTCTGCAAAAAAAGTGTAATGACACTTTGTATTTTGTTCAGCAATTTCCAATCTAAATGACTGGTAACTTAGATCTATTGGCCTATAACTGGTATGTCTGAGTCTGATATGATAATAATTTACTGATATTTATGAGTATCAGACGGCTTTGCCGATACTTTATGGTCACAAAAAAGCTATTTTCCGGGGCAGTTACCACGTACCTTTCACGGCATTCATGACAATCTTTCAGCATTGCTAATTTATATGCATATACACGTGCGTATCAGGCGCGTATGCAGGAATTTTGTACCCGGAGGGGGGGGGGAGGCACCACTTGGGCCGACCATCTAAGCGGAGCGCCACCATAATTGGCGAGGAGCATACGGAGAAAATTTTGTTTTTCATACCTCCCAGATGGCCGGAAATGGCCCTTCCCATTCAGGGCCGAAGCTGGGGTCATATGTCTGGGGTGTGAAGGTCCCAAATTTCAACTGGCTGCAGGATGTTTTTTGTTCAACTGAGTGGTGGCACTTTGCGCCATGCGTTTGTATACTGTGGGGATCCTTCCTTTGCCACCACATGAAAGTGCCGTCCTCGGGAGGGGTGTAAACCCCCTCCCTTTTGGGAAATTTTTGTTAATGTAAGGTCGCTTAGATGCAAAATAGTGCTATCTTTGGGATATTTTTGTAGCTGATGATATATGGCTGGAAAATGTCCATAATTTGTGAATTGTAGTTTTTGGTTAGGTGAAAGAAGAGAGTATGTTGTTTAAGAGAAGAACATGTTGTCAAAAAACTCTCCTGCGCCATGCCCTGCCCTGCCCTGCGTTTTGTATACACCAGTGGGGATCCTTCCCTTGTCACTACATAAAGGTGTCGTCCTGAGGGAAGGGGTATCTCGTACTGGGGGAGGAAGTATCCCCTCCCCTTTGGGAAATTTTGTTAATGTAAGGTTGCTTAGATGCAAAATGGTGATATTTTTGGGGGCTGAGCATATATGGCTGGAAAATGTCCATAATTTAGTGAATTGTAAGTTTTGGTTCGGTAAAAGAAGAATGTATGTTGTCCAAAAGAAAATAACGTTGTCAACAAACCTCCTGAAGTCCTCCTTTAGGCTACTTTACTGGCTTCTAATTCGGGGAAAGTTTTTACGCAAAAATACCTACGTGGAGTCAACAGAAACATTCTTGGACTATTTCGAAAATTTTCTGTTCCTTCATTTTGCGTTATAAAAGGGCATCTAAGTCTGGCAGATACCTGTATAAGGCCTCCCGGAAGCTCTTGATCAAGTATATAAAATGGAGCAATTGCATCGTCCAAATGATGATATTGAGTATGACGCTAAGCACTTCACTGCATTTATCGTATTTTACTAATTTCAAACGAAAATCAAGAAGAACAGCTTCTAGCAATGGGGAATGGGCGGTAGGGAGAGTATAGGTGCAGGAAGGTGATATAAGACCTCCCTGATAAGTATAGCAAAAGGGGTGAAGGACTAACGAGCTCGTTTCAGAATGCTTTTTTGTGCTAAGTGTATTAAAAAACACCATCTATACAGATAAAGGCTGCGCTCGAAGCGCTCCGTAAAAGTAATTTGCAAAATGTATAACGGCAAATACGTACTTAATCTTCCACATAATGCTACAAATTATATTGAAAGATCCCATATTGATGCGAGACCCCTACAGATGTTTGGCGACGTATCTCTGTTTTTCGGTAAGTGTTTGATCAGAATAGTTCCATGTATAATTACCTTAATAATGGTAATGAGATGGAGTGCCAACCCTGACGCACTATTGCGCGCGAAGTGCGCCGAAATTTTTTCATTGAATAAGATTTCCGTGACAAAATCTGCATTCAGATTGCCAAACAAACCTACATACCACTCAAAAACCCCGTCCTTTACCTGGTTATTCGGGAACAACTTTCAACTTTTGCTGCTGTGCAGGCGTGGTTGTAGACATTTTTAGGGGGGGGGGGCTATGTTGTCATTGACCCTGGTGAAATCGGATAAAGAGAAGACCCGTGGCCAGATGGCCCCGGTAACGCAAAGGTGGACACTGAAGAAGATTATGTTTGTAGCTACTGGTGTCAACAGATGATGGCAGTTTGCGGGAAGCACAGGGAATGATATCCCAAGGTGTACTCTGATCATCACTTAAAGACAGGCAGTCATCACCCCAAAGTACATTTTTGGTGTTGGGGTATCAAAATTCTCAGTTGGTTCCTGCTCTTTGATTGACATCAAAGTGTGAACATTCAAATGATGCAGAGTGACTTACATTCCACACAATGAAGAGCGATTGTTTGAATTACACATTATGACCTTATATGTTCACCAGGACATGGCTTGAAGCAATAAAATAGATTTGTGTCTGCACAAGGAGGAGATAAATACAGTTACGGGAGGAGCTACGAGCTGCTTAGTTGGAGAATTGGAACTGTCTGCAGTGGCGTAGCTAGGAATTCGGTGACGGGGGGGCCATGGAGCACGATTTACTATCTAAGCGGAGCGCCACCACAGGTTGGCGCGGAGCGTACAAGAAAATTTTTGGCTCCCCCAAGGCTCTCAGATGGCTGGAGATTGCATCTCCGGGCCGTTTGACCTGCGCTGAAAATATCTCTAAATTGGCATTTCGTGTACTGACATTTTGTATAATGACACATATTTAACAAAAAAAAAAGAAAAAAAATCACATAACTCCTCGGTAGATATGGATGTTCTTTATGACCACCATGGGCGGCGATCCGTCTTTGAAAGTGGGATATATAGTCAGCGGCAATATCTAAGCGGAGCGCCACCATCAGTTGGCGCGGAGCGTAGAAAATTTTGGCAAAAAATACCCCCAGATCACTGGAAATTGCCCTTCCCAGGCTTTTCAACGTGATACTAAGACAACTGTCTGATGTCTTTCCTAAAAAATAGGCCTATTGGAAAAAGTCTAGAAAAAGGTAAAGTGTTCTGACTTCCGGATATATAGTCAGCGGTAATATCTGAGCGGAGCGCCACCAAAGGTTGGCGCGTAGCGTACCAAGAAAATTTGAGCTTTGAATGCATCCCAGATCGTCGGAAATGGCACTTTTCAGGCTTGATAGCAGCCATCAAGATGTGCAATTGTTGTGAAAAATTTTTAAAGGTTGATTTGAATTTGTTCTAAAACACATTAAGTTTGTCACAATTTATCCGACTTTATTCAAAATTATCCAGAGTGGAGTTATCCCTATGGATTTCAGTGGATTGATTGGAACGGAGATTTTCCACAGCCAGAGTCTATTATTATTATTGAGTACAGGTAACGCCAAGATTTGCCCGACGGGAGGCCTGCGACCCGAGGCCCCTAGAGCCCCAGTGCAACCAGTATAGGTGAGGTGGGATTTGAAAAAAACCCTGTGTACTAGACCATTTCATTCGGGCCACATATTGCATAAAATTTGTATATGCTAGAGAAGCATAATTCGGCGTTGATTAAATGTTTTTCCCGGAATCTAAAATGTAAACTTGCAAAGCGCGCGAAGCGCGCAAAATTTTTTTGGTAGGTTTCACAAAAAAAAGCAACTCATGTAATCATGGAGAACAAAAAAAAAAGGAAAATCTTTAGGGGTTTTAGACCGTATAAGAGATAAAATATGCATTGTATCGAAACTACCTTGACTATCCGATCAAATAGCCAAGCATTGCTCCGTGAGTCCTTCACCAACTGACCGTGCCGCATGACACACACAAAAGAGCAGTTACTAGCCTTTGCGATGGGAGGAAATTTCCGACCTCTACATAAACTGTGTACTTTTCCTACATGTTACTTTGTGAGGTGGGAAGGACTTGCGCTATCTAGCAATGTAGAGTGGAACCAAAGAAGAAACTGGATTAGCTCTTCTGCGCGCGTAGCGCGCCGAAAATTTTGTGTTTTTATAAGAGAAATCGTCCTCTTGAGAGCAAAAATGGGTAAAACGACACTGTAAATGTTGGATATTGGGGGGCCAAAATGAGACTGCCCAAGAACTATAAAATATTTATATATTTTTTTTTTTTGGCATCGGTGAGGGGGGGGGCCATGGCCCAATGGCCCCCCCCCCCTAAATACGCCAGTGACTGTCTGGGATGACGAGAACTGCCCTTTAAAGATAGCGGACCTACGTATGAACGTACGCCCTAAATGCGCGAAGTTTCTTTTTCCTGGCGGCAGCTCCCCCTCCCCCCCCCCTTACTCTTGCGATGCAGAGACGGAATATGTGGAAAGTCTCACAAGTGAAAGGACCATGGCTATGGCTATGATGGTGCTTCTTCAGCTCCGCAAGCGTACATGAAGAGTTGAGTGCTTTTCGGACGATGAGGGAACCATGCTGCTATGGGCTACCATAAGGCCTCGTGGATAATTCATTATAAGATTACACCTTGTTTATGCTGGAAAAGTTCACTGGTACTTTTGTGCTAATAATGTTCATAAGTGATAAGAAAAAATGTCCACCTCCTACCGGGACGTCTCAAACGAGGAAACTGAGGCTTACATCACACGGGTTGCTGACGATTGTATCCTCCACGAATCAGTTGACGGGATGAATAAGCTAGTCGTGAACATCCAGAGGCAGTTCAGTAATGCACCTAGCTATGCCGCTGCTACTGTTTCATCAAACGGGTTATTTTCATTCCCTTATCCTTTTTATTTTCCCTCTCTTTCTTCCTTCTTTTCTTCCTTTTTCTTTTTCCTCCTCGCCTCTCCTTATTTCTCTTCTTTCCTCTTCCTCTTTTCTTCTCCTTTCTTTTCTCTCTCACTTTTCTCCTCCCCTCCTTCCCGGAGGGCACATGCCCCCAGTGCCCCCCTGGATACACGCCTGCGTATAAACCTACATTGTCGTGCATATGTAAGTTTGTTGGATGGACGTAATATTTCGCTGATATGTATGAGAAAAAGGCGATTTTGCAGCAACTGTTACGGGATAAGAGGCACTGTTTTGAACCCGCCACTCGTGCACCTTTTGCAAACTTCGTGGCAAGCAAGAACACTTTACACGGATTGAAAGGTTTACCTGTTTGTACGTGTAAGGGCATATGAAACGCATGCATATACTTGTGCGCAAGTAATATCTGGTGAAGGGACGAAGTTCTTATCCGATAATTTCGGGCTCTTATTGGAGAAAATTTGAAAAAAGCTGTGCTATTACGATGAAAAATCTGAAAAATTTTGGGTTTTTATCCAAGAAAATTGGAAAATTTGCAGTTTTTATTGCAGAATTTGCCCTAATTTAGACCAAAATTAAGTAAATCGTCGGGGCGACTGGCCGTTGTCGGGGACTATATATTTTATCGTATACATAACAGTTCCCCGACGAAACCATAAAAGTCCCCAGATGGGGGACCAACCTTCCCCGACGGGTGGAATGGCCCCTTCCCCCCACCTGGCGCCACCACTGATGTTATTTCAGGCCGGGCTCCAGTTTGCGGCAACGACCACCCATGAGCATCCAGGAGACGGAATTTTTCCCAGGGTAAATGGGGGCGATCGATTTTCAAAAATTTTCATACTCATGAAAAATGAAAAAATGAAAACTCAGCTTAGAGTTACGGTTAGGGTTAGGGTAAAAAATGTAGTTGGACTGACCTATTCGTCCTGGGAAAAACTTCACTCGCCCGGGTGTTTCCAGTTTCGTCCGGGATCCTTGGTCAAGAAAAATTATGTTATCCCCGACGACGGATGTTCATGTTTTTGCTCTTAGGAACTGCGGATTCACAGAAAGGAACCCAAAGATTTCGGCGCTTCGCTTTCTGTAGAGTTTTATTAGCATTAGCGGCTCGCCATAGGGGCACTGGGGCACTTGCCCCCCCCAAAAAAAAAGTTTGCAAAGCATGGTCTTCAATTTTCAAAAATAAAAATAATAAATGAAAAAAAAACATGTAATTCGAGATGAGTTAGGCCCTCCCTTTTCCTTGAGTGGACTTAAAATTAAAGAAGTGAATAACTTTCCAATGCAATGCGAAGGTTAAACATTAATAAAGTGCTTTCAAAACGATATTTTTTCGGCGCGCTTCGCGCGCGTTTTCTCAGTTGCTTATTTGTAATCTGATTAGCTTAGGCATCATAATGTCATTTACAGAGTGTAACGGTAATGCTGGAGTTAAATGCCCATAGTTTTGCACACTTCAGAGCTATCGGGGTCATTAGATACACAACCCATTAGCCATGTTGATTATCACCCACGACTAAGAGCAGTTTTGCCAGGGTGTCACCTGGCCAGATTAGCAAAGGTATCTGTCTACAAAAAGTTGTAACGGGTATGTAGTCTAAAAGTATTATGTTTCCCATAGAAGGAGAGGTTTCCCTTCCCTTGTCCAAATTGACAGCGCCGTTGGCCCACGAGCGGTCTTATGATTGTCAAATGGCCTGTTATAAGCAAAAGTAAAAAGTATAAAGCAGGGGTCTGCAAGCTTTTTGGCTTGGTGGCCTAAACTTCCTACTCCGGAATTTTGATGGCCCTCAAATTGACGAGTCGATGAGAGGTTGGCAATTATTTTTTCGCTCCCGAATCCTTTTCGCGACCATCCGAAAAATTTTCGCGACCCTCAAAAGGGTCGCGACCCCCAGTTTGCCGAACCCTTGTATAAAGTATACCGTTTCAATTGATTTGAAATAAACACACCAAACAGTCAATCTAAGCTCAGTGTGATGAGACTTTTGACTAGTGGCCTAGCTATTTGTATATAGGATGAGACGTCGTTCTGAGTTAGGGGAATTCCTCTCCCCCTTTAAAAAAATTCGTTTCGGAACGGTACTAAGATCCAAAATACTTAGTGCTATCATTTCATCGTTTTCAAGTTTCTTCATGCTCGAAATTTTCGTTAGTTTAAGAAAACAATTCAGAAAACCAACATTTTATGGCTTCTTGGCAAAGCTGAAACATATTGTGACATAATGAAAGAAACAATAAAATATTTAAAGGTGGGGCTCATTTTATACAAATGGATCAAGCCGCTTTCCCCATTTCACCTGCCTCTTACTCCACCCCTATGGTAGTACGGTAGCGATCGGTTGATATGGTTGTATTTATTTTTAAAGTAGTCAGCTCATGATTAACTGCCTGAAATGGTTTTTGAAGAGCTTTTGAAAACTACATGGGCATCGCTGTAATACATAATAATAACCATACTCCCATTGGCGAAGGAGGCGGGGGGCTGGGGGCTGCACCTCCCCCAACAAAATATTTTTGTGAAAATTCGGGCAATATTCTGAGAATTTTTCGGGCACCTACTGAAAGAAAAATAATGCAACAATGTAGCTTAACGGAAATCGATACTTTAAAAAAATTCCTTGGTAATTAAAATATAGTTCTGATTTGGATTACACCATCACCTACATATTCGGTATTAATTCACCAGTGTGTTTTTTAATGGTTAAACTTATATATTATGATTATCAGTAGTGTATTTGAGGAGCCATTAGACCATTCCCCGGTCACTGACACCGACTTTTTTTAGTACCTAAAATAAAGCACAAAATTTTACGTCAAAGGTAGCATATGTAGCACCAGATTGCATGTAAGGACACCTAGTTTTTCAAAAATTTCAAAGGGTAGGGGGTGATGCCTATTTTTCCTTTTAGTACCTAAAATACGTACGGTAAATTTTTTAACACAAATTTTACTTCAAAGGTAGCATATGTGGCACCAGAGTGCATGTTTGGACACCTAATTTTTCAAAAAATTTTCAAAGGGGAGGGGGATACCCCTCCCCTTATACCCCTCCCCCAGGCCGGCGATCACACAACATAGTGCCTGCCCCACCCCCTTGAGAGAAGTCTTGGCCACACCACTGATTATTATCATCATTATTGTAACGAATTCCCCCAGAATTATAACCAATATGGAATAGGTAGTAACGTGGCAAATTATTGTATGTAATTAGCATGCGGTGTGATAACGGATGCATGCCTATATGATATGTACATTAACATTTTGAACGAGCGCGGAGCGAGCGGAAATTTTTGTTTTTATTTTTCGGGCAGATCGTTACAGCACCCCCCCCCCCCCCCATCAACTTGGGCCCCTACGCGTATGCATACTCCTATTGAGGCTACTGTACTATCCGGAGCTGACCATTAATATTGCTGGGGGTCTTCCGAACCTCCCTGAATACGGACTTGAGTTTGCCCCCCCCCCCAAACAAAATTTCTTAGAGCCGCCCATGTTTATTAGGTTCAACTTCTTACGTAGTTTCGTTCAGTACATAGCCTAAAAGTACAATCACCCTTACCAAATAACCTGTAGGTAGCGTACAAAGTTTCCTGTAAAGGTCGACAACTTAATCACTAATCGCATCATTATTACCTTGTATTTGGTGTACGGGGTTCGGTTTGTGACTTGCAACTGGAGGTTTGACGATTTCATGGGGCAAAATACAATCAATAAACCCTTTTCCAAGTAGCGATTACAAAGGATATGGGATAGAGTTTTTCTACGCGTCGTTTTTGTCAAAGGCATTTTCAATTTTACTGTGGCTAAAATGGACACGTGCCAAAACTCTATCCCATAATCCTTTGTAATTTTTATTTGAAAAAGGGTCCTCATCATCTCAGTGAGAAAGCAGCCTGCCCCGATAGCTAACCAGTTTTGCCCTCAATTATTTATGGATTCTTCTATGTGCACGTCAAAAACCTGCAATGCGATCCCAAAGATACAACCTGAAACGCGCTTCGTGTACTGTAGAACTCAGTAGTTTTTCCTTTAATTTGATTTCATCCAGCCTGATAAATGGTCACCTTTGAACCAATTGGCTTCATGCAATTTGGATTTTCCAGAAACACACAATCAGTACTAAACTCGATACATGCTGTTTATTGTCGAAAGTATGCTGACAGCTGTATTATAACATCAGACATTGGGCATCTCGATTGGTCAAATTGCATATGGTGACCAAACAAGTATCATATTAGCGACTACTGTTGTGAAAAAGTTTAGGCAGCCCTCTATCTGGAAGATCCTGGCCCTACCCCTACCCTAGACGCCCACCCCGCCAACGTTTCGTGCCTACGGCGCTTACAGGTACAACCTCGTCATTGCAACTTGTCCCGATCCCTACCTAAAAACCCTGGATCAACGCCTGGGCTCTTATTTGAAAATTCGTTGATGATCATTGTTTCTCAAAATGAAAGCTCTTCTATCCTTTTGTCTTTTGTCCTTTTACTTACTTGAATTAAAGAAAATTATAAAATAGTACTGAGGATTTCTAATCACAATAAACCCGCTAAACCGCCGCTAGGCTTGCCTGGCCAGCACAGAAATGTGTTAGTAAATACATTCAGTTCAAATTTCCAAAATATTAAATAACAGATAAATTATTATAATAACAAATATATATGTCTAGTTTGTAATAGGAAATGGATAATTTCATGTAACTAATCAAGTATTGGCAATAAGAAAATAATAAATTTTATTTGAATGTCACTAATCAGACGTCGCCGTCCAAACACGATTACTTTGACGTTTAAAACCTAGTTTGCATCTCTGCGAAGTAATTAAAGTACAGTACTGCGATTGCGGTACGAGAAAAGTTTCATGTCTTCAGAATAATGATTTTATAGGTTCACTGAGTGTGAGAGGCAATTCCAAATGTAGCTAGGTAACTTCATGTTCAAGAAAGAAGGGTGAGACTGAATGGTTTGACCATGATAAAAGCTATTTTCTGTGTGTACCATTATTTTTATTTTGGTAAACAGCAAGTACAACAATCGACAAATCACAGTATCAAATATTATCCCAGTTTAAATGAAGCACGCCCCCTCTTTATGTAATATGGCTGCCCCCATGACAATGTTTTCTGTAGTGAGGCAAGGAGAAATACTCGCCTGTCGGCGCAGTTTGATGAGTTTTAGAACGATCAGAGCGTGCAGCAGCGTATCCGGAACAGTAGCTAGCGGTACTGAATTTAATAAACGTTTTGTTAGCCCCAAATAAACTTTCTCCATGGTGTGTATAATAATACTAGTGGGCTCAGCTTGCCTAACTTACTACCGCACTAATCAAATGTTAGTTGCACTCTGATGTTTCACACGTAACAGGGCCTAGCCTGCCTAGGCCAGTATTAACTTAGTAACACTAACAGTAGCAAAGGTGCAGTGCTCAGTCCGTAGTCTACAGACCTAGTATCTAGGTCGCTTTGTGGCATCCCATACGAGGTCAGCAATATCTGTCACAACAGATTTGGGCTAGGCTAGACCTAGCCTAGGGTACCTAGGCCTAGTTCTCACGTACACTTTGTTCCCTGAACTAGGCCTAGGCTATTGCAACACAAACTTTTGACCGCATATTACTGTCAGAGTAATATCGTCTGTGTGCGTTGCTGCAGTGATTGTTGCTATATACGCGTATGCGCATTTATGAACGTAACTATAGCTATGGACTATGTCACAATTGAACAGCAATGTGTGCTATTTAGCATACAATAGTGTGAACGTCCTAGTTACACGATTTAGCAGTTTCACAGAATGTTTAAAAAACAAAACAGGATCGTTTGTGTAAATCAAAATTTTTGGTCTCTTTTTGGACTTTAAGTGCAAATAATCTTAGAATGAAGGGTCTTAAACATATAAGGACCCGTAGAGGTCAACTATGTAGGAGTATACCTGAATTTGACAAAGTTCGAGACTATTTAAAATTTTTGAAGTTGCGGTAGCCCAATTTTGACAATGGGTATATTGCTGACCTAGTATGGGAAGCCCCAAAGCTTCCCAAATACTAGGTCAGCAGACTGCGGACTAGGCTAGACCTAGTCCCCAGTATTAATCATGCACATGTACACTATAGTACAGTACAATATGGTGGCTATGGTGTGGTAGCCTAGGCAATACTAGTCCTTGAACAGGACTCTATGCTACGTACACTTTGCTTTACTCCGCACTAGAGTCCTTGTCCTGCCCACAGGCATTCGAAAGTACATATACTACACACTATATATATATAATAAGACAAGGTAGGTCATTTCTCACGACGAAGCACCAACCTTGGCCTATTTTTACACTCTTACTCTTACTGCAAACCTCAAAAGACTTGATCGATCACACCATCTGTTCCAGCAGAATATCCAACACCTCTTCGGATGCAACTTTGTGCATAAGATAAATTCTAAACAGTAAAAAAGGTGAGAAAATGAAACTAAGAATTACTACGACCATGGCCTTAGGCCCGGTTGAACTGAACTGCCAGCCAGTACTTCCACACTCTAAATCCATTTTTCCTGAAATGAATTTTAAAATTACTTGAAATTGGCTTGGTATTTTCTCTCTGATATTTAAAAAGGAATAAAAGATGCTTCTCAATTGCTGATCCATGATTTCATCCTGTCAAGCCATGCGTTATTTCAAAACGCCATACGGCATTTCCAGATTTCCTGAAATAATCCCTTCCAAAAGAGCATCCAGATATCCCAAATTTTGGGTAATTTCGGAAAGAGTGGAAGCACTGCTGCACGCGACACTGATGATAGCAGCCTGCACAGCTATCCGTGCTATCGTTTTCACAGAAACACGTAATACAAGGTGAAGCGAAGCAAAAGAACCAAAGTTCGCCATGCAGATTCGGCATATTTTTCAAGATCTGCTACCAGCACATGTAACGTGCGCTGTGATTGGCCAAGAGTAAATGAACAAACAGTCTTCGTTTTCCGTGTTAACTTGTGACAATTTGTGCATACAGAAGTGGTCAAACGAAAAGTGTTTAAGATGCACTTGCACAATCAAGGTCAATTCTACAGATCCCTATGGTTTCATTTGCTTATTCATTTCAACGTTGAAATCATGTCTTTCTCGGTTTGAAAACTTCGCCCTGTTAGTTCATTACTGTTGGCCAATCACAGCGCACGTTACATGTGCTGGTAGCAGATCGTGAAAAATATGCATTCCAATTGGATAATGAATGCCAATGTTATGAAAGAATTAATAAAAGCATATATTTTCTTTTGAACTTACTTTTTGTCCCCTGATTTGCATGGAGAGACAAAAAAACATTTGCTAATTTTCAGCATGTTGCATGAATAAAAAGAAATGAAAGCATAGGGAAATAAGGTTTGCCAACCCCCCCCCCCCCCCCCCCCCCCGGAGATGTTGAATCCTAACTCAGCAGATCTGCCCAGAATTAAAAGAAAACAAATAAAAGCATAGGGAAATAAGGTGTGCCTATCCCTCCACCCCAACTCCCCCTCCCCCAAAGTAATATTGACTCCTAGCTTAGTAGGTCTGTACTAGAAGAAAAAGCAAGTGCAGTGTACATTTCTCAGTTTTTGTAAGGTGCAAGGGGAATGGAGTTGAATGTCAATATAGCCCTGTAATAGAGTTGAAGAGTTGTACTGTTGAAGGCTTAATTGGTTCCATATTTTCAATTTTTAGCCCCTTCACTTCTCTGTATTCTCTGAATTCTTAGAATTCAGAGAATAAATCAAGGTAAACATAAGAAATGTATGATTCAGTAATGAACAATTTGTAACCCCCTCCCCAAAATACCAATGCCTCATCTATACTAATGATAGGGTTGGTATAAACATTTTGTCATTTTGTCAATTAACCATGTAGACATGTCACCTTTCAATCACAGAAATCAAAAAAGACTTGAATTCCACAGTTTCTGTGTGGGCAAATTACCAAGATAGCCTAATAATAGTAAAGATTTATAGGCTACCTGGTTCTATTACCAATAAAAATGCCAAAATTCTATTCACATAGAAACAAAACTAGACATAACCCCACCTAGCAGGTTCTGGTTCTTTCATTTGACTAAATCCGGCAAATCCGGCCGGAATTTTTGTATAAATCCGGCAAATCCGGTTCCGGCCGGATTTCAGAATTCCAAATCCGGTGCACCCCTAGTTACAATTTCTTGGTTTCAGATTTTAAAGGCAATATCAACCGGTTTGAGGTGAAGGTCCATTTCTAATATACAAATATTTTCTCCAAAGTCGAAAAATGTACATCTACACGACATACTGTATCCTTTTGCATACCACCCTGGTTACAACTTTTTACAGGGGAAGTCAGTCATGTGACTGCACGGGCACTCTAAAATCTTGTAACTCACTTAGTGTCAAGGTCAGTTTTTACCTCCAAATTTCACATTCTTGCTCCCCTCTATTCCAAGAAAAACTGGTCAAGAAGCATAGATGCAATGACAAAGAACGTTCATGGAAAGTATGGTAATCATAGGTGAATATTTGAAGCTGTGAGGAATGCTGGTCTGCTGGCAGACCGGCTAACCACTGGAAATTTTGTGTAGGCAGGACAAGGAGTGTGGTAGGGAGTAGGTTCTACCGTTAACGCAGTACACGGTCCTGTTCAAGGACTAGGCTATACAAACTTTGCCAAGATTCTAGATCATCATCCTTCTTTACCTCATATGTACAGCCCCTTCCATTCCTGTATGTTTCTATTACCTTGGATTTTGTAAAATGGAAATGTACATAGCAAATATGAATGTTTCCAACGTTTTGCATTTCAAAATTATGCTTAACTTAATAGGTACACATATTTTAGAGAGAGCTAGGCTAATGAAATTGCAGAGACTTTGTGGTGTCCTCTTGGTTTTTCTGTTGTTTTTCTGAACTTTAAAGAGGACTCAAAGTCACAATTTAAAGAAAATGTGAGAAAGGTTGGACATAATTTAGCTTTCAAACATGAAAGACATTTTGTGTTTAGGTGTAGAATGTTGAGGTTTATCCACAAAATTGTAAGTGTGATTGGTGCCATATGTCTATAAAAGTGACTTTATCTGTACAAATTTGCTCCTCATGAAATGCTTTGCAAGAAATTGGTCATTTTGTAAGGTAATCTTTGGAAAAACTTTTATTTAAAAGAAACAGAAGCAGGCAATGTGAGATGGTCAAGAGTGAATACCACGAGTTATTGTGCAATTTACTGTTTTCAAAAAGGACAAAATTTCAGTATTATTTTACAATTTACATCTTAGTAAACAGCAACATTGGATTATGTAAGCCATAAGGATGGAAAGTAGACAAATGAGAATCACTGCTAGGGCTTGAAATAAAAATAGGGAAGAGCAAGGCCAAGTGACCTTTGGTCAGTAGAAATTTGCAGGGCTGGAAATAAGATATTATGAGGGCAGTGTTACTTCATATTATCTTCTTGGGCACATTTATGCATCTTTAAGGGCATTAAAGACAGCTTTGCATCACTCCAAGTATGACTTTTAGTTGTGGGTTAGCAAAAGTCTCAGCTGGTGACTACTCTTTGATTGGCATCAGAGTTACAAAATTCAAAAGATGCAAAGCAGCTCATATTACACAGCACGCACAGAGAATGTTTTGATTACACATGGGGTCTTTTATGCTCACTAGTATGTGGCCTTGAGCAGTGAACTGTTTGTGTCTGCACAAGGAGGAGCAGTAAAGACAATTATGAGCAGGGCTTACTACCAAGTAAAAGTCATACTTGGGGTGATGCAAATCCCTCTTTAAGGCCAAACAGAAGATTATGAGTTATCATGTATATATGTTTGGTTGTACAGTATTTTGTTAGGAAGGGCATGACAGCCAAGGTGGCCTGGAAAAGTATGCCAAATTGTAGGACACCAAGGCCATTGCCAAAAACAGGAAGGCCATAGGCCCATAGCCTCTGTGGTTTTGTTTATTTCCAGCCCTGAATTTATCAGTGCACCAAGGCTAAGCAAAGAGGGGAATCAATATCAAAACTTAGAACTGAAGGATGTCATTGAAATCAGACAGAAATTGTACAGAAGAGCACCAAGGTTTTTATGGCCTGCAGTTTGGGTCATTGTTGAGGGGCAGAACAGAAGTGATGATGTGCTGCAAGTTGGGTTCTGATAGAGTGTCCCATATAAAGTAACATATATGGTAACAGTGTGGATTATAAGCTTACTGATGACATTTTCTTACTTCACAGCAATTTCAATGGTGCAAAAATGTGGAAATTGTTTCAGATATTTTACCCTTTCTATGAGTTTTCAGTCATGAAAAACAATGGCACAGGAAAAATGATAGTTATGAATGAGGACAGTTGGTCCTAAGTTGCAGTGCTGGATGACTCAAGACTACTGTAGTCTCGATCTCAAGTCCCGATTGTCGTGACTCGGACTCAGCACTCAGGACTCGGACTTGAACTCAACCAACATGACTCAGGGACTCATGCCGAGACTGGGTATGAGACCGACTGTTTTTATTAAAACGACTGTAAAACCAGGGAGTTGCTAGAGACCCTGGTAAAACTAAGGTCAGAACTGCGCAGAAAACTTTGCTAAAAACATCATTACTATGTGTGTGCACAATATCATTGCTACATGTCACATACAGTGCAGTAGTCAGTGTGCAGTATGAACAGCAAACACTTTGAATATATCGAATCAATCTCAGGCTAGCCAGGCTCCAAGGCTAGTGTGAAGATAGCGCAGGTCCAGCACAAAATGTTAAACACAATGTCCATGGGATTGCACTTGTGAACCTGTAGGAAGCATTCAGTGATCAAACGTTTAGAGAATGTACCTTCAGGTTTGAGCATGGTTTAATTTCATTTATATCCAAAAAAATGCACCAGACGGGGGTCAAAATAAGATATTGGCATCCATCCTGTCAAAGGCCCTAGTATTCAAGCTTTGCTTCAGACGGGCAATTTTCAGGAGCCTACAGGCTGGTTTACTTCTTGCAATGACAAATCATGTATTGTAACATCACAATCATATCAGAATATCATATTTTAAGCTTCAGCATTCACCATGTGCTCCTGTTGCATACTGTAGCTCTTGGTACCTGAAATACTACTTGGGGCAACTCAGTCAAAGTTTGAAGAAATAAAACCCAGGGGCTATTTTCAGAAAAAAGTACCCTAGTCCATGAGATGTTGGCAATAACCAAGAAAAATTTTGGGGTTGCTGTGGGGAAATTGCAGCAAAGAACAAAGTTTGTGACTCTCCTGGAATTCCCCCAAACCTCGTCAGATGGGGAGTGAAGTTATATGGGTTAGTGGGGATGGGGTGGGTGTGTTCAGGTAACTACTGCTGTCTTTTATATACCAGGCAAGGATCCATTCTGAGCTCAGGGGACCCCTTCTCTTCATAGCCATGAAACTTAAAGTAGTCAGTTTTTGGAGTTGGAACTGTCAGTAGTAAATAATTCAGTTTCATGTACAGTAACGTAGAACTCTGGAAAGTTACAAAAGCTTATTTTTCTCTTCGTGCACTACCTGTGCATTGCTGTGCTGTTTCTATTATTTGGTTGGCCCCCATTTTGATTCCTTGCCGTAGGCAGGCAAGGAATCTATGCGATGGTGATGTCGTGTGTGTGTGTGTGTGTTTGTGACACTCATTGTAATCGCGATATCTCAAGAAAGGAATGACCGATACTTTTCATATTTGGTATGTAGGTTTGTCATGTTGAGAGGAAGAACCCTATTGTTTTTGGCAGAGGTCAAAGGTCATTCGAGGTCACCAGAGGTCAAAGTCCGAAAACCTTGTAATCGCAATATCTCGAGATAGGAATGACCGATACTTTTCATATTTGATATGTAGGTTTGTCATGTTGAGAGGAAGAACCCTATTGTTTTTGGCAGAGGTCAAAGGTCATTCGAGGTCACCAGAGGTCGACATCCAAAAACCTTGTAATCGCAATATCTCGAGATAGGAATGACCGATACTTTTCATAGTTGGTATGTAGACATGTCATGTCGAGAGGAAGAACCCTATTGTTTTTGGCAGAGGTCAAAGGTCATTCGAGGTCACCAGAGGTCAAAGTCTAAAAACCTTGTAATCGCAATATCTCGAGGTAGGAATGACCGATACTTTTCATAGTTGGTATGTGGACATGTCATGTTGAGAGGAAGAACCCTATTGTTTTTGGCAGAGGTCAAAGGTCATTCGAGGTCACCAGAGGTCGACATCCAAAAACCTTGTAATCGCAATATCTCGAGATAGGAATGACCGATACTTTTCATAGTTGGTATGTAGATTTGTCATGTCAAGAGGAAGAACCCTATTGTTTTTGGCAGAGGTCAAAGGTCATTTGAGGTGACCAGAGGTCGACGTCCAAAAACCTTGTAATCGCAATATCTCGAGGTAGGAATGACCGATACTTTTCATAGTTGGTATGTAGACATGTCATGTCGAGAGGAAGAACCCTATTGTTTTTGGCAGAGGTCAAAGGTCATTCGAGGTCACCAGAGGTCCAAGTCCAAAAACCTTGTAATCGCGATATCTCAAGATAGGAATGACCGATACTTGTCATAGTTGGTTTGTAGACATTTCATGTTGAGAGGAAGAACCCTATTGTTTTTGGCAGAGGTCAAAGGTCATTCGAGGCCACCAGAGGTCGACGTCCAAAAACCTTGTAATCGCCATATCTCAAGATAGGAATGACCGATACTTTTCATAGTTAGTATGTGGACATGTCATGTTGAGAGGAAGAACCCTATTGTTTTTGGCAGAGGTCAAAGGTCATTCGAGGTCACCAGAGGTCAAAGTCCAGTAACCTTGTAATCGCGATATCTCAAGATAGGAATGACCGATACTTTTCATAGTTGGTATGAAGATTTGTCATGTTAAGAGGAAGAACCCTATAGTTTGTGGCAGAGGTCAAAGGTCATTCGAGGTCACCAGAGGTCGACGTCCAAAAACCTTGTAATCTTGGTATCTCGAGGTAGGAATGGCCGACACTTTTCATAGTTGGTATGTAGATTTGTCATGTCAAGAGGGAGAACCCTATTGTTTTTGGCAGAGGTCAAAGGTCATTCAAGGTTTTTGTTTTTCATTTTTTGGGTTATTCAAGTTTTGGTTCAAAGGTCATGTGGCATGAGCTGATCTGAGCAGGGGTGAAATTGTGACCACATCATAAAAAATGATGAAGTAGAGAAGTATAAATTTGATGGATGAACCTCAGTGTAACAAAGCACCCCCCTTTCGGCAAGGAATCACGAATCCTTTTGGCTTTCTGGTTGGAAATTGTAGATCCGTGTCTTATCCATCTATGTTCATAAAAGGAAATTCAGTGGTCTTTTAAGTTTAGTTATTGTGTAGATCTATGGCCATCTTTAATATTAGGGGAAGGAGTAAAGTTCAGAATAAGACTATTTCATTGTAGTTCTTGTCCTCTTGCACTCAAAACGAAACAAGTTCAATTTACATAGGGACTTGGGGACTCGGACCTTAGGACTTGGACTCCAATACCAGGGACGCCGCCTCGGATTGGGTGGACTCGACTCCATCCCTGCTAAGTTGTAAGAAGAAAATATATGTCAGCTGGCATGTACACTCTTGAATTCCCTAGATTTTCAATGGGTTGTTGTTAGGAGTTGGACTGTGCATGGGGAGGTCTCAGTGATGAGCTTTAAATAGGCCCTCACTGAGGGCAAATAGTGTACATGTGAAACATGAAATGATGTAATGAGTATGCTAGTGGGTGTACTACTTGCACATGATAAATGGAAGCACCTGCACTGAACAAGTACTTGACTCCCCAGAACTTTCAGGTACTTTTACTGCGGAGTTGATAAGAAGGTCTCCGGATTGCTGTGCTTATTTCTGCAAGTCATCACTCCACCCACTATGGGTCATTCATTAGGAAGAACATGTCTAGATATTCTATTTGTCATTCTGTGCATGCTGTATTTGGTGAGCACTGTGCACCACATTGATAAGCCCAGGTAGTTAGTACTGCAGTTACTGGAAAGTACTGTAGCACAGAAGACTTAAAAACATCATATCAACCTTTCTCTTCTCCAGATCATGTCACTGATCAAGAACAGGTTCCTTTTTGGAATTTTATGGAGATGAGGAGAAAACAAGCAGATAATACAATCCTTGTACGTCTGTGTGACAAAACTCCGCTGACAACCTTGCTACAGTTTTGTTCTAGCCATGGAAAAGTTAAGCATCATTTCAGCTACCATCAGCAGGTATAAGTGATACAAAAATTCATCTTTTTTGTTAAAATATATTAAGCAAATGAAAGTAGAAGCCTGTGTTAATTAAAATGCAAAGTTATGAAAGTTTTGAATGTTTGTAAAGACTAGTTACCCCTGCGGAGAACCATAGGAAAAATATCCAATCCGAGAAATTGGCAAAGTGTATCACTTGCAGTAAGTGTCTCATAAAATTTCCTCTTTTATGAAATAAATCTAGTTTGGAATGATTTCATTAACATTTGCCTTTCACTCTTTCACTGCAAGCAATTTCTAATGCCCTTGTATCATTTTCTCATCTTCCTAGGGAAGGTATGCATATGTTGAGTTTAATACTGCAGCTGCTCTTCAGTCATTACTGCAACATACAGAGCAGAATGGACATAACAAGAAGACCAAGAACACTGATTTTATCCATTCCCGATTCCTGACTTTCTCAAGAGCTGGAAAGAAAAAGGAAAAAGAAAAATCAGTCTTGAATAAACAGCCTGTTCACAGATCGCTAATGAATAAACTCTGCCAAACAGACTCAGTAAGTTTTCAGTTGATGCCTTTTATTAACAACACATACTATTTACAATAAGCAAGAATGTAACTTGAAAAATTTTGATCATTCTCTAAAATTGCAAGCCCTTTTTCTTTTTGGTTTCGATGATAAGAGAAACCTATGCAACTGTGCTGGCGTGTGTATGTATGTATGTATGTGTGGGTGTATGTGTGTGTGTATGTGTGTTTGTGACACTTGCTCGTTAACACGATATCTCAAGAAGGGAAACTCTGGCACTTCTCAAACTTGGTACATAGGTGCCCCATATTGAGAGGAAGAACCCTATTGTTTTTGGTGGGGGTCAAAGGTCATCTGGGGTCATCAGGGGTCAAACTCTGAAAACCTTGTTAACACAATATCTCAAGGTAGAAAACTTGGACGAATTTCATACTTAGTAGGTAGATACATTATGGAAAGAGGAAGAACTGTATTGATTTTGGTGGAGGTCAGAGGTCATTTGGGGTCACCAGGGGTCAAACTCTGAAAACCTTGTTAGCACGATATCTCCATGTATGAAGCTTGGATAAATTTCATACTTAGTATGTAGATGTGTTATAGAGAGAGGAAGAACCCTATCGATTTTAGTGGAGGTCAAAGGTCATTTGGGGTCATCGGGGGTCAAACACTGAAAACCTTGTTAACACGATATCTCAATGTAGGAAGCTTGGATAAATTTCATACTTAGTATGTAGATGCCTTATGGTAAGGCAGAGAATCCTATTTCTTTTGGTGGAGGTCAAAAGTCATCTGGGGTCACCAGGGGTCAAATGCTGAAAACCTTGTTAACACTATATCTCGAAGTAGGAAGCTTGGATAAAATTCATACTTAGTATGTAGATGTGTTATATAAAGGGGAAGAACTTTATCGATTTTAGTGGAGGTTAAAGGTCATTTGGGGTCATCGGGGTCAAACTCTGAAAACCTTGTTAACACGATATCTCCATGTAGGAAGCTTGGATAAATTTCATACTTAGTATGTAGATGTGTTATAGAAAGAGGAAGAACCCTATCGATTTTAGTGGAGGTCAAAGGTCATTTGGGGTCATCGGGGTCAAACACTGAAAACCTTGTTAACACGATATCTCAATGTAGGAAGCTTGGATAAATTTCATACTTAGTATGTAGATGCCTAATGGTAAGGCAGAGAATCCTATTTCTTTTGGTCGAGGTCAAAAGTCATCTGGGGTCACCAGGGGTCAAATGCTGAAAACCTTGTTAACACTATATCTCGAAGTAGGAAGCTTGGATAAAATTCATACTTAGTATGTAGATGTGTTATATAAAGGGGAAGAACTTTATCGATTTTAGTGGAGGTCAAAGGTCATTTGGGGTCATCGGGGTCAAACTCTGAAAAACTTGTTAACACAATATCTCAAGGTAGAAAGCTTGGATGCATGTCATACTTAGTATGTAGATGCATTATGGGAAGAGGAAGGACCCTATTGTTTTTGGTGGAGGTCAAAGGTCATCTGGGGTCACTGGGGGTCGAATACTGAAAACCTTGTTAGCACAATATCTCAAGGTTGAAAGCTTGGATGAATTTCATACTTAGTATGTAGATGCATTATGGGAAGAAGAACCCTGTTGTTTTTGGTGGAGGTCAAAGGTCATTTGGGGTCACTGGGGTCAAACTGAAGACCTTGTTAACGCGCTATCTTGATGTAGGAAGCATGGATAAATTTTGTGCATAGTATGTAGATGAGTTATCGAAAGGCAAAGAATGCTATTGTTTTTGGTGGAGGTCAAAGGTCATCTGGAGTCACCGGGGGCAAACCCTGAAAACCCTGGTAACATGATATTTTGACATAGGAAGTTGGATGAATTTCATACTTAGTATGTAGATGTCTACTGGTGAGAGGAAGAACCCTATCACTTTTGGTGGAGGTCAAAGGTCATTTGGGGTCATCAGGGGTCTGGCCTGAAAAAAGTTTGCAGTCACTTCATACTACTGTAATTCCATGATACTGTAGGTGTGTATGAATCATCGAAACCACAATGCATTTTTGCATTCTGGTTTGTATCATTGTGTCAGTATTTTGTTTTGGTAGTAGATATATCTTAAGAAAATCTTCAAATAAATCTAGTCACTTCACTGGCTCTTTAAAATTGCTCATGTATCACTCCAAATATATGAAGGAACCTGAGAGTATCTAAATTCACATTTGGTGACTGCAGAATTCCAGTTCAAAATATGCCCTTCAGATGAAAACCACTGTGATTGTTCATTTATGTTTTAAATTGGAGGAGGTGCTAGAAGTTATATTAGTCAGTAAATTTTACTTCTGTGTGGGACAACTAGGGAAAAAAAAGGCCCTTTTAAGGGAAAATGCAGTCCCCTTAATTTGAGTTAGTGTACCCCATGATCAGAATTCAGGAAGGGCTCCTATCAATTATGCGACAGTATTTTTGTTACTTATTTGTAAAATTTGTGCAGAATCACTCCTTGAAATACTTTCAGTATTAAATGTTTTGATACAGAGACATAATGAAATAAGGGGAGATCTGTAAGATTTAGCAGGTTTTTGAAAATAAACTTGGGAGAACTGCTTTCTCCCTTTGAGTTAAAAATAAGCCTGTATTAAGAGAGTTGTCAAGATTCATACATGCCTGAAGCCCCTTCCTACCCCCAAATGGAGAACCAAATCCATATTAGTTGTACAGTATAATGAATAATCCTGGGTAATACCCCCTTTTACAATGCCATAGCCTGTCCGTACTGTATGTCAGAATCCCTAGTGGGGCACTGGTGGGCATGGATTTATCCTTAACAACCAGTCAGAGCAGATGTACTGATTTCTGCTTTCCTCAGAGGAGCAGGTCACATGCTAAGCATATTTTCTAACTGGTTCAATTTTTCCAGGGGTGCACAGACTTGCTATCCTTAAAAATGGCTAACCTTGAGGTTCTTGCAAGAAAAACTGGAAATCACATCTCAAACCTGGAGATTTAAACAAGTCTCATACGTTATTATGAAAAGTGTTTTCTAAACTAGGAAGATTTTAGATTTTTTGTTCACCCTTTCAATAAAGTTAAGATGCATACCACATACAAAGAGACTGTTTGAAAATTGTGGAAGGTTTAGTTGGACATATATAGAAGGGCTGTCACACTTTAGTCACTTTTGTGACAGCGATACATCTGGGATTCAATAACAACTTAACCAGCGATGGAAGGAAAATTTATGTGGCTCAAAGTGGTTGTCACCGTGAGATTTGGCATTTTCACTGTGAGACGATGCCCCAAACTGTGAGACCCACGGTGAAACCGTGAGAGTTAGTCTGGGTACAGCGTAGCATACCTTAAATACTATAACCAATATCTAACAGCAGCATATCAGACAGCTGTTGAACATTGCAAGCCCATAGATCACTAATCTGTTAGAATGGTTTCAAGATTTTTTTCTTTTATTTTCTTAATTCTTTTTTGTGCATATTTATGGTTGAATTCTGGTGATATTAGTAGAATTTTGTCCAAAGTTGTGAAATTCTGACTTGGATGCAAGATGATTAAAGTTGTGCCCAAGAGGGCTAGCGTAAGATTCAGGCTATGAATTTCAGGACATGAAAGTATTTACATAATGGCCTGCAAATATCTCTTTGTACTCACAAGTTTAGTTGATGGCTTGGTAGAATTCAAAGATGTGACCTTATTCTCATTAAGATAATTAATTTCACCCTCTCTAAATTGTAGGTATCAGAACAAATAGACACACTTATGCAAGAAGAACAATTAAGAGAGCCAGAGGTTCACTGTTGAGACTTTGCTGTTTATTGAAAGGCCATTAGGTTTGTAGAGAACTGGATCTAATGTTGTATAACATGCAGTTTGAAACTAGTCAAAGCTTGAGGGAGCTCAGTCCACTGGAAATACAGAGGAAAAAGATTATTTGTTCACATTTACTCCATTGGCTGTGATTTATTGATTCTTTTCCCAAAAAGAATGGTTCGTTGATGGCTACAGAAAATTGGATGACAGAAAAGGAATTTCATGCCAGCCATGGTCAAATAAATTAACTTATTGAAAGGTATACAATCCTGTACGGGTAAAAGTGATTAATTTGACTGTAACAGTTAATGAAAATCATAGTTACTTATGAAAATAATGATAACAGTTGCGATAAGTTTAGTAGGTTTACAGAAAGATTAACCTCTTGAGTAAATTGTAAGGAAACTGTGTTTAAGATTGGTAGCATTGTGTAGGCTTTTTACAGTCATGGAAATTCCAGGAAAAATCACAAAATTTTAAACTGTCAAAAAAAAAACCATTGAATTTTATCATTTTATAAGCAGTCATGGAAAATCGATATTTCAAGAAAACAGTCATGAAATGTTGCAAAACCTTTACATAGTGATGCTGATATTAAGCTATCAGTGTGTGATAATGCACCCACACAATTTCTCCAAAGTGTTTGCTGTCATTGTAACAAAACCTTTTCCAAATAGTGATTACAAAGGATTGTGGGATAGAGTTTTGGTATGTGTTGTTTTTGTCAATGACATTTTTCTGTGGCCAAAATCCTATGTAATCACTATTTGGAAAAGGATCTATGAAGTATTTGGATTGGAAGACTGTTATGATAGATGAATTTTGTCTTGTTAATGGCAATACAATGGCTAACAGTCCTTTGAAGTTTGATAATGAATATGTAAGAATATGTATGAATTATTCATGTTACCCAATTTTTGTCATGGAAAGTGATCAGTTTCATCTTCAGATATCTATACAAACCCTGACCATTACAGAAAGTCTTCTTAGTGAAGATGATACATCCATTAGGACATTCATTCATTATGCATGTGTCGAGATCCTTAAAAAGGCTAAATATGTTTAGCAATAAAAGTTGCAGGGTCCTTACGGATAGAGGCAGCACTCGATTAAGTTGGAGGGGAGACTGGTCCAGTTGTGAACAGTTTGGGGTAAAAAGATAAATTTAGTGTCATCAGGGTGATGAGTAAAGGTTCCATGTGCAGGAACATTACCACATAGTAATCAAACCTGTAACATTTCAACCGGAACTTATCACGTATCAAGAAAATTGTTCTTCCTGGATTATTAAGTCTTCGTTGAAGCATGCATGATCATTATGCAATCAATCTGCTAAATTTTCAATGGAGAAACAGTATCAGTGCAACAGGAAGAGCTAAAAGGTCAAGGTCTCATTTCAGGAAATAATACCACAATTTTGATGTTGTTCTGATTGCCATAGAGCAGGGACACTCAACCTCTTTGGCCAGAGGGGCCGCTTTAGACCCTTTCGAAAAATTCCCACCAGCCACCCAAAAGATCTTTTTTGAAGGATCCACAGTGTTTGGAAGACTATGAAGTGCATAACACTGGTACAGAGGGTGCTACTGAATTTCATGACAATGGACGAGTTGGGAAATTCGGTACTTCTGGTCGGGTCACAAGGTCAAGTGTACCATGACAACGGCAACGTGTTTAGCTCTGCGTGCTCAGCATGCAACACCTGCGCTGGGACAGTACTGAAAGCGTGGTATACTTCACCTTTGACTCATTACCATATTGCATTGCGTAGGAACATTTCCCAACACGTCTATTTTCCATGGCAGATGAAAGTGGACGTGTAATTGCAAGTGTTGTAATATATTTCTCATACTAGTTGATTATAAGTTGCATATGGCCATACTTCGACTACCACTAATTGGCAGTTGCTACATAAATTCAACATGAACATAGGCGTGGGAGACGGGGGGGGGGGGGGGGCGCAGCCCTCCCCCAACCAAAAATTTTTGTGAAAATTCGGGCAAAATGCTGAAATACTGAAAGAAAAATAATGCAATGATGTAGCTAAAGGGTATTAATAGTTTAAAAACTTCCTTGGTAATTAATATAAAGTTCTGATTTGAATTGCACCAGCACCTATATATTCCACATTAATTCATCGGTGTGTTTTTTAATGGTTGAACTTATATTATGATTATCAGTGGTGTATTTGAGGGGCCATTGGGCCGTGCCCCACCCTCACTGATGCTGATTTTTTTCTACCTAAAATACGTAAATTTTTCAACACAAATTTTACTTCAAAGGTAGCATATGTGGCACCAGATTGCATGTAAGAACACCTAATTTTTCAAAAATTTTCAAAGGACACCCCCTCCCCTTAGACCCCTCCCCCAGGCCGGCTATCACCGACTTCGGCCAAAATTAAAACTAATATACAAGGTGGTAACACTGTAAATTGTTGTATGTAATTGGTATGCGGTGCGATAAACGATGCATGCCTATATGATATGTACATTACCCATGTCGAACGTGTCTGGAGCGCGCGGAAATTTGGGGTTTAATTTTTTGGGCAAGTCGTTCCAGCCCCCAAATCAACTTAGGCTCATACGACTATGAACATGAAGTAAATCCCGCCATAAGCAAAGGATGTATAAATAAATTCTAAGACTTCTTTCCAAAAGCTTGACCGTCATGTGGTGAATTAAATATTTACTGACGGCCAGCTTGGTTGTTCTGTGGTTGGTAGCTTTCACCAGACGAAAGTTTTTGCAGTCCAGCGCGAATCAAGAGAAAGAGGTGGATGGGAGGTTGCACATCACTCTTCCATAGGTCGCTACATTCGGCATTTGTCAAACCTGAAGTCACCTGCTCCCCCTAGATTAAAAAGTGCTGAATACGCAGACGAACAAGTCTGTATTTAACGAACCCGAAATAATTCCTTTCTTATTAACTGTAACACATAAAATTCAATCCGTTTCGTGGCCTCTGGATCCTTGTAGAAGTTTTCAACGGGCACAAGCTTCCCTGCCGTCATACCAAAGCTCCCGAGTCGGTTGTCCATAGCGTTTTCAAATGTGTGTAACATCATGACCATTGGAATTTGCGGGAATCGAGAGCGTCGATAAAAAGGATAGTGTGTTACCGTTTGACACTTCACTGATCAAATGCATTTTTCAATAGCGAAAGGATATAAGACAAAACGTTGTCTTAAATACCTTGAGTTTTCGCTATTTTTGTGCAATGAGTACTTGAAGTCATTTGCTACAACATCCACATCACAGGTTGATCTGATCCCTTCAACGAAATGGTATACACTGCAGGCGCGGATCCGGGGGGGGGGGCGTTCCCTGGTTCAGCCCCCCCCCCCACTTTTTCGCCACATCAACAATAACAAATACATCCTCCCCCTTTTCCAGATGTCTGGATCCGCGCCTGCACTGCAACCTACAAAAATATTAGTCAGTCAATATTTTGGGGCGGAGAAAATTTCTTCAAGTAATGCATTGACTTACAAACTAATTTCGGTCCGTTTCGTGGTCTCTGGACCATGGGCGTCAATCCTGGGGGGACAAGTCCCCCCCCCACATTTCGATGGATGGGGGACACAATATCAAATGTCCCCCCACATTTGCCTCAAAGAGTAGTGTCGTGGCTTTATTTGACTGGCTTTTTTAGTGGCATGTAGGTTTGTTGGGCAATTGTTAATTGACTCGATGCAGATTCTGAATGCAGATTTCGTCAGGGCAATCTAAAATTTCGGCGCGCTTCGCGCGCATGCGTCACGGTTTGCACTCCTCATGACCATTAAAAAGGTAATTATACATGGAACTATTCTGATCACAACACTCGCCCGAAAACAGACATACATCTCCAAACATCTGAAGGGGCCTCACATCAATATGGGATCATTCAATCAGTGGCGTACGGGGCCATTCGGCCATGCCCCCTCACCCTTTTTTTTCAAGTTTCTAAAAATACGTTTATTTTATAACAGAAACTTTACTTCAAAAAGGTAACATATGTGGGACCAAATTGCATGTAAGGACACCTAATTTTTTAAAAAATTTCGAAGGGGGAGGGGGACACCCGCCCCTTAGACCCCTCCCCCAGGCCGGCGGTCACACAACATACTGCATTCCCCCTCCCTCCTTGAGAGAAATCCTGGGTACGCCACTGCTTTCAGTCTAATTTGTAGCATGATGTGGAAGGTTGAAAGTACGTTGTTGCCGTTAAACATTTTTCAAAAATTTTTACCGAGCGCTTCACCGAAGCCATTATCGGTATAGATGGTGATTGCTAATGCACTTACGACTAAAAAGTATTGTGAAAACGCCCTTGCTAGACCTTCACACCTTTGCTATACTACGATCAGCTCCAAAAATATCCCAAAGATAGCACCATTTTGCATCTAAGCAACCATAAATTAACAAAAAATTTTCAAAGGGGAGGGGACCCCTCCCTCAGGATGACACCTTTATATAGTGACAAAGGAAGGATCCCCACTGCTGCATACGAACGCAGGCTGCATAAAAAAGGTGCAATTTAAGCGCCGCCACTGCAGTTAGTAAAAACATCCAGCCAGTCGGATAAATGAGAATTCACTTAATTATGGAAATTTTTCAGCTATATAAGATCATGTTCAGCTCCAAAAATATCCCAAAGATAGCACTGTTTTGCACCTTAGCAGCCTTAAATTAACAAAAATTTCTCAAAGGGGGACGCCCCCTCCCCCATGACGACACATTTATATAGTGACATAGGAAGGATCCCCACTGCTGTATACAAAACGCAGAGCGCATAAACAAAGTGCAATTTACACTCGTCCACTCAGTTGGAAAAACATCCAGCCACTCGGAAATTGGGACCTTCACACCCCCAAATATGTCACCCTAGCAACCAGCCTGGTCGGGTCCATGATCTCCGACAATGATCCACGCTGCGAAGTGGTTTCAGCTGTTTTGGGACATGGTGAAAATGTTATCTTGAAGTAATTCCGTGGACTCCGTGTATTTCACCTGGCAGATCATCTATAATGGTCATGTTAACTTTGAAATGATAATTCTTATTAGCATAGAGCGTCAGTCATCATAAGGGGGGAGGGGGAGGAGGAGGAAAAGGCCTGTAGGAAGACACACCCCCTTCAAAACCAAAGGGATTGGTTTGTGCTAAGTCATGTATGTCCCCCGACCCCCCCCCCCCACACACATTTGAATACAGATTGACACCCCTGCTTACGAACTTACAAACTAATTTCGGTCCGTTTCGTGGTCTCTGGACCTTTGTAGAAGTTTTCAACGGGCACAATTCAAGCTACAACTTATATGAAAGCTCACGGGAAGGCCTTTCACAATGATTTCAAATTTGTGTACCATGACCGTTGCGATTTTGAGCGCCGAGAGCGTGTGTCCTGCTTTTCTACTTCACTCAAAATGCCATTTTGCATCGCCGAAGGATATATTGCAAAAAGGTATCTGAAGTACCTTCAGTTTTCTTCATTTTTGTCCGATGAGTACTTCAACTCATTTCCTACCGGATACACATCATAAATTGAACACATCATTTCAGTATAATGGTCTACACTGTCCCTCAAAAATGTTTTGCAAAGTGTTAAATTCGTAGGGTAAATATCCTCCGCGGGGATTCCCCCCTCGAATCAGTGGTGTGATCGAGATGGTAGGAAAAACGCGGAGAGAGACTTGGTCAAGTTTAAGGGAACCGTTGGCTTTCTTTGACAAATCAGCGCACCATCAAACAAGGACAATGGTCACCTATTGTTAGCAGAAGCTTTCACCTACCCCCTAAGAGGATTAATCGATACTTGCAATAGAAAAAAGTATTTTGAAGTCGATAATTTATGAATATTCATACCAAAAGTGGCTTTTTTCTAAAAACAAGAGTTCCTTTGGGAAGGTAGGCAAATTCGGTATCAATAATGACAGAGCTCTCGGCGACATTCGTCGCCGAGAGCTCTGTCATTATTGATACCTTTCGTATCAAATGCTACTAACGTGAAATATGGAATCGGTTTTATCTCATAATGGGAAAATATTCATAAAACTATTACCAATTGCAACCGAAAAATTCTTTGTTTAAGGGGGCGGGGGGGGGGGGGGGGGGTACACGACTTGATAATATAGGCTTCGTGCAACAGCGTGTAGTAACCTGATTCGGAAATATACAGTAAGGCATGATTAACAAAACAAAGCCTTATTAAACAAAAAGAAAAAGTGGGAACTCGGAGAAGTCGACAAAAGTTAGAACAAGAAAGATATGAAAGAGAAAGAAACTGCAAAACTAGACCGTTCCACTTTTTTGAAACCGCAAAACGAAAAAGGACTCGAACCCACGACCATAGTAGTCGGAGTCGTGAGCTTTACCGTTTGACCATCGACAATACTGGGCGCAGTGGTATTATTATCAATAGTTATACTCTCGTGTGAAGCTGTATGACATACAAGAAGTGCCTAGTGGAGGGCGGGGATGGGGGAGCTGAATCGAACAACTCTTTTCACCCCTATTCTTATTTATTAGTACCGTACTTTATGTTGCCTGAAACACCCCAAATGATGTTGCCTCAATATCTTTGAATGTCATACATTTTCCTTTTAATGTTTATAGCATGGTCTGTAAATGTTTCATAGTTTGCTCTTTAAATGACGGGTGCGGGGCTGGGAGGGGCTTGGGGGAGGAGGCAGTAAGAGCGGACGCGCAGGAAGTCGTGGTCTTCTCGGGATCTCGACGCTGGGGTACGTAGCGCCAGAATTTCCTTTAACAGGGGTCAAAGCTTCCCTTCGTGGGACTGCGGCCTGACTGAGCCGCGACAACTGAGGGCGACGGGGTTGACAAAACGTTAGCAAATTCAAAATTTTCAGCCTGCTTTTCGGGGCTTTTATTCGTCAAATTGGAAAATTTTGGGGATTTATTACAGGACTTTGATTTGAATCAAAACATCAAATAAATCACAGAGGCGAATGGCTGTTGGGTTCTACTTTATATTTTATCGTTTCCCGTGACTACATTGGAAAAATTACCCGACCGTAGGTGGTTCTTCCTCGATCAGGGACATGGCTCCCTGCCCCCATCTGGTGTCACGTATCAATTTCCAGACGACGATCAGCCTTCCTGACTTTCCTTGGTCTCAAGAGCACAAATCCTCAAACAGCTTACTTTCTTGTGACGTTAACATGCTACGACTTTTCAAATTAAGGCGGCCTTGAAACGGACAAAAATCAAGAAAGCAAATCAATGGAAGAATGATTGCTGGTTTCACGCGCGTTCTGATGTTTAAAGGGGAAATGCAGTCACCCCAACTTGAAGTAGTGTAGTAGACTGTCCTGTTTCATGATTGGCTCTTTAGAGTCATGTGACAATACTTTTTCTCCTCAAATGTGAAATTTACTAGAAGTAACTGATTGGTTTACCTTGAATATGAAATACTGAAGTCCTAATATATTATGAAAGATACTTTGAAGAGAAATAAGAAGAAAATTGTGAGATTTTGCTGTTGCTTCAAAATAAGTATGGGGCGACTGCTCTTGACCTTTAAATAAATTCTAAGACTTCTTTCCAAAAGCTTCACCGTCATGATACGGTGAATTAAATATTTACTGACGGCCAGCTTGGTTGTCTGTGGTTGGTAGCTTTCACCAGAGGAAAGTATTTTGCATTCCAGCGCGAATCAAGAGAAAGAGGTGGATGGGAGGTGGGGCGTTAGGGGCGTCCCGGTTGAATATTCTTCACAAGTCATCACTCTTCCATCGGCATTTGTCAAACCTGAAGTCACATGCTCCCCCTCAATTAAAAAGTGCTACATACGCGGATGAACAAGTCTGTATTTAACGAACCCAGTGGCGTCGCCAAGGGGGGGGGGGGGCAGGGGGCACGTGCCCCTGGAAAACCTTGTGCCCCGTGTGCCCCCCAACTGATATTTGAGATTTTGAAAAAATATAGATCTCCTGTAAGTTCTGTAGTCAGAATATTTGACTACCATGTTTCATATGATTTGATTCTTCTTAGGACAAGAAATGGCAGCAATTTGTATTTTTTCGAATAAAAAAATCGTCCATCTCATAAAACACATGGTGTTCTCTGTGTCGGAGGCCGAGCATCGGTCTTGGTAATCTATCCATAATCCTTGCCGCCTCAACAGGTGTGAATATACGTCTTGATAAAGTGTAGCGGAAATGTCTGCCCCTCGAATTCATTGACCAAAACAGTGAATGGTGTTGTTTCGTACGTGCCATGGAACTTGCCATTGCGAATTGTAATGAAAGCTCAGTGCCAGATATGAGACTTTTCTGCATTTTCTTCTTCGAAAAAATAATTCCAATAAATTTTAAAATGGAAATATATGATACAAAATTCTATGATCCCTTTAATTTAATCCCGTTAAGACTCCAATCACTCAGTTTGTGGATCATGAAAATTTCACGTTAATTAAAAAGTCCACAATGGAACGAATATTTGATCGTTGATTCGGCAATTACACATGCACGTTTGTTCACTTTCATGAGAATTTCTCAATCCATGCATAATTTTTTTTTAGTTCCTAAAAATTCGTTATTTTTTGACACAAATTTTACTTCAAAAAGGTAGCGTATGTGGCACCAGATTGCATCTAAGGACACCTAATTTTTCAAAAATTTTCAAAGGGGAGGGGGACACCCCTCCCCTTAGACCCCTCCCCCAGGCCGGCGTTCACACAATATACTGCATACGCCACTATCTATTTGTGCCCCTCATCGAACTGTTGTGCCCCCCTTGTGCCCCCCCTCCAGAATGAAAAGTCTGGTGACGCCACTGAACGAACCCGAAATAATTCCTTTCTTATTAACTGTAATACATAAAATTTAATCCGTTTCGTGGCCTCTGGATCCTTGTAGAAGTTTTCAACGGGCACAAGCTTCCCTGCCGGTCATACCAAAGCTTCCGAGTCGGTTGTCCATAGCGTTTTCAAATGTGTTTAACATCATGACCATTGGAATTTGCGGGAATCGAGAGCGTCGATAAAAAGGATAGTGTGTTACCGTTTGACACTTCACTGATCAAATGCATTTTTCCATAGCGAAAGGATATAAGACAATACGTTGTCTAAAATACCTTGAGTTTTCACTATTTTTGCGCAATGAGTACTTGAATTCATTTGCTACAACATCCACATCACAGTTTGATCTGATTCCTTCAAGAAAAAAGTATCCACTGCACCCTACGAAAATGTTAGTCAGTCAATATTTTGGCGCGGCCGGAGGAAATTTCAAGTAATGCATTGACTTACAAACTAATTTCGGTCATTACTTTTCGTGGTCTCTGGACCTTTGTAGAAGTTTTCAACGGGCACAATTCAAGCTACAACTTATATGAAAGCTCATGGGAAGGCCTCTCACAATGATTTCAAATTTGTGTACCATGACCGTTGAGATTTTGAGCGCCGAGAGCGTGTGTCCTGCTTTTCTACTTCACTCAAAATGCCATTTTGCATCGCCGGAGGATATATTGCAAGAAGGTATCTGAAGTACCCTCAGTTTTCTTCATGTTTGTCTGATGATTACTTCAACTCCTTTTTTCCGACATGCTCATCACAAATTGAACACATCATCTCAGAATAATGGTCTACACTCTCCCCAAAAATGTTTTGCAAAGTGTTAAATTCGTAGGGTAAATATCCTCCGCGGGGATTCCCCCCTCGAATCAGTGGTGTGATCGAGATGGTAGGAAAAACGCGGAGAGGGACTTGGTCAAGTTTAAGGGAACCGTTGGCTTTCTTTGACAAATCAGCGCACCATCAAACAAGGACAATGGTCACCCATTGTTAGCAGAAGCTGACACCTACCCCCTAAGAGGATTAATCGATACTTGCAATAGAAAAAAGTATTTTGAAGTCGATAATTTATGAATATTCATACCAAAAGTGGCTTTTTTTCTAAAAACAAGAGTTCCTTTGGGAAGGTAGGCAAATTCGGTATCAATAATGACAGAGCTCTCGGCGACATTCGTCGCCGAGAGCTCTGTCATTATTGATACCTTTCGTATCAAATGCCACTTACATGAAATATGGAATCGGTTTTATCACATAATGGGAAAATATTCATAAAACTATTACCAATTGCAACCGAAAAAATCTTTGTTTAAGGGGGGGGGGGTACACGACTTGATAATATAGGCTTCGTGCAACAGCGTGTAGTGACCTGATTCGGAAATATACAGCAAGGTATGATTAACAAAACGAAGCCTTATTAAACAAAAAGAAAAAGTGGGAACTCGGAGAAGTCGACAAAAGTTAGAACAAGGAAGATATGAAAGAGAAAGAAACTGCAAAACTAGACCGTTCCTTTAACTTTGAAACCGCAAAACGGAAAAGGACTCGAACCCACGACCTTAGAAGTCGGAGTCGAGAGCTTTACCGTTTGACCATCGACAATACTGGGCGTAGTGGTATTATTATCAACAGTTATACTCTCGTGTGAAACTGTATGACATGCAAGAAGTGCCTAGTGGAGGGCGGGGTGGGGGAGCTGGATCGAACATCCTTTCCACCCCTATTCTTATTTATTAGTACCGTACTTTATATTGCCTGAAACACCCCAAATGATGTTGCCTCAATATCCTTGAATGTCAGACATTTTCCTTTTAATGTTTATTGCATGGTATGCAAATGTTTCGTAGGTTGCTCTATAAATGAGGGGTGTGGGGCGGGGAGGGGCCTGAATGCTCTCCTGAATAGTTGTCAAGTTTTCATAACGGCAATGACGATGGGAAGCTGTAAAGCTGTAATTTGATTGTGTTGCAGAAGTCGTTTTCGTGGGCCTGTGATAAATAGGAACCTAGCCCCAGGTAAGCCTCATCAAGTTTTAATCTAGCCCTGAATTCGTGATCAAGCAACTTTAGTAGATTAAAGGCTGAATTTATCCACGGTCTGGAAGCTACCTTGGCTCATCGAGGACTACACCAGATACATTCTGGCATCGTGGATAAACGCCAGCTACATTCGCCCTCTATTTTCGACAAGTGATCAGAGTTAGGGGTGTACTAATCACTCCCAGTCCTGCCAAAGGGACCGCCATTTTAACATCCGCATCAGACGCAGTGGCGTAGGTAGATATTTTTTCGTGGGGGAGCAAAAGCAAAAATTTCCGACAGATTATTATTTTGAAGTAATGATGTACTATCTAAGCGTAGCGCCACCATCATCTGGCGTGTTGCGCGCGGAAAAATTAGATTAAAATATCTCCGAGATTGCCTTAAATGACACTTCCAGGCCTTGTCAGTAACCGTTTCGATGTGTAATTCTGCATAAAAACATAAGAAGTGTTGTATAAGTAAACCTCTAAGAATATAATTTTAGCTACTAATTTCCGTAGTAAGAATTTTTAATTAAGGTGGTAAAAATTTCCGACAGACTAGAAATTTCCGACAAAGGCCTTCGGAGGCTTTGTGGGGGGCGGCCGCTCCCTGCTTCCCCTCTAGCCACGCCACTGATCAGACGAACGATAATGTATCCCAGTTGCTAGCCACTTTCTCAAAGGCTGAGGAGGGGGAGGGGGCTAGATCTATGCCCCACCGAAAGCGGCCCCACAAGCCCGACAAGTTCCTGAATCGAACAACTTCTTTGTCGGACAACCGGGAACCTTATTTTGAACCACCTATTTGAAACCCCTTAGTAACAAAAAAAAAAAAAGAAACAAAAAAAAAAAAAACAAAAAACAAAAACAGTTGTTGAGCCATCAGAAAATTTGCAGGTTGTTCCACCAGGATTTGAATCGGGGACCTCTCGTATGCAAGGCAAACACTCTAACCACCGAAACACATTGCAATTTGTAGCAGGCTGCATATGAATGAATATTCGAACTTGAATACAGCAACCCTCAGATCAGTGGTGATAGTGGCAGGATTTGCCCGACGGGGATGGAGGTCAAGCTCCCCGACGGGAAGTCCAGCTACCCGAAGCCCCGACAACGGCGACGGGTTGCCGGAAGGATGGCGAAGCTGCAGTTTTCGGCAATCAGGAAGTGTCGAAAATTGTAGGTTTGAATTGAAAAATTGAAAATTTCAAGTTTTAATTGACACAAATTGAAAATTTGGTGGTTAAATTGCAAATAATTTAACATTTTGGATTTTGACTGAAGATTTTTTTAAAAAAATTGCGTCTTTTGGAGGGCGATTAGAAAATGTTTACGTTTTGTCGAAGAAATCTGCCCACCTATTCATGGCCACACACATTCTCAGAGAAAGTACCAGGAGCAAACCACTTTTACGGACGTGGCATTGTAAGGTGTGATGACAAAGCCTTTCGCCGACAAAGACCCAAAGCTAGGAGAGGAGTGTTAAAACCTCCCCGCGAATTTTCTTAGATCAAACTACTTTTGCGTTCTTCTGGACCATTTTCGAAGCAAATCCTGCGTGTTCTATACGCAGTTGAAACTCTAGTGGAATATTGTGGCTGACGATAATTGCAAATTAAAAACTGACGAAAAATCGTCATTGCAATTTGTAAAGGAACTGCTGGACCGTTACTCTCCCTCTGCCAAAGTGCAACCCAGCGTCCACCTTTCTGGTCGGGTCCACGACAACGGGGTCGGTGAGGCACTATGGCAAAACCCCGGAAACTGTGGGGTACATTCGAATGAAGCTTACAACTGTCTACGGCATTTTCCCATTGTTTGAGGTCATGTGTCCCCATTGGCCATGGATAGCTCTTTGTCATGGGGGGAGACGAAGGCCTCGGGCCTAGGACGATGCACCTCCTGAAATTTGATATTTTTGGGCACAATAAATGCTATTTGTGGTCAAACATGCAGAAATTTTCGGACGAAAGTGATGCGGAACGGTACACTCATGCTATTTGCTAGAGCCATTTCATACTGATTTTCTTTATTTCAAAGGTCAGGATAATGGCAGGGACACAGCGAGTTCCAAGATGACTAAAGGGAAATTTTAAGTCAGATTATAACAAAAGTGGGGGCATATGTCCTCAGGGCTATGAGCCTGTTCATACTAACTTTTTCATTTCACTGAAGAACCATGGGAGCCAGGGGCCAACATTTTCTTAGACAGCTTTTCCATTGTCAAAAAAGAAAATTGTGTCGCAAGGATAGGGTCACAAGCTATACATGTATCAACAGTCAACCTCATGTCCATTTCTAGTGACTTTGTTCAATGGTAAAGTGAGTTCATTGGCAGTCGTTGGGCGGTGAGTCATGGGAGCACTTTTACTCAGTGTCTCTCTTACCTGATGGTACTTATACAAAACGCACTGAGTTTAAGCTAATTTTGTCTTTTTTATAAAAGGAAGCAACTTCCAATGCAAAGCATTAGATTCTGAATTACTAAAACAGTGGCGTATTTATCATTTTTCCTTTAGGAACGCAGCTGATAGTTCGGTTAGGGTAGTAGCCGCGGAACGTCTTTATAAGTGGGGACAAAAGTGTACGTGTAGCGTGCACGGCGGGAGCTAGCGTAGAACCCATAACGGATGGGGGCCGGGACAAAGTCTCTGGAAGCTCGAGGCATTTTAGTGTTTCAGATGGTCCAGGAAGGTTGTTTCAAGAGATAACTGTTATCTGTTGGTGTATTTGACACTTTGTACTTACTGAAAAACTATAATGTATATGCACATATACATATACACATAACCATAACCAGAAATCCAAATGAAGTCGTTAGGCATGCACATGTGCTAAATTTCCCAGCCTACAATGGCAATTTTCTCTTTCTCTCGCCATTTTTCTCTTTCTCTCGTCATACACAATGATAGAACGTGTTACACAAGTGAACGGGAGAACTGGCTAAAATAATGCTTCTTCAGCCTTGCAAACGCAGCTCAGTTTGAAGTATGGGGTGCTCTACGAACAGTAAGGAGCCCATGGGCCACCATAGGACCCTGACGGAACATTGTGGTGGGATACAGGAGGAAAATTTCCCGGAAGCTGAGTTATTAACAAAATGGGGATACTATACACTGAGAGCACCCCAAGCTCAGTGGCGTAGGAATCGGGGGGGGGGGCCAGGGGGCCATGGCCCCCCAAAGTGTTTTGACGGGGGGCAAATGTCATTTTGCCCCCCCCCCCAAATCGCGATAGTTTACAGTTTCCTTTTACCCGTTTTTTGCTCTCATGAGAACAATTTGTCTAATAAGAATCCAAAATTTTCTGCGCGCTTTAGAGCGACCCTAGTTTCTTCAATAGTTCCATTCTGCATAGCTAGATAGTGCAAGTCCTTTCCACCTTTCCAAGTAACATGTAGAGAAAGTAGTTTATGTAGAGGTCGTAAAATTCATCTCATATCTCAAAGCCTACTTACTATTCTCTTGTGAGTGTCATGCGCTACGTTCAGTTGGTGAGGGACTCACGGAGCAATGTTTGGCTACCGGTATTTCATCGGGTAGTCGGGATGGTTTCGATACCATGTATATTATCTCCAGTATGGTCTTCAACCTGTCAACCCCAAGAGATTTTCTTTCTTCTTTTTATTCTTAATCATTACATATGTTTTTTGGTGAAAACCTACCAAAATTTTCGCGCGCTTTGCAATTTTTCACTTTAGATTCCTGGAAAAACATTTAAAGAACGCGAAACTATGCTTTTCTAGTTTAGACAAATTTTATGCAATATATATATATGCCCCGAATGACATGGTCTAGTACACAGGTTTTCTTCAAATTCTACCCCACCAATACCCGACGGCACTGGGGCTGTCGGAGCTTCGGGTCGCTGCCCCACCCCTTCAGAGCAAATCCTGGCGCCAACACAACTTGATTATAGACTCTGGCTGTGGAAAATCTCCAGTCCAATTAATCCACTGAAATCCACGGGGATAACTCCACTCTGAATAATTTTCAATAAATTCGGATAGATTGTGACAACTTAATGTGTTTAAGAATAAATTCAAATCAACCTTCACAAATTTTCTACAAAACTTGCACATCTTGATGGCTGCTATTGATGCCGGCAAGTGCCAATTCCGGCGATCTGGGATGTATTAAAATCTCAAATTTTCTTGGTACGCTCCGCGCCAACCTATGGTGGCGCTCCGCTTAGATAGTAAACGAGAGCCAACGCCAACAAAAATCCCCAGCCCTACAGAGCCAACAAAAAATATCTTAGCTACACCACTGCTGATGTTTTGTTGATTCCTTTTTCTTTAAATATACTACTTTGAGCAAATATTTAGTTGGAGTGTAGAAAGGGTCAGGGGGTCGAGAAATCGCATCTTGTCTGCCCCCCCCCAATATCAAACATCTTCCTACGCCGCTGAAGCTCTTCACAGACATCAAATCTTTACCAACTTTGAACTAAAATCTGAGCGAACAGCTTGCAAAAGAATGGGAGACAAGGGACAAGAGTGGGACTAATAAGCAGCGATTTAAAATGTCTGTACTTTGCAAAGGTGTTAAATAAATCCAGTCACCATGGAGGAAAAAATATGTTTGAATAAGTTTGTATAGCTAATAAAGCTTCAAATGCGTTGTCGACGGCAGTGTTACTTAAAGTATTAAACTGAGACGTAAAAACCTCTTGATGTCCGTCCTCTAAACTTATTTGGAATTTGGGGGACAGAAGTGTCGTGTGTATTATTGTGCTAATAATTTTGTGTGCCAGCGCGCCGAAGTTTTGTATTAAAAGGGGGAAATTACATGCAGGTTATCAGCACTGATATGATTTCAGTTTTGTAACAAAATATGCCTACTGCCATGTCCACTTTGGATTGGCAATCTTCTTAAATGAAGAGAAAAACGGATAAATCTCTTCTCCCCATATATCCTAAATATTCATACGCAATCTGTGTTCCTACATAATCACATCTGCACGCAAAAATGGGAGTTATTTACCGTAGAATAACTTAGCCAATGACGTCTGAAGTGACGTAGAAGAAATATGGAAGGCAGGTGAAAAGCACGCACATTTTTTTCGCACGTAATGAAAAATTTGTGACAGAAAACAATAAAATTAATTCGTTCGTAAAATAGCTTTAAACCCATTCTTACTGACCTTTTGTAACTTTGGGGATCATTATAAATTCCGTTTGGCAATAGCTTGGGGCATGCGTCCCTGTTCATAGGTAGTAAATTTTTATTGTGTGATTTTCCAAATTGGAGCACATGTAGCGCATGCCCACGTGCCCCTGCCTAGCAACGGGCCTGAATGTCACGGTGATTAAAGACGAGTGGTTCGAAACTGTTCACCGCTCTGCATGATATGTACCTGATGCACGATCCACTATACAAGCATAGGCGTACGAGGCGGGGGTCGGGGGGGGGGCTGCAGCCCTCCCAGAGCAGGGAAAATGCTTATTTCAGGGCACTGACACTTGTGTTTTCAGGGCAAGGGGGCAGTGCAGTGGGTAGTGCGGCGGGCAGCGGCGTTTGCCAACAGGGCAAAATGCTTATTAGTTGCACAACGAAATAATATCTCACGAAATAATATTTTTATTTATAGTTTGTGGGGGGGGGGGGGCTCATGCATACCCGTCCTGAGTGCTATCGTGGTAAAAGGGGAAAATAAGGGCAATTTGCAACATTTTCAGGGCAAACACCCTCCGCCCCCTGTGAAATGTCTTCCCGTACGCCTATGTATACAAGTACACATAGTCAGTTAATTTCTGTAACGAAAGATAATCCTGGGAGCAGGCGGTGTGCTAGCTTTGTCTGCTGTACATGCGATATTCCACGTACTGCACGTAGGTTTTCCATTCATTTTCATGATTTCACGATCTGTGTATAATTTTGGTTCTCAGAAGCAAAAGGAGGACTAGATACCCGAATGTTGTATCATTTCCATTCCACCATGATTGTTAATGCACTACAAATCTCGATTTTTCTCTTTATTTTTGTTTCATTGTTTTTCTTTTATTATGTTTTTGTTTTTAGGTGCCAATGGGGGGTGGGGGTGGGTGGGAGGGACGCCCTTGCTCCCCCTTATCCTCCACTGACGTGTGGGTGCAGGTGTGTGTATTTATATGCATGTGTTTGTGACGCTTATCTTCTAAACGCGATATATCAGGTCAGGAATGATGGATACTTTTCATATTTGGTATGTAGATTTCTCATACTTAGGGAAAGAATGTTATTATTTTTGTTGGAGATCAGGCATTTTCTGAGGTCACCAGCGGTAAGAAACCGAAAGGGTTGTAAGCACGATATATTAAAATAGCAAGCATGAATGTTTCTCATACCTGGCATGTGGTTAGTAGCTAAACCTTATTGTTTTTGTTTTTTTGGTCGAGGTCAAAGGTTATCTGAGTTCACGGGAGGTAAAACTACGGAAACCTTTTGAATTAATACTTTTCACAATTGAGGTATAAATTTGTCGTATTAAGATAAAGAACTCTATTGCTTCTGGTGGAGGTCACTTGAGTTCACTAAAGGTCAAAAAGCAAAAGCCTTGTAAACGCGATATCTCAAGGTAGGAAGCATAGATATCTTTCATACTTGGCATGTGGATGCGTTATGGTCAGTTGGTAAACCATGATGTTTTAAGTAGAGGTCAAAGATTATCTGAGGTCACTGGAGGTGAAACTACGACAGCCATGTAAATTGCTTGTGGACACGTGTTCTCAAGGTAGTAATGATAGATGCTTTTCACACTTGAAATATGAATTTTTGTATTAAAAGGAAGGACTATTGCTTCTGGTAGAGGTCAGAGGTCATTTGAGATCACTGAAGGTCAAAAAGCCTTGTAAACGCCATATCTCGATATAAGAATGGTAGCTTCTTCTTTTCATATACCGTACTTATTATACAGACTAGATTTGATATGACGAGAGGAAGAGCCCTTTTGTTTTCAGTGGAGGTCAAGGTTATCTGAGGTTAATGCAAGAGCCAATAGTTTGGTCTATTTAAATAGCTGACTTTGCTTTGTTGGAGCCGCTCAAGACAATTCTTGCTAGCTTGATAGCACTCAACTAAAGCCATTCAAGTCAGTTATCGTAAGTCATGCAGTATCGTAAGGCTGTCTGGTGGTTTCTTATCAAAGGGCGGTTTATACTTACAAATTTTCACGCGCTATACAGCTATAAAGCTGTAAGAATCATATAGGCTCATTCCCTGCTCTTCCGGGCCAATCAAGAACATAGCTTAGACTTGAACAGTGTTAACTTTCATAGCTTTATAGCGCTATACTGAAGTATAAACCGACCAGACTTGTATTGAGTACGTACTTACTCGTACTCAAGGTCTTGCACAATTGCCGGTACTGGTACTCGTGTGAATGAATGTGTACTCGTACTCGTACTCACAGATTTTGTAAGTTATGCATGGGGCTAGCTAATGGAAAAGTTTGTGCTCGTACTTACCAAAAAGACATGTATTCTTACTCACAACCAGAGATACTCCACTTGTACTCGTACTCTTGACATTATTGTACTCACAATACACGTCTGGAACCGGCATTTAGTATATGTATATACTTTAAAATATGTGATCCCCGACGACGTCCGTCGTCCCGACAATTTGATTGATTTTGCGTCGATTTTTTCCCATTTTTTTCAATAAATACCCACATTTTTTAAATTCTGTTTAAAAAAATACAAATTTTCTAACTTTATTCAATAGAAACCAAAAAGTTTAGCGCGCGAAGATTTTGCGTTCCACATCCTTTCGAAAACCCGTCTCTTTTGTCGGATCTTCGGGTTGCTGGCTACCGGTCGGAGAGCTTGGCCCTTCTGTCGGGCACTCTTGGCACCACTCCGGAGACATTCATGAACTTTAGAAACCATTTAATGAAGTAACGGTGTTAAAAGGTCTTCACAGCAAAAGCAAAAAGATTAACAATATAATTTGCTTAGAACTCCCATTTCATGGCAATGTCCTATTCAGGACCGTCATATACGACTCACATTTTGCAAGAAATGTCACAGTAGTAAAAGTTAACTTTGTGCAATTCCTTATATATATATTCCTTTAAACTATACCTATGTATTTGTATTTTTACCAGATTATTGCAGCTATCTCATTTCTCACAAACTGAATGATAATGAGTGCAGTGGCGTATTTAGGGGGGTCACTGGGCCAGCCCCCTCACTGATGCCGATTTTTTTTTAATACGTAAATTTTTTAACACAAATTTTACTCCGTATGGTAGCATATGTGGCACCAGATTGCATGTAAGGACACCTAATTTATCAACAATTTTTTCAAAGGGGAGGGGACCTCCTCTCAAGCCCCTCTCCCAGGCCAACGATCACACAACATACTGTATCCCCCTGAGGAAAATCGTGGCTACGCCACTGATTGAGGGGGACATTCTTTGGACACCCCCGCACTAAAAATTGTAGCATACCTCAGTCCTGATTTGCCTTTTTCTTGAATGGATGTGTATATTTCTCATTTCGTGCGATGTGTTACTCCACCCGGCACATTTACCAGCAAAACGTACTTTTTGACACGGCAGTAACACACCAATTTTCTTTCTTTGTAAATCCAGACAGCTTTTACACTTCATATCATTTACGTAGAATAGCACAGCAAGGTACTTCTCAACTGTAAACTTTAGAAAATGTTATGACTGACTAAATTCCAATGGGGCTTATTAAAAAAAAACATGTGCATGCAACTGTCGGCCTTGGATACAATTGCCACGCGAGTCACGTTTACCATTTTCACCTAAATAATTTGTAATGGATGGTTCCAAAATACAAGTAGAGCTTCCATTTGCAACATGAACTGTTCATGTTAGGCCTAACTACTATTGCCAGCAGTTTTCTACCCTTATCTACAGAAAATTCCTTTAAGAAATTTCTACTCGTCACGCGAGGTGCGTACTTTTGTCACCCCAGTCTCGTTCGGTTTTCACGGTATTTTACGAAATTTTGTGCATTTTTTCAAAAAGTTGCCTGTAAATACACTTACGCATAATTCACAAGGACAGTTAACATTGTTGCAATCAAGCTGCAAAGCCAAAACAACTCACAGTTTTGCCAGCTGTATCTATTACGCGAGTTTCTTTTGAGATTTTGCTTCTTTAAATGTAAAGTCAGAAAAAAAAAATGTGCCAAACTTTTTCTTGTTCTTAGGCCAGCGACTTGAGATATTTGGGCTAAACTCCACAGACTGGCTCTTCATGTGGCCCTTTGTTATCATTCTTGTATTATCTTAGTCAAAAATGGGCAAAGATTCATACAAATTAGGGCCAGTTTCTGTAGATAATTACAAGGAAGTGCATTGAACATACACACACTGCGAAGTTGAGTTCCGGAGCTGACGTCATTCTTTGTCAATGTACTTTTCACTTTTTGATCTGTTGTGTTGGAAGGAGTACCATTTCCTTTTAGCATTTCTCTTTCATGGGGCAGTATTTTTTAACATAGGGGCTATTTTTGGTGATAGATGTTGTCAGAGAATGAAACCAAATGGCTGTAATTAGTCACTTCATAGGCTCTTTAACATTTTCTTATATACGCAGGCTATAAATCGTCCAAGTCCAATGAATAATAACATTTTGACCCAACATTTATTTTTAATGTTTCCTTTAAAAACATATTAGTTAATGTCATTTAATTTTTACACAAACTATACACAAATGGAATGGTTTTAAATTGCTTTTACTCAAAGGTATGAAACGTTACCAAAAGTATCATACGGTTGCAGGACTACGAGGCCAAGATCTCCCCAAATTATATTGATCCCGAAGGTTATTTAATTGTTTGCGTTAATGTAGACAGGCGCCGTTCCAGAGGTGGCTTTCTCGGATCAAGCCTGCCCCCTCCCCTTTCGGCCATGCAATATTTATTTATGCTTATTTTGATTGTCAGATGTCAGTAAATATACCTCTTCAAATATCTCTTTCCACGGACGGTCGTTTGGATTAAGAAGTTCTCATAGAAAAAGTTCCCCAGCCCGGATTGTACCTGTAGCGAAACGTTAAGTTACCTTTCTTTTGGAAGAGTGCCAAATTTCTGCAGCATGACATATCAAAATGAAGGCGTTTAAATGCACTTACAAGGTCTGGAAAGTGACAGTTCATACAATCTGGGAGCCATTTTACGAGAAAGTTCTCTTGGTGCACTACGCGTCAACTCATCCAGATTAACCCTACTTTATAAAATCAATCAAAATCTTATTGATAACCTAGGGAACATTTCCTTCCTAAAGCCAGTGACGCGGCAAGGCCTTCGGAGGAGGAGCACGCAAAACTTCTATCAACCAATGTTTGCAAGTACTCCTTTTCCAGTGGCGGATTTAGACGGGGGCGCACCCGGCGCGCCCCCCCCCCCTAAAATTTTCCAAGGTTTGTTTTTTACCTTCGTAGAACGGATCATTTCGCCTACTTGAATCTTCATCATGTTGTATTGTCTTATAATTGCTACAAAATAATAGCAGTTTAAAAGTATACAGTTTCAAGTTTTCCGATGGAATGGCAACAGGGTGACATCGAAGATCTCGACCGTATCTCGCAACTTATAGGGCATGGGAAGGGCCATTTCCTACAATCTGGGAGGCTTATTTTGCAAAATTTCACTCTTACGCTACGCGCGGACCAAAGATCGCTTACGGCTTACAGATACTGGGAAAGTCGAACTCCAAACTGGTCATTTGTCAAATAGGCGTACAAGGCAGGGGCAGAGGGCAGACTGTCCCCAAATTTCCACAAGATCTTAATTTCTGGCATGGGTTTGCACAGCCATTTGAGTCATAAAAAATCTCGCAGGTTTTAATTCCACTCAAAATTCCTCTTGTTCCCGAATTCTTCCAAAGATTTGCCAGAAAAATTAAAAAGCGTCAAAAAAACTTTTATTCCTCAGCCTCTTTTTATAGTCTTGCGCAACACTTTGCCCGGAAAGTCCGAATCTCCCAATTCTTTGAAACATTTGCTCGAAACATAAAAAAAGCATCATAGTCAAAGTAAAAATTTCATGACGAAACGAAAAGAACGCAAAAATTCGCGACACATCCGGGTCGCTTATGGAAACATAATTTTCCTCAGTCTCACTTCATAGTCCCGTGCAAACTAAACTTTGCCCCAAATGGTAGAATATTCCCGCGAAAGTTGTAAAAGTTCTGGGATGTTTTCAATTGCGAGATTACACTGACAGACGGGAGGGTGTATAGGTGTATACAAAGCCCAAAATTTTGCCCAAAGAAATTAATCAAAAACCATGACAATACTACCAGTGGTCATCATAAGGCGAAGATTCGGTTTAGTCGGGACGTATTCGGGCAGCTATGTGTGGTCATGATTTTGCATTTTTCAATGTGAGCCACCGTCAATTGTGCAAAACTTGCTACTTATAGGCTGCAGTGCTTTTAACCTCAAATCGGGCAACGGTAAAAGTATCTTTTTCTTCAATTGCACATATGAATTTAGTGTGAGAAAATCTCCCCATAAGTCCGCCTAAAAATTCTTCAAAGCCATGAACGTGACATACCGGTTTTTCTCAGAAGGTGTTAGTAGTAAACTCAGTAGCGTGCGCAGGTGGGGGGGGGGGGGGGACGGGTGGGCCATGGGCCCCACCTCTATAAGTTGTCGGAGGAAAATCAACTGGTCGGGGGAAATCGGGAGCAGTCTGACCTACTCTGGAGGAGCAACAGGCGCGCTCTCCCATGTGTGTTTTAATATGCTTCAAAATGTTTCAGATATAGCACCATTTTGCATCTCAGCTCTCTTTCTTAGGCAAAAGTTTCTAGACCCCTCCCCAGGACAGCAAAGAATCAAACCTTGCGCACTTCTGTTAAACTTGTTTACCTTCCAAAGGTTTTACCACTAAATAAACAGCATTCTTGAAGCAAACTGCTGAACAAAAATAATAAGGAACAAAGAAAGTTTAACACTGTCTTCACTTCTGTCAGTAACATATGTAATAATACTCAGGGGAATACTGAAAAAACCAAATGTACCAGTGAGATTCCTGAATGGACAGCAATGTAGTAACATTCACACTGATTATTCTGATGGAGTTACTGAGGGAGGAGTGGGGGACCTTACTAGAATTTTTTCTGAAGTCCCCTCAGCTCTTCAGCTAAGAGCCAAAGGGTGTTAACCATACCTTTATCCCCAAAACAGGTCTGCTCCCCAAAGGAGCTACCTCCCCTGAAAAGATACCTTACTTACCTTATGTCATTTCTGTTTCTATACAATACTTATTGCACTCTTTCCAATAAAACTGAGTTATGCATCTAGCTGACCACTCCCCACCCCTCCTTCCCCATCCCTTTACCCTTCCTGCTGCGGTGGTCAAAACAGACAAGTCTGTGAACAGTCTGTATACTTACAAGAGAGTACTTGATCATCATAACATTCTCCTGCATCACATGGCTGCTCTTCAGTACTGGGCCCTTCACATTCTTGGCCCCCATTTTGAGGGGCAGGGTTGTTGCACAACCTGTTCCTTGTCTTGACCCCCATACCACAGGTGACCGAGCACTCAGACCAATCCGTCCAGCAACTCCATCCACCCTTCACTACAGAAAGAACAAAAAAAAAAAAAATCGTTTGACATCCACTTCAACTGTTCTATTCTTTTTTTTACATTTATCTGAAAGGTATCAAAGAGAACCACTTTGCCTCATGTTCCAGGTTTGGTAATATTGTACCATGTATCACTGCCTTCTGGTATTTGGGAACAAAATCATTTCATTCTTGGGGACTTTTTTTGAAGTCCCCTTGGCTCTTCAGCTAACAACCAAGTGGCATAAACCATACCTATATCCCCAAAACAGGTCTGCTCCCCAAAGGAGTTACCTTCTCTCAAAAGATACCAAGACTGAACATGACCAACCTCTTGACCTTCAGACCTCTACATCATGGGTCGGTGTGACCCCATTCTAGACTGGCTGAATAGTACAGATACTGCACATAATCTTAGCCAAAAGGCCGAGAGCCTTACAGAATTTTTAGCTGCAATAATTCAAACCATCAATCATTTTCTATTACATAAAGAAAATGATCTTAAATGTGTCAAAACTAAAAATGTGAATAGTCAAGATCCATCTAGCCAATTTTGCTCTATCAAACAATAGATCACATGCAGAGTAGGTGCACTTTTCTCAAGATAAAATTCAAGCAATTTTCAAGGACTTTTCAAGGTATAACTTTGTTTTTTGCAAGGACATCAAACTGCTTTTAAAACACTGTGAAAGTTTTTGCTTGCATGAAATACTTAAGCACACCTGGGGGTGGCAGGAAACAAAACATTTTGAAGGCTAATGGCAGCACTACTGGTAATAATAATCAATATGAACTTCCATGTTATGCTAACACTCTTACAGGGTATCTTTTCCTTTGAAGTAGGACTAGGCTAAGCTTAGGCCCTTATTTAGAAGAAGCAGATTACACCATCACATTCAGTGACTAAGTTGGTCTAGGGCTGATAGTCTCACCCTCTTCAAGTTCAGATTCAGTTAACAGTATTTTGAGGTTGAAAAGCCCTTCCTCTGTCCCATTCATCTTATTCTGGGGTAATTATGTTGAAAACAGGTGTTGCACTTGTCTAGTTAGGATCCTGAAGGCATTAAACACTTGTCACACAAGCGACCAACCGTAACACACTATAGCATAGGCAAAGAGGAGCCTATACCGGCAAAATTTTGCCGATTTTCGTTAACTTCCTAATCGTTTTCTGATCGTAACTTCAAAGGTTTTTGATGGTTTTAAGGTGAATTTGCCATTATTTTAGATGGTACAATGTCTGTGTATGTGTTTAGTAAGTACAGGCATTCATTTGACGTGGTTTTGTAAAATTCAAGCACTTTTCAAGGACTATGATACAAAAGAACAAATTCAAGTACTTTCAAGGCCTTGAAAATGAATGATTCAAATTCAAGTACTTTCAAGTTTTCAAGGACCCATGCGAACCCTGCACATGACATCATGGCTGTTTGTCACAGCACATGTACAGGTGTGTTAAGAACATGCACCCTCAACATGATCATAGATACAATTGTGATGCAATGAATGCTCATTAGTCAAAAAATCCAGCAGAGACAGGCAATGATATGACATCAAAAAATAACTCTGTAACCATGGTTACAGCTAGCAACCAAAAAATTTACTACCTACACTCATCAATAAAACACCTAAAAGAGCTGCAGGATGGCTTTTTGTCTCTGGAGGGAAACTACTACTTTGCAAACTTTAAAGATAGCATATCCTTGATAGAAAGGTCTTCTCAAAGAAAAGTGGCATAAAATGCAATTGAAAAGAATAAGATTTCTTGCAATGCATACTTATGTTTGTAGTATTGCAGTGGGGTCTTGTATTCACTACTGGTGAAGTGCTTTTTACACAAAAACATAAAAACAGGCAGAGCTTCTTACTTGCTTCCACAAATAGCAGAGTGCATTTTTCAAACTTAACAATAAAGCTTCTAGGTTCTGTTTCAGTAATAAATATCAGAGCAAAGTATGTCACTTATTTATGCAAACAAACCTGGGCACCGAGAAAACGTAGAACACTTCCTCTGCTCGTAGTAATGACCAAAACATTCTGTGCTGCCTGGAAAGCAGCTACGATGTCGCACCTGGGTGCCCTCACCACAGGTGACACTACACGGTAACCATGGGGACCACTGTGACCATCCTCCAAAGTTGTCTGTTTGAAAATGACCATTGTTAATAATGACGGCAGGTTAGTAAATGGAGAACAGAAAAAATGCATGCAAAGCTGTTTATATTTTCAAGCTTTTCTCGATTTATTTGTGGTGTAAATTGATATCCTTTCTCCAACCATTACATTGTATAGATATCCAGGAAGCCAAGCATATCTAATAGTGACTTGCTATCCTTTTAAAGCATGAAATTGTCATTTAAGTGGTATGCACCACTCATGGCAAAAACCCAGAAAGCAACCTAATCAAAATGGAACCAACCACCAAAAGTTTTTCTTTCTGAAGTATGTTAACCCCACAAAATGTGGCACCCATTTCAAATGTAGGAAAGAGCATAGCAAATTAAACTGTGAGTAGAGTAAATGAATATAATGTACAAGCTAGCTGGCTCAGAATCTTTTGAGATTGCTCACATAGTAGATTTACCAAAATAATTCTTTGTATGGCCAATAGGTTCAATGCACACTCCCTCTTGTCATGTCCACCCAAGCCTAAGTAGGGCGGCCATTCGTCAGGCTTTTCGCCGGACAGTCCGGTTTTCGAGCACCCTGTCCTCCGTTTGGATTCACAGGGTGCCGGACGTTGAATATTCCTCCATTCTGAAAATTCTACCGTAAACCTCCCTCATGCACAAATTTAATTTCATTTTCAGACACAGCATACCTATTTCACACCTCTAATCATGCAGCTAAGAACACCGGAAAGGGCCATTGCAAGCCATCTGAGGAAAATGTGAAGCCAAAAATTTTCTGGTACGCTACACGCCAACTCATGGTGCCGCTCCACTTTTAAAGGTTGTCCACCTTTTCTGTCATCGGGAAGTGGTCACCCTAAGCCTATGCCCTGCCTACACCTATTTATTTAGTTCAAGCAACTATTGTCACATGAAATTGTTCAACATTTCCTAATTGTATTTGTGTAAAATAATTACCATGGTTAAAACAAAATTTATATTACATACTCAAAAGTAGCCATTCCTTCGACAGGCTAGCTATTCAAATTATAACCAGTCCTTCTGAAGGCAACAGAAAGTAACTGTTTGAACAATTGAACTGTGCTGTAAAACTTCTTTGCATTTGCATTATTTTTCTTAAGGAAGACATGGGAACTCTTTGCTGAGAGTTAGGAAAATGTACAGCATGCTACATTCAGTGCAATGCAGTGTAAACAAAAAGTGTTAATTATGAATGTCCCCAGCTTTGACACCAGCAGATAAGCAGAGCTTAAATGTGATGACCATCCAGTGCTTCTTTTCATTTGCATAAATTAAATATCCATTAGATATAAGCAGTAGCATTTTACCTCCACAAATTATTTAGATGAACAGAAAAGAATGCAAGCAATTTGACAGAAAAAAATTGACTGAACAAGCAAACAATGCTTTTAGAGTGAATTATACTTTACCTGCATGACCATCTGCTGAACATTTCTTGGACATGTATGGACATAATCTGACTTGATTCTTGGGTGAACTTATCATGATATCAGACCTCTCTGGTATAGGGGCTCGACAAATGAAGCGGAACCTCTGCTGCACCAAGCCAGACTCCGAAACATTGAGAACAAGCCATGGTGTCCATACACTTGCCTTGCGCCGATCTACAGGGAACAAAGGTACATTGTGTCATGAAATGAGGTCAGTTGAGCATAATCAATATCAGACTTAAATCAACAGCTTTGTAACCCAAAATACTACATATTACAATGCTGCATCATTTGAAAATCTGAAAGTCTGGGTGAACAAATCATTCATGAGCTGCAGAGCATAGTTATTTCTTTCTGTGAGAACCTTATTTCTCCAAGTTAAATTACACTTAGTTTGAGTTGCCTATCGATCTATGAAGTATGCATACATTAAAAGCTATCACAATTTTCCATATCACAAACACAATGTTTCACTTTACCAAACTACTGCAAATAGCAGCTTTCTAAACTACTGACATATATTTTATACCTGTACACCTATGAGTATTACAGGCTCTCATTTCCTGAGAGTTTCCATTACAAGTGCCACCTTCTAAACATCGCCGATTTCGAGACTGAACGCCGCCCCCACATTTCTGGGTGCACGAAGACCACTCTGTCCAAGGTGACCAGAAGTCTGTGAGATAAAATTGGAAGGGAATACTGTAAGTTTTCTGCAATATGAACACTTAAAAGCATCTTCTTATCACTAGACAACAAGAGAGAAGTTACCTAAAGCCCTAACAACACAAGCGAAATTCTTTCCAGGTTAGGAAAATTGTAACTACTGGTCTGTGTAAGATGTAAGAGTCCACAATGTAAATAAGAAAAGTGAACTGTGTAATTCACAAAGTGAAAAAATTAAATAAAAGTGGCCCTCAGCCCCAAAACCGGCAGTACATAAAAAGGCAATTCACCTTTTCTGATATCCCTTACTGTACACATGGTTGAAAGATACAACTTGTGTGAACTGTAACAAACTGTAGGAAATTATTTGACTAATTTCAGAGCTCACAGCTGGCTGCTAATGGTCCACGGGCAACCACTTGAGAACCTCGGGCTTATAGCATCTTCAACCCAAAATGCATGCACTGTTCAGAGCAGCACCACTACTACGCATCAGTGGTACAATCAGTGGTACATTTTAGTGTAAATTGTGTTTTACACTTCAAAGTTCCAACCACTGATTAAGTTAATCATGTTCGTGTAACACTCACAAAAAATATTTCCACGTCAAATGGTACGTCAGTCCATTTGCCTCACACATACATGAAACATTAGCTACTACAAGGGGAAATTGTCTTTCAACATTTCAGTTTCAATTTGTAAGCACCTTTTCAAACATTTTGAAAATCTAAAGAGATACCAGCCTTCTAAATTTTCCAATACTATTCCTGTCATATTAGGGGTAGATACAACAAGATGCAATTTCAAGCTGTAACCACCAGCCATTCCTTGCAATGGACAAGAAAGTTACCGGACTCCATATAGAAATGAAATGTGTAACTAAACTCTAACAAATATTAAGCTATTAACTTTAAAATAATTGTAACACTTAAAAAACTCAAGAGTTAATTGATTATCATAATATCGAATCACTTAAAGATAATTTGCATCACCCCAAATATGACTTTTACAAAGGGGTAAGCAAAAGTCTCAATTGGTTTTTGATTGACATCAGAGTTGCAAAATTCAAAAGATGCAGAACAGCTCATATTACACAGCATGCACAGAAAGTGTTTTGGTTACATATTTGGGCCTTGTATACTCACCAGGATGTGGCCCTAAGCACTAAACAATGTTTGTGTCTGCACAAGGAGAAGCTAAAAACAGTTATGGGTGGGGCTAGAGCTACCTTTGTTGGGAGAATTGGAACTGTCTGAGATGAGAAGATTTCCCATCTAATGGTGCTTATAGCATTCCTAAAATTTATCAGCATTTTGTCACAAATTTTACAGAGAGATGAAACAACCAATCTGGCACCATGAAAAAAAGTTGAGTCACCAAATATTTAACAAGTAGACTTGAAGAAATGGTAAATCTACAAAAAGAGGACACACTTTGTTCTTAATGAACAATCTCACTTAAAAGTGAAGTGACTAGATTTGCATTTTTTTCTGTGAAACTAGCAATCTTTAAATTCAGGTGAGAGGGACCTGTTAGTTATGTAAGAAACATTCCAAGTGACATGTTATTCATGCATTGACTAACTTATAAGATGGAATCTAGTATTTTAAACTACAAATTGCAAGCAAAATTGGTTGACATGCTCTTATGCAATTAAAGTTTTTCACACTGATATGTTGATTCTTCATGACTTCAGGGATTCAGGTCTCGTACAAATACAGCCCAATGCACTCAATGAATTATTGAAATTGGCAATAGCTGGAATACAATTACGATTATACGTTACAACTCAAGGGTAACCTTTAGAACTCCATACTAGCCTACAAAAGACATGCACACATAAAATAGTACCTCTGGGTGATAAGTAAGTTCAGCAGTAGACTGTTAGTCACAAAAATTCATTAATTTCTCTTTCTTACACCATCATGATTATGTAAAGAGTGGCTTTCTGAAGCAGAGTTCCTTCTGAATCTATGATATCACTTTAAGGCTTGTCACAAGTCAACATTTTGCCCAATCACAATCCACAGAATCAAATGAAATACCATAACTGAATCTGACAAGGCATAACACTGATACTGTGTAACTGGTTACATTTGCTCCTACATACTAGTTTCTCACGCGCTCCTTACAGTTCCTAAAATAAGCCTAGTAATCTTAAGTTACAGTAGCCTTTATCTAACTGTACTTATAGTCTGGGACCCCCCTCTCTATGAAACTGCACGTTTTTATAGAATTGTTGTCTGCGTCCTTCAAATATTCGTCTGGGAATCATCTCGTGAGTCTCACTTTAGTATGTAAATAAATGTTTTTGGCACAAAATGACAATGCACCTGTTATAAATTCGGTAACCATAGTAACAATTCTAACATAATCATGCACCATGCACTTTGTCAGCTTTCACCAGCCTCCTACGTGTACATGATCTCTGCCTCGAGCTGTTTTTTGGAAATTATGAAATCAGTTTTAAATTCATCTCAATAAAAAGAAGGATATTTACCCTAAACCAGAGGTGCCAACCTCTTTTGAACTAGAATCTTCCTTCACAGGTGCATGGTTGGTGAGACCTAATAGTTCAAATAGGGAGTCCTACTTGAACTGACAGCCTACATTTTTAACATGCACACAACAAGCAGAAAAAACAACTATGATTGATCAAGAATCACTCTGCAACTGACTAGTCCATCCCAATCTATAGGTGGTTAAAACTTCTGTAGACTCAATTAAGACTTTGTACATAATCCTAAAAGTGTATAGCTTCATTGCAAGTTATGAGATGTACTCCACAAAACCCAGCACAACCAGACCAAGTACAAGCAACCCTCCTCCCCACAAAAAAAAACCCTCCAGAAACACAGCTTACAGTCATATGAAGTTTTTTCAAACAACTGTTTTGCACCTCTCTATGATATGCATTTTGGAACCCAAATTACTTTGATACATTTTTGAAACACACTCCGTCTTAAGAATGAAGGGAGATGCCACAAGTTTATAAAGTATACTACACATGTCACATGCACAAACTACAAGATGCACACCTGTAGCAAGATCTTCATCTACGTCATTGCTAAAAGATCCTCGTCTACCTGAACAGTTCTTAACTTGCACCTTCTCCCCATGACAGGTGTCTCCTCCGCATTTGGGGGCAGGATTGCTGCACTCCCTGGTTCGACACATACAGGATGAGAGGACCCCTGAGGGGTCATCACAGGAGAACCATTCAGACCAATCACTGAAGCCACCATCAACTAAAAGACAAAATGTTTCACAGAATGATGAGGTGATTCTAAAATAAGCTGTTGCAAAAACAGCACACATAAATGACACCAGTACAGATTTGAGAGCACTGGATGGCAGCTTGAGTTTTAATATTTTAAGCCAACCTTCAAACTGCCGCCAACATTTTGTAATACGATTTCAACCAATGGCAAAAACCAAAACTTTTAAGCTTAAACCAGGTTTTGCTTCACACTTCAACTTCAAAATTATTGTATCATAATTTCTTCTTTACTACTTTAATTTATCCAGTGACCACCCCATAAGCATACAGAGGATCATTTCAAATTTATTGACTTCACAGTCAGTGACACATATCTATAAGCTGCATTTTCAATTACTTTGAACAGGTTTTAATTTACTCTTATTGCTACAATTTGTTTATCTTAACCAGGGAGGTGTCATTCTCATTAAGTATGAAGAATTGTGGGCAGATTGACGCTGAATGAAGGCCTTATGGAATATTACCTCTGTTGGAAACCACTGGACAGGAAGTAATGTTCTGATACCATCGGGTTAGTTCAACTTGACTGCAGAGAAAAGATGACAGAAATCGTCACTGAAGCAAAAGAAGAAATACTGCCACAGGTGTAAATGGTTACCATGGAAACACTGGCCATATGTATACTGTACGTAGGTTAACAATGAAGATCTGGCCTTTCAAATTAACTTGAACTTTAAAAAAGTGTGGGTATCAGCGTAGATTATGTTGATGAGAATATGTCCATAATGTATGATGTAAATGTTGTTGAATTTAAGTATTGATCATGCAAAAATAAGGTTATTCAAAGGTGTTTCTGGGCATATATTTGCATCATATCCTTCCAATGTGCTGTATTATGTTTTGCATGAAGCATCAAACAGGAAATCACAACCATATTATCACAGCTCAAGCTTTCATGTGGTGGGAAGCTTATAACTACTTTAAAAATGTGGCACTGATCTAGGGGTTACATAACAGATCAAATATAGTGTGTAAGTCAGTGGAGGAATAATCTAAAGGTGTACTGCCTAAACATATTATCAGTTAGTCATGTGACAAGTCACATGATTTATCTGGCTGTCAATTCGTGAACACATTGCTTTAACTGTACAGGGTTTTTACATAACAAGTAACATAAACATAGCGTTGTAAATAATAAGTATGAATATGGTCCTTTATTTATTACAACTAGTCCTGGCATCAAATCAGATTCAAGCTCATAGGAAAGCTATGTAATAATTATACAATATGGTAGCACAGGAATGTTCGCAATCGAGCAAAGTATCTAAACTATGCTTATGGATGAAAAAAGTGACTCATTTCTACTAAGAATGGCAACACTCCCCTTTCTCATTGAACAGATTAATTTAAAGGTCAACTAAATCACTGAGTTCGTATCACAATATTTACGAATCTGTAAGACATCACATTTTGAGATTGAACCTCATAGACCAAGTATCACTCACCTTTCCGGTCTAGGAGTACACTGCTGTCTGATGGCATTCCACCCACAATAGGGATCTCTGGACTCTATACAAGCCCTAGACAATACAGGAAAAGGAATTGCTTTCAGCTTTTATAAAAGAGAACTTTTTTACCTTTTTATTGCCCTACTGTGGATCATGCTGTCACCACTGGAATTTTTTCTTTTGTTCCATTACTCTTACACACCTATACCAGTAGCTGTAAGTCTGATGCACAGCAGGTAGCATACAGCTATTACATATCAACAACCCTCGAGTACCACAGATAATGGGCCCTTTGCCCTAGATTTTTGGCCGACAAACTATAAAGTTAAACACACCGGGTTCAAAAGTTTGGTTTTCTCCATTATTATCATACTGTATGCTACACCCCACTGATTTTTTCCTTTTCATTTTTCAGTGTCATCTCAAACTATGCACATTATTCAAGAGTAAGCCTTTAGAGTAAGCCTTTAGAATTGCAATTCTTGTGTAAGGATGAGATTAAGGGGTACACATGGTTGCAAGGATGCAGAAATAGAGCATCTTTCTCCTTGGTGTAACAGCTTTAACAAAAATGCGGACACCAAGAGGTGCAAAGCTCATACCAGATAGGATTTAAGGGGAAGTCTGTATCCAGCTAGTATGAGCTAACGAAACTGACCCTTCCAAGTAAACAAAAGTTCTAAATGAACAAAAGCTGAGCTTAAGCGACATAATTACTCTGGGTTTTCTTCCTTTTTGTAAGTCTTTTGAAGTAATAAGTAAATTGAAGGTTGTCTTAAACTTACACTTCTGTCGAAAAGGTTACGCAATGTTGAACTGGTACTTTGATAATGGCAGTTGGCAGGCCAACATAGAGGGCACCCTGTATAATACAAACAGACCATGAAACTAAAGTAACCACCAATGGAAGTTACTACCATTTATATAAAACTTCTCTTAATTATTACAAAACTTGGTTACACAAATAGTGACAAAGAGGCCAATTTTGTTTTAAAAGCAGTTTATAATACAAATTGGTCTAAGTATTGAGCATCATGATGGTGATAAGTATGGCATAACCAATTTCATTTTCATATAAGAAACATAAGTATCATAAGTATGTGATTGCTAATGCTTACCTTTCCTGAATGTAGTTTCATACTTCTTATTGGATCACACTGTGATTTCTGTCAGAAAAAAAAAAAAAATTATTTTAACTACAATTAAGCAGGTCATTGACATTTAAGCATGTTCACTGTAGGAAATAATACACCAGTCAATTAAAAAGTATTCCGCAATGTTTAACAAAAAAAAACTAAGTCAACTACAACCTGTCCTTGGGTTGCATAAAACCTGTGAGAATATCATTTTTAATAAAAAATCAATTACCGTAACAAGAAGAGAAAACAATGAAAGAAGCAAAAAATAACACCAAATTTTTTTCCCTTTATAATTTGAATCTTGTGAAACAAATCAATCCACAGCTGCTGGAATGACTATTGGTGCAATCACCATAGCAACTAGGAGCTATCATTCCACCAGTGGGTGCATGCAAATATCAGATTCCCTATGTGCCTTTAATCAGTTACCAGCAGTGTAGAATAATAATCCAACCGTAACATGGCACCATACGAGAAAGTCTGTTCTGTGTCAGGTAATACTGATAACATCTTTAATAACAGCCAAGAGAGAAGCCTTGAGAAAGCTCAGCAATTAATGACATTTCTGACGTGATTACTCCAAGGAGATAATAGAAAGCAGGTATTTCCTGTATCACTGTGCACTGATCATTTTTTCTTTTGATTTCACCATTCTCTATGTTTCAATGCAAACTGGCAGCATTAATACTTAATAAGTGAAGTACTATCTTCCACATACTAGACCACGTGGTTTGACAACAACATCAATAATTACAGCCAATCAAAAGTAAAATGAAGACATGAAATATGTATTAAAGGGTCATATTGAGTTGATATCGATAACTTAACGAGGGTGTTGAAGGGTACTACCACATGACAATGATTATTACTAGCATAATTAGTCAAGTTTCACATCCAATAGTTATGCATAAAGCTAAAATTTTGAATTTTTTGGTATCCTGGCTTGTAACGGTCGTGTACATAATTTGAAAAAGTGTCTGGTCACAAATGTTTGAAAACCGAATTGAATTGTTTATGTTTGACCATTTGTCATTAGTATGTGAAGAAAAGTTAATAGGTTTGGCAGAATATGATGAATTTCATGAACCAACTCAATGTGCCGCTTTAACATGAGGGAAAAGAGGAAGAAGGGGCATACATAATAACCCTGATGGTCCTTTGTCTTTTTTTACAACTCCATTTAATCTGTGGCTTTGGTACATATTAATTTCTGTCATTAAGTAACAGCTGTATTCCCTGCTGTCTTGAATTTATAGCAACAAAACTGTTAGCCAATACTAAATTTAGGAATTTATGACCTCACAAAACATGCTGAAAAGAGAAAAAAAAAGGCATTTAAAAACTTACTGGTGTTACACACATATCTTCTAGAACACAGACTTCAGATGTTCCTGGAATACTGAATACCTTCTTGATCTTTCCATTCGCTAAAGCAAAAAATATTTGCAAAACAGTTATTTCACATTTTGAAGTGAAGATAACAGTTACAGAAGAAAAATGTTACTGAAATTTTCTGTGAAAAATCAATTCCCCCTGATATGATTCAGACCTTTTTTATATTGCAGAATAATTAAGATCACTGGAAAGATACCACTGGGCTTGAATCATGTATGACTTAGGTGACAAGTTTGAACCAATCAGATGTGGGAACAGTCCACCCAGGTGAACAATCCAGATATTACTCTAGAACTGAAGTACTTTAGCAGACACCCTGATCTTTGAAGTGTATTTGCATGAAACCTGACCTTTACTTTGTTACATCAACTGAGCCATGGGGGGGGGATCAGGGGGTGGTTCCCCCTAGACAACTTTTCATCCTCCCTACCAAAGTAAAAAGTTCTAATGCCTTGATGCACGTACGCCAATTTGATTCCCTAATTTTTTGCCACCCTGGAAGTTACCTTGCCCCTGCAAGTTATCTTGCACCCTGGAGGTTATCGTGCTCCCCTCCCCTTCCATACCATGTCTGGCTACAGGTATGTGAGCCTATAAACTCTTCTGTTAATTGCCCCCAAAAGTCCCTTTCATAATGTTAAACAAAATGAACTTTGTACATGACAGGTAAACCAATGAGAGTTACCTTGTAGTCTATAAATTAAAACAATTTTTTTTCACAAAAAAGTGTCAAATGATTAGAGCAAACCATTCCTGATTTAGCATACCCAGGTATGCTTATTCAAACTTTGAATGACTGCATTTTCCCTTCAATACCATGAGACGTTCTTTACCTTGGCCAGATATGACAGCAGTCTACTGTGCAGAGAGAATCTGTACAATGCACACATTTTTGAAAAGTTATGGCACTAACAACAGCATCTAAGCACTGACAAAAGTTAAAAACATCCACACTTCAGGAACAAGCCTGCTGGAACTTTCACTTCCCTCAGTTCTCTCAAAATTTAAAGGTTAAGGGAGAGCAAGGATCATACTTGTCTTTTAACCTCCGTCCCTTTTCTTCTGGTAAAGTTATTTAAAAAATGACGCTGCATTATCATGTATTTTCCTCTTGCAATATGCTATCATAAAAATGTTTGAGCTACTACTTGTGGTATTGTCATGTAGGCTAGATGATACAGTGAAGTTTCGAACACTTCACACACACGTGTAGCATGTATTCCAATAATGCTGCCATTAAAACTACCCCCATTTCTCTCAATTTCAGGAAATATTTGTGTAAACAGAAAGGAATGAGGTTTAGTAATAGGAAACATGACAACTTGAAGATTACTTTCAAACCACCCAAGCCAACATTTTCAGGCCTAATTCCTTAATTAAAGGCAGTAGGCAGTCACCCCAAACACAGTGAGTGTATCCTGTAACTCCAGTTCATGATTGGCCTATTTTGATCATGTGACAATATTTTTGTAAGTGAATTGTGGAATTCAAGGAGAATTTCGCCTTACTTTACCTATTGTTTGTAATAGTTATGTTCAAAACGTCTTCAGAAGTGCTTGTAATGCAATAAGAGGAGATTTGCAAGAGTTTGCTGATTTTTCAAAGAAAATTTTGGGGCGACTGCCTATTGCCTTTAATTTACAAAATCCAAGAGAATGCTTACATGTTCCTAAAAACATGACATCATATACATGGTTCTTGCCCTGGACATGGTCCACCATAATATGATCTAACCTGAAACACATAAAAGAAAATGAGAAAAATTGTTATCTTACAATCTACAAAAACATTATTTCATCAATAAACATATGAAAAGTTGTAGGAAAATATTTGCTTGTTTAAAGACAGACAGTCATCACCCCAAAGTATATCTTTAGTGTGGGTATATCAAAATTCTCAGTTGGTGACTGCTCTTTGATTGACATCACAGTTTGAAAATTTGAAAGATGCAGAGTAGCTCACATTCCACACAAGGCAGAGAGAGTACTTTTATTACATTTTATAGCCTTGTATGCTCACCAGGACATGGCCTAAAGCAATAAAACAGGTTTATTCCTGCACAAGGAAGAGCTTCATATAGTTATGGGAGGAGCTAGAAGATGCATAGATGGGAGAATTGGAACTGTCTGGGATCATGAAAATTCCCCTTTAAGTTGCTTAATAGTTAATTATTTTGACCACACTGTTGATACTGAGAAACTTTATTTCAATGAGACAACAACTGGTGCAGAAATGCCAGAATATACTTTAATGTGAGTAACAAATTATTTTTTCCCTACGCAGCTTTTAGGTGATTATTATAACCACTGGTTTTCCAATCAAATTTAAATTTCTTCCAACATCAAACAAAGTTGTAGTGAGAACAATTCTTTTGGTAGATCTGTGTTGATTTTGCAAGAATCTTGCTTGCCTAGGTAGTCACTAGACACATGTGATTTCCAGGAAAATGTGCCAGAATAATGGGAGAAAAAGGTGATCGGGAAGAAAAAGAGCTTTGCAGTCCACAAACGATGTGTCATTCTACCACAACAGAGACTAGAGGACACTGCCTAAGGTTTGTGGTGACACATCCTGCCACTATTACCCTGGGCAATTAATATTCTTCTTAATTGGTGACAGGTGCAGACAGGCAAGGTGTGAGCTGGGTGCAACTAATAAAGTTTTGATCTATATGTGACAAATTACTCTAGCTTACAATGACAGCTGGGTCAAGGTGATGGACGAAGCTATTGGCCTGGAAGGAGTCAGTGAGGCTGGCACCTTGGTACCATTTCCATTTCAAGGATGATCACTTTTGTAATTATGTTTCATTACTAAAATCAGCATGGAGTTAACAGGGGGGAGGTTCAAGGAAGGACATTAGCAAGCTGTTTTTTTGGCACACAACTGAGATTCTACTCAACCAATAAATTGATTCAACATCCTATATGTTATAAGAAAAACACCTTAAAAGGCGGTAAAACTATTGATGTTTTGACAAGCTTAGTATCACTGCAGGGTGTCTGAAAATTAGTACTGACAACTCCATTTAGGTTGACTTGACTGACAGTTTTAATAAATCACCTAGCACTAATGTGTGAGGGGAGCGAACCAACATTGCAGGTTAAGTTCCTTTAGATCAATTCTTGTGTGCACTGTACCCCTCACTTATTAATGAATTGTAAAATTGTACCTTCTCGCTTAAAATTTATACAACAGGAATTATTTTGAGCGATGAACATAATGTGAGAATTGGAATGAAATCTGGCCATTATTTCAGCACGGAAGGGCTAATCTTGGTCGTGATGCTTATCAACTTCAAGACATTACACAGAAACATGACACAAAATGAAAGGGAGGAATGGAAATAGCAAATTCTCCTAGACAACCCCAAAAATAAGCCCCCAAAGGGAGGCTTCTTCAAATTCGGGCAGGGTACATGTTGACAGACTACATACCCTTACCTTCACTCCCTTTTCAAAGTAATCAAGGTATTGATACTGTCAAAACCATAAAATAGTGCAAACCATGTAGGACCTAAATGAATGCAGTAGGACCTTTTATATAACACCTTATTTATTTCTCTACATTTGATTGGAGGATTGGTGGTCACATGCCATGGGTGATTCGGCACTATCATCACGGTTGTGTGTTATCCATCGTGCAATAGTCTAGTATAACAAACGGTCGTGCAATAGTCTAGTATAACACACGGCTGTGACGTCACAATCACTGCGTGTACGTACAAACTATGCCGCAACTCAATAAATCAACGCAGCTTTGGGGATCGCACATTGCATACCCTACGTAGCAGACACGTAGCTAGCAAACGACAAACCATGGAGCACGGACAAACGCCAAAACACAACTTTAACCAACGACTAGATAAAGGTAACGTTAGATAGTTATAAGGTGTTATATAAAACAAATAATGAATGTTTTTCATTCGTGCGATAGTATGAATAATTTCATTCCTTGAAAGACTGAACATTCTATTCAACTCGGCTTTGCCTTGTTGAATAGAACATTCAATCTTTCAACTCATGAAATAATTTATACTATCACACTCATAAACATTCATTATTTGTATAATACAGCACCCAGGAAGCAAACTGTACAATAATAAAATGAGTGTGTGGACAAATCACCACCCTCATAAAAAACATGTCTATTAAATATGCTTACTATTGACAGCAAGAATAGCGTCATAATAATCATAATGAAAAAAAAAAGGGAAGTTTCATTCACAGTAAAAGAACAGGATATACCATTGTTTTATTGGTTGAACTTAAACATGCACTTCCAAGAAAAAGTATGACAACATTTCTCAGAGATAAGGAAGTAAATTATAAAACAAACAAATAAATGAAACCATACAAGGAAGTTAGAAAGCCTCTCCTGACATTTGGTCCTTTTACATATCTTTGACCACAGGTATATGACTAGTCCATGCCCATAGCGGCATCCTTCTCAGTACAAGTGCTGAACTGGGGATTTCCATTTTTTCCATGATATCAATTGTGTGACATTTAATTTAAAATAACTGAAAGTATTTAGAAGTATTCATATCATGTAAACATATCTACTATCCTCTCAGATGGAACAGCCAACAGCTTAAAACAAGGGAATTTGGAATGAAGTTTTTGAAATTTGTAGAGGAAAATCACCCAGGGAATAATTTAGAGTTCAAAATTTGCATAGCAGGTTTGAGGTTTGTAAGTTTTTTTTTACCACAAAATCATTGAACACCCTAATGTTGTATGAATGAAAACTGCTACATAATTTTGCATTTGTGTAGCAATTTGACCAGCTTGTGTAGCAAATGCAATGTGACACAGGATAAATTATTCTCTGCTACCTACCCACTCTCCTGGACGATCCATCACTCATCACCCCACCCCCACCCCTCCACCTTATCCCCATCCCCTCAGTCTTTCTGCACAGAAAAGCAATTAACGTACTGGTAGTGTTTGCCTGTGGAGACCAACATCGGTCTTGGATGTGCCGCTGGGACAGAGCCATCCATTAACTGAAACTTCTGAGCTGCAAGGAGATGATCTTCATCTAGGTACATCTCTGTAGTTTCATCATCAACTGCACTACACTGTAAATACATCAAGAAAAACAAGCACTTGAATATCAATTGAGAGAAAAAAAATCTGTTTATATTCAAGAAATCATTCAAAATATAAAAAGGGGAGCCTATACTTTCCGAATTCTGGATGTACTTGTCATGTATACATCAACCAAACCTTTCATTTGTGTCAGAGTATATATGAAATCTTAGCTACTGAATATTTATAACTTCATGCCTCTAAAACTGACCACATGAATATTAATTATTAAGCATTTAATTATAGGCTCTTAAGCCTACTGAATGCATCAATACTGATGTTTGCCCCTATCGTATACACAGGTCAACAAAACAGGAGTATAGTTCCAAGTGTAGAAAGAATGAGCCTAAAAATTTACAATCTGAGAACTGCTTAACAAGTAGCGATGTATTTGTTACATAAATTGCAAGAAAACTTCATTACTGTGCCCACAAAAGTTAAGTTCACACAACTTTACTCCTTTCCTTCTTACTTCTTTTTAAAATATATTTACATCCTGTTCTCAGGATATTTACAACCCCTCCCCCCCTCCCCCCCCCCAAAAAATGTACAAAAGCAATACTTCTAACAATTAACAAACATTTTCAATTCAAACACAATTTACTATTAATAAACAATGTATAAAAACGATATTGCAAAGCTAGCATGCTTTTTCTCTGTCATTAGATAATCTACTCAAATACTTGTATGTGGTTAGAAAGATTATCAACACTGGTCAATCCAATAGGGATTTACTATTTGCTACAAAAACTGAAAACAAACTATTAACCCACAAATCCCTTTCAACAAAACAAAATAGTCAAAGGTTTATGGTGCATTGTGAAGACCTAAAGGCATAGATAATATTGTCTATGCCAATAACTCAAAGGGTTTCATACTTTTCTAACCAAAAATACTCGCTTGGCCTCTGTTAATATGTCAGCAATAAGTCCATTTCAATATGGTTTTCTCTTCCTCCTCCCTCTATCCTTTTTTTTCAAATTTAGATGAATTCATTGGCCTGATTCTGCTGGTTTTCTGTAAAGTTGTCTCTTTTATAAAAGTATCCATAATATTAAACCTCAGACTAAATTCCCAAAGAATAATATTACTGCGGGCAGAAAATACCATGGGGGAATGTATAGTGTGGCCTGATTAACCTAACATCTAAATGTACAGGAAACAAATAAAGCAAATTATAGGAATTAACCTTCTACAAATCAAATTTAGCAACAGTTCACAATTGTCACCTTCTGAAAATTTTGTCCTAAAACAAGATAATTTGACATTTAAACCTGCTATACAGTTTCTTCTGCAGCCTTGAACCCTGACTTTATTATCAGGAATCTTCACTAACAGGTGTCTTTTCAAATCTCATTAGCCGCCCTTCATAATTACATTTCAAAGCTTGCAAATAGCTCTAGTTACATCTGGGGCAAGAAAGCAGTGCTTGTTTTGTTAGAAAATGAATTCTTCCCCAAATAACACAGAAACGCTGATCACAGTAAAATTCACTGGCATACAGTGAAAGTCAAATTCAGTTAATGTCTTTCTGGTGGGATATTAATAAACTGAATATTTAAAGAAGGGAAAAAACTTCTTGACAAATATGAAATTGTTCATTTGCAACAATTGTTATTCAATGTCTCAGTGTTCATGGGGTGGGTAACGGCAGAGAGGCTAGTACATGTAAGCAGTCTTTGAGGCTCAGTTTCAGATAATGTGTGGTTTTTCACTCATATGTAAGATTACTGGTGGCAGTGATTTGTGTGAAAAGTGTTGAGGATGATTTACAGGGCCACTATTAAAAGCAAAATTTTATGTGAAAAGTTAAAAAACAATCTACAAAAACGGGGAGGGGGAGGGGGAGGCGGGAGGGGGAGGAGGAGGAGGGGTTGGGAATATATATTCCGCATTGCCCAGGATACCCACAAAGGATAATAACTAGTACGACTGCAAAGCAAGAAAGGACCTTTACACTATCATTACTTGTGACATGTTTCCAAAGAAAACAAATTAAACCAGCACATACATTCTGTCTGCAAATTCATGATGACTACCCTATGTCAACTCTTTTTTGAATGGCTCTCTTAAATCATGTGACAACAATTTTGTAACTGACTTTTTAAATTTAAGCAAAACATCCCCTTTGTTTATGTTGAGGAAGCCACCTTTATGTTCCGAAATATTACGAAAGATACCTGTGATTGGTATTAGAGGAGATATTTAACATTTAGTTCACATGTCAAAGTTTGGGGTGGCTGCAAATTCCCTTTCAATTAGTTACTCAAATCAGTGAATCAGTACAATTTACCACTAGACATAACCAAGTATGTTCACTTTCCATATGATAGGCCTTTAACCTATTATCTCTGGGACAAAGCAACTTCATCCCCTGTTGGGACCAGAAATTTGGTGGGGGTAGTTGGGGTAGTGGGGAAGTGGAGTACTGGGGGCAAGGAGAGGCCAGTACACTGGGAAGGGCAATGGCGTATAGCATGCAGTGCCATGAAGTGTTAATCTTTCCAAAGTAAGCTCAAGGATGAACTTCTTAACAATTACCTGTAACCTAATTGACTTATAATCTTGTTAAGTGTCTGTACACTTCACCATATTCTTCTTGGTTGTCTCTCCTTTCTTCTTCTCCTTCCCTTTCCCTTTGTTTTCCTTTTCCCTTTTTCTTTGTTTCTCTTTTTGATTTGTCTTGTTTTCTTTGTTTTTTCTCTTACATGGTCACTAGCTTAGGTAACAGTTTCTCTGTTTTCTAGTGCCCATCATATGCTGTCCGTAAAACTGTATCATAATTTTAATCATGTCGTGGAATTACTTGTGACAAAGCATATGAAAAATAAATTTGAAATTGAAAAAAATAGAAACACTGGCACACAGAATGGTCACTGGGGAGGGGGTGACCAAATGACAAATTTTCAGGTACTAAACTCTCACCCCTCCCCTCTTCCACAGCCACTACTCATCTCTAGGGTAACTTAAATCCTAAATTGAGTAAATTAGTGGAGTGCAATTTTATTCAACTGAAGTCAGAACCAAAATTTATGGCATATTTGCACAGCACCATGTCTGTCTATATTTCCAGTGCCCCTCATCTACCTATAAGTTTGTCAGATATAGGCCCCAATACACCACATTTAATTATGCACAAAAAACCTGCAGTCTTTGTACTACCTCACTTACAGTCTTTGAAGTGGCATTACCATCAAATCTCTGTGAACTGGCATACTTTCAAAAAAACCTATTAAACATTTACTTCTGAGATACCCATATGTTTTCATTTGCCTTGCAAGAAACTGTCTAAATTCTGTAAACATGCACAAATAACTGCCTTTTAAATTAACTACCAGATTTTTCACCATAATGTGTCTTTGACATTCATTTGTCAAACAAACGATCAAACAAGTGTTTTAGTTGCTATGGCAACAACTGTTCAAAACACTTCATTCTGAATGACACCACACTCCAATCTTTCATGCTGTTACACTTTAGTTGTTACACATTAAAAAGTCTAAATGAATGAATTCATTTCTAAAAGTATATAGCACAAGTCAAATACCCCCCACGAAATGTTTTATCGAGTACGCACATTTAACAACAAAACACTCCAGGTTGTCAAGATTAATAAAATCTCTCACACAAAAGAGAACATCTGAATTGGCAATAGATAGATGCAACTGCTTTGCAAATTTTTCTGCCCACTTTTGATGTTACAAGGCACTTAGGTTAGATCCTTTTCTCTTAAAACATCAACCATTCAATAAAACCATGAAGAGACACTCACAAAAATGAAACTTTTTCTAGGTCTGCTTTCATTGCTATGGCAACCCTTCCCCCCCCCCCCCAAAGCTATCCAAGGTCATTGAGTATCACTCACAGGTAACCACACCCATATTATTCAACAGCCATGTCATCTATCACCTGAAACAAAAACTCCCCATTTTGTCTACAAGTATACTTCTAAATTTACTGTAGGAGGACATAATCCTGTGGTATTACACACACAGTTCACACCTTATGCTGTATGGATGAGGTCAAAGGTTACAATAAACCACATGTTCCTCACAGGTAATACCCTTGTTTTTATTAGGTCGCAAGTTGTCACTCCATCATGAAGACCTTGTTGTCAATAATTTAAAGGTATGCTACCAATACCTGTAGAGGTTAATCCTCCCTTAAAGGGTTCAATTCAAACCACATTTATCTTCTAAGTTCCTTGTACTTTTCTTTTTTTCCTATGTACTTAATGTTTTCCACTTTTCATTACTTTACTCCCATGAACAGACATGGAGATAAAAGCCAGTTAGTTTGTCATTAGATTTTCCTGCTAATTAAACATTTATAGATGCAAATTACTTTCAAAAGAGCACTTTATTTTCTTATTTCTGTCCTTCATCTGACTGTACCCCAGAAAACAGCTTAAAAGGTTCAGTGCCTGAACGTAAAATGCAAAAGTGCACAGTACTTTAAAACTTCTTTTTATTTTTTTCCCATTTTTACAGTATCATGATAATTACCATAAAGACACAACGCATCATGAAATGTAATAAGCAGGGGGAAAAAACATCTCAAGTGTTATCAAGAAGGGAAAACTGAAGAAAAATTTACAAATCCAAGTTATCCATTAATTAATCATAACTAATGTATGTATTTCTTGATGGAATGCCACCCCAAACTGAAAATTTCCATCTGAAAATGTTGCTTTTCACAGAACGAGAGCTTAGATGGCAATTTCACTATAAAACACCAAAGACTAACCGGTAAGTTCCAAACTTAAGCGCTCATTCTTTTGTAAAACATTTATGCCAGTGACAAACAATACATCATTACCACAATTCCCTGGTACGGAGGGCACTTGTCCCAGAAGTGGGCCCAAATAATCTTGCTCATCCAGACTTATGGTCATGGTGTACGTATCGAGGGGTTAGGAAGGGGACAAGAGTGTGGTGAAGAGAAATAAGCAACCTTTCAATAAATTCACATTTAATGCAGAATACTTCTTTCTGCCATCCAAAAACCTTTGTTGTCACAATCTTTGACACCCCCCCCCCCCCAAAAAAAAAAAAAACAACAACAATACGGCATTATTCTAATATTTCAATCTGTCCTTCAATCTGTCTTTGCTTAACATGTAGGTGCAAACTCTCAATTTCATCACTGTACTTTTACCCCCACTAGTGCAAAAATAACCAGGTTAAAAACACTATACATAGACTACTGGGATTAAACATGTTGATGGTGAAAGCATATCAGGGGACAATGGTAAGACAACTCATCCTTCACATTCTTGCAGAAGTAGCCAGAGGCAGAATGGATCAACTCCTTTCTTATTCAATTGCAATTTTTTCAATTTGGTCCTGTTTTCTTTGGTAATGGTTACAGACAGAAATTGGCTGCTCCTGCCTGTTTCCATAATTATTGAAGGAAGAAGGTAAATTACCAGAGGATTCCAGTGAAACGTATAATGACGTAAATGGTTCAAGTCCTGGATCAACTTTTGTTTTCTTTCAAGGAAAATTTCCCTCCTATCTTCTCATGTTCGATTACTTATTGAATTTGTCCATCGATTTGTGAATATCTTCCACTGGTCTTTTACGGCTCGCTTGGGAATTGCTCCCTTTTCCACGAGAAATTATCGCCACAGAATTGAATTTAAATGCGAGCATTTGTGAGGCACTTGTGAATATATTCCTGAACATACACTTCCTGCGCAATGGTTACATTATCAATGTTTCAATCAAAATAAACAGAAAAGAAATAAAAGCCTCATTACAGAACATCAAACCTCATTATATCTCAATACTCCCGAACTCTGAATTCATGCTCTAAATGTTGGAAGGGCAAATTGAAAATCAGTATTTTAAGAGAACAATCAATGAGGGTTGTTTGGTTGCCTCCAGTAAAAACAGGGGAATCAGGGGGTAAGAGTGAGGTTTACCATTTCTTAACTGTTTCTTTTCATTCATCCTATGGGGTCCCTTAGATTTAAAGCTGACCACAACAGACACTGTAGCTATTGTCAAATGCAGAGCTAGCTAGGGACTGAACACATGAAGCCTCAAAATTACAGGGGGAACTATTTCAAGGGAACTTTAAATGTGGATTGAAGCTGACAATTAATTAAAGGAAAATATATTATTTCAATGTGCCATGACTTTGAGAGCGGTGCTTCTCTTTTAGCTCTGTTATTGTCTGATAGAAAATTCAGTATGAGTGGTGAAAAGTATTAGCATGTGGTCTAAAACAAGAATCAATTTAAAAAGTAACCTCAAAAGTTATCTAGAGTGTTAACTTTCTGGTAAGCATTTATGGTATTGTCAAGCAAACTAACCAGTATAATTGGACCCACAACAATCACAACTTGATTGAAACTGGTTTTTTTCACATACTTTATGTCTGCAAAATGATGCCAAACTGCTTGTATGCACACAGTACTATCTGATAGTGGTTGACAATGAGACTCTTTGGCCACATTCTGTGGTGGTCTATGGAGTCCGATGAGCTACGACAATTGAAAAGTGCTGAATCTCCCCAAAACTCCCTGGAATGGAAATCTACAAGCCCCGATACTTACCTCCTATTTATACTTGTAATCCCCACCTACCTGCAATTAGACCCTGGTAAACTAATAGCACAGTTGATAGAGGGAGCCCTCCGGCCAAGGGCTGCCTCCCTTGTCCTCTTCTGCTTACCAACAGACCAAAAAATAACAAGTGTAAATAGGAGGTAAGAGAGGGACAATGTAGATAACTCATTCTACTTTGTTTTTTTTCACCCAGATATCAATTTTTTTTCATTGTACCTATTACTTGTTATTTTTACTTCTATTTTTTATGTTTTTTCATTATTTGATTTTTTATGATTTATCCAAATTTTTCTTGGAGAAATAATAACATTGAATCAAAACAGGTTATAACCAGTATTAGTATTCCAATAAGTTTACCAACCAAGTTTAGTTTCTGGTACTCACATTAAAGTTGGGGTTGGGATTGGCTTGACTTATCCATGCTGACCTCGAATCTGGCTGAAACTTAAAAGATCCTCTGAATGTCTCCTCTATGTCGGAGAGGTGGAAACTACATACTGCAGAGCCATGTACGCCATGGCTGGAGGGCAAAAAGAATGAGGAATTAATACCGAGGTGAGATCTGATAAAATGATATGGTATCCATTGCTTTTACAATTACACGGAGCAAATGAAACCACCATCCACCCTCTATGGTCCTCTTTCTATCAGACTTGAATCTTGAAAGTGATCGGGAGTTATACCTTGCAGCAAATGTCAATATTAATGTTGTAAACGATCTATAGATTGATGAGGTACTTATTTTCAATGAAACAACTCTCCGTAGAGTGAAGATTACTTGCAAACATCACCACAGGAGCAACAACATAAAAAAAAAAAATCGATGAATTTAGAATGAATGTAATAACAGAATATGAAGCATGGAAGTGTGATTGGGCTTAACCTTGGAATCTTGCTGATCTGTGTTGTCATAGAAACCTTGGCAACAAGGGACATTTCTATAGTAAGCATTTACATTTTGAACTGCTGTTGTTGCTTGTCAATAGTGTTGGAATGATATCGCCAAGATATAAAGCTTTAGTTACAAACATTCAAAATTTCACAACTCAACATTGGGCAATACCAATCTCACATTAACACTTTTGCAATGAGCATAACGTGCATAAACCGTAGGCAAGTGCAACGTGTACGCTATTGCTGTGCTATGTCTTATGTATAATAACAGTAGCAACTGTGGTTGATTCAAGTACACACTGGTCTAGTTAATAAGCCATCCATAAAACACAATGTTATAGATTTGTGCTTAAGAGCACACAGTATAAAGAAATATTCTTTCTTTTACATGGTATAAAATAGTGGTAGTTATAATCAGATGTAAAGAAACTTTGCAAATAACCTTCATGTTGGTAACATAAGCTGGGAGGTATTGGTATTTTAGGTCAATTCTACAGCACCTACATTGGACCAATAAGGCAGACATCTATTGAATATTAATTACTGGTTTTACCCAACTTGTCAAAGAATCTTGTCCTCCCTAAATACTTGAACTTATGGCTACCACCATCTGTGATTAAATATTCCTTCAGTGTGCATATTATTAATTAAAACCTGGCTTTTATCCTGACATTGATGGGGGTCAACAAAGCTGAAATAAATGGATTCATAAACAGTTTTCAAGTGTCCAGGATTTCTCCTACCCACTTTCAGTTCACTTTCATATCTACTGCCCTCTATTTGCTGAAAAATTGTGTTGTGATAGAGGATAAAAGTCGGCATTGAAACTTTTCTGATGGATCATTTCACCTGCAAAGAATGCTAAATAAAACAATGGCTTACCTATTTGAGGAGAAAACTCCATAAATTGTCTGAGTTTCTTCTGAAAGGAATGTACTCACTGTGAAAGAAACAAAAAGATTTTTTTTGAGGTTGCACTTTGATAAAACCAGAATAAACAAAACCTTTTTATGACAAATCATGTTGCAGAACTTACTAAAACTATAGGTAAAACTATAATCTATTCTGCATTAACTACACAAATTTATTTATGAGTATTAAAATGGTCACATGATTTAAGGGAGCCATTCATGAAATAGGATAGCAGGGCTTTATTTTAAATTGACTTTGAGATGACTACATGTCCCCTTCAAGGATGCAAGTTTAACAGAATGGAATGAGGAGGAAGGACCTTGATACCTTCAAATTATGGATGAAATCTGACAATTTGTAGCTATCGGAGACATTAAAGACATCGCCATCTTTACCTCTTTTGGCTCTTTTCAACTTGAATATTTTGTTTACTTTTCATTGAGTTGGACTTTCATGAAGCTAATGATTATTTTTCATTCTATTTTTCAACTTTTCTTCAAGTCTTGCTTTTATTGGAGGTCAATACCAGGTCACCATTATATTAGCCACAAATTGGTAATAATGTCTGAAATTTAACAGTTAACTTGTCATGCTTTGGCTTTAGAGTGGAGACAGATGCCCCCATCAGGTTATCTAAATCCTGCTTCCACTTTACAGTGCCAAACTAAGAAAGTAATAAATATATCAAAATTGAAACCATAAACATTATAAGAGATTTACTGCAAGAAATTACATTATTGTCTTACAAAACACATAATTACAATAACTGGTATCTTACCAAGTTCATCAAAGTGGAAGGGATATGTATCTGGCATTGAACAGTTTAATCTGGCTTTTACAAATGTTGTCCAGTTTTCTTCCAACAAGAATTCTCCACCAACATCATTCTGATCAAAATAAAATAAATTTTTAACCGTTATGAATACATCAAAATAAGAAAATATTAACACTTACATGGGGTAAACTTGAGTGGGATTATTAGTAGTGTTTGCACCGGGTACCCGACCGATGTCAGGACCCGGTTCTGAAATTGCTACCCGGATCCAAAGTTTCACTAACATAGATTGTACGTGTGATAGAACACCTAACATGTTACTTTTTCCTGGCAAAATTTATCATGCACACGCCTAAGAACACTTGTCATGCCCATACATAAGATACTTTGGTGTTATATGATATCAACGTGCAAAGCAAAATTTCTTATTATAACTTTACAACAAACATGTAGCCTAAAAGATGTTATATTTTCGGGTACCTGGGTACCCGACCGACCATCGACTTCAGGTACCCAGTCCCGCATTTTGGACCCGGTGTAAACACCAATTATTAGTAGGCTTTTCTTGACTATAATTTTGGCCTTACAGCTTTTGTGCCAATATAACTGAAATTGTTTAAAAATTTACTGGGGAGACAAAAAGTCTGGTTTTCACATCAACAAGAAATCACTTCCTTATACACAATACATGAAAGAGGACCTACTTCAGACAAAGAATTACATCAACAGGCCCTGTTGCTATTTTAAACTTAGCTGGGGCAACTGCATAAACCCTTAGAGTCTTAATGAATGCTTTGCTAACAAAAGAACTTCCCCCTCAGTCCAGTGTTTGTAACTTCCAAGAATAAATGTGTAATTTTGCAATGCCAATATCTGAAAGTTTGCAAGAATGAAACTGTGATTAAACTGTCTGAGGGAAACCAACTGCAGGTTTGCAAGTATTTATCCCTTGGTGGATATGTCATTTCATCTCACACATGGACAATTAACTACTGAAGGGCACAGACAGTGATTGTGAGTATATGAAAGGCAGTAGATAAAAAATGACCCATAACCACACAAATAAATCTCAGATAACTTTTTCAAATGACAAATAATGATGATCTTGATAGCTAGGGAGACAGATATCTGACAAGAAATGCAGATAATATTTCACAGAAAATCGAAACTTGTACAAAGCCAGTCCTATTGGCAGAAGGATACTACCTGCTTTGACTGGCTTTGAAAGAATTTAAATGGTCTGAACTTGAGAAAATGAGGGGGGGGGGGCTCCAAATTTGAATTGAGGGAGTACTATGTCATAAAGTGTGAGCTATAGGCTATGCATGGTTTCTAAGCTTTGAAGTCATGACCCCAAGTGAACTCACAATGCACTCTTTTGGGAGGAGGGGGTCCCACTAGACTAAAACAGTTAAATACTTGTTTCACTAAAAGTATAGCAACCATCAGATACACTTCACAGCTTACATCCCAAAAATTACCTACTCACGCTCTGCAATACGATAGAATAACTCAGTTGGCATAAATGTATTCCCTCCAAGCAATAGACAATGGAACCATCATTCCAGCTGATTATCATACAAATGCAGCCAACACTTGGGTAAGAGGGGTAAGTAAGAAATAAATGTACTGGTGCTGTGTAACTAAATTCTTTGTGGCCAGGTTAGGGAGTTGCACTCTGATGTCTTTATTTCTGATATTGGGTCACCAACAGAAAAAGGATGGAAAACCCTGTGTATGGGGACCACACAGAAAGGGGGAACAGACATTTTCTAAAGCTGATATTATGCAGGAAACAAAAATGGTCTGTGTAGATGAAATTTTGGATCATAAAATCCATGGAAGTATTGCTTGTATAGAATTTCTGTGACAATAAGTGACAGTGGCACTGGTGAAGTGTTGATATTTTCTTTTGGGGGAGGGGAGAGGGGGAGGGGATATGAAGGGCATTGAGAAAGAAGACACCACTTTCAATCCTGTTCCCTTTATCTGTGATAATACTGTTACTGATACCAAAAACCTGAAGTTATACACAGGTATGTCTATGTCAATAATCATTCACATTGCCTTGAACATAGGTGCCCTGGAAGATAAAGTTATTTCTGTTCAAACACTTAAATTTCATCATAAATAACCAACATGGATAAATTTCCACAGGAAGGAAGTGAGTTTACTGCACTCCATAAATTCACTCCTTCCAAGGAAAGCACTGTACTGAGACTGAATATTTGTTGACAGGTGTGTAAACCTCTCATTAAAGGGAGAGGAGTGAGGGAAGAATACAGCCAGTGGGAGGGGAAAGGTGGGAGGGAGAAGGTGGGAGGGGGAAGAATCACAGTGGTATTACTGATGTAGCTACGATTTGGCTTGGGGAGCACAAGCCCCCTCCTCACAAGTCTCTTGCTCCCACAAGCCCCACTGAAAACCCACTGGAAATTTCAAGAGTGAAAAATATAAGTGTAAATATATAAGGATTCCATACTTCAAGCCCCCTGTTCTCTAACAAATGGTGGAGCCCCCCATGAGTCCCCCTCCCCCACCCTCTACAAATTTTGGCTGGCTATGCCACTGGAGAATAATTAGCTATGGGCTAAATATCCCCAGGGTACTGCAATGTCCTATACACATTAATGGACTTATTACAAGTCTGTCCCCCTTTTCTTACAAAAGCTTCTATCATAAGAAATTTCTGAATGCAATTTTGAATCCTGCAAAACTTTTTAAACTATTTTGTTTCAAATAGTGGATGTAATGAAAAGAATCTCACGAGAGCAAAGCATACCACTGCATTTTCAGCTACTGTTTATAGTTTGTTGCAAAATCTTTTCAATAAGTTTATTTTTTTTAATCTTTTCCCCTCAAATGGGCTAAGAGCAACCACTTTAAGGTAAAGATGTTGCACTGGTGACGGAGGCATGGTAGAAATAATGCACCTCAGGGTGTCCGTAATCAAATGAAAACAATACATCATAAAAATCTGTGATTTAATCCTGGAAAAATGTTTTCTTTTTGCAGGATGTGATTCAACTAGTGGCTGGGATCAAATGAGAAACCTAAAAATACACCAGGGACATCGGACAGGGTGGCCTGTCATCCCTCCACCATACTCATTAGGGTGAAACCAAGAAAGTTCAGTGACTCTGTCTCTGATAAGAGTACAACTACCAAATAGATCACATTAAGTCAGTCAAAAAGGAAGTACAGAAGAACAACAAACTGAAGAAAGACTAGGAATCCCAGTTACTTGTATAAATGTATAAACCATAACATGAATTGCATACATATTGGACTGTGGTGAATCTGTGAATATCGAAACAAGACATTAGGAAAGGAAATTGGAGTTACTTTACATTCCTGTCCCATGTCTGGTTCATGTATTTCTTCTTTAACTTAATTCATTTGACTAAAATAAGCGTACTTAGATATGTTCCACTTTTAGCCCCCCCCCCCCCATGCTGGTTTTGTTACATCAATTTTGACTGAAGATGACCCCAAAAAAAAGAAAGATTCTTGATGTGACCAACTTTCCAGCTCCTTGCTATTTATACCCTTGCTAAATAGCAAGCGATGGGGACCAGAGGCATAACATGTAGGAGAGCAGGTGTAGCTGCCCCCTTCTTCCTTTCTAAGACCTACAGTGGGCTCCCATTCATTGCTTGCTTAGGAGTAACTAATTCTTCTGGTTGCCCCCCCCCCCCCGAAAGATTTTTGCTTTGCCTGAAAGGTAAGTTAGATCACTGGTGGGTAATCTTCCCACCCCCAACTAAAAATATTGTAGCTTGCTGTCTCTACCACTACAAAATTCAGTGGTCAAACTGAGAATTGCATGAAATTTTCCAAGAGAACTGTCAGACTGGTAGCTTTTAGGGTTTACAGATATTGTTTAGAATAAAAGACTTCTTTTCCAGTAGCACAGCTGGAGGGGAGGGGGGGGGGGGCTTGAGCTCCCTCCCACAAGCCTCTTGCTCCCTCCCCTGGCAAATCCAAGAGTAAAAAATGTATACAAGTAACAAGTATATGATTCCATATTTGAAGCCTCCCCTCTCCTTCCACAGCCCCCCCCCCCTACACACAAATTTTTGTGACTGTGCTACTGTTCTTTGCCTAAACTGTGCTCTGCAGTTGATAACATCCCATTGTAAAGAAAATTCCTTGAAATTTCGTGTCTGTTCATTAGGTATACATTTCAAGGATCATGTAGCTATCTGACAGCAGTAGCAAAGCTCAGACATCCTATGTTTAGACTAATGATTCATTCACGGCAAATATTTTGACATACTTCATCATCAAATCTGAACCACAGGCGGTGTTACTTCTGACCCAGCATTAGTAGTACATATAAAAGTCTACTCCTTGCATCTTCTAAATTCCTCATATTTCACATACCTACACATATAGCATTGTTATCATTTCTTGTAATTCTAGCTTATTTTCTTTTCCCTAATTTTCAACTTGTATCATCTTCCACATGTATGCCTCCTAACATAGCAGAATGGCAGTTCAATATTCCTGTCTACATATCCCTCTGTTCCTAGCATACTAATTCCATCTCGGCAATTCAGGTCACATTCCCGTACTCAGCTTATATGCTCAAATCTTTTCACAAGACATTCATTTCTACTGACAGAACAAAATAACCTGATTGTAAATCTGGCTAGCATAAGGAGCTTAAAATTAGCAAAGGTCTTTAGCAGGTACTAACGTGAAGGATGAAAGCTATAAAAGGTACTAACGGAATCGATACTCAAGGGGTTCTGTCAGTACTAAAACAAAAATTCTTTCTGAAATGTACAGGCTGTAATACCTACATATTAAAAGTCGCAAAGGGCCCTGGACAGTCACAAAGCAGTACCTGCTATAGCTTAATGACGGTTGACTGGCTACCTGGGTAATTTCAAATCAAGTTTTATAGCTGCTCTGGACAACTTGTAAGACCCATTCAAACAAAAGTAACGTTTTATTGATCAATGATCTTGTCACGAGTCAAGAGTTATCAGCGAGCAATGATAAAAAATCGGTCTAATGGACTGTAGGAATCCACATCTGGTTAAACTTAGTAACTGACATCTAGGCAGCTAAACTGTGCATCAAAGGTTGCCAGCTCTCAAGTTTGATCTCACTGCCAAATTTGGGTAAATCTAGGCCAGAAATCTTGCACGATAGTAAAACCTGAATTTGGCAGTGAACAACTTGAATTAACCACCTTAGAAGTGATTTTCCAATATTATGATTGGCTGAAAACAATTCAAAACTTGATTGTTATCACCAGTGCTACCTGTGACTCTCCTTTGATTTGGCAACAAAGCAACTTTCTGGGTTGGCAAGCCTGCTTGCATTCAATGTGCAGTGAAAATGGTAAGACAGACACAATGGTTTTAATTCATGACAACAATAGTTTACATGAAAATCTAGTTCCTACTGTCACAGATTTGTCTAACACATGATTAGACATTTTCACTCTTTAGTTTCCCCAGAGGTTTCTTTCAGTGGAAGGCCAGGGAAAGGCACCTAGGATGGTCAGACAACTGGTAGGACAGTCAAAGACTTTCAGAACTCATACACCTCCAAGACAACAGCTTTGCAGCAGGAGAATCAGGATAAGCTACTAGCCAATGTGACAGACATGGCGGTGGGGGACAGTGTAAAAACTACTCTAGATGTAGCAAGGGATAGGTATATGTCTGGGATGTGAATTTACCATTTTTTCCTGACAACTACAAAGTCTCCAAAACACCATTCTATGATGCATTTATGTCTAGGCAATTACCAGCCATTACATAGTTTCCATTAGCAAACTTTATTAAGTCCCCTAAAACTATCTTTCAACCAAAACCTATTACTGTGGGCACAACATTTCCCCTGGTTGTACCACAGAGCTTCTGTGGCAGCTCCCTGGTCAACTCATTGTATCTTACCTACTGACACAGAAATTTTAGCCCGTACAAAAATTACCTCCACCTGAAGCAGCTAAATTATGGCATCTATTCACTTGATCTTCTGAAATATTCAGCCCAGATAGATGCAGGGTGCCTCCTAAGGTCATACTATTGATTCCCAGTGCTTGAGATTAATTTCATGGTTGATATACTAGGGCAATATGAATAACCATCTGTGATTTATTTATGAATTCTCTCCAAAAAAAAGTATCTCACCTTAACTGAATCATTTTGAGAGAAATATAAACTTCCTCTTGTAAATATTTGCACTTGGATGGAGAGGATCTCCTCAGGCTGGCAATTTGACAGGTGCTGTCTTCAACACACAATGTACTGTACCCTGAATCATTATCTGACTATATAGTTGCTACAATCTAAATGGTAGGGTATCCCAAATTTTCTTCCTGCTTGATTCTACTTTTTTCTACCTCTTCTCTTTTTACTTTAATGTTCTCCTTCTTTCTCTTCTTTTTCTTTACCTTCTTTAAATTGTTTTGTTTTTTTTCTACTTTGATCTTCTCTCCAATTATCTTTTTCTTTTATCTCTTTCCCGTTTCCTTTTTTTTTTGTTTTCTTTTGTCTCTTTTTTCTCTGACATTGTATGTTGACAATAATATCTTTCCTTTAAGATCTTTGCTCCTTTTTGTTATTTTTCTTTTTCTCTTTGTTAGCCTTTTTGTCTTCCTTTTCTCTTTTTCGGTTATTTCCTTTCATTTTTGGTCTTTCTTTTCCTTAATCTACTTCTTTTTTGTTTGTTTTCTCTGATCTTCCCCTTTCACTTTCTTCTTTTCATCTCTTTTCCTCATACTTGTGTAAGAGATCTCGATACTTTTGTTGGTTTCATTCCAATTGTTTCAAGCACAGGCTGGGCAAGCACTTCATGGGAAAATTATCTTGAAATAATCTTGGAACGTTCATGACAAAATGTTCCAGTGGATGTATCTCCTATTCTGACAGCTTAAATCTGATTCCCTGTGGACGTGATATTTAAAACTGCCGCATACTTAGGGACAGTAAGCATTGCAAGGTTACATGATTCTCACAGCTGTGTGTAGATAAACATTCACCCTGGAGAATAACATTTCCAAAAACATTTCACACTTTTTCCAAGTCCAGTTATAAAACAGAATGTACACATCAGGAGGTGTAAGGCAAACAGTCCAAAGATTTTCACAACTTTCCACCTGTTAAAATACTTTATTACCTCATTTATTGCAGACTCAATTCCCAAACATTACATTCCGTTAGCTGATAAATATCATTTTCTTACTGCTCTGTCTTCCTTGAAGAAATAGACCACAAATTCTGTGTGAAGAGTGATGATTTGTTTCTAAGCTAGACACCTATATGCCCTTTAGATGGAATGACATAAACTTGTAGTTTACAAAATAAATGTAAAACATCTTTCACAGACATTTTACTAAAGAAGTTAGAACAATCTCCAGCAAGTATTCTATTTTGAGCAAAAATAAACAGAAAGTAAAACTGCTTGCCATTGTTTAAAGATGATTCAGAGGACAATGACTGCCAACCCCTCCAACTCCCTAACTCCCCCTTCCTTTTCCAGTCTACCTATCTAGCCTACTTGCATGCAACCCCAATAGACCCTTTTCCAAATAGCAATGACAAAGGATTGTGGGATAGAGTTTTGGTACGCATCGTTTTAAGCCACAGTAAAATGTCATTGACAAAAATGACCCACACCAAAACCCTATCCCATAATCCTTTGTAACTGCTATTTGGAAAATGGTCTATACCTGAATTAAAGGCAAAAATAGGACCGTAAAGAATATTACTTTTCATGTTTGCCCCAAAACATAATTTTTCCAATATCCTCGGGCAAAAAGTTATTTCTACTAGCTTCCACCCCCACTCAGGTGCCTATCCTGCTTCCCCGCCAAATATTGCTGCCCAAGAATAGATCAGCCCAACCAGTTACATGGATGACGAAACAATACCACAACTTTACACATTTGTGGTATATACTTTAGAAAGCTCAGCGAAATACTGAATAAAGGTAAGCCTGAAGAAAAGTGCAAGAACGTTAGTACACACTGAAACTGAAGCCACCAAACTTAATCTGTATAGAATTATCTTTGCCTCCTACAAAGAAAGTAGTTTCCCACACAGTTGTTTTCAGATTCTTTCCCAACTTTTTTTTTTTTTGTTTTGTTTTTTTGTTTTTTGTATTTTTTTTTGGCATGTGTGTACAACAATAAAGTTGTATGGGGTGAGAGTAAACTTTTATTAAATAAAAGCTCCCATCAGGAAATACACACAAAATCTCTTAGAATACATTCTTTTGGTTTCCTATCTTTTGCAAGACAAAACCGAACTGCTCCAGTTGAGCTAGAGCGATGTTGTCAACAATATTTCCAAGGTTAGAACCTTAAAGAGAGTAAGCAGTTGCCCCAGAATTATTTGTAAAATCAGTAACCTTGTGCAAATCTCCTCTTATTTACCTTTATACGAGTAACTCTGAAGATGTTTTTGAACTTAGCTATTACACCGCACAAAAGGCAAAAGCAAGGAGCACTTCTCAATGAATTTAACAATTCAGTGACAAAAATATTGTCACATGATTAAAAAGAGCCATTCATGAATTAGGATACCAGGGTATACTAATTCTAATTGGGGTGACTGCATTCTCCCTTTAAATTACTGACCAAGTTATCAGATGCCAAGACATTTCTTGATGGAGTAGGAATAGACTGACAAAAGAAGCTTTTGTAGATGTGGAAAGACCTATGTTGCTGTGGCAAAACTACAGTTTAAGCTACCTAGGCAGTCCTTAAGTATGTGGCTCCTGTAAAGGGAACACCTGTGTTTTTTTCATTGCAGATGACAAAATGTTGCCCCCAAGAAGTGCCAACCAATGTGGAAGGTTGCACCTGCCCCTCTCTAAAATGTCTAAATGTGCTAGTGCATTCCCCTAGATCCCACTTCTGAAATTTCTCAGTGAGAATATTGACTGGTTAACACATCAAGGGCAGCCTAATGGCTATACTAATACATGGATAGGTCAAGAAAAATAAAATTTCTGTTCATGCTCTTCTAAAAAGACCATCAAAAGGAACAAAACTTTTTCCATCCTTTGGATGTCAACCTTGTATTATTTTAGACTGTTTTTTTTTCTTTCATTACATGCTGATAAATGCCAAAAGATTAAACCTTTAGTAGTAATACCATATTATTAAGCAAGTAACCTTGGACTTTCAATGAAAAATTAAACTTTCCTTTGACCTTATTAAAACTGCAATCCATGAATAAGATCACAAAAAGAATGTTCACCATAAAAAGCAAGTAAGACGTTGTCACAGATGTCATAAAGTTAATTGGTCCAATGAGATGAAGTCAGCCTAGTTACATAGGATGGCATTAATCTCCAACCAATGTCCCTAGCTGGGGATGATGGGAACATGCTGCAGGGAATGTTTACAAAAGCTTCCGACCTAACCTATCACTCCAAGAAATGTAATTGACTTTTTGTGCCGGTGTCTACTTCAAATTTCTGGAAGCTGTGAAAATTTGTTCTGATCATGTTGTCTGAAAAGACTCTCAACCAGAACATGCAGAGTTTAAGATTAAACAAAATATGAGAATGTCATTTGCTTAGGGCGAAGGACGAGAGAATACCCCAAGAGGACACTCCCTAAGTCTGAGAACTTGGAGGTGAAAAATTGTACAGTAGAAGGGATGATAAAGGCACAGCTGGAGAAGGGAGACAGGAATTTGGGAGAGGGGAAAATGTCAGATGCAACCAACAGGAACTATTTGTCTAGAGCGGGAGCAGTCAGATTCGTTGATGAGATCAAAGAGACAGAGTTAGATGAAATAATTGTCAATTAGTTGTCCTTCATACATGTGAGATGTAGAAAAAGCTTTTTTGACTGGCTGGCTGACTGGCTGGCTGGCTGGCTGGCTGGCTGGCTGGCTGGCTGACTGACTGACTGACTAACTGACTGACATGATACCACTGTACAAAAGACAGTATACAAATTTATGTGAAAAAGTATGTGTGTGTGTGTGTGTGGGGGGCGGGGGTAATGGACCCACAACGCAATAGTTACTGTGTGAAAAAGTAAAAGTCAATGGGAGCATTTCCAAAATATGGGGGGGGGGGGGGGATATATCCCCTATTCTCCCTGGGATTTCCACCTATGACCACAGACCATTAGCGTAGGCCATACAGGGAATTCAAATGTAAATAGGAGGTAAGGAAGGGTGAAATAGACTTGACATTCACTGGCAGAAAAATGGAGATTTAGGAATGAAATCTCATTCAGTATTTTTGGCAGCTGCAAATTTGGACTTCACCAAGTCTTTCTTGGCAAAGATAGTGCTTCTTTGTTGTTCTGCCTTTGTAAACAACTCTTGGAATTTGCACTTCATTTCCAATCTGTACCCCCAATTATGAGATTCATATCAGCTAGAAAGGACATTCAATGAAGATAGTGAACAATTTCATGGAAGGACACCAAGTAGAGACTTTATTACAGAGAGAGTAAAATTCAAAGAGCAGACTCTACAAAAGTCAACTGCTAATTAAACTCTCCCTTCCAAAACTTTCTGAACTGCCTTATACCTGCAGTAATGTAGACAAGCTTGAGTTCAGCTGATATTTGGAAACTATGTTGGGGTGAATAATGCTCAGATTAAGAATTGTTCTTTCCTGCGGGTGAAAGTAATTACCTCCTTAAGTTCAGTTGAAGGCTACTCACACCTAAAGATCATTTGCGTGACGCATTAAGTGGGAAACTGGCATCAAAACTAAGAGCTTACCTTGCAGACTCTGGCCACCCGGGAGTAGATTACCTGAAAGGAGGAAAAACAAAAATCATAAATAGGAGAAAAAGTATTCACTTTGACTATTGTTTCAAAACTTAACCTTTCACTCTCCTCAGTTTACCGACAAGCAGTTCTAATATTTTTATCCAGTTCCTCTGCAGCCACGTTGAAGTCAAATCTCTAAGCAGGCACACGAAAGGCCAAAAAGAGGAGAAACACACTGAAGTTTCCCGAATTAATGTAGTTTCCATCTACTATGTATACATTTAGCTAATAAAGTCTTAGTCCCATGGAAACATGGAAGTGGACATAAACTCTGACAGGCTGGCACATGATTTCCAAGACCAAATTGGATAATTTAGATTGGTCTTCCAAGCTGGTAGGTATATAGAGTACTTCTATTTAATACGTACTCCTAATGAAACTATTGGGCAGCAGCAAATGAAAGCTGGATCCACAGTTGCCTACACATCTGAGGCTGTACAGCATATTCCTTGTTCAGTCATATCTAAAACGATTGCCCAAGTGAACACCGAACAAATTATTTTGGATATTCATAGATATATGTGTCCTTGAGACAGAGGGAGAGAGGTGAGAGAAGGTGAGAGGGGAAGGTAAGGGGTGATAAAAAAGGGTCAGGGGTTAACTGTCTACAGAAGGGAGACATTCATTTCTTCTTTTACCTACTTTGTATACACACCTTAAAGCAGTGTTTCATCTTTTGTAACTCGATGCACCCTTTTTATTGCTGAAATAAACTAAGGACTACCTTTAACCATTAACTGAACAATTACTGTATAATTTTTCCATGCAAAGCAACTTTTCAACAGTAAGCAATGTATATACCATTAGATAGAAATAAAGAGTTGACCAATTTGTGTTTGTTTTTAACAATGTTACATTTTTCCAGCCGACTTCACTCCCCACCCGATGACACTCCACTGCAAACCAGTGGGCTGTGGCCAACTGGTTAAGAATGCTGCCTTAAAGGCAATAGGCAGTCGCCCCAAAATCTTCTTTGAAAAATCAGCAAACTCTTGTAAATCTCCTCTTATTGCATTACAAGCAACTCTGAAGACATTTTGTACATAACTATTACAAACAATAGGTAAAGCAAGGGGAAATTCTCCTTGAATTTCACAATTCACCAACAAAAATATTGTCACTTGATCAAAATAGGCCAATCATGAACTGGAGTGACCGGGCACACTCATTCTGATTGGGGTGACTGCATTTTATCTTTAAAATGTGTAATATTTTCCCATACATAGCATACAATAGCTGTCAAAATGAACTCACAATTTTTTTTTTCCTCTCAAAATACACAACTGACAACAAAGTTCCACGCTAATAGGACTCAGATGGGAAGTAATAATCGAACTGGTATTTTCGATGAAATTTATTGACACAAAAAAACCTGCAAACAGCTCACCAAGAAGACTAATATATAAGACTATGCAGCTGGTTATTGAAGTTCAGTACGACAATAATTTAATCAGGAAGGCTTGGTAGCAATCCGATACAAAGAAACTTAGCACAAGGGAGGCTGATTATGTGGGACGTAATTCGATTTAAGGCGGATCTGGTGACCAAACAGTAATTTGATTTCATGCTGAATGCTAGGAAGCGTATTCAGTAGAGCAGGAAAATGGGAAAGACAGTGACTTAATTCATCCTCAAGAATAAGGAAGTGAAAACATTGTAAGGAGGGATGGAGCAGAATATAATCTCATCTGATTCTTACTTCTTGAACACTAGGGAGGATCCCAAGCATGAAATTGAAGCGGCTAGTAATTTAAGGAAACGTAAACTAATTACCTGACACAATGACAAATACTTGGAAACAAACATTATAATGTGGATGTTACCATACAATGACTGATATATGTGTAGCAACAACTTAAATGCATGACAAGTTCATAAATTGATCACTGGTGATATACAGACATACCCTTTAAACGTGGCGCGCACATCCCCATTATCCGACTACACCCTACCTTCATACTCGTATACCATTTCTCACGAGAGGGAAATTTTTAATGGTCAGCTTCACTGATTAAGTTTCAGTATATCCGTTACCAAGGTTTAAACCAAACTTTCTGACAGTGAGCTACTGCTTTACTGAAATTTTGAAAACAATCTGACACCTGTTAATAAATCTCACTACCTTCAATCTTATCTGCAGCCTTATCTGGCTGGCATGGTTCACTTTTCTAACATTGTACATTTGATATCATTTACTATAACAACAAGGGAAGTGCCAAGTATCTCAATGGATATGAATTTATGGGAATGGTGGGGGTGGGGGCTATGGGACAGAGGAAGTAAGTTGAAAGGGGCAGTGGAAAATGAAAAGAAACATAGTACAAGGAAAGAGCCAGGGGCAAAATTTAAAAATGGCAGGCAAAATAATTTACCTTAAACTAAAGGGACTGTAGGCCTGCTGTTGTTCAATTGTATATTTTAAGACATTGTCACAACTTTGTAATTCATTGACACAGGAAAGATAGGCAAGGGTGGGATAATCATTATAGTCAAGGAGGGTGAAAATGTTGGGAAAACTAGTTGTAGCAACACATATTTTGAGTGGTTAAACATTACTAATTTTCACAATACATTTTCTGGTGTAACTTGAAACTAGCTGTAGCAACACACATTGAGAGTGATTTATATGTAATGTGGTTAAACATTAGTAAGTAATTTACACCAGATATTTTCCTATTTGACTTGAAAAGCCACCATCACACATCTAGTGCTACTGAGTAATAAGGGAATATCACAGAGAGTATTTCTTTGCAATATCTCTTTGAAAAATGAGACATACATCACCAACATTTCTCCAGTAATGTAAAATACACAAGTTATAAGGAACCTCTAAGCAGGATGTGCCTGAGTTCAATGCCCTGTACAGCTTATACTACATCCGCAATGGTGTCAAGGAAAGCAAAGTAACTACTTGCTAAACGATACTCTTTGTATTCCTAGGGTTACGATACTCTTTGTATTCCTAGGATTAAGATCCTAATTCCCTGTCATAACATGATCTTAAAATACACATGAGACTTAAAAGCATGTAGGCCTATGTAACAAAAACAGTAAAATATGAGGTATGCAAAAATCATTGTTATGTTTCCGACCTTGAAGTTATGAAAATACAGTACTGCTTTAGCTCTCTACTGTGTATAACTGATATGCAAACTGTACACTACAGAAATGGCATGACTAGCATGGTTGCCACCTGAACTTTTTAATTGCTAAAGTTGGGTATATATCTGGCAGCTCATCTTGCATGCATGGCAGGGCAGTGGAGAAGCCAGAAAAGTTTATGTGTGGGGGTGGGAGTGGACGGTTCCACCATTTCGTGGGAGAGCTTCAAATGTATCATACACTTACATACATTTTTCACTTCTGGACTTTCACGTGGGGTGGTGACTTTTGTGGGGATCACCCAGCCCCTCCCCCCTCAACTATGCCACTGTGGCAGGCCGAACTTGAACTGACACTGGATGTGTAAGATTGATTCCTAAATATTACATTTATCAACTTTCAGCATTATGATTGGCTAAAACTGTAGGCAACCAGTTGGTATCAATGTTTTTACAGTGTAAAAGTTATCATTACTTTATTCAAACATCATGGACATGCTCATTCTCATACGTTTGGTAGATATTTCAAGATCTGAAAATAAATTTGTTACAAATTTTGAGCAAACTTGATTTGTTTAACTCAACAATGTTTATCAGAAAGACAAGAATGAGCCAGAGCCTATTTTTACATCCACTTTCATACATATTACTTCTGTTAGAAAAAAAACTCTCACACACCTGATAAAATCGAAATGACCAGAGGCCAATAGCGGCCATTTGTTCTCAATATTGGAGGGGGGCACAACATTTTCAAATAATTTACCGTGTAAAAAATCAAACTCAATGGGCAATTTCTCAAATATTGGGGGAGACATGTCCCCCCTGTCCCATGTCCCCCTCCCCCCATGATCACCACCCATGCCAAAGGCTAAACAAGTTAACTTTTTCACCAGGCCAAATTTGGCAATGATTTCTCCAGGGCTCAGCAACAAGATGAGAATCTAGCCATCCTTATGAAGACAAGAGATCCTTACAATGTAATCATCACCCACTTCTTTCCAGCTCCCTGCCTCTTCAAACTTTCAAATTTGTCCAAGACAGAGGTGGTACCCTTTAATTTGTAATTTATGATCATTGTCTTATGGGCTGCTATTTTGATTTGAGGAGTGTGACTACTGACCCTCAAGTTTATAATGAAAGCATCTTCTGAAGAAACAAACCATAAACAATACTGAGATACTTGGCAGGATTGAATGGCAATACTGGCCACATAACATGACAAATCATACCTTCAATCTTCATGGTCACTTGATTTTGTTTAAATTGCTCCCAAATAATTTACAAGTCCTGACACCTGGGGGTCTCATAAATTAGCTGGACATACTAACTCCCTGAAATGAGATTGACCTCAAAAGGGTACCTATTTCTTTTCAAATTTAAGCTCTGTGACAACCCTTTCCAACATTCTTCTGTCAGGGTCAGGAGTTACTTGAGCAATTTTATGGGTCAAGTCACACCTTAATTCAATTCCAACATCCCCTGAAAATGCCCCTTAATACCATTATACATATGTTGAATAAATATAAGTTTGTTAGAAGAAAAGGGATTTTCAGCTACAAAGGAGTTATTTAATATTTTCTAAAAGCAGCATATTTTTCTTCTATCAAATTTATGTTCTTAAGGTTGGTAGTGTTAAATGGGTTTTTGGTAACTTATATGTACTTTTTTTTTCATGTACCCTATGCAATAATGAAACAATAAGAACTCAGCCACTTATGCCCCTTACCCACTTTATACTTCTAGGGAAACTTGGTAATATCTCTTTTACCGAAATCCTTTTCTTTTTTTTTTCTTTTTGTAGAAATAGCGACGATTCCATTTTGCCTCAAATATGCAGTTCTCTAGATCAAACTCTTTACAAGGTCAATAGCTATATCAAGAAAACTCAATTTGAGGTGATCAAATCTGTTACCATGGGGTTAACCATTCAGAAGCTGGAAATGAATTTGACCAAAGGCGAGACAAAGATAAGTAGAAACTTTCACTTAACTTCACTGCCTGGATACATACCACAGTGACCCAAACATTTGAAACTGTCACCCCAAAATACCATACGAATCACTGGAGGGTTATTAATCAACTATACCTGGACCAAAAAGTGTCTCAAATCTGACTTTCCACACGTTTTATATTATCCGACCAGATAAATACAAGAGGAACACCCTTATCTGAGTTTCACTTTGATTTTATGGCAGCTGCTGAACCATCATTTTTCTTTTTTTATAGAATCTCAGTTATTTACAGAAAAATGACCACAAAGATACATTTTGTGAGTCCCATGAGTTCAAAGTTGTAAATACAGACGAAACATGTAAACATGGCAAGATAAAGTTACTGTAGCTGTGATCATTCAAGGAAAGAATGCTTTGAGAATAGTAGTTCATTGTGTAAAAAGCTTATTCAGTCAGTTGTCCCACTACAACTTCCATATACAGTAGCTCTTTTTCACTGCTAAAAGAAAATCCTATTCAGTGCATACTTTTTAAATTACTATCTAATGCTTCCTTGGTTTATGATGAAAGACTTCTTTTCTAGCATTAGCATTTATTACAGTTGAGGCATTTATAACTCATTTTGGTTTAAGTATACTTCCTGTAAAATATTCAGGTATGCAATCTTTCTTTACGGGCAGGCCTAAATATAAATAACAATTGAACACATTGGCTGCATATAAGAGACTGACATAAAATACACCCCATGACCCCGCCCCCTCAATAGAGTGCAAAATGGCCTGATGAAAAAGACATTCATATCCACTGAAACAGCTATAATCTTGTCATTAGTTTATATTATATAACACCTTATTAATTTCTCTACATCTGATTGGAAGATTGGTGGTCACATGTCATTCGTGATTCGGCACTATCATCAAGATTGTGGTGCTCAACCGTTGGTTAGTATATACTAACCCACGGTCGTTGGTTAGTATATACTAACCCACAGCAATGACGTCAGCGATCATTGCGGTACGTACAAGCTATGCCGCGACTCAATATATAAATCACTGCAGCACTGGGAATCGTACGTACATTGCATATTAAACGTACTAGGCACATAAACGCGTAGCGAGCAAACGACAAACCATGGAGCTGCGCTACACGGACAAACACGAACCATCGTGACCGCCAAAACACAACCTTAACCAACGATCAAGGTAGATAGTTAAAAGGTGTTATATAAAACAAATAATGAATGTTTTTCATTCGTGCGATAGTATGAATTATATTTCATTCGTTGAAAGATTTAACGTTCTATTCAACTCGGCTTCGCCTCGTTGAATAGAACGTTCAATCTTTCAACTCATGAAATATAATTCATACTATCGCACTCATAAACATTCATTATTTGTATACCATACCCTTTCCCTCCCAATTTCCCCCAACCCGACCTCCTGCTACACATAAACTCACAGACATACAATACGGGACAACTTTTGGGGGAGGCTAAGCAGCTTTAGTCTGAGAGTGAAAAAACTTGATTTGAATCCTTTTTTGGGAACAAATTGTAAATGTTCAGCAATATGCCAGAGTAATTAGCCTCACCCTTACAGGTAGACAGTCCTACAGGTGGATCAGTCCCTTCCCCCTCCCACCCCTCACCTTCTGGCTCATGTGCCTTTGTATACATCATCATGCTTTGATTTCTTTGTTTTTCAGCCTATTGTATTGATCTTCAAACAAATGAGGATGTAGTTTCCTATGGGGAATGTAACTTTGCAAAATTCCCATGCTTCTCATGTATTCACATTATAAAACTATTATTTCATTTGTTTTCCACACCATGTCATTTAGAAATAAAAAGTTGTTACAACAAATGAATTCATTTACAAACATGATGTGAAATGAACTTGCTATTATGGTGGACAAAAAAGGTGTTGCAAAGTTCAAAAGAAAAACATAAGTCTTTCAGTGTGAGGTTTGATGTCACTTGTGCTTGCTTTCAATTTACTTTTTGTCGAAAATGTGACATCTTCAGCTGCTAAGATCTCAAGAACCACAAAACGGACAAATTTTACTGGCATGCTTATAGCAAGTCCCTAGTCAACATATCAAAATAACTTTTAGCTGAAACCCCCATTTTAAAGGGGCACAAGGTGTTGATATTGATAACTTTTTGAGGATTTTGAAGGGCACTACCACATGACAATGCTTATAATTAGCATAGTTAATCAAGTTTCACATCCAACACTTATGCAAAAACTAAAAATTCGAATTTTTGGATCCATGCTTGTAATGGCCATCATGTGCAATTAATACTGATGTGAAAAAGTGTCTGGTCACGAATTTTTGAAAACCGAATTGAATCGTTAATTAATCACTCATGAAAAGTTTGTTTGTAAGTAGGGTATGGGGATGGTCTTAGTTTGACCATATGTCATTAGTATGTGAAGAAAACTTGGCAGGTTTGGAAAAATTTAGTCAATGTTACGAACCAACTCAAAGAGCCTCTTTATTAAACTTCATCCCTCCATCCCTCATGTCATAGTTTTCTCAATATGAAGTAGGTTCACAGCCCCTTCCCACCAGAAGGTCCAATCTCAAATCCTTGTAAAGCAATATCAAAAAAAAAGAACCAGTTTCCTTCTCATCTGGTGGTCGGCACAAGATGTTGAAGGAAAAGGAACAAAAATACATAGTACCTACAGCTTCTGAAAAAAGTATACCATCAAGAAGATCCTAGCAACAAGACAAATGATGGTGTTTGCAGTAAACTTAGACGCATGATCATTGTCAATGGCGCATCCACAGTATCACCCCATCAGTTACTAGAATAAAGGAATTACTAATTAATTGTCTCACTGATTGATTTAATTCTTCATTGCTTCAATGCCTTCCTAATGAGTAAGAACATCTTTCACCCAGATCAGGAACAAGCAATAACGGTCTGTTTCCTATTTTTACCACCTCCACGTTTCTCTTAGTGCTAAATAATACATGGCACATTTTATTCAAAGTCCTATAGGCCATGTCCCACTGATTGTGAAATCTAATTTTGGGAGCTCCAAACCTAAAAGTAAACAAGACTTAACTGACCAAACTGACAACCTGTAGACTTGGACACATGGGTATGTCATGAGTGCCATGGTCCCCCTCCAACTTACACCATTAAACGTTGCATTTTCTCTACATCCAAATCTGATCTCCAGCTCAGGAACAGATACTGTGCTCCAGAGCAAGGCTGAAGACTAAAAGCAGAATTTAAGCACCTTTACCCATATGGCTGAGATTCGATAAGAAGTATTCTCCTTACCAAATGATATCAAGCAGTCAGCATTACTGTTGCACAAGTCTGACCTCAGGTTCCTCTATACTTTGCTTCAAAAAAATCAGTTTTCTGAATTATTAAGTTATGGTTGGTGCAAACTCACACTCTATTCTTTTCTTCGGGCCATCATTGTCAATTTCAGGGTGATGAATTTAAGGTGATGAGATGTGTAAATGTGTTGGTTAAGCTCACAAGATCCCCACGCAATACCCATGTGGTTTGTGGTTTTTCAACCTGGTGGAGTGACTGCACCCATTGAACTGGAGTAAGTCTTTTAACCATATTTGGTTTGAATAAAATTTTCCTCACCTTTGATCCAATTGTAAAAGTAGGCAATGGGAGTAGCTTCCCTCATAAATTATGAGTATAGTTTTGAACTCTTTCAGTTTGAGGCTGTTTGCCAAATATTTTAAGATTCACAACAAGGTCACTTTAATATTTAACTAATTTGATGAAATATTTATCAAATGACCTATTTGCTGCCTTTTTATTTGGGCAAATCTGCTGCCACCTACAAGGTAACTTTCATAGCAGGTGCCGAATATGTACTCCTTTTCTGGCGTACATACTCTAACACCTGTGAACAAAGACAGACATCATCCAGTTTCACTATATTCATGAGCCTAATCTGAAGTTACCTGTCCACTGTTGATTGGATTCCATGTATGAATATTCATATTACATGACAAACCTTCAACTGTAACATTATTCTATGAAATTCTCACTTTCACACAGTACGGCAATGGGACTTCTTCCTTGAGTGAGATTAACGTGAGAGGAATCACACACTATTAATCCCCACTGACTTTGGTCATGAAAACAGCATGGTAATCAGACTTGCTTCAGTCAATTTTTTGTTGAATATTGTTGATAATTTTGTGTTTGTTGGGATCGTTTATCAAAAGCGTAACAGTCTTTATGCAGATCGACGAAAAATTCCTGTGAAAGTTTGCGTACTTTGGTATTATGAGTGCAGCTAATGTAGGTGCAGGAGTAGTACGCGTCTGCCTGGCGAGCAACCTTCAAGGTGAATTGATGAGATCAGTCCAGTGAGATAATAAGAATTTAATCTTGGTGACAAAGTTTTGTCCATCAGTTTGTGCAAATGGATGTTGCGGTGGGGGGGAAGGGCAAACTAAGGCAATGCCACTCCCCTATCATTTTGTCACAGCTATTATTTCAGTGACACTTTCAATGAATCCGCACAAGTGCTATGAAAAACATAAACTTGCCATTCCACATCAGAGCAGCTGTATTAAAGTTATGGTGACATGCCATTAAAAAGAGTTGTTTTGAATTGGTAGTTGAAAAACAGAATCCCCTAATGAAAGATGCACTGAAATTATTCCACTATCTTTTACTGTTCTCAAGATATATCTGATCAAAGTTGCATGGTTTGTGGAGTACCTCATTGCCTAAGCAAAAATAATGATGTTGAGTGTTGCACAGTGGTAGCATTTCTTAGACAGACCTAAAATTGTCTTTTAACTACTGATCAGATAGTTTACAGTTTGATGAGTGATATTAATATTTTCAAGAAAACAATTTTTTACTTCCATAATCCCCCAGGGTATACCAATGCTACAAGTGTCCTTGAAATGAAGGTTGGAAAAACATGGATAACATAAACCACATTTGGGAAGTTCATCTTTCAAAATCACAACTTTGCATAGTTAGCTCATGTTTATTCATGATATAAGTATGAAATAGAAATTACCCTGTAAAGTGGCCAATATTGATGAATTTTGATGGGTACTGCAGCTATTTTCTTGACCTTTAATGCTTCTTTGCATCACATATCCAATTATATAATTTACATGTCTCCAGACCTTTAAAGCCTGTTTCCATGGCTGATCTACAGCTCTCAAATTGGATAATGATTTCAGGAAATGTGGATATAAAAAATGTCATTGTACTCTTTGGATGCTTGCCCCTTCCAATCGACTGGAAAGGTTGGGTGAGAACATGAGGAGGAACACCTGGACGGACTGACAGGTATCTCCAACTAATAATGAAACGACCAAATAAAGGAATGACTAATATTACGTCAAACTTTTTAAGGAGTGATTGTTTAGTTAAAATTACCCTGGCACCAAAGTAAAGGCCCCCAGGCTGCTACACTGGACGGCACATACAACTTGTTGTGGTCACAAGGGGGCAAGTAGCAAGGGTCTCTGGACCACTTTTCTCACTGCGGTCAATTACTTCAAAGATGACCATGCAATGATTGAGATGGGAACAGTTTTGTTGGCAAAACATACCAAGAGCTGTCTCTAAGATCACTTTTGACAAGAAAAACTGTCAGGAACTGAATATATCCTGGTTAGTCAGTAATCTCATTTTCACACCCTGTGGTCATAAATTAAGTTGTTACGATTAGGAAGTATTTTGTTTGTTACCAGCTGGAGGAGACAACTGTCTTCTGTTTCTAGACTTGCTCACAAGAGTACATCAAATAAGATGCAGAGGGAATTGAAAATATGCAAACATAAAAAAAAAAAATAAAGTATTTTGCTCCTTCCTTTATTTTCATGCTGTAACGTTTTCTTGCATTTTCAGAAAGACCCTGCTGAGGACTAGTGTTTATCCAGGTGCTATCAGAAGGTGGAGTTAAAACTTTACTCAAGTGTTTTAAACAAACCCAGCGGAAGTGTTGAAGTGTCTCGTTGTCACATAAAACAGCAGCACGTCTGAAAAAGCCCCAACTATTTTCCCCTACATTGCGATAAATGTCTGCACTAAGAGCCTTTTTTTTTTCATGTTAAAGAGGGCAGAACAAAACAAAACATGAAGAACTAAAATTTGCTCATAAAGGTGTTTGGGTGGTAAAAGCTTCTGCCGAAAATGAAGCCAAACAAAGAAGTAATCATCACCAATTCAGAGATAGTACACTCTAGGGGGTGGGAGACATGTTCAATAGACATTTGGAATTAGGGTTGCCAAATTGGCCAGCCTTCATGATGCCAAGTTGCAAACTTTGGCTTTCCAGAGAGTGATTAGCAGGAGAAAATGTGGGTCTCCTGCTTGGCTTCTTTTCTTGAAAATTCTGGCATTGCTTAAAGGGAGATGGCAGTCACCCCAAGTTTATTTTTAACAATCTGCTAAATCTAACAAATCTCCTCTTATTTTGCTCCGAGTATCTTTCATTACGTTTCTGTATGAAAACATTGCATATTGAAGGTAAACCAAGGAGTTATTCTGCATGAATTTAACAAATAAGTAAAAAAAATATCGTCACATGATTAACTGAAGCCATTCTTGAAGTAGGGTGACGTGGTACACTAATTCAATTTGGGGGGACTGCATTTTCCATAACTGCTATGTTTCCTGGCACTAAAGATGCAATATACTGCAGTACAGGGTACTGTAATATAAGCTCTCAACTTCTTTCAATTTCAAAGCCTAATTACACAAACCCTACTGTAAGAAGAACCTACTAGCCTGCATAATCTCTAACCTTTTTTCCCCTCACTCATCTTGCTAAGGAAGACAATTATTTATGAACAAATTACTGGTTATGGGATATGGTAGTTACAAAATCAAGACCCATGAAATTATCTCATAACTGTAGGGGCATCACGTAATCCTTGCTTCCATAAATAGTTGGATGTAAGGCCAAACATACTTCCTTTTTCTCTTACAGATCAATCAACTTCGTCACACTAGTCCCACATAGCCACCTTTACCAGACAAGAAGGCACAAACGGCAATCAGTTGTGACAAGAAAGAAAATTGATTTTCCTGTTCCGTTTTTCGATTTCTATGGCTGAGATTTTATGCAAGAGTAATCTGCAGTTTCTTCCAATCTATCCCCCAAGGTTTAATCAATGAGGATGAAGAAAAGGTTAACCAAGTGGAGCAGAAATGCTTTAATGCGGAAAGAAAGTTCGCAATTGTCGCAAAGTGTATACAAGAGCCTTGCCACACACAAACCAAAGGATAGACCATCTGGAGCAGAAATTCTTTGATGCGGAAAGAAGGTTGTCAATCGTGACAAAGTCAACATAAGAACATTCCCACACACAATGATGGGATAAACACATTGACTGACTCTACATCATGCTCTGAAGGATGCAATTTTCTGCATGTTCATAAGGACCATTTGCAGAATTATTGTCCCTAATGTCTTTCTCTGAAGAGAAATTATGATATTTAGGCAAATGCAATTGTTATGGAAGGTAGAAGTTAATGGTGTACCGATATAGCAAATGTAGGCCAATGTAACCGATACCGATATTTCAGTTCTCAATATTGGCTGAAACCAGTCTAAGACCTGTATTTTGGAATAAGCATTCTGCATACTAGCCATAGGCTACAGGGCACCATAACTAACTGTCCTTTCATCTAGATGAGGTTACATACTGGAACTTGCATTTAAAAATACTCAAATGTACCATTTTCATAACATATAGCAAGATAAATATCTGTTAGGTAGTATCAGCATTGAAGATAAATTTTACAGATACCAATATTACAAGATGAAAAGGGGAAATACCAGTCTAAACCAACAGTGAATACCAATAATTGGTCCTACACTAGTTTAAGTCCCAAAGTTCTTGAAAGATGCTATCATGCTGAATTTGAATCTTTTATCTCATATGTATATCGTTTCTTCAATTATTTTTCGATTTAATCACCGTCTCACATTCCTCTTGAAATCATTAACTACTTCCCCAGCCAATAGAACAGTGTCATCACCACTCCTCATTATTGTAACCAGCTCTGGAATAAAGCTTATACATGACTGCCCTCCAAAAGTACAACCATGACACTTAAAATTTTTGATGACAGAGGCATTTTCTTTTAGTGAAAATTCAAGAATAGCCCCTTAGAGGAATATTAAATTCCAACCCTCCTGCCCACCTCCACTACTCCACACACACGTCTCAAATCCTGGTTTGGCCATGGATGACAATATTTAAGAATAATCACAACAAATTTTAAGCACAAGCAATTTAGGCAGGTACTAAAAACAGATCTATAACTGAGACTTGTTTTGAAATAACAGAGCTCTGCTGTGAAGCAACCATGCATATTGCATGTAACTTAAGAACTGCAATATAGTTTGCTGACCTAAAAGTGCTCCCACAGATCCCCATAGTTATTCCTGTTTATAAAAATGTCTAATTGTGCTGGTTATTAAAACATAACATCCAAAAATCAACCATAATACAGAAAGTACATTTACCATCACACCAACCTCTTCTAAATCCCAGCTTTAACTTGTTAGTCATATTAACCCAATTATTATCATTCTTTGATCTATATACCATAATCTCATTTTTCCAAGATTCATCCCAACCTGACATAAATTAATCATTATTTTCATTTATCAAAACCACTAATTTCTGCAAAAATCCCCAGCTTTCATCCAGAATTAAGAGCAGCTCTGAAATACAAATCAATACACTGCTTGGTGAACTTAGTCAGAGACATCATCACAGTATTCCACAAACAAACTTAGAATCCACATTTGGCAACTGACAGCAACCTTCATTATTAAAAAATCTTGCATCGACATCCTCCATTTCTAAGATCAATGTATAGAGATAAACCTCTCCACATATCACATCTATTTTCTTTGATGTTCAACAATCAGCATACTGTGTACATAACGGCACACATCAATGAAGATTTGTCAGTAGGATACTCAATACTGTGGTCACTAGTTATACCCCTGTGTTCTGTCATCTCTATGTTCTGCTAAAAATAACCCTAATGCCCCCACCCTAACCTCACCGTAACCCTTATCCTTACACTGACCCTCACATACAACTGTCAGAACACAGAGATGTCACAACAAAGAAATGCCAGAACACAGAGCAGTTACCCTATCAATACTTCAGGTGGCACAACATACAACCTGTACAGTGGCAATGCTAAAGAAAAAAGGAAGGGGTGGGAGATGCATAGGGGCAACGGGAATAAATGTCCTCCCTCTAGGCTGTCCACTCTTTGTTATAGTCCCTCCTCTATAATTTGAATCTTACATACAGTCATACAAGACTGCATGTATACACATATCTGACTGCTGATTTGATTTTCATCATGCATGTATACACACATACCTGACTGCTACTGTAATTTAATTTTCATCAAAACATTTGTTTCTCCCATCCCCCCTCCCCTACCTTTTTCCTTTTTTTTTCTTCTTTTTTTGCTACTGGTGCCCCCTGTGAGTCTCCACAAAGAAGGAATCGGAAAGTGAGTGATCAGGCAGTAGGCATCAACAATAATACACAATTTCAGTAAAAAATCAAGAACAAACAGCTCAATTGTTGCATTCTTCACTTTCTGATACTGTGACCTTTAACCTTACAAGCATGTTACACAAACATAGATTATTTATGTTTCTGCTAAAACTAGGTTCTGGGCCTGTAGGCCAGCTTGATCAAAAATAAGGCTCAATAGCACTTCTACAATTCCTTTTTGCTTGTCTAAGCCACCTACAGCCTACTTTTAAGCAATGCTGTAAGTAGGGCATGGATACATGCCTTTTTTTCAGTTTGGTATCAGTCTCTCAAAGATGTTGCAAATTAAATGTAATTTTTTGATCTAAAACCCACCCACATCATCCCTCCTGGAAGTTCTTCCTCCTGGCTGGTTAGATTTGTTCTGTAAGTCTTTCAAATTCTAATCCATCAACAGCATGTTGTTGTTAACCTATAACTTTCAAATGTCACTTTTTGCAACTCATCCATTGGACACATACTTAACCTCCTTTCTCCCTCTCATAATGTTCTCCTGATCAGCACTGCTGGCTGCTGATTCAGCAGCCTTTACTCTAGCTTTACTATTACAGGCTGTGTTGAGTTTGGCAGGTGATCACTTCATGACAACATTGCCCTATTCTACTGTGGCTTCTCAATCTCCCCCCCCCCCCCTTCCCTACCCCATCCATCCATCAAAGATGAGATTACTGTCATAAACATCAGTTATTTAAAATGCCAACTCAAAACTGTTCTTCTATTTTGATATTTCTTCTTCGACGAGGTGTTAAACTGTTTGATGTTATTCCCCCAACAGTAAATGGAAGATGACACCTTCCTGTATACCTTATAAACAAAAGCTTAAAATGTTATTTGTGTCTAGTTTTTGAATTTGTGTCTTATTACGAAAAGAACCCTTTAATAGTACCATGACCTCCCAGCCCACGTAATATTGACGAAAATCCCCCATTACCATAACATCTGAAAACTCACTGTGCATGTAATAACACTATGGACAAATCTGTAGGGAACCTGTGACAGCAACGCACACTGTTTTATGCAATTTGTCAAAAAAATATCTAAATTTAAATAACTCCAATAAAATATGACTGCCTGGGGTAGTTTTGCCAAAGCTGCAATTAAAGTAGATTCTCTTTGCAAGGCACATCTAAGGCAAATTTAAACATAGGTCTAATTTCCAATTTCCCTGGAAAAGTTCACTTGAAGGTGACGAATGTACTACGACCTGCCTTATCTCACGCTGAAGGCTCACATGCACTTTGCACTGTTTCTTTCACCACATTTTATGATAATTTAAGTGGAACTGAAGACATTATGAGAGCATTTTTTGTTATCAATAGAAGGCAAGATGTTGACAATTGAATCCACTTCTATCCTACCACACTACAGGTCCATTGGGTATTGGACTGTAACCTATACATCATAGTCTGTTACACATGCAGATATCCCATGTGGGTGTAAAGAGACATTTTTTAAGACAACATCAAATTTAGCCTCCCCTTTACTACTCCTTGGTGTAACTAGTACCGCATTTTAAAATTTGATGAGAGACAAGACATGACCTGCTTTTCTTGATATAAACAATAAAGAAAACTGGGAAAGATTTCTGCAAGAAAAGTTTCGTAATGGAAAAGTAGTAAATGTTTTGCATTGGACCATGCCGACCAATCTGATAAACTCATGTCCATAAATTTAACTTCTCTTTACCATTTTTTATGATACTCTTTGAAAAAAAGAAACATTCCATGGTATAACAAACCATCGTAAAGCCTTTATCAGCTCTAACATGAAAACAAAAGAGAGAACGAGACAGATGACTGTTGGACATGCAGAGTTGGGGAGACATTTTCATTATTTCTGTGTTTTAAGCAGGTCAGTCACCTTCAATGTGATGGAGGCCAATCTCGTATTCTTATAAAATCAATCATGGATTGAGAAAGTTCATAAGTATCGCATGAAGGGAGATCCAATCGTTCGTATGTATCTTCCTGAATTATTATACAAAGTTGAATTGCTCAATGGTACGTGCTTTGCACAAGCATTCGAGTCCATAAATAATTGTTCAAACATAAAACCAGAAAGTGATTTTAACACAACAAACTTGAAATATTGTCTTATTAATTACCAGAAACTTACAGAGTATACAAAAATATTTGTAAAGAAGACATTTAGCACGATATCAGGAGTGAACAACTGTGGTATTTACTCAGTCAGACCCCAAACCCTCAGTTCTTGTGTGATTGGAGTGGTAGGACAGTGAGGGCAGGCTAGAAGTAGAAATGACCAGCAGATCGGTGACAGTGATTAAACTACTCCTGGTACATGAAGCTCACTTGACCAAAGAGGAAGGCAAAACAGATATAGAAAGGGGTAAATAACTCTGGGATGTAAATCACACAAATTACTAACCTACCCTAGCCTAAGCTAAACTAACGAAGCTCCACGAAGGTGGAAAAAGTTTCCCCATAAAAAGCGATAACCAAACCTCACAAGGAGATGGAAAAGGGCTGAAAGGGAGTTAAATACGCTTAAGATAACCAGAAAGCCAAAAGGCTTAGTGATTCCTTGCCAAAAGGGGGGTGCTTTGTTACACTGAGGTTCATCCATCAAATTTATACTTCTCTTCTACATCATTTTTTTATGATGTGGTCACAATTTGACCCCTGCTCACATCAGCTCATGTCAAATGACCTTTAAACCGAAACTTGAATAACCACAAAAAAATGAAAAAAAAAAATAAATAAATAAAACGTATGAGAAGGGATTTATCTGTGCTTCCTCCCTTGTAATGACATGTTAAAAGTTTCAGTTTTTGACCTCTGGTGACCTCACATTGCTTGTGATCTCCACAGAAAAACAATAGGGTTTTTCCTCACACCATAACGCATCCCCATACTTAATATGAAATCTATCCAAGCTTCCTAACTTGAGATACTGTGTAAACAAGGTTTTCAGACTTTGACCCCCAGTGACCCCAGACGACCTCTGACCTCCACCAAAAACAATAGGGTTCTTCCTCTCACCACAACGCTTCTACATACCAAGCATGAAACCTATCCAAGCTTTCTAACTAGAGATATCGTGTAAACAAGGTTTTCAGATTTTGACCCCCGGTGACCCCAGATGACCTTTGACCTCCACCAAAAACAATAGGGTTCTTTCTCTCTCCACAACGCATCTACATACCAAGCATGAAATCTATCCAAGCTTTCTAACTTGAGATATCGTGTAAACAAGGTTTTCAGATTTTGACCCCCGGTGACCCCAGATGACCTTTGACCTCCACCAAAAACAATAGGGTTCTTCCTCTCACCACAACACATCTACATACCAAGCATGAAATCTATCCAAGCTTTGTACCTTGAGATATCATGTAAACAAGGTTTTCAGATTTTGACCCCCGGTGACATCAGATGACCTTTAACCTCCACCAAAAACTATAGGGTTCTTCCTCTCACCACAACGCATATACTTACCAAGCATGAAATCTATCCAAGCTTTCTAACTTGAGGTATCGTGTAAACAAGGTTTTCAGATTTTGACCCCAGATGACCCCAGATGACCTTTGACCTCCAACAAAAACGATAGGGTTCTTCCTCTCACCACAACGCATCTTCATACCAAGCATGAAATCTATGCAAGCTTTCTAACTTGGGATATCGTGTAAATAAGGTTTTCAGATTTTGACCCCAGATGACCTTGACCTCCACCAAAAACGATAGGGTTCTTCCTTTCACCACAACGCATCTACATACCAAGCATGAAATCTATCCAAGCTTTCTAACTTGAGATATCGTGTAAACAAGGTTTTCAGATTTTGACCCCCGATGACCCCAGATGACCTTTGACCTCCACCAAAAACGATAGGATTCTTCCTCTCACCACAACGCATCTTCATACCAAGCACGAAATCTATCCAAGCTTTCTAACTTGAGATATTGTGTAAACTAGGTTTTCAGATTTTGACCCCCGGTGACCCCAGATGACCTTTGACCTCCACCAAAAACAATAGGGTTCTTCCTCTCACCACAACGCATCTTCATACCAAGCATGAAATCTATCCAAGCTTTCTACCTTGAGATATCGTGTAAACAAGGTTTTCAGATTTTGACTCCCGGTGACCCCAGATGACCTTTGACCTCCACCAAAAACGATAGGGTTCTTCCTCTCAATATGGGCCATCTATGTACCAAGTTTGAGAAATGTCCAACTTTCCCTTCTTGAGATATCGTGTAAACAAGCTAAGCCGTCACATACGCACGCACACACACACACAAACACACACACGACATCACCATCGCATAGATTCCTTGCCTGCCTTCGGCAAGGAATCAATAAAAGAATGACACTAAGCGTGAATCCAAGCTGGAAAACTGATACAGTTACGAGACTTTTGAGACCCAGAAACCTCCGAGGCAGTAGCTTTGCAGCGGAAGGAGAATGAGAGTGAGCTGTCGGCGAAGATGGCAGACATAGGGGGCGCAGTGTCAGAATTGTCCCGAGCAGTGAGCAGCACGTGAGAATAATGCAAATTAGATATAGCAAGGGGTAAGTATATGTCTGCGATATGAATAATAAGCTATTCAGAAAGGATGCAAATATTACAATGAATTGTTGCTTCTCACCATAAGACTGTAACTCAACTAATTGTTTTAACTTAATCAAAAAAATTTGGGAATCAAAGGTACATACACATACAGTACTTCCTCTCAAGAAGGTTTGTCTCATTTCCGTAACTAAGATTTTTTCAATTGAATTTGTAAACCCTCGGGCAAAGAGAACATCACTGGTTGTGAAATGCTACGGTGGAAATTATCTTCAAAATCACTCAACTATTTAATAATTTTACACTTAAATCTGAAATAAGTGCTAAATCAAATGTTGCTATTACCAAATCAATCCCTAGGAATTGTTTTACAGCATCAATTGACATCTTTCATAATCCAATCTTCCTGGGCAGCACTTACATTGAATTATAAGGATTTCAAATCTTTTCTTAAGTTATAGTACTAAAGCAACAAAGTGAGGATTAATTCTTACTGACAATCACTAAACATGCATGAAATAACAGCTTGTGTTCTACAACAGCTGGTATGAAATGACTATACTTCAAGAATTAACAGTTAATTTAAGCCAGAGGGATTTAACAAATGTCTGTAAAGTGACCCTCCTTGATAGTTCAAGGTCTGAAAAATAAAGATGACCTTGACATGAAATCATTTTTTCCTCTAACAGGATTATGAAGTAATCAATTCGAAGACTGTAACAGGTGAACAGCAGGAAAAGAAACGGTTGTCAGCCAAACTTATTTTCATCCCTCTGAAAACTTGTAAGGGATTATCCCTAGTTCACTAGATGCCAACATATTTGTAACAGTACAGGCAGCACTCACTTTTGGCTCCCATGCCAGTCCCCTCTCTTGCCCCCTTTCCCCTCTCTCCCAGAAAGTACTTTGAAATGTTAGTTTAACGAAAGTGCAATTCAAATTCAATAAAATCCATCAATAGTTATTATCTTTTGCTAGCACATGGGTCATTACCCACACCCCCCTCCCTCCTTACATTAGGCTTGGGCTACTCTAATATTTTGGAGTCAGGTACCTTTGCCCTATTTGACACGAGTGGAGTCATGACTCCTTGAGTGATGTCATACTGACAGGAACATACATCTCAGTAGCTATAAACAGTCGATTACTAGTGTTCCAATATTAGTATTAATACATCAGTAGAGCCTATACTATTGGTTTCTCAATATCTGAGGTGCTGGACCACCAATATCTGAGAATCATAGTAGCCTTAAAAACATGTGGCTAAACAACGAAAAAGATCAAAAGAGCCAGCTGTGTTTTAATATTTCATTAAAACCTGTGAAATGACACAAAATGAAAACTCCAAATACGGTTCTGTTTTACTTTGACAGTATTAAAAATTCCCTAGGAGATGTAATTCCAAGGAAATCTGTCTTGGCCAGAAGTCCCAACTCTGAAGTAGAGCCAGGAAAATAACCAAATCCTACTTACACCCTCTAGCTATCAGTTACTATAGTTGTGGAAATTTTGGTGAATGGATTACCCCTAAGAAAACTGGTATGACCTTTTCTGCTGATTTTTCCATTTTATTGCATAAGACAGTAACCACTTTGCCACTTTTCACTGCTTTAGTTCTTCTCTTACAAGTTTCCACAGAGCCTTCCAATCCAGCACAGATAATTTAAGCACAACATGCAATCACTGAGAATGCTAAGTCCATTGATGAAATCTACTCACTTCAGTCAATGTTCTAGTTCTTTTTTTTTTTTCTTTTTTGTGTTTTCTTTTCTTTGTATCAAAGCATTTTCATTTCCAGAGGGTTCAATATCACCTCTGCCACTGTCACAAACAACTGATCAATCCCAGCCAAAGAAAAAGGAGACACCCTAATTTGGGGCAGACTGTGACCCAGAAACAATGTAGGACATTCCTGGTAGAATGATTGATAAGTAACATGAAATTACAAATGACTTAAACAAGCAGAATTTAATACCATGCCTCAGGATTTATCTTGGAGAAGATGGAGCATATTACACTAGAGGACATCCCTAACAAGTATTAAGGAGGACAGTAAAAAATATGTAACCATACTGACATTTACTGGAATGCTATCCACACAGATTTATTCATCTATATGTCGTCCTAATTCTGTGACACTGCCATGTGAATAAATAATGTATGTCACTGTGAGGATTGAAATGTAATCTCACCTTTCCACAGCTGCTCTGTTCCACAGCAATCTCCCGAAAGAAGAAGTAAACGTACGATCCAATTTCATAAGAAGATACAAAGTTTGGTTCTGGGAAGAAAAGGAATAACAAAAATATTCTTAATCCATGTATACATATTTTATACATGTAACTGCCCACACATGAAACAATACAACCTGCAAGATCTGCCAGGCACGCTTGGGGAAATAGCAATCAAAAGTGTTATAGGTATTTCATTTACTTGAACGTGAAAAAGGAGAAAGAAGTTTGTACACAATACTGAATGATACGATGAAAAAATTGAACTTGATTATAACGGTGATGGCATACATGATAGGGCACAGGCTCCCTCTACTGATTTAAAGCATCTTTTCCAGACAGGAATCGGAAGCAATTAGGGAAATATTAATAAGTATGTAAATATTAAGAGTAAAGGGAAAGAAACAGACTACTAAAAAGCACTGGAAAATATTTTATATTGCAGTATCACTACATTAGCATTTCAGAAAAGCAGAAATACAGAATGATGAAGGAACTTTCTCGTCTACTGAATTTTTAGAAATGAGGGCAGGTTTCCTGAGGTTCCATGACAGAACAGTCTGCACTCCTTTCTGCCATTTGAAAATGACAGGTGCATCCTCCAAACAGAAAGAACCTTTGCAATCTGTCCTGTTTCTATGACATCATTTTGTGGTCACATTAAGAAGCAATTGAATTTTGTTTGATAAACACTTCATAGTGCCTGTTGGCATGGGTCTGTGGCTGAATAAACATAAAGACGATAGCAGCTACTGTGTGTATGTGATAGCAGCTACTGTGTGTATGTGGATCACAGGATCTTTAGGTCTCTCGCAATTGCTCTAATTAATGCCGGACAATACCACCAAACCATCTGTATAAATTTTAATGCTGAACCCATCATTTGTTACTACTTGTCAAATGTGGGTGGGGGCGGGAGGGGATGCAGTGGTGCACTAAGGGTACAATGGTGCACTTGACACTGGGCACTGACAAGGAAGTAGGCATTCCCCCTTAACTCCCCTCACCCTCACCCATGTGGTCTGGCAACAGGCCGAGTATTCCAATGCTAGTGAAAAGTAATGGAGTAGGCCTATCTTCAAATATGAGTCGACAAAAATGACCAATTCTGCGTTTTCCAATTGACACCTTCCCCAAAAGAAAGAGAAATACGGCATATCACACAGGGATTCCGCCAGAAACTCAAAAAAGGGGGGGATTTATTACTGCTAAACCCTGAGTCCAACTTGATGATGAACTAGGCCAAAGGTACAAGTGGGTTCAGGGGGAGAAAAGCTTGCTTCAAGGTCCCTATTTGGTGTAATTTGAAGGGTTTTAAAGGCCATTTATTTATGTAAGTTCAAACATTGTTGAAAAAGTGCCTTTTTCTTAAGTAAGAAACCAAGATATTGACAATTTTTTATGCTTTTTGTGGAAATGAAAGGGGGGGATTTTACCTACCTTCTTCTGGGAAGGTGGGGACAAATCCCCCCCTTTCCCCCCCTTGACGGAAACCCTGTCACATTTTAAAAACAACTAAAATGTACCTTTAATATTTATCTAAAGATAATAATCTATACAAATGGGAATATCGAGACTGATAATTTTACTCATTTGAACTAAGATTGCAATCAATCCATAAATATCATTTATTTTAGCAAGATATAGTCAGGAATTTAATATTTAATGTAATCAGTTCAGCTCTAATTCAATCCTTGGTTTATGCAATTGTAACTAATAATGTAATTGTACCACTAGAGCAGGGAGTTGCTACTTGACTAGAGTTACTACATCCCTTGCAGCTATAATACATTGTACAATATCATAAATAAACACATGACATCTTCCTATTGTTTCCTTTCGTATCCCACGGAGATTATGAAGGGCAATTAATACCTCAGGACAAATTTGAAATAAGGATGCTATGAGTTTCATGTTTTTATTTAATATTTTTTTCTTTCTTCATGCATTCTAAGGCATGGTAATGTTTGCATCCTAATCATGAAATTGTAGTAACCAGCTAGAGGCAAACAGACAAGGCCAAAACTGATCAAGAAATTGATCACACTTCCCACTGAGGGGTGCATCATAATACTAATACAACTTAGCAACTTCACTTGTCTGATGAAAGACATGTACACAGTCACATGACTTACCACTAAGCCATTTGGAATTCAGCTGAGCTGTTCGCAGAGCAGGTGACGGACCTAATGTCCTATAGACAACCGGGTCTCTAGCTGTGAAATCCATGACTGTACCAGAATAAAGGTCTCCTTCCTTGGTGAGCAGGGCTGTGGCATTAAATTTGGGATCATAAGGGCACCGTGCTATTCCAGAAAGTTCGGATTCAACCTCTGTAACATTTGTTCTCTGTTGAAGGAAAGAAAGAATACTGAAAAAAACCACAAACTGTCATTTTGTAAAAGACTACTTTAAAGAAAATTTATCATCGTACAAAGTTGTTTACTTGAAAAGTTTTACATGATGCTGAACCTCACATCTGTGCAATTACAAAATGACTAAAGAACTTAAAGGAAAATTCAGCCATATCAATTTGAATTTCTATACTCTGGTGTCCAAACTCTTGAATGGTTCTTTCTAATCATGTGACAATATCTGTTTTAAGAAATGTGGCCAGCTCTCCAAAAAACTCAGTTATATGTTCACAGGCCAATATGCTCGGAATACTAAATTAAACCATGGTGATTGGTTTAATCTCTTGAATTAGCTTCAAAATTCTTGTGTGATGAGGGAAGATATTTCCCAGCAAAGAATAATTCAGCAACTTTTCAATGATATTTTTCACAGGACATCCAAAAATTTGAGTTCAAATGTTTTTGTGGCCTTGTAACAAGCCGTAGCATAGATTTAGCTCATGTTTCAAAATAAAGTTGCAACCACAGAGAGAAAGTCATTTTATTACATAGCATTTAAAATATATGTTAACCTCACAAAAGTCAGATTTAATGTCATTTTCTCCAGCACCTACTGTGAAAATGTTCTCCTATAAATTTGACAGGGACTTCCAATATTGCCTTTCTCATTGATCAAAAGAGAAAAATACCCGGAATGTCAGCAAATTAATACAAACACAAAAAGGTCAAAACCCTATCTGAACCCCACTGAAAAGCTGTAAACATGTGTGACCTATTGGTTTTCCATCAAGCCACACTTTTAAGTGTGCGGATGTAAATGCTTTATGGTTCTACCATCATGTTTTTAGCTGCAGTTTTACCAGCTTGATTTGCAATTAATCCTCCAACAATAGACAACAACCAGATATTAATCTGATAATCTTCAGGGCAACCGAACTGAATGGAGACATGGGTGACTAAACGGTCATTTTCAAAAGATTATCTTTAGGAGGACATCACGGTGGACTGGTTACGTTCAAGGGTGTTCACCACCGAAGCAATCACGTTAATGACAGGTGGTAAAGGTCGGTTAACTTACAGTTGTATGGCAGAAATAACAATTAGTTTTATAGTCATTAACCATCTGTTAAGTGATTCAGATCCTGCTTGCTAATATTTATTTAATAGTAAATTTGTTTGTAACTTTGACGGTATTTGACAGTAACTACCCTTCAAAAAACTGGCAGGTAAGGGAAGAATTTCTTGTTTTATATTTACACAATACCAGATACAAAGTGATGTTTTCTAGAGGAAAGCAGTATTAAAAGTGCCTTTAGAAAGATGGCATTATTTCTAGTACTAGATGACTATAGCTATGAAGTTTTTAAAGTAGCTTTTATGGTACATTTTGCAAGCTAATGAAGAGTACCAAATGAAGCGAACAAAAAGTCATTAATAGACCTTAATATGCATATGATGCCACAATGGAGAAAGTGCTCCCTCTTTTGGAGGAAAATGGCGGAAAAGGGCTTATCATTGCAAGTTACACCAATAAATGCAGACAGCCGATTTGTCAACCAATCGTATACACGCATAAGTCTACTACACATGTGGCAAAATCCACGCTGTTTGTGCACATGTGCTTCATTGTTTTCACCCAAAATGACATCAGTGTGTTGTCAATGCATAAGGTCTATACTCACACCTAAAATGACTGTATCTGATACTACTTACAGTGAACACTAAAATCATGCATGCATGCCATTTAATCCATGCCACAGGATTTAAATGCCAAAATAAACTTTTCCCCTTCACTATAACTTAGAAGAACACCTCAGTTTAAGCAGGGAGTTGCTATTTGACATCAAACAGCAATTCCCTGGTTTAAGTTTAAGCAATGACCCATATGCACTTGACATGAACCTGCACCACAAGGGGTTTTTACCATCAGACAATTAAAGGCACACTCTTTATACCATTCTAACTGATTCTCTAGATATACTTAACATAGAAATACAATCCTTATAAGTATAAACTCACTTTTCTGAAAATCACAAATTTAAGTCACATATGAGTCCCATAAGGAAGGGACAGGGGTTGAAGGAGAGGGGAAGAGGATTCTGGGGTGTTCTCTCTCCCCCTGAGAAAATTCCATTATCCCCCATAATTCTCCCCTCCCCCTTAAAAAAAAAATCTCATCTACAATTTCAAGACAGACACATATGATGGAGCAATGCATGAAGATGGCCTATAAGAAAACTTATGCCTGCAAAAACACTCTGCTCCTCTGAGCTTGTTAAAACCTGTGCGCTGACTTTACTGTTTCTGCTACCTAGAACTGAAGACAGGATGAGAGTGTGCCTTTAAAATCCAAGCATACACCTGCTTCCAAGTCTCACAGTAATTCAGTTTTAACATCAGGTGAAACGAAACAAAAATACAAAACAGGTTCAAGGTAGAAACATGACTTTGTTAACAGGAAGAACCTTTATAAAGGCATTTGAGGGCATTGTAAGAGGCCATAGTAATTTACAGTCAATCACATTATATGCTCTACTGGATGTGCTGTAACATACGGCAGATTAAACCTTGAAATGATGGCAAGGAATAAGGTTCTTCACATGAAAAAAAAAGACAATCAACATTTAGTCAGGATTCCCAAGAAATTCTGGCAAACATCCCAGTCTGTCAGCTGTTGCTTGGATTTCAAATAATAAACATCACTTTCAGAGAACTTGGTAATCAGGTTTTCACCATTTTGTGGGCAAAATACACTCACTTGAATTGTACCAATGACATTGACAAATCTTTTTAAGTTGGGAAGTAACCACAACAACAACAACAGAAGAAAACAATTTTCTGGTCTTTGCACTGCAAAGCAGACTGTGCCTCCCGAGTGCACCTTCCTCAGTTTGGAGATTTCACTGCTACACCAGCAGCTTTGCATGCTAGGCTTTCCTGAACCTCTCCCCTACAAAACAGCATACTGTCCATCTAAATGTTGTCTGCTGCCCTCAATTTATAACTAACTGATATTTGCATCAACATTTATCACAGCATTTAAAAGGTATGTATGTGAGTACTAACACCATAAAGTCCATTTTCAAAATGTACTATTCCATTAATAATTACGTTGAAAATAATGGATTCTGAATGGCATGCAAAAAAAAAATACAAACTTGAAATGTTTATAAGATTAAAATGAGTGAAATTAATAATATTTTCAGTGCTCTTTAGATAGTGAGGTATAATTTATGCAACTTGTATTATAGAAATTCCACACTTTATTTTAGTTTTTCTTCACAAAACAATTTAACAAGGGCAATAAACTCGACTCAAATTCTCCTCATGGTCCATGTACCACACAGTGCAAGTTAGACACCAACAATTTTTAATTAAAGTGAGTCATTCCATTTTGAATTATAGATTTTGTTGCTAACTTAAATTTCAAACTAGCAAGTGTGATTTTTTAGTGTCACTTGATCTTCTTGCGACTACTTTGTTTACTCTCTGAAACAGGAGAGATGCTCAATCACTTAAAAACACGGGTGTGTTTTGGGATTTCCAGAAAACTAGCCTTTGCTTTGCCTCTGGGGTTGGGTTTTGGAAGATTCTTTGATCTGTGGTTAAATTTCTTAATGAAAAGTACAGTAGAAGTTGCATCTTATTGAGAGAAATGTGATGAATTGGCCTCCAAGCTGTTGCCAATTACTATGAAGGTGGAAGAGAAAATTGGCAAGGAAAAACTATCAAGAGAAGAACTGAAGATGATGCAAGAGAGTATTGATCCGAAATAGTCGCAACTGAAGCTCACACTGGCAACGGGCGAGAGTTGCTCATATGTTTATGAAGCCCAGGAGATCTCTTGAGAACAGTAAGCTTTAATAATGTTAATATATATAGAAACTTCCAATGTCAGTTTAACTCTTAAATAAAGAAGCTAGGTCAACTGAGCAATCATCCATTCATTATAAATTTTAGCATGACAAAAAATTTGTGGGTATGCACTCAATGTAAAGTGTATCAACAACCAGAACTATGCATGTTATACAGAGTACATAAATACAAACATAAGATGTGGCCTGCTGGGTTTCACATCCCAAGCAAACCTGAGAAAGTTGAATGAGGTACAATACTGAAAGAATACAGGAGGAATGCAAAGTTCAACCTACTACTAACATGCAGCCCATGTTTCCATCAGTAGCACCAAAAAGCTAGGCTTTAGAAGCTGCTAAAGAGAACAGAACTGGTTTTAAAGGCTCTCTTACCTCACCCCACTAAGTAAAATTCTCCCAACTAAGTTTACTTTTAGCCCCTCCTCCAATTTAAACAGAAGCACCTGTCTTAGTACAACTCTAAGACAGAGGCACAGTACCTAGCCTGCACTGAGTTTAATTTGCTCCAGACCATATATATAAAATATGTACTGGCACACGCTGTGTGTGAACACAATTGACTGCATAAGTCATCAACCAGGGTGAAGCTATGTTGTTTGAATGAACATCAATCAAAGTGCAGATTGCAACTGCATTTAGAACTCTAGGACTATTCCTAAATATGTTTAGGTAGGGAGTTACTAGCAACTCCCTGGTTTTGGGGGATACCATATCCCCTTTAAGCTGTAAAGTTCTTCTAGTTTAGCATTTATGTAGTAGTAGTATACTTCATGTTCACGCCAATAGCACCTGATACCTACAATTACCACAAGCAAGGTGATAGTAGCCAAGATTGCTATGGAGGAATGGGATGCTGCCCCATTGACCAATTTTGCACCAATTTTAGTTTATTTTGTCACTGCAAAAACAAGTCTGCACATAAGAGAGCATAACTTCCAAAAAAGAGTGAATTTTCCATTCAAAAAGGTAAGGGGAGAGGAGGGGCAATGCATCCCCTGACGTGTATGTCTATGTTAGCCTTGGAGCAAACCCCACAAATGTGACCTGTCATCAAGTGACAAATACTTTTTAACACTTGTAAACAAGATAGCACAGGCACCAACTTACCTGCACTTTAATGCCGAAGTTTGTTGCCCATTTATTAACACCTGAAGAAACAAGTACAAATCTTACCCACCACATCTTTTTCCTCTACATCCAAACTACTTACTCTCAAAATGGGGTCATAAACAGCATCACTTCCTAAACAGCCATAAAATGATGATGTCATAAAGAATTTTGGCTACAACTAGTGACCAGCTAGTGTGACAACATCTCAATACATGTTAGGTATTGAGATAAAAATCTCCCTTTCCCTCTATAATGCACTCCATCAACTTCATGCTACTTAGACTTCATCATTTTAGTTTTTGGCAATAAAACAATTAACCTACCAAATTGTCACTCCATTCGACATAAATGAAACCCTCACTGCAATGTCCTCACCAATATTCTTTGAACGCAGCTGTCATTTTCCAAAACGTTTCGAAAATTTGAACCAAACAAGTGTCTATATATTTTATTTGATTGAGTTATTGACTCCCAAAATGCTTTCCTTGATCGATGACTTCAAAAGACAATTTCCCACCATCCCTCCTTTGAGCTCCACATAAATCTAGGAAGAGCATCCCACCAAATAAATTCCCGAAGGCACAGTCGATCAATGACATTGATCGTCCACCAGACAGAAAGATCCAATCTGCGTATCAAAATTTGTCACCATTATTTGCCCAACCCCACTGGACAAGCCAACAAGAAATATGAACATTAACATTAGAATGATTATCCCACATCCCATATTTTGAGGCAAACAGAGCAAAAAGGTTGAAATTTCACCTAATGACTGCTTCTTCACTTCAATTTGAGCATTTTACCTACAAATTACTCTGTTTTACTCTGGAATGTTCTTATCCCGCTTCTGATACTGCGACAGAATGAAACTAAGTGATACGGACATTTACATATGTAATTCTCGTAACAAATTAGGTCATACAGGAACTGCATGTCAATTTGTATTTCCAGCACCCCTTGATCACCCATTTACCCTTAGTCCTCTAGAGATTGTCTCTGGGCAGTATTACTACCCACAACAATACCAGCTATGTTTGAAGTACTTTTCACTTAACAGGTTTACTCCAAATAGTAGGGTACAGTACTGTACGTGATCAGCTGGCTCCTTTCATCACTGGTAACCCACTGCTTTGACCCCTAAACACCTTACAGGCAAATTTAGGCTTACCTATTAGGTCACAATCTCAACAGTGATGGTCAAAGGTTTCTACTTTACTTGCAGATGGTATTGGTATTTCAAATTATGGCCCTACATACACCCCTACACACTAGGGTGTTTAAGCAGATGACCTGCATTCTCCACAGTGTTGTATTGTCAAAGCAAGTGAGAGTTGGATACGTCCAGTCCATGGGGTACACTAGGGTAGGGCAAAGTAGGACTAATGCAAAAAAGGTTTGAACACAACAGTCCGGGCTCAAGAGGGCATGGAAAAGTGGGAGGTGGTAAAGAAGGGGCACAGAAAAGTATCACTAAAACATCGTTCAAGTCAATTAAGACTTTCCTACAGGCTCACAAAGCTGTCAGTATTATCTTTATCTCACAAATCGTAAGATAAGTGAAACAAGATGAGAAAAGTTAAATTGTATAAAATGCAAGTAATGTATATTAACCTCTAAAGCTGGGTTGATTTTGCCTAATCCTGTCATTTTCTTGCTGATTTTTCTCAAGTCCACATCATGGATGCAATTTTACAATTATTGTAATACAACCTCCGCAGAAAAAACCTCTTTCAGTACCAGGAAAGCCAATAAATAAGCAAATAAGTTAACAATTTACAGAAGCATAAGTACAGCTTTTTTTATTTTTCAATCGTTTTTGACTTCATAGTAAGTTGGGAAAGAAATACAGGCGACTTATAAGATATTTAATTGAACGGTAAGTACTAAGTACCAGACACTTAACATTCCAGCATCTAACGTTTCTTTACACCATCTTCAAACAGCCGAAAGGACCCATCCAACGACTTTAAATGGAAATTTCACCTGTTGAGCCATTCTTCAAGATGTGCTTGGTATGTTACAGCCACACACGACTCCAGGCAAAGTGAAAAATGATCGATTTTATTGAAAGAGTGCAATACTAACAGAGGTAACATGAGCCTTAGCTATTCCGCAGAAAGCTCTTATCTGCCTCACATCAGCCTGTAGGAAAGTGATTGGATCAACTCCCTTATAGATCCCTTGTCACGGAATATATACAAGGGAATATAATTTCTCTGTGTTTGGATAGACATGAATTTCAATTGCTAGGAAAACACGGATGCATCTGTTAATGCAGATATAATCATTAGCCGTCAGGTACTAGCCAAACAGAGTTTTGTTTGAAGACGAACAAGAATGGCAAAAGATGAGAGAGGAAAGTGCTCCCAAAAATGAAAATATCAAGAAAATGACCTTGAGTTGACATCACCTGATGGAATCGTCCCCAAGACTGATGGTATCTGTTTCACTGTGACAGTGCCCCACCTCTAATGTTACAGAGTCGCAAGTACTTTATAACATAAGGATGGCTTGAATGTATACACTTCTGCTTAAAGGGCTATGCAGTTTGAATTTACATACCTGGGTATGCCAGCACGATCTAAATGCTTTTTTTTTTTTTTTTTTTAGATTCTGTGACGATTGTTTCCTTTTTCTTTTTAATTAGTATGCATTTTTCCAAGATAACACTTTGGTTTACCTCAGCCTACTCATTATTATTTGGAAATCTGACCATGAAAGAAGTTATTTTCTGGAATATATGACCTTGAAAGAAGTTATTTTCTGGAATATCTGACCTTGAAAAAAGTTATTTTCTGGAATATCTGACCATGAAAGAAGTTATTTTCTGGAACATCTGACTACTGTATGAAAGAAATTTTTTAGTGATGTGGGTGATTGTATAGACACACTATTAATAGCTTTTGCTCAATTTGTTAGAACTTAGCTCATGGAAAGTCCATGACTAGAAGCACATACATGTATGGCAAACTTAAACTGTATGGGATGTGAATTATCATACACACGAACTGATATTTTTCAGTTATGCATTACCAAAGATAAAGATTCCCTTACCTTGTCACATATACTGTATTCACAAAATTTTAAAGATGGGCATTGCATTTCAACAGGAAATGATACCCAATGGCCTTAGGCTGGCAAAAAAATTCCAGGGCACCAAGGCCAAACAAGAGGGGCATCTAGGACAAAATGTGAAGACTTAAGGTCATTTGAAAACTTAGAAGGGTATCTAGGTCATTATGGACTCTGGTACAGATAATTTGTCAGGAACATCATGGCAAAGCGAAAGGGGCCCAGAGATCATGGCCTCTGTTGCCTCTGTTTGTTTTCAGCCCTGTGTTTAATACCACCCCTAACTTCATCATTCATCATGTATTAAAAGGATATAGGGCTTATGCAGTTAACCCATTCTTACTTAAAAGCATGGTCTGGTGACCAAATTTGATGCTTTCAAAAAAAGCAGAAAAATTTTCTGTGTTAGGCAGTGAAAACCCCATCTCAATAGCATCTTGCATTCGGAAGATACAAATTTTTGAAGAAATACTACATTTTCAGTTTCCCTAGTGCATGATGGGAAATCTGTGATGTCATCTGGGCAAATGGATTTGATGTAACTTTTGTATTTCTTTATAATGTTGATATCACTATATTGAATATTCCATAACTTTATTTACTGTACCATAAGTATGGAACAGTTTTTCAATACATCTACACGGAAAAACATCTAAACATTCCAACGGTATCAAATTTCAAGAACAAACAAGGTAGCCAATTATAAAGAACAACAAATGGAATCTGAGGCAATCTGCCCACTTTGGATCACGTTTCGTGACCTTGAGGAAACTTGGAGGTATTTCTTATTAAAAGTAACCAATCTTTAGGAAGAGATATCTTGAGTTAGGAATGGAGTTTTGATATAGGATTTGGATAACATGTAATGAAAAATTTTTATTTTTCATATAAGACCCCTACAAAATGCCACCAGACAATGCCTTTAAAACATCCCTTAAGCTTATCAAAGCTCCTCTAATTTCTGACCCCAAAAATCTTATGGTCTTTCTCAAAACAACTTCATGTCAGACTATCACAGGTTATTAATGAAGGTTTAATCTGGTTTTCAGTTCTACGAGCAAACTTAAAGGTCTGTGGACATGCAACCAAAACAGCTGTTTTACTCAAAAAAAAATTTTGATTACGATTCCCCAGAGGAAAATGTGCTGTAATTATTTGAGTATACTTTACCATCAAGATATACCTCTTCAAGTTTGAGCATTTTCTGAGATTTCTCATTTGTTATACAGAAATTGTGATGTGGAGTGCAGCACAGTGTATGTATATCTTTTGTTAATCCTTCATAAATTATCTGTTGATTACTTACCAGCTAGTTTCTAGTTTGGTGTTTAAATGTGGACATTTTGAAAGTCCTCAATAGCTGCTTCCAAAATAAACACCTCAGGGCATACCAACATTTATACAACTGAAGGTCAAACAAACACAGGATAATAAGACATATCTTCTTTTCAAGTCACAAGTCTGCATATGTAGCTTATGTTTATTCATTGTAAGTTCAAAAATAGTAATTGCCTTGTAAAATGGTTAATATATGATGGATGATGAGGGGAATTGTGACTATTTTTAACATTTTAATGGTTTTTTTCATTACATAGGCAAGCAGGCCTATCACAGTAACATGTCCACAGACTTTGAACATGTTAAAACAACTTCACAGTAATTGCCTACCCAGGTATGTTAATTCAAATCAGAATAACCCCACTTATCTCAAAACAGAATTATAGCAACAGAGGGCATTCTGGGACATTGCCCCAGCCCTAATTTCCATCATATCTCCAACTCTTTTTCAAATCTACAGTTTCATTAATGGATCCCTTTGGTCAATCCTGCCAAATCCCACCCCCCCCTCCTTCCCCCCAAAGAAATTCTCCCCTTCAAAAACTGAGAAGCTGGGTATAGTCCAGCCTCTGATCTAACTAAAAATTTTTCCACTGAAAATAAACTGCCTCTGTTTTGTACTTTCAATATCTTCTTATTTTCTCTCCTCAAACCAAAAGTGCTTCTGTAATTATTATTTTCTATTTTCAACTCAATGTTCCAGGGCTGCTTCAGCCTGTCCCAGACAAAAGGTCTTTGGGTGTTCATCTAATAAGAAGTTTGAGAAGACATAAATCAAGGGCACGGTCATTGACCTAAATTACTCACCAGTCTCCATAAATACATTCCTTACAATCTTTCCAAGTATACTGGACACTAAAATGCCTTTCATGATGGGTCCTATCAACCTTCCTATCTTACATATCAAATGTCCTAATTCATCAACAGGTTTGTTTAACAGAAACAATCAAAATTCTCAGACAACTTTGCTGAAGCCATTGAACAGCAAGGAACACGATGACCCTACCATGTCTGCGACAATAGGTACATTGTAGCTATTACCTCAAGTAACAGCCCATGCATATCAGCCAGACCAAAAAATGTAGGTTTCTTATTAATTTGGGTTTGAGTTTCAGTGGATGTCATTGCAGATAAGGTGTTAACCCTATTTCATTTGTAGTGTGTTGCTGTATTAGCAATAAGTTGCTGCACATTGAAATGACCTCTGCCAAATCTCAAATGGCCTTTATTAAAATAATTTACTACTTACCAAAATAATCATGAAGATATTAGAAGAGGGAAAAAGAGATGAGGGACAGGCAAGTGAACTAGCAAAGGTTCCTAAAAGAGGAATTTATTCTGTCTCTGTAGATTCTGTGACTAATTGGGCTTTTGAAGGTCACTGGTCATACAAGAACAAGCCAATAATTTCACTTGTTTTTCAGCAAAAGGACTGAGAGTTTGACTGAAAAGATACTTCAGAATAATCAGTACATGACAACCTTTCTTATCAGTAATATTTTATTTCTTTTATTAAACTTGCATTTTCAATTTAGTTTAAATCTGGGTTAGAGGGCCACAGTCTCACCACAGATCCTCACCAAAAAGCTGGATAAACAAGGGTAAGATTGCCTTCTATTAATTTTGACTTTGTTGAGAGAATAAAGAGGCAGGTGCATATTAATTGCTCATACTGTTTCAAGAGCAATCTTTTCCCCCCAAAAGCAGGAGAGACTGTACCCTCTTGCTCTGCATCAGTTTCACAGCTGTGCTAATGGAATAAAAGGGCTGACTAAGACAGAAACCATTCATGATATTTTCGACATACCCACGGTTCTGCTCGTCATCAAGATGCTATCTGGTGTGGATGTAAGATGACTTGACACCTAACTGAAGCTCCATCAGCATCACTATGAAACAGCTTTGCTGAGCAACTTATCCAATTCTCTGAAAATTCCTACTTTAAAGGGATAATGCAGTCCCCCTCCCCCCCCCCCCATTTGAATTAGTGCACCCCAGTATCCTAATTCATAAATGTCTCTTTTTAGTCATGTGACAATATTTTCTTTCTAAAATTGATCAATTCAAGCAGACTTCACTTCCAGGTTTACCTTCAATATTTCTGCGTGGATAAATCATCAAACACATCTATTAGGTGAATAAGAGGAAATTCGTTTAATAAAGGTGATGTTTCCAAATAAATTCACCAAAACTCCCAGGTATGGAAGTCTATAAGCAATGATACTTACCTCCTATTTACATACGTAACCATTAGAGGTAGACGATGAGGACATCTTCACGGTGCATAAGATGAAGGTAGAAGTAGTTCCAAATAGTAGACTGGAAAAATTAACGTAGTTTTTCACCAGACACGTTTAGGACGTGCTGAACACGCAGAGGCAAAAATGCAGGATGATTTAGAGTTCTAGGCGCCCTCTATAGGCAGGGGATACCGCGGTGCTATTAGTTTTGCAATAATGGTTACATATGTAAATAGGAGGTAAGGAAGAGCAAAATAGACTTGGGGTGACTGCTTATTCCCTTTAAGTAAGTTTATCAGAAACATGAACCAGACACCTTTGGTATACCCTTTGCCATCAAGCAATCTTTCCGTCCTGTTGTGTATTACTTCCATCGTTATTCACACAACTTACACACAAAAGCATGACAGCAACTTCCCTGCTTCAAAATTCACACCAGATCTTTTCATCACAGAACATAATCAATTACTTAGGATGCTCATCAAACCAGGGAGTTGCAACTTGGAACTCCCAGATCAAACCAGTCTCTCACAGAATGCCGCTGAGCTGCCAGCAGTTAAACGACAGCGGTCAACATCAAACTGATACATCCCAGATGGCTGACACTTTCGGATACTTTGTGTCGCTCATTATTAAAACAAAGCCTAAAATCTCTCAACTCCCTACCCTTATGTCATCCTTTTCTTACTGTTTGTCACTTGACCTTACCCCTGGTGGGACTTGACTTTCCCCTCCACAGGTGGGTAAGCAAATAATTTTACTGCATGCTAACAACCAATTTAAAACAAAATCAAATAAACAGTGTCTGAGATCCTCCATGAAAGCTCATTGTCTGCCTATATCTCCCTTTAACTTCACACCCAAAATTATGAAAACTGAGACAGCTAAATCACAAAAAAAGAACTAAAGCATTTCCTGATGTGTCCAGGGAGTCTCACCAAAATTTGTAAAAACTCCTTATGCTTGACTATGATTCATGTAATACTGCACAAAACTGGGGGAGGGAGAAGGGCATTTAACTTCATAAGTAACCAGGGTAGTGATGTCTAAGATCTGAAAAGCAGTTATAAGTACATGATTAAACAAACTTCTGACAACCGTTTAAGCACATCATGACAGTCTGCCCCTTTAATCCACCCACACCACCCTCAATGATGAGTTGGTAGTGATCCAATCTATTCCAAAGATTACCTGACCTATTGTATACTGCTTCTAGCAAATACCTCAACACCCTTTTACATTTTTGTATCAATTGTTGAAATTACAATGGAATTTGTCAACAGCCAACTGTAAACAATACAACCAAAAATGTTTCTCATAGGTGAACTTCAGTGGGGGACTGTAAGAACTCTGGTGACTGAAGGGATTTGGAAGTAACGCACAATGAATGTGCAAAATAAAACTACTGCTAGTCTGAGATGCCCTGTGTTCATCCAGGGACCGGCTAGATCCAACTGATTCATCCCTGCACTAAAACACTAGACTATGGAAAACATTAACTAAAAGGTTAAAAATTCATTCTTTAATCTTGTTATATTAAGTACATCTTGTGAAGAGAAACCATGTTTTGACTTGTGTTGTTTTCAAAGCTAATCAAAACTTGAAATGCTTCTGTACCTTATCTTCACAACAAGTATTAACAACAGAGCACCACCACTTGAAAGTTTTTTTGCTCTGGGCACAAACTTAACAAACTATGCTGCAATGAAAAACCCACATAAATGATAATGAACTATTTCTGTTCTGTAGAGAACAGGGAAAACATGCAGACTGCAGTGTTGGCACTGTCTCAAGATTTGAGGGGGTGGAAATTTCCTCCCTTCAAAAAATTTTGGGCAGGATTTTGGTTCAAAGGGGAGAGGGGAGATCTCTTAAGTTATAATACAAAAATTCGGCCTTTTCCCAACTGCATTTCTCATCAGGTGCAGGATATTCCAGCACAAGATTTTGAAACTTGCAGGATTGTCGAGAAAAGTGGGGGAATTGCAGGGTCCCGCTGCCTAATGTGAACACTGGCGGACTGTAAACATCAACAACTTGTACTTCTGTAACCAGACTTGAATTACGGTACAAAGTTCTAATAATATGACAATTCTGACCTGTTTGACACAGAAAATGTTTTGAACTTCTTACCTTCCTCCATGTGCAAACAGGAGAAAATGCATTGGTTCCACATGTAAATATCTTGTCTTCATATGGTAAAAGAACCCTTACAAAATTACAGCAGTCCTCCTGAAAAATACAAAAGAAGCAAAGTACTGAGTCACATGTCACCAAAATATTACTAAATAAATAAAACATGTCTGTTCTATGTTTCTTTCTTGTAATGGAATAAGCAGTAAACCCAAAATTCATTTTTAAAGTGAGCTAAATCTTGCAGATCTGCTCTTATTTTCCAGACAAGTATCATAATATGATGCATCAGAACATTAATATTACAGGTAAAACAAAGAGTTTTCTGCATGAATTTAACAAATAAGTTACAAGAATATTGTCACATGGTTAAAAAGATCCATACATTAAGTAGGATACCGGGGTACACTAATTAAGATTGGGGTGACTGCACTTTCTCTTTAAAGTAGAATGTGCCTGCAATAGATTCTGCATTCACACATTATACTTGGTCCTGAACACATTCTTCCAGTACCAACAATAAGCTGGATGAGTTTGGACCCCCACACGTTTACACTAAACCTGTGTTCACAAGCCCCCTGTGGGCTGGGGGTTGTAGATATGCCCATGGTATTTCCCGCCTGTTGTAAGAGGCGACTAAAGGGGAGGACTTGAACCCATTTGAACTGTATTTGGAACCGAACTTGAACTTGAACCGTGTTTGAAACCGTATTTGAACTTTACCTTTTTATCTATCTGACACTATATAACACGTTCGTGTTGGTGTGGCATTAAATTCCATCTAACTAACAGACCTAGTGCTACAGAGATAAAGAATATGAAACCACATTAACATAGAAAATTTGAATGTGTCCTTTATGCAGCAAGCATTGGAGAGTGGCAACAAGGTCAGAGCTGATGTGGAATCCACACTGGCCACTCTTTGGGTTGAAATTGCTAGGTCTGACCTGCATCCATTTGCATTTAGCCTTTGAATTGGACCCTGTGCACAGTGGGACCTGTGCACAGTGTTTAACACCAGGCACTAGGCATAGGATCAAGTGTAAACGTCCTTAGACTGTGACACTTAAAGCCATGAGGATGAGCAATTGAGAGGTCAAGACCACACGCAATTGCACGCTGGGTCAAACCATAGCAGTTCACATGCAAGATGGTTTCCCCATCTGAACGGACTCTTTATTAGTATGAAGAATCCCATTGTGCAACTGTTAAATTTGGAGCCCATTGCAGTCACTTAACATTGTAGAATATCTTCTAAAGACCTAATGGATTTAAGTGTTTGGATAATATGCAACATTTTTTATGTCCAAATAGCAGGGAAATGGATACATGTTTGATTAGAGGCCAAATATTGGTATCCACCATCGATACTGGCTGATGTTTCCCATTTTCGTCCAGTATCAGTATTGGTAAAATTAACCTGAATTGCTGAATCACCTAACTGATATGTATTGTCCTATAGAGGGATTTCATTTGACATCATGTGAGTGGGATTACCAGGCACTGAAGGGCAAAACACACACGCAGTAAGCATATTTACAGCTCATGCACATGGCATAACAATAGATACTACTGTGATGCAATGGACGCTTGCCCTTCAAAACCAAAGAGACGCACTATCTTGCCCTCAAAACAAAAAGACGTGTGATCAAATAACGTTGGTGAAACCCCTCTACACGTCATGAAATGGGCCACTTTTTGAGTAATTTTTAATGCAAGGTCCGATATTTTACCTCATCAAGATAAAACAACACTTAGTTGTGGTGCCTGATGGCCTATGGTTGGTATGCAGAATGGTTATTTCCCAAATATCAGTACAACACTAGTTGAAGTCATGCAAATCTACTCTGTCTTCGATTTTTCACAATGTTTTCCGGATTTTATCATAAAAATATGATTTATGAGTCACAATTCAATTAAAATGTAAACAGTTGAGAAACAGATAATACTGTTCAGTGAAACCAGATACAGTCCCTGCAAAAGTGATCATTGCAAGCCTACAAATGAAATAAACAATAAATCAAAAAGTCCTCGCAAATTTTGTAATACTTTTACTCCACAATCTTACGTCATCCATTGCTCCATTATCCAACAAATGCATCAAATATCCATCATAAAAGTCATATAAAACAGCCTTCCCTTGTTTGCAATTGAATATTATGGTAAAATTCCAACCAATAAATTGTATCAAAAAATCCTTTCTCTTCTTAACAATGCAGCGTTGCTACAGCCCAACCAATCAACAGTGCCATCCATCAAATATCTGCTTAATTTTAGCATCACAAATCACAAGTTTACTCAAATCTTTGAAAATTTCAAAAAAACTCATTCAAAAATAGCATATCACCTTCTTTTTAATCACTAACTTTAATACATCCAGTCCAATGCAAAAAATTTATATTAATGCTAAATTCTTTCCCAATTTTCACATTTGGTTGAGAGCCTGTACAGAAACACAGACATGTTCTAGTTTCTAATGCCTAACGGTGTTGTTATACAGCACAAGGACTTAATTTGCACGGCGGCAAATTAATCAAGTTTGACACTCAGTGACAGATTTTGTTTTAAAGATTTTATGAAGCAAAGAGAGGAGAACATGGTCTGAATCTAAACCAAGCTCTTATGTTTTACATTCTACTTGAATGGACAAACGGTTCAATGCACAATAGCCACATTTATTCTATGGAGACTAGAGTGTTCGCAATTCAAAAGAGTACTTAAAAATGTCAGGGAGTCTAGATGTCTCTTCTTAAGTTTTTTTTTCTCTTTTTCTTCATCTTTGGCTTAATTAATTGATGGAACGTCTCCATGAATTCAGTCTGAAAAGAAACCTTAGAGGTTTTATCATTTCAAAAACCATCTGGAGACACTTCATGTATGATCTGTCATGCACTGTGAAATTTAACAGGGTAAATAACATGGCATTATGGATGCTGACAAATTCTTTCTTCAAAGAAATTTTTACTCCATCACTGGCAATGATAGGTTAAGGAGATAATATTTTTGACATACATTTTTACACACTATGCCATACAATGATGCCATTTTGCAGGGTTTAAAATTACCAGAAGCACAGGAGACCACAGCCTTCTAGGCCCCTTCATTTTGCCTTGAAGCCCCACAAAAATTAACAAGAAGGCAATCCATGGAATTGCAAATCTCACCTTCCCCATATTTTCTACATACCTTTGGTTAAAGAAATTTCCCGACATAAAAGCAAATATGACAAAAGGCCACTTTTAGGTCATTTAAACGTCAACTTTGAACTTAAGCATCTAGAATGTACATCTTATCACTCTCTACGTACCACATAGTTTTATGATAATCTTTCCTATAAATATACTGATTTGTAAATAATGGGTGAAAACCAATTTTAGCCCATTTGAACTTAAACCTCTTGACTTTTACCTATGATGTCAAAGATTATGCATGCACAAGTTTTCATGGCCAGGTACCTGCCCTCCAAATTTGATCTTCAAATACGGTTAAGTAGGAGTTTGCGACAAACTTTTTGTTCACACACACACTCCGACACTCACCCACTCACGGCTTCATATTTCTGATGTTACATGAAGTACAATACCTCCTCTCCCTATACATTACATGTTGGGAGATGAGAAAACTAAGCAAAAGTTTGTAAAGGCCTTGTTGCCAAGCCTCAGAAAGTCATCTCACCAACCCCCTACTGGAATATTTCACTCATGGCAACCTTCACTTACTGTACACATACACCATACAGTACCAGACCCTCGCCATGATTCAATGAACATACCCTCCAAGGATACAACCTCCCTCTCCAAAGTTACAAACCCAAGCAGCTGGCTTCAAGTTCTCATGCGTGTGAAGAGTATGTTGCAAAATATTTACAAAAAACAGTGGTGACATTCTTGCCTGGCTCCACAAAAGCTGAAAAGAGGCACAGCAAAACTGAGTCTGAGGAAGGGGCACCCACAGCAACATTTACTATTTACTATTTACATTACATTTTTATAAGGGGACATGGCATACAGGACTGACACAGCTTCTTGCTATTGGTTGTGTCACAACCTCTCCAATACAGGTAGAGCTGTACATCCACCAGATATAGAGACCAGGTTTATAAAGACGATAAAAAACATAAATACTGCAGCAGTCGACATCCGACATCCTGCTTTACAACTGTGCCTGTATATATATCATTAATATATGCAATTAAAAGTGTGCTTTTACTGGGAAACCAATGGGAAAACTGTTAATCGGAATGTTTCTAAGGTCAATATACATCAAACTTAAACAGAACTGTAAGTTTGACATTTTACTGACATTTCAAATTATATTTATTGCATGAGAAGGTAATGGATATGGTCTCATGGACTGTATCCAGGATGTACAACAACTAACAAAGGGATTGATAACACACTGCCAGTCGCTAGTAATTGCTCCTTGATAACCAGAAAATGATAAGCAATGGTATGTTGATATTGTGGATGTTTGTAATCTCTTAACAATGCTGTTAAAAGAATTTCCTCTGCTTCATCCAAACCATACTTTCCAATCAAACGAGATGGCTTTAAATACTTGAAATAACTATGCGCATTAGGTGGCCGACTGACGTCACACCTTTAAATCCACAGAAGCAAGACATGACAGTACTCAAAACAAGAAGACTGCAAGAACCACGAACTAGATTTTTAAACGACAAGGCCCGTTACACGGTTCGTTAAAAGTATTAATTGAAATGTGGGGTTGAGCGATGAGTGTAACTCTCTCTCTAGCCTTTAAATTACAGATCTACTCAGGGGAGCAAAGTCCATCCTCATGCTTCTAATTTATGTCTCCCATGTTAAGGCTCCTCATTCGTGAGGCAATGACATGAAAATCATTCAATTAGATCACAGAACACTTACAATAAAAGGAAATAGGTCTTCAATGGTATGTTTGGGTTAGGTTAGATGAGGTTTAACGTCCCAGTTTCCAACCAATTGGTTCAAGTCGAGACGACCACGGCCTTTTTTCCAGTTGTGGCTCACTGGTATGTTTGGGTGAAATTTGGTTTGAGGTGTTTTTCTTTAACGAGACTTATTGAGTTGGCTCACTAAATTCATGGTTTTTTTTACACATGTTGAAATTTACTCAAATCTTGATGGTAAATGGTCAAACTAAGAGATTCTGAACACCTGATACACAACTGAAATGGCAATGATAGGGTAATTAATGATTAAAATCATTATTACAAATTCGTGACTGACCAGGCACTTTTACCATTGGGTATTAATCATATGCAACCCCTGTCCACAAAAACTAAAATTTCTCACATTTTTGGTAACTATAGAAAGTGATATATGAGTAATGAGGCTAATTAGAAACATTGTCATGCAATGATTTCCTTCAAATTCGTCACAAAATAATCGATATCAACTCAATATGCCCCCTTAATTGTTACAATCATGCCAAAACCATTTCCACAGGATAGGAGGGGGGGGGGGTAAAGTTTCCCCTTCTCCCTCCCCAACTGACCTTTTATTCTCCCAATTTCCTTCATGTTTCCTCCAATTCTCCCAACTACCCTAAACTGTGCACCAGAGGAAAGCAATGCACCCCTCTGCATATGCCACAGAGACTTGTAGACTACCAGAGAAGATTAGGTTGAGACAAAAACTTAAAACAAACTGCTTTATAAAAAAATGACCAACTTTCATTTTTCAATTGATTGATGTAAGTTACTATGAAAATGGCATTTAAATTGGTTGCAGCATACACATGAAACAGTCCAGCTGTACAGTTGCACAATTTCTTGCTGACCATGTATTACAATGGGGACAGGCAATGGGGTCGGTCGGTCATCTGGGTCTTTCCCCGTTACCCTAGCTACTTTCGAGCGAAAAAAAAAACAACTGACTACAGTATGACCATATGGGAACACTTTACACGCTATAAATTGTTTTCACTCCAACACATTGTTGTCGAGCAGAAGTGACGTGTCACCGACCGATCCCATAGGCTTGGGTGGGTTTAATACCTGACTCTACTTCAGAGTCCTGACTCCTGGCCAGGAGTCAAGTAATGACTCCACCTTCCCTGAGTCGAGACTAATAGGGCTGCAGCTACCCGACTTCAAAAATGTTGGCGTAACCCAAGCCTAATACGCAAACTACCTCACTCAGGACTACTTTCAAAACACCTTTCACTGTTAAATCTATAACCCAACAGTTCTTTAAACCTAAAACACTACCATGTATCATACCCAATTTATTCACACTTTGTATACAAATAAAATTAGTATTCAGGTTCTGTGATTCAGGCAAAAAGTCACAGTTCTTGGGGGCTACTCAAAGGAACAACTCTGTCAAACAAGTTCTGCCCAACTATGATCTGAGGGATTTGTTCTTATAAAGGGAATCACTTGATTTCTTCCCTCAAATGCCCATTAGCAAATAATTGGCTAGTAAATCAACCATTACCTTAATAAAAGCCAACCTAGGAAAGTAGACTAAATTACAGTTTTATTCCAGTGCTTCCACTTTTAATACAGACTTACCTATGCAGCTGCACAGTTGATGACAAATATATATCCATCAATTCTCAAAAGATTAACTATAATGCCAAGATTATTACTGAGCTCCTGAATGTTTACTCCAAGAAGAAGCAATGCCCTATCAACCTGCTCTTTCTAGCTTAGCTCCTTCATTAAACCACGATAAAGGTGATTGATGTGATGGCTTAGTTTATACACTTTACATCTTAAAGGGAATAAGTAATCACCCCAACCTCATTTTAAAAGAACAGCTAAAATCTTGCAAATCAATTCTTATTTCCTTTTCAAGCACTGTTCATGTTTCAGAACATAAATATTGCATACTAAAGGGGAACCACGAAGTTACTATATGTGAATTTAATTCAGTAATAAAAAATATTATCACATGATTAGAAACAGCCCTTCATTAATTAGGATAGCAGGGTATTTTAAATTTTATTCAAATTTAAGTGACTTCATTTGACCTTTTACCTCATACCAACTTTCAAATGGGACCTAAACCTACCTTAAGGCAGTTATAGAAAGGTTTCTTCTTGGTCAATTGAAAACTCAAATATTTGCTTTGAGCACACATGCCAGGGGGTGATGGGGAGGGGGAAGATGGAGATCAGCATGAAATGATCTAGATACCCCTTAAGCATTTAACTAAACAATTTATTCACCAAAAAAAAGTTTGTCATGACATGTGGGTAAAAATATCCACTCCCTTATTAATAACATACCTAGGAATATATGTTAAAGGGACTGTTGCCTCACTCAAAAGATATTTAGGAGTATCCCCATATCCCTTTTTACAAGTGGTAACTGTACTTTGACATTCATTCAAACAGAAGCTTGACTCTGAATGGTCAGTGATGACGTGTGTTATTGTCTTCTAATTATAGGAGGGACTAGAAGTATTTACTTAGTTGGGACCATTTTTTACTGTCTGGGGGGAGATTTTTTATCCTTTCAGTGAAATTGGGACAACAATATTTGCCCTGTAAGTTTACATTTGGTACATTTCAAACTGAATGCTTAGTATGATGATGGCAGATTTGAATGCCTGTCTTATTCCCTTAAAGGCAGCATGCCAAGGTAGTAACAACTTTCTTTTGAAGATCTCCCCAAGGTGTAACCTATCCACATGAACTCTCCCATCAAATGCCTCTCCATCTCTTTCCCACCCCCCAATCATTCAACAGCTGTCCTCTTGGGGTGGATCAGTGGGGACAAGAAGTGCCTAACAAATCGCTCATGAATGAAACTTTATAAGAAGTTGGGAAACACAAACCATGCAGTTCAACTCACTGAAAGACTTTGCAAAGTCAAATACCCCCCCCAACAAAGGGGGGGGGGGGTAACAAATGCAATTATTGCTTTCAGCATTTTTCCGTCTCTTTTTCCAATTCAGGAGAGTGGTTACAAGAACAAAGCAAAGGTAAATTTATGTGATATTTTTGGGTGATTGATATGACAGCTTCCAACAAGATGTGACTCCAATGAAGCTGACAATTTAATCAAAAGGTCACGTAGGTAAGGATTTGTAAATATTGAGCACTTCAGGAAGTAATAGATTTGAAAGTTATTAAAACGATACTTTGTGGTTGGTAAAGGAGACTTCCACCATTGGAATTATGTTTCATCTAATTGATGAACCATGTACAGTATACAAGGCAAACAACGAATGGTTAATTCAAAATATGCTTACAGTTGATATAAATATAATCATTACAAGAGTTTACAGAGTTGACTGACACTTAAAAGTATAGATAGGAGGACCTAAGATGTTAATATTTACTTTCCAACTAAAAAACAGAAATTGACTAATCAGACTTTTTTATGTTAGGGAGTGACTGGGAGCCTAGGGAGTGACTGGGAGCCTAGGGAGTGACTGGGAGCCTAGGGAGTGACTGGGAGCCTAGGGAGTGACTGGGAGCCTAGGGAGTGACTGGGAGCCTAGGGAGTGACTGGGAGCCTAGGGAGTGACTGGGAGCCTAGGGAGTGACTGGGAGCCTAGGGAGTGACTGGGAGCCTAGGGAGTAGCCTAAATTTAACTCTTTCTTATCTCTTTCCTATATACTCCCTATTTCACCATCAAAATTAGATTTGTGCTTAAATATCTTGGCTGTGAATTTTTGACATTTCCTAGAAAGACATTCCCTCCCTTCTCTCCATTCCCCACTGACACTCTTCACCTTACACCCCAACTCAGAACCTCCCCCACCTCCTACCCATTGGCGGATCCAGGGGGGCAACTAGGGTCAACTGCCCCCCCTATGACCAGTCTAGCGCCCCTCAATACAAGAAAAATGGGCCCCTTGCGTCCTAAAATTTAAGTAAAAACTGCCCGAAAAGTAAAAAAAAAAAAAAAAAAGGTCCCCAGAATTTCGAACCGTATAGCTATATATAACTATGGCAATGGGAGTTGGTCTCCGAAATGTAGTCGGTCAAATTCAAGAGTATGCAGCCCCTGCATGATGTTGGCACCCCCCTTTTCAAACTGCCCCCCCTTCAGCTAGGGGCTGGATCTGCCCTTGCTCCTACCAATCTGTACGTACTGCACAGAGAGTTGTCCTACATTTTGCAGCAGGCTGAAATGTTTCAACTTCACATTTACCCCCAAAATTTACAACATTGGAAAGAAAAATATACATCATTCAATTTCCGACTCTGAGAATTATGACTATGATGGCAATCCACCAAACTAAGAGAGAAATACTCATCATTCCAAGTATGATTTTTACTTGGGCGAAAGCAAAATTCTCAATTGGTGACTGCTTTTTGGTTGACATCAGAGTTACAAAATTCAAAAGATCAGAGTAGCTCATATTATGCAGCATGTACAGAGAGTGTTCTGATTACACATTAGGGCCTTGTGTGCTCACCAGGATATTGCTAGGTTTGTGTATGCATAAGGAGAAGCTTAAAGACAGTTGTGGGTGGGGCTAGAAGCACCTTAGTTGGGAGAATTGGAACTGTCTGGGATGAGGAGATGCATTCAACATTACAAGTCACTTACATCAGTTTCAAACCTCTCATTAACTTTATCTCAAAAATTAACTTTCACAGACTTTCTTTCCATTCTCCAAAGCACACTTGTAATGAAACTGAGAATACCAGCATTTCAATACAAAGATACATTAAGTAATGGCAAGAAACCTGTCTAAACCCAACTTACCCAACATACTGTACATGCATGGGAAATTTCTTCAAAAGATATAAGTGAATATTACCTGCTGCCATGAAAACATTCAGTCTCCACATACCACTACATTCAGCTATATAGGTTCTCAATGCCAAGGGCATTCTCCTATGAGCAAGCCACTTAAGTTCCCATTAGCTGGTGTCTAGTGACATAGCATCCCACTATTAAATCAAATCCACTGACAGGCGCATCCCATTAGCTTTGTTTCATTCAGACATTCCAAATTTCAGAATACCCTAAATCAAAATTCTTGGCAACTAATTTGGTTGCTCTTCAAGAATGAAACTGGATGATTCCAAACAGGATGTAGCATGTTAGACCTCTTAAAAACATGGAGCCTAACCCCAGAGAGCATTAGTTACTGACATATATAGAGCTCTTCCAGAAACACCCCCATTCAATGGAATTACAGATAATTTCAAAGCACAGAATAGAGGGAAAGCAGCAAAGATGATTGTACAGAGGAAAAGGAAGCACTTTTATGTCTTACAGCTTTCTTTTCCTTTTTTTTTTCCTTTTTTTTTTTTTTTTGGGGGGGGAGGAATCAAAATAATAAGGGTCCAAACTTTTTCTTTACCTCAACAGATGTACACTCATAACAAATTTATTAATAGTGCACATATGGAAATAATAACATCTAAGGCTAAATTCACAGCATATCACTCATTCAACCTTTCAGGAAAGAAAGAGAAAGAAGTTGTATATAAATGATGTCCTCTGCTAGCCTTTTGTTCCCCTTCCTCCTTCTCCTTCCCCCTTGTTCTTCCTCTCCCCCTGCCCTCACAGCTTCCGGCCCTCTCCACTAAACAACGTTACTTTATGCAATATTACATTCACACGTTTTCACACGTTTATGTCTTAAAGGTCAAAAGCAGTCGCCCCAAACCTATTTTGAAACAATAGCTAAATGTCACAAATTTCTTCTTATTTCTCTTCCAAGTATCTTTCATAATATTTTAGGACATAAATATTGCATATTCAAGGTAAACCAAGCAGTTGCTCCTTGTAAATTTTACAATTGAGTGAGAAAAATACTGTCACATGATTCTCAAGATCCATTCAGGAAATAGGATAGTCTACTATACAATTCTTTATTGGGGTGTCTGCATTTTCCCTTTAACTTGAAGTAACTGCATTTAGTCCTCTACAGTCTACATGCAGATGCACTAAAGCCATAACAAGTGAGAATACTTTAAAGTCAGTTTTGTATTCACCTACACAACAAGAAGCCACCTATTAACACTGACACATATCCAAAAGCTAATAAATTAGCCTACATCTTCCTAATAAGAAGTTAATTGACTTCAACATTTATGCTTAAATTTGAATTTAGTACAACCAACAATTATCGTGGACCAAACATCCATACGTAAGTGACCTGACCAGGTGTAGACTTGTAACCCTCCAATCACAAGTGACAGGTAACTCTCTCACCAATTACTGGAGGAAATGACAGACGGCATGAAGATGAGAAATGCTTTACCCTGCTTGTGGCCATTATGATAAAACCTCATGCTTTTACCTCTCACTCTGAGAGCATACTGTGTTTCTTGGGGGGTATTACCCATAGCCCCAGTGTGAAAGTCGCTAAACTTAATACTGTCTTGATTAAAGCCATTAACTCATCCTGGTAGCACACATTCTGTACAACTGTACGGAGGTTACAAACACCTAAAGGAAATAGATTAAACAACCAAATTTCCTGATCAATTCTTCGGCTTTCTTTCGTAATTAGATATACTGTGAGGGGCACTGTAAACGCTGCTTGTTATATCCGTACAAGACGTGAATGTAGGCTGGCAGACCAAGTCAACAGTCTACTGACCAAACCGCTTACATGCTCACACCATGTTTTGTCTTGAAAAACTTGCAAAATAATCCACAGAAATTGCTTAAAAGGAAAACAAAGTCCTTTACTGTCACCCTTTAGATGCAATATTATTAATACAGTGATTTACCTCCTAAAGGTGCTAAATAAATCATCTTTCTGTTTTTAACCCCAACCTAGATTACAAGCGATTAACCTTCAGGGCTAGAAATGGTTTGAGCAGTAATCTAGCTGTCGCTAGCGCACAGCCTTTGATGCATACTGATTATGTTGACCTGTAAAACTATACAATACCATTACATCACAAAGACAGGTTTCATCACATTTAACTGTGAATGTTACGTTTGCTCCACAGTGAACACAGTCCTGACTACGTGGTTGGAATTGAAGCAAAATCAGTCATACCCATGAAATAAGCAGCAGTACTTTGATTTCAAACTATGATCCCATTCTGTCAGACAAATAGCTAGTATGTGAGTCACAGAAACATTCATTACTGGTATATTGGTAGGCTAATATAGTCACCACTTTAGAGCTACTTAGGTATCATGTTATTGCATCAGGCAGGAAGCTGGAAGCATCAGGTACTGTATGGCATAATGGTATGAGACGCCACTCCTTCAGTCACAACTAATAGGGCCATGAGTATCTGACTCGGGAATTATTGGAACTTACTGTTATTGCATCAGGCAGGAAGCTGGAAGCTTCAGGTATGGCATAATTGTATGAGACGCCACTCCTTCAGAGTCACAACTAATAGGGCCACGAGCACCTGCGACTCAGGAATTGTTGGAACTTATTGTTATTGCATCAGGCAGGAAGCTGGAAGCATCAGGTATGGCATAATGGTATAAGACGCCACTCCTTCAGAGTCACAACTAATAGGGCCACGAGTACCCAACTCAGGAATTATTGGAACTTATTTTTATTGCATCAGGCACGAAGCTGGAAGCTTCAGGTATGGCATAGTGGTATGAGACGCCACTCCTTCAGAGTCACAACTAATAGGGCCACGAGTACCTGCGACTCAGGAATTATTGGAACTTATTGGAGTTGCCCCAGCATAAAGTGCATGGCACAGCATAGTGGTTCTACAGATAGGCAACACATTCTGATTTCCAAATAAAAAGAGAGGTTCAACGTATTTATTGCATACGACTGTTTTAAACTATGAGTTGTCAAGCGGCTACTGTTATGTAAATTAAATGACCATTGAGAATTGTTCTTGAATAATGAAAATGCTTTGTAGGAGGTGCAACTCCACAGATAGGCAACACATTCTGATTTCCAAATAAAAAGAGAGGTTTAGGGTATTTATTGTATATGACTGTTTCAAACTACGAGTTGTCAAGCGGCTACTGGTATGTAAATTATGACAGTGGAGAATTGTTCTTGAATAATGAAAATGCTTTGTAGGAGGTGCAACAATAGTTGTTGAGACTGGAAGAAGGGTAAACTTCAAACCTTTTCATGAGAATCTGAACCATTTGGTAAGAGGAAAGTGGTCCTTCAATTGGTTGCTAGCTGTTTCATACTAATGGCAGCTCCACTATCTCACATGGCAAACACACACTTTTTCCCTGCACTTTTTAACAAGCTCCACAAACCAAAATATTTACTGTATGTCACTTTTGAGGGAAGACAAATTACCTGAAGAAATAATTTGGGGCCCTAAAGAACAGTCAATGCTAAGCAACCACAAATGGAGAGGAACCATAACAGTTCATGGATTCCATCACGTCTGTTGGCTTTCATGCCTACCATTTTGAAATCCTTTAAATTATTGTGACACCTTAAAGGTTAAGGATGTCCAATATTAGTTTAACTGTGAAAGGTTACCAACATCTCTTGGAATAGGCAACACAATGAACAAGTCCTTTAATATTTCTGATGTGAACAAAACCATTAAGTAAACCATTTGTGGTGGAGTTACTCTGGGTGGTGTAGCTTAAGAGAAACATTAGCTGTGAAAACAAACATGAAGTCTGCAAAACTTCTGACTTCACCACGAACTGTACACCTCAATGGTATGTACCCTTGGTCACCTGTCACATTTCACACCATGATGACTGCACCCTTTTATAAACAGTTTTGTCAGGTTGTTCTTTACTTTGCAACCAAGAACTGTCAACAGAAGCCTTAACCCATGTCCTCCCCCCATATCACATAGAACTGAAGACAAGTTAGTTAGTTAGTTAGATGAGATTTAACGACACACCAACACGAATGTGTTATATAGTGTCAACAAGTTTAAATACGTTTCAAGTCCTTCCCTTTAGTCGCCTCTTACGACAGGCGGGAGATACCGTGGGCATATTCTACAACCCCCAGCCCACAGGGGGAAGAACTGAAGACAAATGAAGAACACTGAGGATGTAGCTATAAGTGCATGGGAACATTTGGGTTTGGGGAAGGGGAAACAGTGCCCCCACATCATGCACCCATGGATGTAACTAGGGAAATAGAATGGGAAGACCCCAGCTGGATTATATCTGTGCCTGATGGCAAGGTGAGGTTCATGGGTGCTACCATCTCTTAAATGGAAATCTGTAGAGTTGAGAGAGTTCGATGAGGTTTTACAGCTCAGTTTCTAACCAACTGGATTAAGTCAGGCTGGCCACGGCCTTTTTTCTAGTTGTGGCTCACTAGCTTGTTTTCCCTACTCCATTGCTTCTGCTGAGCACCAAGCACAATGGCAGTAGGTTCCATTTTTAAAGTCTTTGGTGTGACCCGGCCAGGAGTCGAACCCTAGAACTTCCGGCTGCAAGTCATGCTCTAACAACTTGACCATGAAGTAGAAATCTGTAGGGAAGAGGCACCCCCCTCCCATATGTTTCTATAATCCACAATTCGATAAATAGATGACAAATTAGACAATGTCCTAAAGAACAAAGCAACCCAATACTCTCCACAAATTTTGACTTTTTTAATACCACTCTGTAATATTTTTTGGGATTGACCCAGGCTGATATTACAGTATTACACTGTACTTGTTCTTCAAAAGAGGTGGGTTGCACAAATTGTAGTATTTTTTCTTCCTGATATATTCAAAAACACATGCATCCCACACTGTTTTCACCATGTGGTATTAAGAAGGTCAATAAAAGAGGAAACTTCTGACATCAGAGTCAAGTCTAACCAGCTGGTCATCTACCATCAGGGTGCATTAATCACCACACACATGGTAAGATGTCCAAGCATGTGAAGTCCGAGCATGCAGGTCAAAACTGAAAAAAAGTTCTTTGACATCCTAGATTCTTCCTCCTGTTCTTCAGTCAGGTTTCATCGTACTGCCAGGTGAGTGTCCGAAGCTTGGACATAATTTTTTAATTACATTTCTAGATCATCACACCTACAATGTGTAAACTAATCCATCATAAAGTGTAATCTACGGACTTTGAATTAACAAGGCTCATCAAGTGCAATGGCATCACTTGGTAGTGAGGAGCCTAGTGTGTGTTTTTTTTTTGCATGAAAAAAGGAGAAACTTCCTATTTTTAAGTTCAATTTTAAATTAAGACTTGATGTTGCATTAAAACAAAGGCAGACCACTTTTTACATTAAAGCTAACATGTGAAGGAGGTGACAGGAATGGTGTTTAACACTGTTACCAAGGTTAATAAGAATAGACTGCCACACCAGTTGGCTTGAGTGTATTGGAGTAACAGTGTCTGTGTTGAGATGACAGAGTTCAGGGCTCGATTTTAACAGTCGCACAGTCGCCCATGATGACCAAAAGTTGTGACGGACAACCACAACATGATGGGTTGGTCATCCATTGGACAACCAAAGTTCATGCAACAAGTTAACAGACTGCTTCTGGGGTTACTGCAAATTTCTTGGTGGACCACTAGGTTTTCTTTTGGACAACCAAAAAAGGCAGACAGGTTGTCCAATGGACAACCACAAGATTTTCTTAAAATCTAGGGCTGGAGTTCATCATATCCAGGTCTGATCACAGGTTGATTAGGAATTGTATCCCATTGTTGAAAAAAAAAAGAAACAAAATGGGTTCAATCTGGGTGAGGCTGAAATTTAGAAAGAGATTCAGACCCATACACAGGGAGCCACATTGAGACATACTATGGCAAAAGATAAGGTATTAAAGTAGGTTTCATATTGATTCTCTAACTGGATTTAAGTTTTGGAAAGTATTTAGATGATTCTCACTATTGAGACTGGGCTGATTGGTGATTGGGCTCCACTAAGAAATCTGACTTACCGGTCTCTCTCCCTTACTCTGACATATGTCCACCATTAGTTCACTTGGCTTCCATTCAGTTTCCTGTAGAAGATAAAAGGAAAGATACTGATTAAAGTTTGTATGTCTCCACATGTCCCCTGTATTCTCCTTCACGGACTGGTATAGTTAAGCATCATATCTAAGTTAAGTATTGACAGTGGTATAGCTAGGGGGCTTAGGGGGCATGAGCCTTCCTCACAAGTCTCCAGAACCCCCCAGAAAATCCAGAGTAAAAAAATTTATACAGTTATATCATGATTTCATATCTAAAGCCCCCCATGAAATGGTAGAGCCCCTCCCCCCAGAAGTGCCCCTCTCCCACACACACACACACACATACACATACAAACTTTTGGCTATGATAAGTCTGAGTATTGGTTTAGCTTACAAAATACAGGCTCAGGATCCCATCTTCTACCCTCTATCAAAAATAAATTTGGTACCATCAAGATTCACCTTCTTATTTGAATTATAGTGTTTTCTAAATAACAAGGTAAAGGGTTAGAAACTGCTTCCAATCCTACTCCCAGGATAGTCATTCATGATTTAACATCCACATCTGACAAAAGTTAACCCCAGTCTTTAGCCACTTTCACAAATGCTGGGAGGGGTGAGGACCCTTGCTCTGCAATGCTGCCTGACAGCTGGACCAATAAGCAACTTCAAGGGGAACAGCACACTGACTGATGGACTGTTCAGTATTTGCCCACATTTTATGATGTTACCAAAATCTAAACATACAGGCCTCCAGTGGTTTAGCCAGTTCTATTATCCAATACCACATTCTAAATTGTAGGCCTTGATCAGTTCAAGAGGTGGTCAGAGAAAGAAGGTGCTGGTAAAATAGGAATTTTGTAAATGCTATATTTGCCAAAATTTAATATAATTTTAGTAATTGGGAATGGGAATGGAATATATACTGCATACTGCCATTGGGTTGAAATTTAAAATCTGTGATGATTAATCCTTGGAAAATTTGACACTGTAATTACTTTGAAATTCAAACCTGTGCAGAAATTGCTCATCAGGACATATTCATATTTTAATGTTCACGATTTATTTTTGGAAACATCATGAAAGATTCTTGTCAGAGAAATATGAGCTCTGTTAGGTAAAGCTGATATTTTAGAGAGTCTGAAAGAGGTTACTGCTTATTAAGCTAGGTAAAAATACCCCATAGTCTGATGATTCACAATTCCAAAATATAAATGATTTCATAACTGTTGAGAACTAGCCTGCAAAAAGGAACACCCTCTATCCAAACGTTTGATATGTCATTAACTGAAGAGAAAACTAATGACTGAATAAAGCACAAGGCTGCAAAAGCTGCACACTGTTACTACACTTCATCCAAACTTGAGAAAGAACACGAAGGCAAACATTTTTGAGCTCAAAAATATACTGTGCATTTTTAAAACTATTGACAATTCCCAACAACAAGTTATGACTCCAGGGAAAGGACGTGGTCACTGCAAGACTCCTGGTCCAGAGTCAAAACTCTGAAGTACAGTGGTTAACCCCCAAAAGCCTCCTGTTAATTCCCTTCCAATGATACCAACAAAAGTACACATGGAGGTTGGAAGTCAGACCACTCAGGCACAGCTAGTGAACATTCCTGGTACAATAAAATGAAAGATGTCTCCACATAATTTCTTCATATGTCTTTCCATAAGTTCATTTCTGCAGCCCCTGTTACAATCCATTTCATCATCTTTGGCATAAACTATGCTAATTGGATATTCAAAACATCAGAGCTTTTTCTAACTACTACAATTGTGAGTGTGTGACTTCCTCTGCATGTGATAATGACAAGACCTAGAGCAACAGCTTAACTAAAGCACCATGACGCCAGCCGACTGTCAGACAGAGGATAAAATTATAACTCCATACAACCTACATGCTTAGAATTATCATCCATCTGTGATAAGCTCGGTGCTTAAGTGCATTAAACAGTCATTAATTCCAAGACAAATGCTAATAAAAAAGTAAACACCTTGTAATTTAGCCTGAGGCAATTAGTTTGCATCCAGATGATTCCTGATGATTGCTATTCATACATTGTCACAGCAAAAAGTTCCTCTACATTGTTCATATAGTATAATATTTTGAGCCTCAAGTACTCCAAAACGTGATTAATTATCTCACGTGCAATATTCAACGTTGCCTCAACATACAGTTACTTCATCCTTTAATTAGATAACTGAACTTCAACAGATCCACCCTACTTCTTTTATTACATTGATGCCTAACCCTCAACCCTTGCATTAGTCTATGTGCTGTAAGAGGAACTCCCCTCCCCCTCCTCTGCCCCTCCCCCTCCTCTGCCCCTCCCCATCCCTTCTCCCTTCTCTACCTTCTTATTTCTCTCCCTTCTTATTTCTCTCCCCCTTTAAGTGCAAAATTCATTATTCAAAACAATGCCAACAAATTTTTACACACAGCAAGTCATAATTATTGTTTGGGACTTTCAAGAAAACATTCAATCAGCCCACCCCCTCCCCCACCACCACCACCACCACAGGCATGAGCACTACCTTCCTGAGAGGTGTGTGGAGTAGTGCCCAAGTGACCATGGTGAGAAATGTATCATAATCCCAATCTAAATTACTATAATCATTTTATAAGCTGATTTAGGGATGGGAGAGAGGGGGGGGGGAGGGGGAAAAGGGGAAGGGAGAGGGAGAATGAGGAGGGGAATGGGGGAATAGAAGGTTTCATGTTGTCATGATTGCCTAAGGCAACAATTTACACACCTACATAAACCTATCAGCAGAGCAAGCCCTTATCACATCAAAATATCTGCTGATTCCACAGACGTAGTAAAACGGTTCGTGTCACTGACCCATTTTTGAGTCTCAAGTTGAAACACTTGACATTACCAGGGCATCTACCAGACAGTAGCATCAACATGAATTACTCAAACTCAGCAACTGTCCAGAGAATTGCAAGATTTTATCAGCTGACAGTAAGATATCATCCATACCCATGCACCGAAGATCGACATTTGAGCACATTTTCCAAATGTGTGAGGCCTTTATGCAAATTAACAGCTGCATTCCTAGTTGGCATGTAAATAACCAGCAAGCACTTGGCATTTTACTGGCATTGAGAGATGCTCCCTGCTTTAAAACTATTTCCCACCAGACCTGCATGCTTTTTTGCTCCTCATTTTTATTCCGATCATGGTAAATTTTATACTTTTCTCTCACTATGAAATTGATGGCTGAAGATATTTTAGACTCGAATTAACGTTCCTTATCCATCATCTTTCGTTCTTAATGGTACAGTTTCTTACATCCTATGAAACAGCGGGGAGAACTTGTAAGGGGCCACAGGATGCTGGCTTCAGAAGATGCCAACCTGCCAGAATATAGACTTCAATTGATGTCCCTACTTATAAAGTTTGGACAACACTGTCAAATATTTACATCTAATTATCACCATAAATGACACCTGTCTCCTCCTCAGAGCCTCTGAATCATCTTCATAAAACAAATTCCATCAGTTACACAAATACCTGATGTCATACTTTTTCATTTATCTGTTAACATTTAAAGCTATTGGTCATCTGAGAAAATACAAAGAATGGAAAGCACATACTTGTATAACATCTTCCCCCCCCTTTTCTAATCTCCATAAGTCAATCCCTGAGGATATTTAAATAGACAGAACTCCCACTTAACACACAGACAAATCTTCTGAAGATGATCTGTCCTTAAGATTTTAACACCTGTGGGGCCTGAGTGGTTTGTCTGTATTCTCACGTCCCTTCATCCATGTCAACAGTGTTTACATTAACTGTTCTCTACAACTTCTCCATCCTCTTCAGAAGCAGTTTCTTTGTCTGCCTCCTCTCCCCCTTGTGTGCCTCATCAAGAGAGGAAACTGGTGAAATGATACAACTCGTTATAGCTGGATGACTTTTTGAGAGATGCTGAAGAACTAAGTACATGGGCATCGTAACCCCTCATTTCCAAATTGTCGCCAACTTTGTCAATCCTTCCAGACACTGATTACAAAGGTAAGAGTCATGACCGTGAAAATGGGGAACTTGAAAGAAAGACGATGTTACGAGATAGCCAACAGCTCTCTGCTGCAAACAGTCATAGAATGTGATGCATTCAGCAGTAAGGTTGGTTTATCTACAGAAGTTTACAAATTACCTAGATATAGTAGGGCATTATTCAGCACTATTAGCATTTGTGAGACATGCTCTGGGTTTCAAAACTTGACAAGATATCACAGGAAGCATGGCAATAGATTGGGAAGCAAAAACCAAACTAAAAGAACTAAGCAAACACCAGCATCAGTATTTTGCCCCATTCAGAGGTCAATTGGTCATAACTTTTTTACAAACAAGAAGGAACCTACTTCTCACACTTTCAATGATGTGGGATAGAAATATTGCCTTTTTGTCATATCTGGTATTAATTTCAATAATTTGACAAAAGGGATAAACATTTTCTATCCCACCATTAAAAGAAACTAAACAAGACACTTAATAAAAAATATGGAGAAGCAAACCTCAAGTTTGTTATATTCTCTAGATTCTGTCAAAAAGGTCAATTCTGGCAAGGATTGAGTTAATTTACAAGCTTCTTTGGAATGCCATTTTGCAGTCTTAGACTCCATGTTTTCTTTCACAACAAATAGGCCTGCCACTAACTTTTAGAGGGCCAACAGGAGCTCAAGGCTTTGCCATTATATTTTATCCTTAGGGTCCTGTGGCAAATGGGAATCTTGAAGGCAAAGGACCTTCAATGCAAAGCAAAACACTGGGGGCAGCTCATCTATCATGATCCAAAAACTTGTAGATATTTTCACAACATGACAGATTCTACAAAAACTCATAAATCTAAGAACTTTTCTCCATACTTGGTGAAGATCTTAAGGTCTGGACAAGTTTTCCCTAGATGGCAATAAATGCAACTCCTGAGGCCACTTACTACTTGTCAAGGACCACATGTATTTGTATAACCCTGAAGGAAAGGATCTTTCACAAGTTCATTTCCTAAGTTGACTAATAGATAACTATACACATGGAAACTGGCTGAACTACCATTATGAAAAGTTGTTTAAAGGGGCTTATTGAGTTGGTGTGTGAATTTCGTGATTTTTTGTCACACCTGTTACATTTTATTCATGTCATGATCATAAATGGTCAGACTAAGAGATTGTGCACATCTAACACACAACTGAAATGGTAAATGATAGGGTAATTATTAAAAGCATTTATTAAAAATTTGTGACCAGACACTTTTTAAACTGAGTACAAATTACATGCAAACCCTGTTCAAAGTAAACCAATGAGTGAAGCTTATATAATTATGATCTTGATTGATAGGCTTGCAACTCCTCTTAGGAATGGCTGTTGTGATCAAGGCTTCAGTATATACATGCTCGAAAGCCCGTAAAATCTACAATTTTTCACATTTTTAAGTAGCTATAGGAAGTGATACATGACTGATGAGGCTAATTAGAAGTATTGTCATGCAATTATTTCCTTCAGACTCATCACAAAATAATCAAAATCAACTCAATGAGCCCCTTTAAAAGATGTCTTCTATTGTTACGTGGGACTACACTAATGAGAGAGACTTAAAAGTGATGGAACTTGAATGTATCTTTTCAGCATAGAGGAATTGAAAGAGAAAATGTTGCATTTATAATGAATCACTCTGACACAGACAGAAAACCACTTTTATCATTATTAAACCATTTAGTGTCACTCATAAACTGTCAATTGCTTTAACTCCCCGATATATTATGCATCATGAGAATTTTGAATGTTATAACATTTGAAAATTTGAAAGTTTGGGTCAAATTAATTATTCATGGGTTACAAAGTAATGAAGTTCTTTTTGTGAAAACCTTATCTGTTCAAAAGTTACATACTCGGCTACCCATTTTGAAATGCCTATCATTCTATATCTGTAAATCATAGTTTTTGTTAAGAAATAAATATTTTCTGCATCAATAATACAAATTATTTCCATTTTAATAACGGAAGGAGGGTTTAACCCTCCTTAAAGGTAAGGAGGAGCGATGTAGATTCAAAGTTTATCAGAAATTAGAGCACAGATATTGTAAAAAATATTCTGAACTAGGACTCTGCTTGTTTCTTCCTTCTTTGTGAAGGGGAAGGGGCCAGTATGGGGTGGGGAATGTTGCACTCCCTTTGATCAATCCAGGCTCCTTGTGGGCTGGGGGTTGTAGAATATGCCCACGGTATTCCCCACCTGTCGTTAGAGGCAACTAAAGGGGAGAACTTGAACTGTATTTGAACTTGACAGATATAACCTACCAACCTATCTAGCTGACACTATATAACACATTCGTGTTGGTGTGTCGTTAAACCTGCATCTAACTAACAAATCGATCAATCCAAATCAAGGCACAATACTGTTCACATATAAAATGTGATTGTGATGCTGCACTTCAAGCTTTTTATCTGATTCTAATTAATCTATGCTCGTTCGCCACAAAAGGGTAATACCTGCTCCAAATTGCCATAGGCAGCGAAATAATAGGCTATTCTCCATTGAAGGGAACATGTAATCACCCCAAACTGAATTTGTACACTTGGCATCCTAATTCATAAATGGCTCTTTCTAATTATGTGGCGACAGTTTTATCACTGAATTTTTTTAATTTATGCAAAATCACTCCTTCATTTACCTTGAAAATGCCACATTTATGTTTTGAAAGATTATGAAAGATACTTGCAATTGAAATAAGAGGTTTACGATATTTGGTTCATGTGTCAAAGTTGGTTTGGGATGGCTGCTTAATATTCCCTTTAACTATGTCAGAATATACAGCTATAGATGTAAATATCCCCTTTAGAAAGACCAGAACCCTCACCCTGACCCACAGCTGTAAGATTACTAAAATGTGAATATATCGCAAAGCTCTGTTTTTCTTTCTAATTGAACTCTTTGCAATGATTAGTTTCATCCCTCTCTGACAACGGAAATTGCTTGTCTTTCCAATCAGCTTTGTACTGCCGGTAGCACTCCAAGGGCCCCTGACCACCATTAATTTGCAACAGTTGGCTACAAGACCTCCCTGGAATATACTTAAGAACAAAGGATGCAGAATGATAAAGGTTTCCTAAATGAATTTGAATCCCGTTCCAAAGTACATATCACTGTAGGAGTCCAGTGAACCCACACTGGGCATTGCACTAGTTCTAGTTGGTGTACTAGTTTGCATTAAGTAAAAAGTTCACGTTATAAGATGAGTGATGTGTAAATTTTGTTTGCCTTTCAATGTCAGGTAAGAAGGTCTCATTTTACTAAGTGACCATAGGAATCACTAAAGGGGCGAAAGAAAAATACAGACAGGGGTCCAGGAACTAATCTTACACCTGTCCTTCCTTGGAATTACGCTTAATTATCACCTGTTTTCCACCTGTTAATATAAACTGACCACTATCACATAAACTACACAAACTGAAAAAAAAAACAAACTCCCGTTAACAATAAATCTGTTCCAAAGAGTACAAAGAAATACACAAATTATGAGATTAAGTAAAAAGTAGGGCACATAAAACTGTAAAAATCAAGGAGCCTGTCGGGTTTTTCAAAAAGAAGTTGCTTTTATTACATCACACACACAAGATCTAATAAGTATAATTTAACCTCCCATACGAAAGAGTTATACAAAGTTTCAAGGGCATTCACACAAACTTTTCTTTGAAACATATCCAATGAATATGCTTTAATTTCCCTCACAGGTATCTTTCATTGATCTTTTGTTGATACTGCATATCACAGCAAACAAAGGTGTTTTGCCTATACATTGTATGAATTTTACCACTTTTTAACAAATACTGTCACATGATTTTAATATACAGTAACAAACAATTCCTGACTTCTGCTGAATTCATACTAGGTTACTGCTTTTTCCCCTCAGCCAATGGGGTATCACAAGCTGTTTTAAATTAAACTATGTAGCATGTCAATGCATAGTACTGACGCTGTTTTTACCCTACCTCCAGATCTGACCTCAACCTCAGAGTCAGATCCAGTGCTTGAGATCAAACCTGTAACTACAGTGTAAAACCAGGGCTCGATTTTAACAGTTGTCCAGGCGCCTGTGACAACCAAAATTTGTGAGGGACAACCAAAATGTGGTGGGTTGGTTGTCCACTGGACAACCAGAGTTCATGCAACAAGTTAACAGACTGCTTCTAGGGTTACTGCAATTTCTTTGTGGATGACTAAATTTTCTTATGGACAACGAAAAAAGGCAGACAGGTTGTCCAATGGACAACCATAAAATTTTCTAACAATCGAGGCCTGAAAAATGATCAGATTCGGATTTGATCTTCTGATTTTGATCTAGGCAAGGAAGGAGGATCTCCCTCTAATAATAGGAGAACAAATTGTAATGTACATGATCTAGGATCAACGGTGACGTGAAATCAGTGACACCTCTGGCAGGGGTCGAAATAAGCCTTCAACCTTTGGGGGCCTGCCGGGCCCCTAGACCATGGAATCTAGGGGCCAAATGGGAAATCAAGGGGCCCGAAACTTACAAATAAAAAAGGACTGATACAATGTACGGGTGCTTTTTACGTGCTTGAAAACATGTAGTATGGGTATAATATTAAGGCAAGCTGAGGCTGAAACTAGCCTGAAACCACTCTGTCCACACCCTCTTAGACCATGTTGCATGCAGGCTAGTATACATTTTCATAATGTTCTCGTAACTCCGGAAGTTATTACCCGGTAAAATGAAGGGCACTGTTCAGTTCCCGCTGACCATCTTCGTCAGTTGATCTTGTGAGGCTCCCCCTACATTACTCGTGACTGACATCTAGGGCTGCAATTCCGTTTAATCTCCTAAACGTTTAAACGGTCGGAATAAAAGTTCGTTTACCGTTTAAACGGTATCTTTATTCTGAACCAACAGTGTAATGCATTAATGGCCTCATTGATCATTCACTTATGATATTCCCAGTATGCGCAAGCTTTTAAAATCTGTACGTAAAAATCTAGCGATCATGTCAGTGATTTCTTTTTAATTCACCCAAATTTGCCAATGAACGGAACGAAGCATTTAAATTCGCAGTCAGTGATCGTAAGTTTGATACAGGGCCATACGTTTGATATCAGGCCGAAATATACGCATGTCCATGGCCATGTCCGTGCACTGTACAAATGCAGAAGTTCAGGTGACACGCATTGCAAGGCAAAAGTCGAGTTAAATAGGTCCGTTATTACATGCAAACAGTAACACATTAGGCTACGCACCTGCTCTGTACAAAAGTTGACATACATCGCAACAACATTGGGCATGGTATGGAAAATAACATTTTTCGATAGCTGCTTGTACCGCTAAATTACCAGTTGTTTCATCGTCCTTTGCAATAGTTTACGATAGGTACTTTTATGTTCATCATGCATGTTAATTTGTGTGAAACAAACGTGTGCCTTTTACTTTTGTGATTTAAACAAAAACGATGTCTTGAACATTACCCCAATGAACGAAAATAAACGTGTGCCTTTTACTTTTGTGATTTAAACAAAAACGATGTCTAGAATATTACCCCAATGAACGAAAGTTTACGTTAGACTCGTCCCATCCTAGTACTATAGCTCCATTGATTTGCAGGCAGCAAGCGGACCGCAGGGCACTAGCATGACTCAAACAGATATTTACGTATGGATATATAGTGCGTGCATGAATTATGTATTGCTATATGAAACACTCAAAACACACACGTGTGCGCGCCTACACTGTCTGTTTATGTATAGGTAAAGCATGGTAGGATGGTGTGAATGCTGCACTGAAATACTGCAGCAATTTTCGGCTTTTTCAGTGACATCGGTGTATGTCTGCGTGAGTGATCTTCCGTGTTGTGACAAAGCAGACTCTTTATGAGTAATGTGAACTGATTTCAGAAATAATGTGTATTTCGCAGGTTTTTAGTGACTGTTAGCATAGGAATACACAGGCTTTGCGAGATATACGATCGTTGAGTTGTGGATGGAGAGGTTCACGTGCAGACTGTACAATTAGACTTGAAATATTTAGGAGCCAACCGGGCCCCTTTCCCTGTAGAAGTTACGGGCCCGAGGGATTTTCTAGGAGCATCGGGCCCACGGGCCCCCGTTATTTCGAGCCCTGTCTGGGTCTTGCTACTGTAAAATAGCACTGGAAAAGTCTGACTACATCAACCACATGTTGACAGGCAAACTTAGGGAGATTCAGAGTATAAATGGGGAACACCTCCCTCCTATAAGGCAAGGGTAAATGCTCCATAATCAATCCATATTTTGGTTTATTGGTGATTTTATCCCCTGATTACACTAAGAATCAGATTCAGCTCAAAGCATCCTTGAGAACTACTGAATTACTGCACGTTTCCTGGTAGTGACATCCCAATTACTTTTTCAGTTTTTCATGTCATTAGATGGACATTACAACCTTGGATGATAATTAAAGTGGATTGTTTCTTCAAGAACTGTTTTGGGAGGAGGAGAGGGGTGGAGTGGTGATGCAGTTGAGATAAATACTGTACACTGATTCAGCTACTGTGGGATGTCAAGTTTATAGCCATCAGATAGTAGCCATGTACGTAAGTATATTTTTGAGAAGACATCTAAACACAGAGCCATTTACAATGTCAGACATTTTATGTTCCTGAGCAGTAAATGTATTTTCACCAGAACCTCTTGACTCTATGACATCAACTCATCTTCCCTTTTTGCTACAAGCACCTAAAAATACCATTTTTATGACCAAGTTGAAAATATGAGCTTGTTATGATTCTATTTTTAAGCTCAAACTTACTCTGGCACCTGTACGTATGTATAACCATACTGTCAACCAATCTGAGGTTCTCAAGTCTGAGTCGCTTCCAACTTATCATATGACAAGCAGCCTTTATCCAGTGACACAAATAAGTGTTGCAGACTTGCAGTGCACTTTAATCAATCTAAATTTGAATTCAAGGAAAACTGATGAAAACAACAAAAGATTTTTCACTTTGAAATTAAAGACCCAATGACCCAATCTTTTGTGCAGACTGATCATCAAGAATCCTTTTCTAGGTATCTTCACAAATTTTTAAGAAACAACTGTAAAGATAATACTAGCTACAAGCAAACATTGTAAACCTAGAAACAGTAATATTTGATCGTAACCAAAGCATAATCATTTTTTGTCATGTTTAATAACTATTTTGGTTGCATCCCTCTGCTTCCTAACAACCATGTTATACAAAAATTTCTGTGCTTCAGACGCATGTCCAGGATTTTCAGCAGGAGGGGTCTGGCCTGAGATTTTTCAAATGAAGTTGGTATTTTGGGTCGAAAACTCTTAAAACCCCGAAAAATCTTTAAGGTCGATGTGAGCAGAGGGGTCCAGAGTCCCCGGATCCCCCCCCCCCTTGGACATGCACCTGTGCTTACCAGCAGTGCCAAGTGTGAGGAAAACATACCACAGATTATCTACATGAATTTGACATGGATACAACGATTTTGAAACCTGTCTTTGTCCATACAACAAAAAGCTGAGAAAATGACCAAATTTTGGTCAAGTCTTGTTCAGAAAATTACTTTCCATGTCACATCTCATACAGTACCCTTCACATAACCTCAGTACTGAGCAGAATCAAGTAGGAATGATGAGGGAAATCTTGCAGCCTAAAGATCACTGAGATACAATGGTTAATGATCACAAATTTGGGACAATAAAAGTACCCTCAAATATATCAGGTAGCAGCCTTACACATTATGTTCAGCTATTTAGCTACATGTTATATGGATCTCTGTGGTTCCAGCCACAAACAGTATTGCACTTGATTTTGCTTATTTTGTTCATTTTTACAATGCATTATAGAAAATAACCATTGGTTATTAGGGCTGGGAGGTATTGTGGAATTTTGGTACCTGGACAGTATCATCTGTTACACAGACAGTACGACACGTAGCACTGGCTCTCAGCTGAAAGCTGGTTGCCAATCGACTTGATTGGAAGAAAATCCCCAAAACCTTACCTGTGGTTTGGGAATCTATTAACCCTACTTACTCATTTACGATACATGTGAACGATCTCATTTACCACGGAATAAGACTCAGTTAATTGTCAGTAAAGTTGTCAATATTATCCACACTGCTTTGGAAATTGTAAATGTTAGAACACAGTGAACATTCACAATGAGGAGTTGTTCCAACACATGTACTATCTGCAAGGACAGCACAGTGACTTTACCATTCACTGCAGAGCAGACCTGCGCCATGTTTTTTCAACCCTTGCAAAATTGCTATGTGTACTTTTTGTGAGACAATTGCATGAAAACTTGGGGTGATTTTGCATGTTGATACAGAACATGGAAGTATGATAACTAAATTCCAGTTTCATGGGTTTTAGTCATGACACATCATGATAGAGAAAAAGATTCATAACTGCATATTCTTTCTGTTGGAATAAAAAAGTGACATAAAAATAAAAGAAAAAATGGAAAATTTATCAAGTACCAATAATAGTTATGCAATTAAATGGATTTGTATTCCCTGTACTGTGAGAACCGGTATTTGCTTGAATCCGGTATACTGCCTAATCCTGTTATCACATTAATATGGCATTGAAAATGAGTTTATGATACAAATGAAACAAAGGTTTTCCACGCGTCAAACAGATATTTTTGACAGCTGGATATAACCATGTCTTAAACCGTGGAGAAAACCACATGCGTCGAAAAACTTGCCAAGCCTGCTTACTGGTCAAATTGCTACACAACAGGTGTAGCGCCAGGATTTACCCAACAGGGGGGCCAACAACCCAAAGCCTCAACAAGGGCGATAGAGTGCTGAAACGATGTTTGAGGGAAAAATTTTGAACGCACGAAGAGCGCCAAAAATTTTGGGCTCTTTTGGAGGAAATTTGAAAAAAATTGGGCTTTTTCCATGGAAAATTTGAAAAAATTTGGGTATTTAAAGAAGAAAATTGGAAAATTTTGGGGTTTTATTGAAGAATTTGCCCTAATTTAGACCAAACTTAAGTAAATCATTAGAGCGACTGGCCGTTGTTGGGGGCCACATATTTCATCATACATAGTTCCCCAACAAAACTAGAAAATTTCTCGACTGGGGGGCCAGCCAGTGGCGGCACCATGATTTTAAAAGGGGGGGCAAACGGAGGGCAGAAGAAAATGTCAGGGGCAAAAAATTTTTGCACAAGTGCGAGCTTTAGCAGGTGTGGTCAAGGGGTCCGCCCTAGGGCCCCTGGCAGGGTCCAGGGGCAAATCCCCAGTGGGGGCCCAGGGGCAAAGCCCCCTGAAGCTCTGAGGTTTTAGCGTATCTCTTGGTAAAAAATTAAGCCTTAGGACAGGTAAACTTTGGTTTGTAATACATCATCCAATGCAAACATTCCAAATTATTTCAATGTTAGGCTATTCCTCCCTCAGGCCACTTTACTTCAGGAGCTGACTCGGGGAGGGGAGGGGGCATCTGGGAAGCAGAGCTTCTGACTGGGGGAAATGCCCCCATGCCCCCTTGGTGCTGGGCCTGGGAACACCTTCCCTGACAAGGGGCATGCCCCCTGCCCCCACCTGGTGCCACCACTGCTAATGCAGAAATGGAAGTGTTTGCATGCATCACCCAACCATTTGACAATAACATTTATCATAAACCAAACAACTGTACACTAAAATTATTTTCTGTCACGTTATGGTTTTGGTGTACCCAGGTCCTGTATGTGCCATTGGCTTCCACTTAAAAGTGGGCACCGTCATCCATAATAATAATATTCATGTTCCCTGACTAGTCACACAGCAACTATTTTTAAGCAGTCTAATTTCAATCCTTATCATATCACCTCCTCCTTAATATAACAATGTAGGATTGTGAACTGCATTCTAGGGCACACAAACCTTCTGCAGAATAGGCCCAGGGAGCTGCCACTCGGAGTGACATGTCCCTGACAGAAAACTCTTAAGATGAATGGTGCATGCAAGGAATATGACCTCCTCTGAGTGCTTTATTTTTGTACCCTTCTTAGGAGTTTAATGATCCACAGTACAAAAAGATCTATCACTATTGATCCTGATGACATATCACCTCAGAAAATAACAACAATGGTTAATTTTCAGCCTGACCTTTAAATTTGGTCTTGGGAACATGTCATGGTTTGGAAGAAATTTATCTCTTTGGGACAGTTTTTTTTTCTTTCTTTCTTTCATTTTGGATCTTTTTGAGTAGTATGCCACCGCCACATTATAATGAGCCCCAAGACCCCATGTGCACATTCAAGTTCAGTACATAGACACTAAATATGGATTAGTGCAGATCTGGAGTCTAACTCCGACTCACTTTCTTTGACTACCCACCCCTTCCTGAGATTGAAGCCAGTTCACACCTTACACCTTATGACAATGTCTTGGCCTGTAACGTTTAAAGTGACACTGCTGTATTCTAACACCAAGTCTCCAACTAGAAGAAGTCATCCTTACCAACAACTATTGATTGAAACAACTCACTCTCCTTACAATAACACTGGATGCTATCCCTTTAAACACCAATTAAATTTAGTACTACACTCTGTGTAAGGGAGATATAATTCACCTGTCTTTTCCATGTCCTTTTCAAAACCTTGATGAAGTTACTGAAAGGTCGCAATTGTAAAGTTTTAATTGTTGGCTGCTCCAGTCATACTAACAATAATCAGTACCATTCACACCAAACTGCAACTGAGTCTTTCATTAGTTTACTCTGATTCATCACAATAAATGGGGCACCACTCAACAGAATGTAATACTCTATCAACATTTAATCTAAACAACGGTAAACTATGTGTTCATTCGAAAGGAGAGCATAAATCTCTAAGTGAGGCGGGAAACCGGGGCTAAACTCATTTTTAATCCAAACTCTAGTACTAAGAAACTGCAACATCAAGACCCAATTTAAAACTCATTTACATCACAATCTGCCGGCCATATGAGGTCTTGGGATTGAGACAAGGACTGATACAGTGAAATTAAAAACAAAAGGAAAATGTGAGTAGCTGTACACAGTCCAATGGGAACATCGGTATGTCCGATACACTAAATCAATGGTTCTCTTGAGGTTTGTGACAAATTAGAAGTTGCATTTTAACTAGAAGTACTCCAATCAGTGGGCACACACAAACACAGCTAATCCCCTAGGGGCTCTGCTCCTAATCCTTTAAGCTGGTGATGTATTATTACAAGAATGTGTAATTAGTAACTTCATTATGAATGATATAACCTTTAAGAGGGATCTAAGGAAGAGGAAGAGGAACACGGCAAATATTAGATACCTAAAACATGCTAATTAATGTGTCATCACAAGGTTACATGTACACGTTGTCCTTCTACACAAACACAGATTTCATTCTGGGAAGCTGAGTCCCCCAAGTCTTCAGACAATTTGAAATTTGACTACCAGGATACATGTGTTTCAGAATTCTTGACTGGCTATTAATATCCGGGTACACACGGACAAGATTTCTTGTCCACCGATAGAAAACGCTGTGCTGTAATGAAAAATATGTATACAGCAAAACATTGTACTTAAACTGCATCAAAATGACAAAGACAGAAAGCCACCTTCATCATAAGAAAATCATTCAGGCTCTCTGACAATAAAATGTCATAAAGGACAAGTTACGAATGTTGCATCATTTGAAAATTTGAAAGTTTGGGTGGAAAAAATTGTTGACGAGCTACAAAGCAATGAATTTCTTTTTGTGAGAACCTGATTTCTTGATAAAAAATAACCCAGCTACCTTAGAGTTACCTTAATTTGAATTGCCTATCAATCTATATCTATAAATCATGGTTTTAAAGATTTGAGGATTTTCTCTACCTCAAACGCAACACTTCCCCTTAATCCGTATTTTGGGAAACTTAGCAACTTTACAATTTGCAGACCCTGTGCAGTCTAAGCTTTAACAAGACCGTCTAACAGGAAGAAGCCATGCAATGGCAAGTTTCCGAGCATTCAACTTAGACCTGTCCTTCTTCTACTTTATGCAAAAATTATTGAAATCAAATCACCATCTACGTACTATTAACTTGTTAGCTATAATGGGGTTCTATCTTTCACTCTACAAAAGGTCACAATATACGACATAATTCCACTATTAATTAGATGTAGGCTATGGAAATCACAAGAGGCACTGAAATGAAGTTATCCACCAATGGAGACATCTAGACGATGCTACACAAAATAAGCAGTGATGCTTGAATGATGGAACAATAAGACAACAGAAATCCACGGATACTGCCAAAATGAATATTAACAATAGGTGATAATTGGCCCAGCAGGAGTTGGATTATACGTCAGCAACAAGTTGTTTTTCTTTTTGAGAAATATAAAAGCAAATATACACAATGACAAATAGTTTTATGTAGAAGTACAAACTGAGGGATATCAAACAATATGGCAGATGAGAATTATTGTTAAAAAACACAAACTGCAGCTACAACAAACGGAAGCAGTGTTAACATACCTGCACCGGAGATAAGTCATCAAGATTAAGCTGCATTAAAACATCTCTGTGAAGGAAAAAGAAAAAGATTAGATAAATGGGGTAAACTCTGGCTTACAAACAAACTTTGTTGAACAAATAACAACAGGCATGCACATGTACAAATAAAAGATAAACAATGTCAGAGTAACATCTATAAGCACTGTCTAAAAAGTATGAAGGTTTGGGTCAGATCCAAAACCTCTGCTAGTGTTACGGACGGAAATCAGAACAATAAAGACTCTTCATAAATTGTACGAGAAGTAGTGCTGGGTGGGGTATGCATGATTGATACAAGGTTGGATACCTCTATAATATTATCACAACTTATCTAGGAGGAGGTGCCTAAATGGGCTGAATATGCTAATTAAGTGTGTGTTACGGACGGAATCAGAAAAATCATCAAATCTTACACGTATCACAAAAGGTCAAAACTCTGTGAAGTGTTTAAGTTTGCAGTCAAAAGGGTTTTATGTATCAAAGACCTGGTAGTTAAACTTTAGGATCCCCCCACTTATAACCTTCAGTGTACTTGCATTAACCCCCTACCCCAAACCAAAATCCTGTGTTACGGACGGAATGTGCAATGTTACGGACGGAAGATTTTTTCCCTGATTTTGGGAACATTCTTGTATTGTCAAGGTTATGTGATAAGTTAATAACTATTGCTAATATGTATAATATTATCCCACCAAATTGAATTAAATATAAGGAGGGAAGGAGCAAGGCTCTAAAACGAAGATGTTACGGACGGAACGTTATGGACGGAAAGCAGGGAATATGCTTAAAAGGAACTGCTGCAGATTTTGAAAACTTTTGCCATTGCTGTGTAAACTTGACAGGAGGCTTTCAGAACAAGATGAAGAAGTTGTCAGTACTTTTCTCATTTTTATCTCTATGTTTTGGTTGATTCCCCAAAAATGGATGTAAATAAAAGCAGCATTTAGCAGTCTACAATCAATCTTGTACAGTATGAGAGGAAACATTTCCCTTCAATTTTGGTTAAGTCTTATTACTTTATACAGTAGTAATGTTCACTAAGTGTGAGAAACCTAGTTATTTGACAAATCTGAAAAACTCAAACCTCACAAGTTACAAATTGAACCATACATATCATCCTTGCACATGGACAGCAGATTACCCTTACATGCAAGGTCTCTAACAAAATCATTGGTGAACTTTCCTCACTGCAACTTTACAACATAAAGAAATCCTGTAGACATGAATATTGCCAAGTAGATCCCTAAATCACAACAGAATTTTCAATGTACTTCAGTTTTCCTGAATTCAGTATTACAGCCACACTCTTACTTCGCAGTCTGTAAACATTTGGTATTTATCAGGGATGTAGCTAGCCAAATTTAAGTGCCGGGTAATTGTCTGACCTGGGTAAAGCACCTCACCCCACCCCCATGGCATCTACCCCATTTTTCTGCTATTAATTTTTCATTTTCCCCTCGTTTTACTGTAGGGAGTAATTTAAGGGCTAGTTTTAGGTCACGGTACACAGATTTGTGGTGGACGGGGAGACGTATGTTTGCCTGAAGTGCCGGGTGGGAATATCGAGTGCTGGGTGTCACCGCCCAGCGCCGCCCACCGTAGCTACATCCCTGGTATTTATAAAGTTAAGGGTTTGGCTTGTTCTACTGTACATCATACTGGCTATTTCTGCAGAAATTTAGAATGGTTTCTGTTGGCTGCCCTAAGTGGTCTACAGAATGAACTTGCAGAGTGCATGAAACGGCTTTACTGCCATCGCAATACTGAATGCAGATACTGTAGTGCTCCTGTCCAAGGTAAAACACTTTCATGTTTTGTATTGTCTGCTCATCATACTCACTTAACTGCTTTAGCATCACTGATAACAACTTTGTGTACTTAAACATCCCTATAAAAACTCATTTTAATATGACCACATCTACTGGTCCCTTCCCAGGATGAAACTCACAAAAATATGTTAACAGCAGGTCTGAAGAATACTTTGTTAGTAGGAAAAAACAGTGTTTATACTTTTTAACTAGCACATTTATCACACCAAAAGAGCACAATGTGCAAGGCTGTCTTAGTATGCTAACTTTAGAGGGGCTTTTTGTCAGCTGTCAGCACAAGGAACTTTAAATGGTCAAGTTCATCACTGACTACAACATAGTTTTTGCACACCAGATTAGAACCATTCCTAGACCATGTACATGCAATGTAGAGTTTAAAGCCTTCACATCCAAAGTGGGAACTCTGAATGACATGTTTTTGCATAGTACTGTACTTAAATCTGACCATAGGATTACTTCCTTGAGACCCAGAGATTTTTTGAGGGTTTTGAGCTCCACACGCTGCCTGAAAAAATTGTAGAATCATCAATGGAAGAGGCTATGCTTAATTTTAAAGTCCATGGAAGTACTACCTCGGTAGCAGGGCAGGAACTAACATTTGTCAAACAAGGGCTCTTTTGGGGCTAGTTGACTGAAATGTGCAGTTAAAACATTCTTCCCTACACAAGTATATAGCCAAATTCACCCTCGTAACCCCAGTTTTGGGAGCTATTTTGCAAGTTACAGGGGCTAATCACCCTGAGCCCTCGCTTAATTCCTGCCCTGCTTGGTAGTACTTCTATGGTCAGTTAGGGTGTTGTAGAAAATGTTTGATAGTTAAGTCCCTGACCTCATCATCTACAGTACAGTAACTTCACTGGGCAGCCACCATGCAGTTCTGATTGAGGTTCTTGGTCTTCCCAGGAATGCTGCCTTGCTTGCAGGGCTTTTTCTATGTAAAATTTTTGACAGCACAGTTAGTTTCTTGGAAGGTCTCTTTGGCAAGGCAGCAGATACAGTACTTTACCCTGTTCAACCCTTTCTTAAGAGACTGGGGGTTTCTGTATGTACCAAGAGATGATCCTTTCAATCTACTGTAGCAGATTGTGGTTTGGTACTAGTACTGGGCTTTTGCATGTCCACTTTAATTTCATTTGTGTCAGGGGATGGTGGTGTTGATGTAGTTAGCTGAGGATCTGACAATACAGAGCAGTAATGTCCTCTGATTCCAGATCTGTGGTAGGGGTTTTGGGGGTTGAACTGGCACCTCACTCCTGGAGGGAGGAAGTAGGGTTATACCATGAACTGATACACCTGAATGAACTGATTCTTATCAACTTTACTTTGAATTATTCTTGGTTACCTTTTATGTCTCTCCAGCAATCCGCAAGCAAAATATTCATTTAAAAAAGAGAAAACAGACGAAAGGATGGTCCTCAAATGTCTTACTGTATACTTGATGATTATTCTCCATAAATTTTGTAGGCACAGTACTTTCTGTTGAACCCATCACTATGGACACTGGCATGGACCAATGTATCTTCAATTATAAGGACATGGACAGACAAGTCCACTTGTCATGGGTGGGGTTAAGAAGTTCTGCATGTTTGAACCAGTGTTAAACTACTGTAAGTGTTGAAATGCAATCAGAAGGTGGAAGGTTCAAACAATATTTAAGACAGATAGAGTCCACAAACATGATACTTCTCATTAATCTCATTATACTGCTGAGGGTAATGATCACCTGCACATCTAGTACATTACTTAACACACTTATGGTTATCTCACATATATACCATTCATTACAATGAGGTTAAGGAAACTTGTTATTTGGAAAAGTTTTGCACTGCTTTTCCATATAACATCCATTTCCGTCCATAACATTCACTTCCGTCCGTAACTTTTTCCAATTTCCGTCCATAACACTTATGTTTTGTTACACCCCAGCTGATCTATGAGCAAGAATCTGGTTAATTTTCACATGATCATTTATGGCATTAGCAACCTTTAGAAGATTGCTTAATAATTTTTTCTCTGAGGTGAACCTTAAAATTGCCAAGAGATTAACGATATTAGGTAGCGTTATGGACGGAATCGACAACTTTTTTCTTAATTAGTATCATAATAACTGCAGCCCTAATAGAATTTTCTAGAAATTATTTTGATGAGACTAGTACCTCCAACAATTATCCAGGGACAGATTCCTGTGACTTGCTCTTTTTCTTGCAGCAGTGCCGAAAATGGCTGTTTTCCGTCCATAACGCTGGTAAAACTACAAGTTTTCGTTAATTAAGCAATATTCATAAAGGGGGAAATATGTAAATTTGATTTTTATGGCTACTCAAGCCTTAATTATTACTCTAATGGAAAAATACATCAAAATTGATGAATATTATAATTTAAAATTTAGCCCTGAGGTTGATAGGCTTTGGATCTGACCCGTTTGTGGTATTTCAAGCATAGTAATCTCAATGCAAAAAAGGGGGGATATTTGGTCAATTGTCACAGAAACTTACGGGTAATTACACAGGTGACAATTAAAAAAGTACTATACTGTAGCATATTGCCCAAATTTATCAATTACACAATCTAATTTAATATACAGAATAACAACAAAGCAAATGAAAATATTTCTGAAAGTAACACACAATCAAATTATTTTACATTTACATGAACTACTCAAATTTTATAAATTATATAAACTTCATAACTTTATACAAGTAATTAAAGGTGCTACAATTTTTTTTACTGAGAGCTGGGGGAGGGGAGTAGAGGTGGTAGTGTAGGGAGAGTAGGGGTGTCAGAAGCTGAAACAGTAATGAGCTACTGTATTCATAAATAAGTTTCTATTTGCTACATGACCTTTCACTACTTAAGTACAGGCTGATCACTTCCTGATAATAGTATGTTACTTTTTGCTTTTATTTTTAACTCCTACCATTGAAAAGTACAATGTCGATCTATTTTAAGTGGGTGGTCCTAACTGAAATTGATCAGCCTTCTACTACAGTACTTCAATAGCTCTCACAGGATCACCTTTTGTGTGAAAATCATTACACTAAAGTTAAGCACCCCTTACCTCTCAATGGGACCCTTAACAGTGCCAATAGAGTAACAGACAAAAAGTTCAACATTACAAGGATTTGTGGACCACCCTCCGCTCGTGTGATTAATGAAATGACATACTTAAATATTCATCACTGCATGCTGGACATCCTTCCGATTCATGAATAAATCAATCGCCTCCTATAAAAGCTTTGGTTTATAGTTGAGATTCAAAGAATGGTATAAAATAAATATTTCATGACAATTTTACATGATGGGGCACAGATTCTACAGTTCATCTGAGACCTTTGTTGGAGCATGTAGCTCCATGTTTTGGAGAGGAGGAAAATTTGAAAAGATTGAAGATAACAACTACAAGCAAGGCAATTAGCTACTGGATCTTATAGACTTATTTCAACCACCAACCAACTTCCTTATTTGACCCACTCTGTGGAAGGTATACATTCTTTTATGCCAAAATTTCTGGAAAAGTTGATTTGTAGTCATTAACAAAAAGTAATCCACAAATGTAATTAGGCAAATTGGTCTCATGTTTGCTTATAAATGTACCCTTCCTTATGCATGCATCTCTTGGGGAGGTAGGTTGTGCAGTCCCCCCAAATTAAATTAGTGTACACAGTCATTATGATTCAGGAATGGCTCCTATCAATTATGTGACAATATATTTATTTTTTTTTTTTTATTTGATAGATTTAAGCAGAATAACTGTTTGGTTTACCTCCAATATTGGATTATTCAATGTTTTTATATGGAAACATAATGAAAGATACTTGTGAGCAAAATGAGAGATTTGTAAGATTTAACAGATTTTGTTTAAATAAACTTGGGGCGACTGCTCCCTCCTTATAAGATCAACTGGAAGTACTTCCATATTATACTGTACATGTAAGTACTAGAGAAGACAAATGCAGACATTTTTCAAATTATGATTCCAGCAATTTCTGAGGAAAATTTTGAAACCTGTTTTTGGAAAACTTTCCCACAGGGTACATGCTGCCTTCAATGTTACTTCAAATTATCCATTACTACCCAATCCCATGTCTAAGATGCAGGTTTTTGTGGGATTCCCACATGTGATGACACTCCTGTTTTCTTTCTCTTGTTCACTAGTTTTATCCTTGGAAGCTAATCAGCCATTGGAGAAGAGACAGCAAGGAGCAAGACAGGATGTTTGCTGATGATGAAGACAGCTGAGGGGATGAAAGCATGAGATGTGATATGGAATCAAAATTAAAGAAATCTGAGTACACGCTCCATGGCACCTCAGACGAAATTTTTGTTTTGGTGGAAACAGTGAACCAAGTACATGCAGCCATCCCTTAGTCAACAATTACGGAATTCTGGGCACCACTGGGGTTCCAGATGCTCTGTTGGATTCCAGACATTCGTAAAAATCTCTCTGCTTTGATAGAACCTATGATGCCTCTATCAGCCTTCATCATGCCTGCTACAATTTGATCTAGTTGCGGATCTCAATTTCCAATACATTTACTCTTGACACCATACAGCAATCTCCAACAACAGATTTCAGTGAGGACTGACGGCTTAATGGATTCAATTATGAGTTGAATTTTTAGAAGCTATCACCTAGCATGGAATGCTTACTGTGAAACATCTCAACAGATTAAATCATTGTTAAATTGATTTGTTTCTCCCAAATGTAACATTAGCTCTCAGATTACAATACTGCTAACAGCTTAACTGGCAAGTCTAGCAATGAACAATAAACATTTTGATTGTCTGGATTGTAAGGCAGCAATAATTAACTTTTTCCAGAACTCACCAAAGAAAAACATTTCCAAGTCATGTTTTCAACTGCCTTCGAGTGATTAAAATTTTATATTCTTGAACATTTTTAAGAATGACTGACTGTAACAGCCAAGCAAAGACGAATGAAGCTTCTACCTAAGAAAAAGAGTCGGAAAGACAAAACAGACCCTACAGGGAAGAAAAATTTCTTCAGAAGTTAGTACTGCTGGGTGGGAAGAGAAGAAATAAATCAGCCCTGCGTAGAGGCTATTTCTTCTTCAAACTCGTCTTTTGTTTTCTTTCTTTTTCTTTCTGATGATCAATAGGTTATAATTCACAGCACAAAACCACCGAGCATCACCAAACATCCTGTCGACCAAGGCCATAGAATTCAAAAACCAACAGAATACGAATACAGCATTTAACTTTTATCTTATATTAAGGAGATGCTGTGCAGCATCAGCAACAACATGAAGTTCAATGTTAGACATTGATCTGTATCCAGAGTTACAAATGCATATTTACATAGCTTTGTGTGCACATACAACCCTCAAGGTGTCATCTCACCTTCAGAGGTTCACCAATGTTTATGAATTTATGTTATGCATCAAATCCATTTCTAGTCAGCCTGAACCGCCATGAGGCCAAAGTAAATTTGTTCACAATTGAAGTGGCATGCACTGAACAGAATGCCTTTATGAATTAATGTTAAAGGCAAACCATGACTACTGTGCATGTGTTTACATAACAATGCAATAGTAATTGTCACATGCCCTGTGCAATGTCATCCAGGGTATGCCTTGGGAATTGCTAATCAACTTCTGAAGGGCCAGCGGTCATAATTAACATAATTTTTATACCTAGATTCTAGCTCTCGGCAGCATTGTTTCATGCATTTTGAGGTGATGTCATATAGCAATAAAATGTCAGCTTCAATCCTTTATGATCTAATAATGGAAGATTTTATCATCATGTGATAGGTAGATCTCAGAGACTGTCAAAGAAGCTAAATCTGGTGATAACGAGTTTTGGTACAAAAATGGCCTCACTTCACTCACAGAATATGGGGTATTTGGTAATTGCATAAGAGATGTATTAAGGGGTAAGTATATGCACATTGTTTCTTTTTTTTTCCACATATGCCAGCCAGAGCAGCTAACCGCAAGATGAAATTTTGGTCCCCATTCACCAGACATTTTCCACAATGCTGGGCTTTGGACTGTCTACATTTGTCTTTATAAATTTATATAGAGTTCAACTTTTCCAAAGATAACACCATTTTGCAAGTAAGTCACCTATTAAACATAAACAAAAGAAAAATGCATATTTTTATGTTTTCACTGCCCTTGAAACCTTTCCCAGGATGGACTTCCCCCTTCCCACCCCTTCACAAAGAAAACTTGAAAAATAAACCTGATATGTCTGCAAAATGAATACAAGAAGTCACAAAAATTTCTATGAAAAGACCAAAAACAATCAGCCAACAGTTTCCTGCAAACCAAAGAGCCAATGATAGTTTGTGAATGACTAAACTCTTTTGGTCAAGTCTGACACCTCTGTGGCTCCATGCCTACAAAACAGAGTTCAATGTGCCACGTCTATTCCGCCACGTAGGGCTTTGTTGGTTTATCCTATTCAGCCAAGGTGTTGTCCTGTTAAATTGGAAGGTTTAATATCATGTTAACAGAAGTTTATCCTTCCACATCGCTAAAGACTTCAAGCTGTTCTAAAAACTTGAGGTTTGTTGATTCAAGCTATATTGAAATACATCAAATATAGGTGATGGTCCGTCAAAGTATTCTGTCATGTGACCCATACAAACCAAATCTATTCAAGGGAGGGCATTCTCTTGAGAAAGGAAGTTCAGCACTGCAAAGGGGCATTATTCCGACCTAACCACAATGGTTGATATTACTAAAATTTCATTTGTGGTCCTTTTCACAAATTTCAAAGTAGCAGAATTAATAACCATCTAAATGAAAAGTGTGTGCTGCAGGTGTTGAGTGGATGAACAATAAGTAAGGACCTCTTCACTTATTTCACTTGTTAAGGAGGGTGGGTGAAGGAAACGTGCTTTAAGGTTAAATACAAATGATAAATAATGTGATAGATTTATAACGCGCCTAACATAATACAATCTCGAAGCATTGAACAAAAAGTTAGTCTTAGAACAAGCAGCTCTTTTCTCTCCTTAAATACCGTTTGTGATATCTGGGTATTTGAAATCATTATCTTTGACTGACATGTGCAGATGACTGAAGTGCAGAATCCATCAAACACAGTAGCATACTAACTACTAAGCACAATATGGCCTTGGGTAATCAAATTAGTAGAAGACCTAGGCTAACCTTGGCCTTTGTCTGAGGGGTACAAAAGGACTGCTAGTTTTTAAATTAGATGTAGGGCTACTGCAGGCATTAACTTAAAAGGGCAAATTGGGTACTATTTTGGAATATTTACTCAACAGGGTCAAACCAGCCTTAGTAGATAGCTAGCTGACCAGGCTCAAAGCTCATGAATCTGAATGTTACATGACAAACCTAGGGGACAGAAAAACTATGTATGGCTTAAGATTACTTTCACAATATCTTTAATACATCTCCTCCATTCTCAAGTGTTTGTGTAAGGGTAAGGAAAGGCATGTTGTAAATGACAGGAAGGGGATGTGAGCTCGTGACACCTCCTGAATTTGATGTCTATTTTACAGGCAACACAAACGAGAAGACGGTTCTCAATGACTATTTTCAACTTAGAATTCACAATGGCAGGTTCACATTTCACTGAGAGCAATCAAAATTGAAAATTCAAAATATCTCCTACTACTCTCTAAACTTCACTGACTACTCTACTACAGGTTTTACTTGGGAACAAATTTGAACCTATATAAACAAATAGAAAGAAAGGGTCTCTATTCTACACATTAAAAGAAGGGATGACTATTGCTACGTGAGGAAACAGGTAACCTGGAATGCTGCAAATATTAGGATTATCCTCATGAACCAATTTACTACTGTAGGATTTTCATACTTCTGCTGGATTAGTTTATGGTACACACTACAGTATATCTATTGCCTGTGGCAAATTATTTCCTTTCATGCAGGTTTAACCACAAACTACCCAACAAAACTTCTTTGAAATCTTTTCCACAAATTTGATACAATGTACACAGTCAAATTGCAGGTGAAATGCATCCTCGGGCAACAAGCCTTTGCGGCTACAGTTACCGTGACAAAAATACCTCCAAAAAGAATGATGAAACAACAGTAATTCATATATTGGATATTACAGTATTAGCGACTAAGTTAAAGTAAAGGAATGCTATTATGCTTAAAAAAAAGCCCATTTTGGAAGGCCAAGGTGGAATGCACAGGAAAAAAATGAAAATGGAAAGGTGTCCGGTAAAAATGCACCGTAAACAATTCTCTGACTTTTAGTCAAGGTTACACCAACAAGAAATTACCGTGAAGACATATGCAAGTTGATTTTTTTCACAGGATTCTTGGAATGTTACCAAGACTTCACAATCACTGAGGTGGGAGAGGAAGTAAGTAGGCACTGACGTAAAAAGAACGAACAACTTACTTTGCACCGACTATCAATTGATTATTCTCATCATCGACCACAATCTGTGAGTAATCACTGGTACCATCTTTACTATACTCGCTTAATCCATGTCTCTTAAGGTCTGCAAAATAAAATGAGAAATTCATCTGATTGTTATCAATATGCATTCTCTAATTCCTATTGTGACATTTTAATGGATTAAGCAGTTGGGCCAATGTCCTTACAACACATATCCTGAATGTATCAATCTCCCCTTGAATCTCTTCAAAGTATCTTTCATGATATTTCAGACATAGAATTTTGTTTAATAATTTATGGTAAACCAAGCAGTGATTAGGGGTGAGAGACCTTATGGGTGGGAGGTGTGTCCAGGCCAAGTTCCTCCAACTTTTACCAAATCTCTCCCCAAGACCTTTTCCCCAGCTAGCCCTCTTGCTTCCCTCTCTTTCTGAATCTCTGTTCATAACTATTTTATTTCCTTTATTTTATCACATCTTGCACACAGATGCAGGCCTACATTAAAAGAATACAGATATGTACAAAAACAGACATCAGGTGAAATCAAGCGCACTTACACCAGGTTCAGAACTTGATGGATTTTACCAGGCTTGGGCTACTCCAATACTTCTAGAGTCAGATGCCCATGGCCCAATTATTCGTGACTCTGAAAGAGCTGCAACTCCTACAATAATGTCATAACTGATGCAGAACTAGCTACAAACTATCCACAACTTGCCTACCAATGTGTATTAATAATACATCAGTAAGCTTTCACTACGAGCATCTCAATGGGTAAGGTGCCTAAGTGACAATGTGGGAGAATCATAGTGGCTAAGTGAGGGGACAATGTGCAATTGACGAGAGAAAAAGACCAAAAGAGATAGTTATCTTGCAATTCTTCATGAAAACTTGGAAAACGACACAAGTATAAAACTCCAAAATATGATTTTTATGCACAGCTTCACCAGTATTGAAAATTACCCAGGAGTTTTGATTCCAAGGAAACGAGTCGTTGCTCGGCTCCCAGCCAGGAGTCAGGACACTGAAGTAGAGTGCAGTATTAACCCGCCCAAGCCTAGAGTCCAATCCTTAATGCATGTGTCAATGTGAACATTGACACATTTGTTGTTTCTTTTCTTTTCTTCTTTGCTATCGCATTAGGGAGTAGAGCACTTCCGTCAAGCCCGTGAGGGGTTTTTTGTTTTACTTCCTTCACATCATAAAGGATTTATTCAAAATTGATGTAAATATTATATATAATGTTTGTATACAAGTATGGTGTGAAAAACAAATGAAATGAAATGTCCTCAGCAGTTTTCTGTAATGCTAATCATTAGCTCAATTAAGCAGTAGAACTCAGTTTTAAGTATCCTCTATGATCCAACATGCTGTAACTAAAAATCTGGTTGACATGCATTCAATTGTTTTATTCATTTCCTAGGTTCCACAAAACTCCCTGAACTGGAAGTCTTTACACTCAAATAGACTTAATGTCTCCTCCAAATTTACACTTCCAAATAGATGCAATTCCTACTCCGTAAACCTTGGTCAGTGGACTTCTCATGCAAAAATGAATGACTTTTTGTTCTTTCTGCCATTTCTTTAGATATTCTAGCTTACTGTGCAAAATTGCTCACGCACACTTGAAAATCTGCTTGAAAAGTTGGCAGCTATCATTCATTTGAGTAAATTTAACATCACATGCTCACATCTGTGATGCATGCTTGATTATAGTCGAGCTGTCTTGTCAAGAGACCATATACTGCGAATATCTTTTCTTATTTCCAGGCAATTTCTCTCTTTATATTCGTCTCGTTCATCTGTGCAAGTCCACATTCATTCAAACAGGATCAGTGTCAAACAATGAAATTGAGATTTTCACTCCCTGACATTTTCCAAAAGCAACAAATTTTTGACGGCTTCTCTCTAGCTGATATTAAGGCCTTTCATCATGTCACAGCTCACAATTACTGTAGTAGCAAGACTAAAGAAAAGCACCTATCAAGTTAACAAGAGACTTGAAATAGCGCTAGAATACTGAAGATCGTCCTGTTAAATTTAGATACAAATGAAAATTGCCAAGACAAAACCAGGAGGCAAAAATACCTTGACAGTTGCTATAGCTTCCAAGATAATGTTAAAGAAAACAACCCAAGCTCAAGTATTGTACAGTATTAATATAATACTAGTAGAGAAATAGTGTCAGTAATATATTGTAGCAAACAAGGTTGTTAAATCAATGGAGGATCCCTAGATGAGGGGAGGGGGAAGGGGAGGACAAAATTTTTAGAGCAAAGTACAGAAATATTACCCTACATAGTATCAGAGTTACTGTATGTTATTATTTCATGTCCAAACTGATTCAATATTTCTTTTCTTTTGCAATGGTAATTATAAAACTTTCCCACACCCGATTCCCCCTTATGCAATATGTGCCCTCTGTATGAGGCCCCCTTATCGAACCCTCCCCCCCCCCAACCATGGTTAAAATGCATAGTCCACTGTAGTTTGAATGGTGTTAACTGTATATAACTATTACAGTACATTTTCTTGTTGCCATCTGAAAAACTAGGATGCACCAAAGCATGCCATTCAGAGCTCCTCAGGTGAATGGCTCCACTGTAGAATTCCTTTCAACACTTTTAAATACTGATGAAAAAATTTCATGTGCTTAAATTTGGGTCACTTCTGATACCCATCTGTGGTTTTTCTATCACACTATTCTAACTTTAACATTTTCTTCAAAACTGCAGGTAAAAATAGGACATGAGAAAGTGAGGGTATGGACAAGCAAGCTTGCAGCTGGATTCAATTTCTACATCATCCCCTATCGAGAATGAATCCACTCTGAAAGTAGTAAAATCATTTCTACTACACAGTGGTTCTAATGTTAAACTTGATAGCATGCTGGAGGTGGAATGGTACTTTGTAAATCTGAAAATCCTGCAAACCTGTCAAGCACTGTATCAAGTTAAAGACAGATTTGCATCACCCCAAGTATGACTTTTAGTTGGGGGTAAGCAAAAGTCTCGGCTGGTGACTACTCTTTGATTGACATCAGAGTTACAAAATTCAAAAGATGCAGAACAGCTCATACTACACAGCATGCACTCAGAGAATGTTTTGATTACACATGGGGTCTTTTATGCTCGCCAGGATGTGGCCTTGAGCAGTGAACTATGTTTATGTCTGCACAAGGAGAAGCAGTAAAGACAATTATAGGCGGGGCTAACCACCAAGTAAAAGTCATACTTGGGGTGATGAAAATCCCTCTTTAAGCATGGTTCACTTCCATGGTTCACTTAGACAGCTGTACTGGGCAGCTCCCTTGTATACAAGGGTAATATCAAGATGTTTGATAGTTCTACATGACCTGCATCTTCACCCCTATCATAACAGATTAATTTCCTCTTTAAAACTGATCTTGCATCCCCCACAACATTTCTAGGACCCCCTCCTCGAGCCACCACAGTATATATCAGAGCTGGTAGCTACTTTGACATTTTTCAAAGTTCAAACTACATTTACACATAAGCCATTCACCAATGATGACTGGTGTAGGCTCAGTGAAATGTAGGGTAACCTACACTACACAGCAGACAGGTCAAACTATAGGGGGTCTGTGCAGTAGCTTTTAAGTGACACATACATGCTAGTGTACTCTGCAGAATGTGGCCTTGAGCAATTTAACTCAGAACAGGCTGGGAGCTCTGGCAGCTCCCTTTTAGTTGGGAATATTTCTACCATCTGGGATCAGCAAATAGAGACTTTATAGAGCAAGTTCAAACAACTCCATTTGAATCAGCATGCCTCTCTACCCCTCTACCATCCTTATGCATATTCCTTGTGACTGTAGTGCAATATACCCTTCACAGAACTTGGTATGACTAACAATGGCCTAAAATCAAGCCCTGCAGTGCAAGTTAATGCAACAAACAGCAGGAAGAAAGCTCTGTTCATGCAAATAACATGTGTATCTTTACATGACTTTTGACCAGCAAACAATCCACTATATTTACACACAGCCTTTGGGACAGAGTATCAACAAAGATTGCTTAAACAAATATGATGGTCCTCGAGAGTGGATGCTAAAATAGAAATCAAAGGATGGCACCATGAAAGCCAATCCCACCCAGAGAGCACAAATGTCTCTGAAAAGCATGGCTTTTCACTGTGAAATTGACCCCTGCCTGTTACTTTATTCTTCATTTCATCAAGTGTGAAAATCAAAGATAGTTCTGATTTTCACATGTAACTACAGCATCCTTCAACAAACTATGTTAAATTGTTTACATCAGGGTGTCCTCTCTCTTTCTCCTTGATTTTTTTCTTTCAAGAAATTGTAAAACCAATGTTGTGTTTTTCTAACAGACCCTGGGAGCTGCTATCATGTCCTCACCAAACACACTACAAGGCCAACCTACTCCCACGCTGCATGATAAACCATATTTACCCAGAAGATATTTAAGTGTTTTCACACTGCAAGGGAGGTAAATTGAATTTCTGTCAAGCAAATTGTCCATGATTTTATTAAGTTTATGGAATCTACAAGCATAAAGAATTTCAGCTCTTCATGCTACTAACCTGCAGCAACTGTTCCAACCCCCAAACCTAAATCCAAGTCCCTTCTAATGAAACTTGTTAGCGTCAATCAAGGTGCCTTCCCTTTAGTTCACACAACCCATATTCTGCCTTAAGGGTTTCACCAGGGGGCAGAGACAATAAACTTTGACCTTCAGTCCAAGTTGCCATTGTTAATTTCAAAGTCGTGTAAATAAGTACTTTTAAAATTCCTAATAATTGGTTACTTCACTGTATAGTTGAGACAGGAGAGTAAACACACAATAAAAACAATACTGGCTATTTTTGTTTGGGACATTGTTAAGCTCAAGTTGCCTTGTGGCAACTGGCATTCCTTTCTTAGAACAAATGCCTTTGTGGCAGGTGCTTTTGCTATAAAGGAAAACTTGACAATATTTGAATAAAAAGTTAAACCACTTTCACACTACAGGTGTGGGAATATTTTCCCATATGTAAATAATGTCAACACCAATTTTCTTGAAGAGAAATATGCCAATGGCATTAAAAATGGTGGACTGATAAGCACAGAGAGCACTTCACGACCAGGCTGTTTTTATTGTGAGTAAAAGGCAAGGACCTTCTGTACTTCATCCTCTGTAATCAGATTTTAGGGAAAAGCCTCATGGTTAAAGGAAAAATGCAGTCACCCCAAATTTGTATAAGTGTACTCCAGAACTCTATTTCATGAATGGCTCTGTTTAACCACTGTGACAATATGTTTGCTACTGAAATGCCCACTTTATACAGAATAACTACTTTCTAGTTTACCTGTTCACCTTTGATATGAAATGATATATATATTTTGCTTGAGCATATCATGAAATAAAATAAGAGAAATCTGTATGATGCAGGTGTTGTTTTCAAATGAATTTGGGGAGACTGCTCATTCCTTTTAAAGCTTTGAAAATACCTTAAATCCTCTGATTAAAATTACTCACCTGTATCAGCAGTCTCAACTAGTGACCACTTCCCACTATCATTCCAGTTAAACTTTTCAATTTTGCCAAAAATTTACTTAAATTTCACAAAAAGTCCAACAGCCTTGCTTATTGGTACCCCATTGGAATGTCCACTGGAATAAAATAATGTTACTTGCAATATCCTGCCTACATACTACAAAAATCAAGTAGGCCTACATTAGCCTAAATAGCTGGTCTGAAGGTCTTTCACCTAAATCAGAGAGATAACTTTCATGTCTGAAGCCAGGTGGGAGTATCATTGTTACATCTGTTTCAGACATTTCAGATGAATTTAAGTTTCTTTCAGCATTTCTTGACATAGTCACCTCGATAAAATATCCAAAAGTCCTTAATACATTTTAAAAATTTATTCCCAAGCTCAATCAATGATCTAGATTGAATAATAGGGGTTACAGCATGGACCTACTTCTCCAAAGTCACTGACACACTTACTTGACAATCCAGGGTTAAATCCATTGCTACACTCCAAACACCATGCAGTGTGACCTACAGGGTTGAGTAAGGAGAAATGTGTGTGCATGATATTTGCCCACTAGCAAATTCTCCTAACCTAGTTACATCTGGTCACTTATTGTCACTTGGTTCTTTGCAAGATGATCCTAAAATGAATTCTTTCCCATTTTATTTATTTGAGACTGACCAGCAAAGGGAGCATGCTACTTAGCTTCTAAATTACTAAGTCAAAATTAATCTTTTAAAATGAAAACCCTCAAAGAAAACAGCTAGCGGCAAAAGAAGTGAAACGCAGAAACGACTCCTTTTTCCACAGACTCTGGGTGATGAAAAATTTGAGCTTTAAATATCTAATTCTGAAGTGCTGACAGGTGTCTGAGTGATTGAACGACAAATCAGTATAAGTACCTTGCCCATGGCTACAACTTTCACCTCCTGTTGTCAAAAAAAAAAAAATACCTACACAGGGACATTATATGTTGCACAGCGCACACACAAAGGCTTCCTAAAAATGCAAAAGATCCTCTGAATATTAAAATTATTCCCATCTACAAAACTTGGAAAAAAAAGTGTTTTTTCACAGAGTAGATAAGAGTATTGCAACAGGAACATACCAGGGGCTGCTGTTTCCAGAAAAGAGAACATGAATGATCCTTGCTTAACATCTGGTTTGATACCAAATTTCCTTTTTTCTTCTCTGAGAAAAACACTGATGAAAAGTAAACAAAATTTAACTTAATTGAATTTTGCTTGCTTAGGGCCAAATTCAAGCTATGGATCATTTTTCCAAAGACTTAACATTTCCAAAAACAGACACTTAAAATCCCGTGCTTCCACCCACTCACAAAAGTATCCATGAAATCACATTCTTATGTAAACTTCGTGGATCTCAATGGGACCATAAGGAATTTTGGCAACCAAAATCCAGTGTTTGATCTTAAACCCCTGGCAAGAAAACCTTTAAAGAGACACACTTTTAAAAGGAGGTCTATTTTGCCTGTGAGTCATGCAAACTTAGTGACAGTTAACAAAAAGATTGCTCTAAGGAATTAAAAGAATTAAAAGAAGGGTCTAAGCTCAAATCAATTGCTTTGATGTATTAGAGGGGTACTTATTCTAAGCAATCTGGTGAAATTTTCATTGAAATCGGATGTGTGACTTTCAAGATATCAGCAGATAAAGTTGTCACATTTTCAACACAAAGTGAACTTGAAGCAAGTGCATATGATGTCATAGCCTGACATTAATAAGCAGTCTTTTGTTTTTCTTTAAACTTTATCACCAATTTTCTCCTCAACAATCACATGTTATTGGAATATAATTCCATGAGAGGCATGGCAAAGTTACAAACTTCACATTCTCAATGGGGAGGTCCTATCCCTATTAATTTCAAGGTCAACGCAACGGACTGAAAAAAACAAAAGACACAAAGATAAGATAAGATAAGATAAGATAAGATAATAAGATAAGATAAGATCAACTTTATTAAACCCCACAGGGGTAACTGAATGCTCGCATAAAACAGTACAAAAACACTACAATTACAAAATTTATACATGCAGACAACATTAAGAAAATAAAAGAAGGAAATACGAGAAAGTAAAAATATAAAGCAATAGGAACTAACCTGGCAAGTAATAGCGTTGAAAGTAAGATAAGGAGATTAAGACAAATTACAAAATACATACATGTAAACAACAGTACGAAAATAAAAGAAGATAAAAGAAGGAACTAAGAGTAAGTAAAAATATAAGCAATAGGAACCAACCAGGCAATAACTAGCGTTTGAAAGTAAGATTATGAAATTTAATACATTGAGGTATGAAAGAGGAGAGGTGTCGATTAGTACTGGAGTAGGGTAATCTCATTCTACCACTTCTAGGAATAACCGCATTATGTAAAATCACACTAAGTGGATGGCCATTGTCTTGGATAATCTTTTGTAATTTCATCCCTAATCGCCGTTGATAGGACGTGGCCAGTGATGGTTGGACTTCCCCTATTAAGCGACTAGCTTGTCTAATAATAGCATCTATTGCATTTTTGTCTTCAGTGCGTGTATTCCCACCCCACGATAAAAGATTATATTGCCACACCCCACAGATAACTGAATTATAAAACATGGCAAGAATATTTTTTATTTACATTAAATTTGTTCATAATACGCATACAATACATTCTAGGGCTTAGTTTTTTCAATAAAGCTTCAACGTGTTCATGCCAGGAAAGTCGATTGTCTATAACCACTCCAAGATACTTATATCTATCCACCCTTTCAACTATACTTCCATTTATAGTGACTACGCTTGGTACTTTCTTTGACTTCCGATAATCAATAACCATTTCCTTTGTCTTAGTTACATTTAATTCCAAGAAATTGTCACTACAATAGTTTACAAAATCATTTATTTGCTCCACATATGCCGTATCATCATCTTTTGTTATCAGACCTAATAAAGCAGTATCATCTGCAAACTTGACCAGAGAACAATTATCAAATTTTGATCTAGCGTCTGAAGTGTACAGAGTGAATAAAAATGGTGCTAGAACAGTACCTTGAGGTGCACCAGTGTTTGACATAATTACATCAGAAGTGTTCTGGCCTTCAGGTGTTTTGATAATAACATGTTGGGACCTATTAGTTAAATAATTAAAAATCCAAGCAATAAAATCATAGCGGACATTCATTTGTAATAACTTATTGGCTAAAATGTGGGGCTGAATGGTGTTAAAAGCAGATGAGAAGTCAAAAAACATAATTCTAGTAGAATGACCCAAATTTGTGTGTTCAAGATGGGAGTACACATTTTCAAGAGTGTATAGGATGGCATCATCAGTACTTCGCTTTGGCCTGTAGGCAAACTGCAATGGATCTAAGTATTTACCAACATTGCTTTTTAAAAGTTTCAGTGCTAGGCGCTCGCATGTTTTCATTGCTACCGAGGTCAATGCCACAGGTCTGAGATCATTCATGCATGAAATATTAGACTTCTTTGGTACTGGTATTATACATGACCGTTTCCATAAAGCTGGAACCGTCTGAGATCTGAATGAAAGGTTAAAAATAAAAGCAAATACATTGGCAAGTTGATTGGAACAGTATTTCAGTACACGAGGTTGCAACCCATCCGGTCCAGCAGCTTTTGAAGGATTAAGTCTGGAGAACTCGTGACTTACCTCAAAGCATTCCTTATCAATGTGAGGATGTGATATCAGGGAGTTGCCTAGTGATATAACTCCCCCTTGCCTCAAGCTCACTTTGCGTTCCAAATTTAGTAACTTCTTTTGCTGATATCTCGAGTAATACATGTCCGATTTGAATGAAAGTTTTACCAAAATGCATAGATTTAGTTCCTCTTTCACAAATGAGAAGTAAATTTTTGCTAAAAACCCTTCTTTTAACAAACTCATTGGCATAAAACAATGAAAGACAAGCCTTGACAAAACTTCTCACCAACTAAAAAAACTTGAAAAGTATTAAATACTTAGCTCATGACATGCTTCTAAAACTAAAGTACACAGTATTTTTGATGTCACTCGCCAAATGGGGAGTGGGTTTGAAGTGTGTCAACTTGTCAAGGCCTCATAAAAGACACGTTTGTTATCACAGCCGATAACAATGCCTGTCTGGGACAGACCTTTACTTCTTGTCACCTAACATTTCAATTGTAAACATTATCACATGTTTTATCTGACAAAAACATGAAAAATTGTTCAGAAGCAAATAAATGAGCAACAGCAGCACAGGTAACAACACTATACTTTCTTCTTTGTCAAATCGTCCACCTTGTTTCCTTTTCACTCTTCTAGAGAGTAATTAATAAGAAAGTACCCCATTATGTAAGTAGCCCCCTGCTATTTCACACTAAGTCCCTGTTTCTATGTTTACTAATCAGACCTCACTTTCTAAATTAGTTACCAAACAGAATTGATAGTTAATAACTTGCCAAACTGATTGAAAATCAGATTGAATGCTTACGATCATCATTTGCACGATAAGGGGACAGTTAGCAGTAAACTGAAAGCAGTTAAGTTGTAAACTGTGTAGGATCAAACCTTAGGTAAGCATAAGCTATTTTCGTTTCATATTTACCTTAGCATAAATGATATACTCCCACAGATTAACAGCACCCTGAGAGGAGAATTGCAACAGCAGGGGAAGATGCTATCATACATGTGCTACCTTGGAGGTATCACTTCCATGATTATATCAAATCAGATAAATATCAGATGTAATGCAGAGTGACGTAAAGGGGCAGTGCATTCATGTAAGTTTTCACTTCACAGGGCAGATAAAGTCTGAACACAATCAGACCATCTGGTAAAAACATGTATAATGGCCTGTGCCCCCATTCTTTCTTCATTCAAGCATAAGACAAATACAATCTATCAGAGCCAGCAAGATTATTCTTGCTGGCTCTGAACAAAGGAGTGGCTAATGACTGCCTCTGCTGGTCAATGTATCGAACCTATTTGAGTAATTCAGTAATGTGTTATCACAGGGATGTGAATTACAGGACAAACAGGCAGACAGACACATTCAAAAACTTGACAACGTGCAATAGTAAACAATCATGGTGACAATGTAACCATTCCATGGCCTTATGCTGTAGTTTTTTCTCTGTCAAAAGGGAACTAGCTTATTTTCACTAACATCCAATTTCACCACTGACATTGAACTGTACCTAATCATAACAAATAGCTCAGGGACATTTAAGAATTATGGAGACATGGAAGACATCAAGATAGGGAAAAATCTTAGAACTATGATTTGAGAAGTTTCTTGGAATTTTGGCAAAGTACAGTACCATGTTAGCCTGCAAAGCTGATGTATTTATTGACTGGTTTTTAACTGTTAATGTATTCAACGAGTGTTTAAATTACATTTGTAAACACAAACAGTCAAAGATGTATTATAATGGAACCATCACTTCATGTCATTCACAGGGCTCGAAACAACCAGCAGCACCGACAGCCATGGCTGTGGTGCCCTTACTGATGGCTGTGGTGCCCCTCAGTCAATGTCCTATGAAATAACATAGACCGCAGCCAATTTGCTCATTTTGGCTGGCCTTTTTCAAGCTTACTTCGAGTCCTGTATTCATATATTATTTGAATGCATGGATAATTCCAAATATCCTGGTAAACTGAACATTTACTGTTGCGGGTCTTTTTTCTTTTTTTTTTTACTACTACTAACTGATAAGCTCCTCAACGTATTCCTGCTACAACAAAGTTTCATAGTGAGTATTATGGTTCCGTAACATCATGGTGATTCATGAAAAGAATGGCAATTTTTGAGAAGATGAGTTTGTTACATCATGAATACCTCTAATTGAATCAAATAGCTGACCACCTTCTTCTGTGGGCAGAAAGCAATCAGACAAAATAAGAACTTCCTACAAACAAACAGATTTCCACTAAATGTGGGGAAGTCTTTAAAGACTCAAAATGACTCATGGAAGCCATCCAGCTGGTGCCTTTTTTCAGGATCAAACTTTGCCTGATCACTTGTGGCAAAGCGAATATATGACTCAACATGGTAATCCTCTTGAAGATAAACTGATGATAAAAGAATAAACATCATCCCCAGGATTTTGAGGTACACCTGCCTTACCAACTAAAAATAAACTACCAAAATGTTTCTCCTCTAGTCTAAGAATGTACCCCATCAACCACGTTTCATTCCACCATTAGGACCCCACAATTTTAATCTGTTGGTATAGAATTCTCTCTTTTTTTTAAGCAGCCATGGTTTGAAATCCTTCACCCACAGATGATTTATTCAGAAACGGATGGGTAAAACATCCATTTTAATATCTGAAATTTGGGATAACAAAACGAAAGTTGAGGAGAAAACCACAACTTGAATCATGTACTCAGAAAAGAAAAAAACGAAGGAAAATGAAACTTACGCCCCTGTGACAATGTGGGAATATGCCTGGCCAATTACCTTAAATTGAACACATTGCTATTTTTCCTAAGGCTGTCACAATGTTCTCTTCTGACAAGGTAAAAAGTGTTGAACTAGTCTTGTAATATACCCAAGTCACATAATTCCTGATTCAATTATGTGATAGAAGGTACTATAACTGACTAGCAACCAATATGAGTAATTGCTGATAACAGACCTGAGAAAATTCAAAGGCAAAAAAGGGGCAAAGCTGAAGACCTGTATAAAACTGCAAATATCATGAATTCCTCCCTTTGGAAAGGTCAAGGAGCTCAATAAAGATTATTATCCTGTAAATTATTGATCTGAGATTATATATCATTAGGAAAGTCACAAGTCATACAGTTGTCTGAGTTAGACACTTTCTTTAGCAGAAGGCACTGAAATGACTCAAAAGATTTTCATGTTTTTTTTGGGGGGGGGGGGGAGAGGAGGGAGGGGCAGGCATACTATCTATTAAAAACTTGCTGAAAGACTTCCTCTTCAATGTGATTGGATGGACATTATCTTTACCATGAGATCCAAAGCACATCACTTGACTCCCTGGTTTAGAAATCTATGAGACCCCCCTGATACTAACCTCCTATTTAACAATGTAGATCGTTCAAATCATACTTAATAAATTCAGGGAAGTGCAGTCATCATTCAAACACAAGAAGGGGGATTTCCCCACCTCAAACATTACCTGAGCTCAAATCCCTCACGATTTCTGGACCTACTATACTAGAATTTTATCTACGTAATGGCTACTGCACTTTTATAGCTTTTCTGAAAGTTTCCATCAAGATCGACAATTAAAGCCGCAAACATCCTGAAGACGTGTGGGCAAAGTGAGATGCATCATTTATTTACACTTGTTATTGATCAAATCCAATTTTATCCTCCAAGTTTACCTTTCGCAGATGTGATAATTGGATAAGCCAATGCCAGACGCCTTAAGACTTCGTCGAACAACAAGCCCATCAAATGACTATACAGTAAGTTTGCTGCCATCAGCGTTTATAGATTTCGACCGTACTTTCCATTTTAACTGACAGCCAGCAGCAAAGTGGGACGCACTTTTTAGGCACACAGACCTTGCTTATAACATCTGTTAATGGTGCATTCTATGTGGAAAATTCAAATTAATGACAGCAAGTGTGCCATGCATCAAGTTGTTCCCCACTTCAACTTTCTTTTTAATGTATACAACACACAAACAGGAAAGAGACTCCACATAATCAGCTAGAAAAAAGGTAAAACGTTCTAACTTTATAGTTACTTCAATAACGACTTCAAATTGTCTTGCAATGTATTCATTTTCTTTCAATTTGTCTTTCAATGTTGGAAAGTTAAAAAAGTCACATGAATCAGTAGCCTTTTGATAATTGTAATGGTATGTGTTAGAATCACCTGTGCATAATTTCTGTGGATCAAGTCTCCCATCATGCTTATAAATGATTCAGAAAAATCAGCGGTACAAGTTCCTTGTGGATCAGCCATTTTATCAACATTTTAATGAGCAACTGTAATCTTTCTTTGGAACCCCTCCTACCATCCCAGGGCACACTTTGAAAAATGTTGAAAACATGGTCTTCACAAAAAAAACATCCTCTTGCTTTATTTTGAAAAGCATACATAGATGTGTGATCCTCACCCCCCCCCCCACACACACACCTCCCCCCCCCCACACACACATTTTGAATGCTTGTGACAATGACAAAATAGTAAGGGACCCATTAAAGGGACAATGCAGTCACCCAAATTGACTTAGTACAGCTGGGTACCCTTATTCATGATTGGCTCTTTAAATCATGTGACAACAGTTTTGTAACTGGATTTTTAAATTTATGCAAAACAAACCCTTTATTTACCTTGAGAATACCATGTTAACTTTCAGAAACATTATGAAAGATTCTTGCAATACAGATAGGAAGAGATCTGTAACATTTCCTTTACCTGTCTACAGTTTGGTGCAACTGCATATTCCCTTTAATTATCTAAACCCGCATACCATGGAACATACTCTTTGGATGGATATAAGCTCCATAAAGGTGTTCATTAATACACAGGGTTAAAACTTCTTGCTAAGTCAGGGCCGTTTCATGGACAATGTACAAGTATGAAGGTCTACGAATGAAAGGGCAAATTACAGTCACCCCAATAAGAATAGGTGTACCCCCACCCCCACCCCACCCTTCCACCCTACTATAGGTATGTATGGTTCTTTCTTATTATGTGTCAATACTTTCATTACTGAATTGTCAATTCATTGGTTTTGTTGTATGAAGTAATGTTCTGAAAAATATTGTGAAGGATACTTGCAAAGGAAATATGAGAGAACTTGAAAGATTTGGCTCTGAAGTTTCAATGTAAGAATGGGGCCAATGGTTTATATGCCCCTTAATCTGTTTGAGACTTGTTCAAAGGAATGTCTGGTTTTTCCCCACTCAGAACTTGTTGCTTGGGCCTCATGGCTGAGTTAAGTCAAGATGCCTTGGTTTTTCCCCCTGGCAGGCCCCTTGTTCATCAGGGCCCTGTAACTTAAGCCTCCTCTGCCTTATAGCTTCTTCACTGGTCACTCCTGTGAGAGCCATCAAAGTAGGCACTGTACAGTTGTTCGTAGTGCTCACTCTTAAACACAGAGGGTATTGAGGAAGGTTCCAAACCACCTACCACACAAATGAAGAATTTACCAATGTTAATAAACATACTGTTACATACTAAGCAGCCTCTGTTACATCAATTTCATTCCATTCATGCAAAAAATATGCCAGGTAGTATTTTTTGGGTCTCGAACTGCACCTGTTTTTTTTTTTTTTTTTTTAGGTAGAAAAGTCTCCAGTCAAGTTTACCACACCCTTGGGTCAAAATTGGACCATAGAACTGCATGATAGATCCTCCCAGACCAATGCCTACAATATTTCATGTAACTCATTCCCATTTTGACATATCCATGAACTTTGTCAAAACACAGAGATGCCAGCTACTTTTAAGTGTCATTTCAAACCAGGTGTCAAGCGATATGACACAATATGATAACATAAAAAAAAATGTTAAACAATGTTTAAATTTAAACCTCTCACAGTAGGCATGATTTGGCACAACACAATTGAACTGAAAATTTTCAGTTTGAATTGCAAAGCCATATTTTCTGTGTGACGACAGTAGTTTTTGAAGGGCCTACTGAGTTCTAACCCACACATGACAAAAATGGAAGCAGTGACACTCAGTGTTCACCATTTGCACTTTGACAATAAACTGTGCTGTTAACTTTTTCAACGATTTTCACACCTTGAAGTAAAACAAGTTGGCATGTTAAGTTGTGTTTGTCATAAAGCCTACAACAAGTCACACAATATGAGCATGAATCAGTTTACAAATGCTACTGTTACATGGGGCTGTTCAAACTCAGGATTTGATCCAACAGTGACCTGAGCTCAGTCATCTGTGGAGAACCCTTGTAAGGGCCAAAGCCACCGTCACCATTACCCATCAATTACGACTGAGTTACCAAATATTTCTGATAGTTGTCTGATGAACAGCACTTTGTATCCCAGCAAAAATCAAAAGACTTTATTTTGTAAACAGAAGAACAGGTTCAGGTAATTGTATATGTGTAAGGACTGTTATGAATAGGAAACAGCAATGTATTGTGTTAAAGGGAAGTATTGATGTCCATGTAACCTGGTGACTGTTTGTATAACACACAACTGACTGTGGTATTTTAGTGTAGTAGAGAGACCTGTATCACAACACAGCTCAAAAAGTATCACTGGGGCTGCTTTTAATATAAAATGCGAAGACCAGTTAGGTACCATTAGGTAACAGTCAGCTATGCCAAAAAAGAATTACACAAGACAAAGGAATACAAAATTTAGTAGTTACCATATAAATACTTATACAGAAGAACCCGTACACATTGCAAAATATCACTTTTAAGGAAATACAAGATCAAATAATGATGAAGCCTTTCAAGTCTAAAACTAGTTTTCAACTGTAGAACCACTACTTTACTAGAATGCTCCTTAGAAATCAAGCAATTAGCAATATCTACTGGCCCAAAAATTCAAGGACATGGTCATCGCTGTGTGTCCCCTCCCCAACAGACAATGTTTTGGGACAAAATATATGCTCTTTTCAGACAAACATTCAAATTTTAGGTAAAAGCAGATTCCCTAATTGAAAGCAGTGCCATGTACGTACGCATTTAACAACACTAGAGATCACATCCCTGACATAGCAAGAAGCAGAGAAAGTGAGACAGGATATTATAACATCATCATTTAGTGTGTAATCCTACAAGGGCTGCCTATTTTTTCAACTTTTATGTCCTTTAAAAACCTCACGCAAGTTCATATTTACAACAATTGCATTAGGGCATGGTCTGTAATTTGTACAATGATATAAAGTCTTCAGCACTTCATTGAATAAGAAGCAAACCCCTCCTTCCCACACAACCTTTGGAGGGTGCCCTTTGAAGGGCGCCCTCCCTACCTACTGTGCTATTAGTTTACCAGGGTTTAGTTGCGGGTAAGTGGGGATTACATAGGTAAATAGGAGGTAAGAGAGGGGCGATGTAGATCTTCAATTCCACACTAATTTCTAAAAGCTATTTTGAGTTGCCATTCTGGTTCTATGCCTCATAATCCCCATTCAAAGATCTATTCTGTAAATCACCAAGTCAGGCAGCAGCCCTCAAGTCCATCATAAAATGCCATTGAGGTCAAATGTCCCCATAAAACTCCAACCACTCACTGACAGAGAATGGTAGTAAAGGTAGAAATGTTCTCATCCTTGTGGTCCCACCCATTTCTGAGGTCAATAACCCTTGTTAAAGGTTCCTCTTGTTCCTCTTCGGACTAGCTTGACATTCTTCTAGGTGCTCTCTCTCAACTTCAAGTCAGACACATTCGAGAGAGGTATCCTTCAACAAGTCTACTCATGTGTCACCAGGGATCAGATGTGACACAGGGGTTAAATAGAGGTGAGAGTAGCCACTGTTAATCATCCTGGCTTACTGATCAAAACAGAACACGGAAATACTATTCTACGTAGTAGCATTTAAGTAGAATATATTTAGTAACACTCCTTCAGTAGAATCATTAAGGGAAATTTCAAATTCGTTTTCTGATTTAAAAACATTTGAGCATGAAAACTTGTTTCTTTATTTTAAAGAGTTAAAGGAGACATAAGTGTCAGCTGATTCTCCAAAGGAAGAAATGGGGTGAAGATGGGATGGAGCTAGGGGTAATCTACCCTTCTTACTGACAATGTCACTGCACAGAAATCAACACCTTTGAAGAGCAATAAACAGTAGACACCAAAAAGGCAGGGGTGTTATACCACATATTGGGTATAGGCCTACCAGGTGTGGGGTATACCAGGGAGTTACCAGGACAACTCCATGTGCATACTACTCTACTGCACAGTCTCACAAAGCGCTTGACATAAAAGAAAGGTTAACACTGAGGGAACAACCTGACTTCTTCCCCATCATACTAACAGGCACAGCGGGGAGAGGTGCTTCCAGTGACGTCAACAAGTCTCAGAGAGTATCTAGTCCACCATACTGGCTGTCACATGTTCACTCACCCAGAGCTTTCGATGTGTGTGCATATATGCACACACAGCAGGACCCATTCAGTGAAAGCTTGATAAATTTGTGCACACCATGACTCTGGGTGGGTGAACACTTGACAGCCGTAGAACAAACAGAAGGGTGTGTGATGAGTTCTTGTTGGTGAAAAATCTGTATGCATACTGGTAAACTTAACATGAAAAGAATTGGCTTGGTCATGATGTGGACCAGTAAAACCTGAAAGTATGAACCTTTGTACTCGACTCACAGGCAAAAAAAGTGGGAAGGGGGGGGGGGAGCCTCAGTTCAAGGACAAAAACTCCTGATTTGTTCCCTCTGTAAAGAATGTCAAAAATATGCAGTAATTTTCTCCAAAAACTTTTCAATATGTTGCATCAAATAGCATCTAAGGAATAAGGACCCTCAAATATCCAAGAATTTTCCACAGCTTCCTACACCTATGACATATTAACTTTAATACAGATTTCATCCATACAGTATGAACTACTGTACATGGAATAATTATTAAAACTACTTGAATTTCAATTAAAATTCTGTTGATAACTCTTCTACCAGTTCAGCAGTAACACCAGAAAGTTATTTCGTACCCAGTTATGCTAAACCATGAATGGATTCTCTTACTCTTAAACACTGTTTACTGGTAAATGAATATATATGGTACTTCATAATTTCTCACTTTACCTGTGATACGCAATGTTTGCAATTTGCAACAATCACGAAACATGAATTTTTTTGAAGTTAAACCAGAGCGTTGCTGTGGCAACTCTCAAGTTCATATGACTTTTCAAACTTCTGTTAACACATCTGCTTATGCCCTTTAACCAAGAAAATTTATTGCTTGAAACCATAACCACACTGACAGCTGTTCACCCCAATATGAGGTCATCAACCAACCTCAGAGGCAGATGTTTGATTTGAACATCAATTCTGCAATGTAATGAACCCTCCGGAAGTTCCAATTTTTTTTATTAACATACAAACCTAGCTATAACAATTGCTCTGCTTCTCTTTTATTGGCTATGTCTCAATAAATGTGTTGTCTAAGACAACACAAGACAACTTGTCTTAACTAGATAATTTGCCATGAACCAACCAAGGTTTGTCTCTGTGAACATATTGTTGTCTTTGTACCTAGTTTAGGGGGCAGCATCACATTGCTACATGCATAACCAGCAATTACACCTCCTTCTTACACCCATCTCACCATAGGTTTTGAAATCCTGAGTACAGCAATTTTAACTAATGAAAATTCAAAGCTTAATGTTAACACCATTTATAACCCTTAAATAAGAGCCATCATACTTAGTTGTAACCTTTATGCCCAAGAATGTTAAGAGCACTTAAATTATACTTCAAAAGGTTGAGGAGTTCGCCCTCACATAGCTGACAAACACTGGGAATGACTTAAATTATCCTTGAAAAGGTTGAGGAGTTCGCCCCCACATACTTGAGGGACACTAGGAGTGACACTTCCATTAAAAGTAACTATTTGTTTGCACTGACCAACAAATCTGATGACATCATCACCACAATACAAACATTCTATTACATCATCATGTCCATAAGCTCCACAAGTATCACCACATCCGTTTTTGTCCTGGAGGAAATGACTTGAGTCTAAAGTCTTGATTTCTCACAATGTTTGTTTCCATAGTAAAGGGTCATTATACTAGAAGTGTGGATCCTAAACTCCCCATGAAGATAATCAAAAATGGATGACCTTTCCAGGAACATTTTTTTTAAACATGTAATTTACCCAATTACTAAATGAGAAGATCACCCTTTTAGTTCAATGACTTCTCCTTAAGTGTAAGTTTCACATCTTCAACACACCATTAAGATCATCCTGTGCTAACACTATAATCATTTCGTCAATAACACCAACCAGGGGTTGGTACTACTGTCCCATTCTCCAGATAAACTGATGTCCAAAGGCATTACAACTTTATTGTTTTGAAAAGGATGGCTAGAAATGATCAATTCCATGGCTCTGAAATACCAAACCTAGATAGGTTAATGCATGAACCTTGTTTGACAAGATCAATACAAGTACAAAGGGTTGTTATAGATCCTCCAGTCCTCTTTTTCATCAAGAAGATCCTTAGGTATAATCTTCTTTTCAAAATGAAAGGGATTTAGTGTACACACTTTGTATGGACCTTCCAATAAGTGTGTAAAGGGAGTTGAAGTTCATACAACTCACAGACCAATCCCCCTGTTTATGTCACTTTCTTAACTTGGGAGTCACACAGACAATTAAAAGTCAATTAAGTTGAACTGCCTGTACATGAGGCAGAGGGCTGGGGATGGGGTGCAGCTTCAGCCCCTCCCCCCCCCCATTTGGACAGGAAATTTGCCAATTATACGCAATTTCCGGGCAAACATGCATTAAATTTTTCAAGCACAAATGCTGCAGCACCCCAAATGGAAGTAGTCCCGTACGCTTATATTATGTGATTGTACATATGCGTTTTTAAGGACATAGCATGGATGGCGTTTTCAGCACCGACTTAAAATCTCCCCTTCCCCTTTCCATCAAAATGGGATTTCTATCACTTTCTCTTCATAGTACTACGACACTGAGCTAGCCTTCCATGACATTTAGAGATATTCAAGTCAGTGAAGAGGTTCATGAATGGAAACTTCATAGAGACCAGTGACCTTTATACACTGAACTAGACTCATTTTTACTGCACCTGAGATTTGGACCTCAAAGACAGACCAGCAACCAATATAACTCTTAGAACCCTAAGTGCAAAATTAACCAAGGACCTATGCCACTATTGGGATTCCAAGCGTAAGGTTGGTCCAGGGACCTAAATCATTATTGCAATCTTCAGTGATCTTTGCTATCTTGGCCCTTCTTCTTTACTTGATAAATCGGGTCTGAGACAAAGATTTTCCACCCCACACACTTTATTTTACAACTATGCTTTATCACATGGCTCCATATTACTTTGCATGGCAAACAAGTCCTTTTGTTTAGGACTCCTACCTCCCGTCAGCTTTCACTAATTCAACATTTGACTTCAGCTCAATTGCTCCCCACCAAAATACTTTCTGCAATTTCTTCCAAATTGAATCAGGCTTCCCAAAACCCAATGGCACCAGCTGTCTGGCTAGAAGGATCTGTACCACATAAAACACACAAAACTAAGGGACCTAATCCGTCTAAAACACTCATTATATAAACCCTGATACTTTGAACAAATAGCTGAGAAGTTTTTTCCCATTGCCTTTTATTGTTGTTTAAGTTCACATACATTTCAAAGGCCATTTTCAGGTAGCTGTTGTTCTATGGAGTTATTATGGCACTGCTTTGGGTAGTGCCTCTAAACATTTTACTCAAAACCCAAAGTTTATTGGGTGTCGATCATTCCTTCAGAACAAGTAATAGCTACTGAATGAAAGGAGATGACTTGAGGCAATCTACCAAAGGACTAAACATGTACCAGCTTTGACATTCCACAGACAATGGCACAAATAACAGATGCTAGTAAATAACTTGAGATTTAAGTGATAAAGCTGCCTTAAATAATAAAGGTAGTTCTACAGAGAGCTCAGGAAAGGGTTGAAGGGAAACACAGCATAGATAAATTCAGCCAGATGGGGCCCCTGGAACAGATCTTTCTTTTGTACTGACTTTACCTACAAGCTTCAGAATTTTACCCATACATCTGTCTTTGGGAAGAATTTCTGAAGGGAAATTTCATCTGCAACATACCTTCTGTAAAGCAGTGGCAGTATATTGATATGTATTGGCTATGTGTAATATGTATAATACACCTTATAATTGGTATCTACTTTGCAACAATATCACATAGAAAACATATTATAGACAAGATCGACATTATACCATACCGAATACGGATACTACTAAAATATCAATATTGTACACAAATATTGATATTCATCAACACTGATCTATCACTTATGACAGGTACAAGCATTCCAAACCAATAAGTACTGGAGGTATCAATATTCTCAAGTTTCAAACGAAGCTCAGTGTTGATATTTTTATTCAATTCCTGTTTTGAGAGGAGAAATTCTCACTAAGTGAACTGTTAAGAAATGTTGACGTTATATTTTCGTTTTTTTTTTTTTTTTTAATTTTTTAATTTTTTAAAAGTTTTTGATTTTCGGGGGGAGGGGGGGGGCCAAATCCTCCCCCCCTCCGGAAGCCCATGGACATGTAGTAAGCCTACCAACAGGAACAGGAAGATATTACTGGAAGAGTTTAATACATCATGTACACAAATCATTGCATGGTGTGTCAATTCGAAGTTACCAACTGTCAATGAAGCATATGTGGAGGATAACAAAATTATGTATAATATCGATATTATTGATATTTTATCACCGATATATCAATATTTCATGTTGCAACATCGCTAAGTACTGCTAAATACCTTCCATTACTTTACAGGTTCTTCGTAGTACAAAATGAACCATATGCTGTCCTCAATTTTCAGGGGTTGTACATTCATTTCTTTTACATATGTCATCCTTTACAATGCTTGTTCTGTTTCTTCTTGTCCACAGATCCGCAGGGGAGTTTATGACAATGAAGTTCATTCATGAACTTTGTTACTGTAGGTGTGAAGATGAGGTGAACAAATGTCTGTTTTACAAATTATCCCAGCAAAAACAAACTTGAAAATGATTAACATTGAAGCACTGCTGTAATAACACCTTGACAGATGTACTTTGACCATTTCTTTAAGTTCAGTTTGGAGAGCATTGTTCTAAACAGGGAGTTGTTAGAGACTCCCTGTTCTAAACAAGCATAAGGCTTCCTGTCCTGATCATGATATCTTCTCAAGTCTCAAGGACCCTGAAAGACAGTCAAAGAATCTGGCAAACCAACATAACCACAAAATGAGGTACCTGGTTGATGACATCAGAAATAAGTGGTCTTTGTGGTGACACTACCTGTAATCTTTCACAGTCAAAAGTAAATTTATCTTGTTGATTGCATGGGTCACTGGGTATCACTAATGCACAAGTAAAATATATGGTAGACCAAAATCTTTTAAGAGTTCTTCCCCAGTTCTAGAGTTGCAGGTATTGGCCAGAGGCTAAACAGAAATTTCTTCTAAAAAAGAAGGGATTGTGCAGCAGCACCAGGGTTCTGAGAATAGGGTAGAATGGGGAGGGAGCCAAACAAGAGAAATTACTTGGGGACAATAGCATATCTGCAAGAATTTTTTGTATGGGGTGAGAAACTGAGAGGCAGGGAGAGGGTAGACTTTGCAAATTCTTTCTTTCAAGTAGCAAATTAGGTAAATTTTAAAAATTCTGCAAATTATGTTTTTGCCATAATTTGTAAGAGGAGTGGTACAGGTGTTTCTCCTTGGCAAACTCCTCAATGCAGTTGAATTGTTTAAAACACACACCTTCCCAAGGTAGCATAAATTTGCTATGCTAAAGTGCTACTAAGCAGGTCTGTAGTACTTGAAAAGTGGCTTTTTACTTATTCCTCAATAATGCACTTATCAATTGAATGGCGCGCCCCACCACCCCCGAACATGGTCATGTCATTGCCCACAACTTCATTGACAACACAAGTACATTTATGTATCTCCTCAGTCAAGTCTGTGACTGACACCCTTCTCAGTCACCCAAATTGATTTACAATTTTGACAGACATGTAAGTAAACCAGACTGACAGGACAAAAGTTGTGACTATATGTGAAGCAATGATGAAGGTGGGCATCTTGCACCATGGGCAACAAACAAATGACCAACAATGACTCACTCCTTGGTCAGTAAACTGACATTTGAGATAACATGACTGAACTGTCTGTCACTCTGGTGACTGACAATATTGGCACACTGACCGACATTTGAGTCACATCATTGGTCAATGACCCACATTTGACTCACCATACCCCGGGGTAGTGAATAACATGTTAATAGTGTAGGCATCCATCCTCTGTATGATGCACCGTACAAATCTTTACAAAGGGTTTGCCAATGTCCATTATGTGTTGTGAACATTCACAACCACTTATACATCCCTAATTTATAAAAGCAATGTACTTTGGCACATAAGTAAGGCAGGGAAGGGCTAGGGGACAGGGGGCTGCAGCCATCTCTTCAGAAAAGAAAATTTGGCATATATACATTTTTGGAAAAACACATTTAAATCTCCAGAAAAAATGACATATCCCCACCCCTTCCCCCACAAGTTGAAGTAGTCCAAAAAGCATTTTGCAGAACATAGACCCCCTGCAGAACACTTTTTATGTGACCACTCCTTGACCATGATTCACCTTTTAACACACTCAGGGAAAAAGGGTGCACCAACATTGCTGGTCCTCCCCCCTCCCCACCCCACCCGCACACTTTTGTGTGTGTTTCATGATACACCTAAGCTGACCGTTGATACATCCAGTATGTGTCACATATTCCAATCAACATTCTGCAGCCTTGACACACCCTTCTCTGGGGTCATAGGGTACATGGTGCATACCATACTATTCCTGACATGTGCATAACTTGACAAGCCATCCACAATCCCAACTTAAACTATGGCGCTATCACTATGATGCTATTATGGACTCCACATGGCTTAAGCCTTAAACCAACTTTCTATTCTATCTGGATGCAACCTCAAAAACCAAACTGTATTAAGCTGAAAAACAAACTTAAAACTAGATCATGCTGGCCTATACAGTGGAAATCTGAGCAGACTTTCTCATACTGAAATAATCCTATTTACATTTTACATGTAGGTAGGCCAGGATAGTATGGAATACATACCATACAAGAAGATAAACAGTTAACCATACAATTTTCACATTTTCAACATTTTTTGAAAGACAAACTAATGGTGTAGCTAAGCCCCATTGATATCATCCCTGTGCCCACCGGGTATCAGACCGTGGAACCATGTTTTTTTACACCATTGATACTTAGCTCTCATCCAAAAATATACAAAATTTTATCATTTGAATTCAACTTTTCACAATTACATACATGTCCTACTTTCTTGAGACTGAGGCTATTGAAAAAGGTTTCTTCAAAGACATTACTTTGCAAGTTAAGCCAAGTATTGCTCCTACAAACAGTTACAATATAATACATTTACATGTCTCAAGGAGGTCTCTTCAAAAGCTTCAAGCATGGAGCTACAGTACAAAAGGCTAACCAAGCTAGAGATTTGCCCTATTATGCAAAATTGAAAGGAGAGTTCTCAATCATCATCTTAAGTCTACAAAGATGAACAGATTTCTCCAAAGAACTCAGCTATTTAACTTCTTTTGTAGAAAAGAAGGTTAATCTTTTCATTCTTAAATGGATAACTGTAAAAGAATTTAAAGCAAGTTTCTACTGAAGAATGTACCAAAAATAGACACTGAACAAAATGGGAAATAAATGACAAAAAAAAAAAAGAAAGAAATGCAGTTTTCCTGAAGGTATAAATGAAAGTTCACTAGTCACAATCACAATAACAGTACCCCAATGTTAAATTTTCAGGGCTGCTAAATATTTGTCTTTAAGTTAATCTGAAAGTTTGTGTTGGCATATTGGATTTCAGACCGTCAGGGGTTTAAATATCAGAGAATATGGGCATGAAAGGTTGTAAGATGGTTCAAAAGTTACTGAGAGCACATCAGTGGAATAGAAGACAGGGTTGTAGGTTTGGCATTTGAAATGTCAAAACACAATAAATTTGGCACTGTTAACCTTTTCTTAGCTTGGAACATACAGTATTTAAACTCATGAAAAGAGGAGACAAGCAAAAGCAAACCAAACCACAATATTGCCAAAACCGTCAGGCAAATTAATCCTGAGCCATCCTAACCCTCTCCCCCCTCCCCTCCCCCAGAAAAATGAATTTTGCATGTATACCATTCATGGAGGAGACTCTCATGGGAAATTAATATCATGTTACGAGGAAGCCTAACTTCAATGCTCACCCTAGCTTACACCAATTAAAGAACCCAATAAAAATTTAAATATTTTCACAGGAGCCCTCTTTCAAAATATGTTTTGGCAAAAATTCATTCCCTTAAAAATTTTTACAGGGGCCATGTAGGATCCATGGAAGAATTTTTAATGGATCTGTTGATAATTATTTTGGAAAGGCACCTTGCATAGCATTTGCTATTTTTTCACTTTGTCACTACCTTTCTGAGGCAATTTTGGGTCAAATCTTCAGAAGTCTCTGTTTATTATTTTACTGTATAGTCGCTACATTTTAATACTTAAAAAGGCCATGACAGAGTTTAGTTTAAAACACACATGAACTTTCTGTGGCTTCTTTCTCCTACATAAAGTGCTGCATATATGAACCCAACTATGATTTTGCCCTCCAGACATAATTAACTTCACAGTCACTGCACATCCTTCCAAAGCTTGTAGTTAAGTCATCTCAACCCTTCTAATCATCTTGCCAATATCTGACGGGGTACTCGTGAGAAAGTAGAACTCTGTCTTCACAATTATCTTAAAAGTAACTCAACCTGTTGAAAATATGAATCACACAGTCCAGTTATCTCAACTGTTTTTCTTAAAAGACAGAAAACATTTTCAAAAGCCCAATTAATTTTGAGGCACCCTGCACCAAAAACATTGAGGGCCTTTTGTCTTTATTATAAAACTTTAAAGTGCATGTCAAAATGAGAATCCATGATTTATGAAAAGAAAATATTTTCAAGTAATTCTGACATTGAGCATTCCAGAAATAACAAATTCGTGTTTGAGCATGGTTATTGTTCTTTTTTGAGCATGGTTAACGAATAGATCTAGCTGATGTAAGACTACAAAAACATAATATACAATGAACTATTGACTTTGGACAATTTCAGGAAATTTTCGCTTCCTAACAAGGCAGTTTGAGAATGAATTTCAATGAAAAGCCAAATCTGATTAAATAAATATTTTAAGAAGACAGCCTTTCAAATTTGCCTGGTCTTTCTCACCCTTTTCTACTACACGCTGCTTATAACAAGCTCTGACAATTGGAAACTTTAAAAGGCTACCAAATAATCATCCCAACTTTAGCTTACAAACTCAGATATCCTTAATCTTGAGGGGGGAGGATAGTTTCACTCTTGTGACAATTTTTGTTAATAAAGTGTTTTAATTTAAGAAATGAAACTGCTTGTTTTCCTTGCAGTATGCAATAAAATGTAATGTGAAATATCATGGAAGATACCATACTTGTGAGGGAAAGGGAAGGAGGCCTAAGGATATATCCATTTTTGTCATGCTTTCAAAAAATGCAAAACATACATGGAGGGAGGGGTCAAAGACCCATGCATGCATTAAAAACGGCAATAAATGATGGATTTTTGCCAAAAATCATCCTTTTTTACATTTTTCAAATAACACTTTGGGAGAAAAGGAAGGATGGGGGTGGGGGGTGGGGGGTGGGAGGAGATCCAAAGAAAGAGTATATTTTGCACTCTTGTGACTGTGAAGATGAAGAAAAAAGTGGAAAAGCCAGCTTCAAGTCCAATGCTTCATATAAGGTTGGGAGACTGCATATATGACCTTCAGGGCCACGAGGAAAGTTACTACTTGCTTTTTCTTTCTTTTTTTTTTTGGAGGTTTATTCTGAACTGAAATATTTGTTGAAAAACTGGTGAACTCTAATAAGAGATCCTACATCAAGTACTTAATATTTGTCCTCTAGATATCTCCACTCACTCCTACTGTACTTTCTTCAACACTTTCAATTGCTTTTAAAATCTTACGTTCATATCACTGCTTGCCTCAATCTTATATTTCTTTACTACTGTACTTAAATTTACAGATAATTACTGAAACTGCATATTACAACCATATGAACACCTGGCAAATCTCCAAACTCACTGATTCGGGAGTCGAAAAGTAATTCTGACACTTACCTCCTATTTACACACGTACTGTACTTTGTGTACACATTATGTGCTCATACCTCCTGAGCTGACAAAAAGGTAGGAATGACTATAAAGTGCAACATCTTCTACAGAAGTTATGTATGACATTACCCACTATACTAACACTGCTTTGCCTGATGGTTATTGTAGGCAATTAAAGGAGAATACATTTAAATCCAATGTGTTAAAGCAGGAGAGAAACACTGTGGACAAAGCACCTTTGAAGACCAGCATATAATAGTTCTGAAAATGTTTGGGAAAATGTTCGGGGAAATGTTCTTGAAAATTTTAAAAGGAGAAAATTTTCTTACCTTCATATGCTATGACCTTTGTTCTTATCTTGTTACAAGAATGTTCTTCGTTATGCATCATGCCTGCTAATCCTGTTGGAATATGTAACACTGCCACCATCCACATGACAACCAAAAATAAACTGCTGAAGGATTCCATGGTACAAAGCTTTAAAAATTATGGGCGATATGACAAAACAACTTCGTTCACTGTCCCATTTCAGGAAAAAGGTTTTCTTCAAGTTCTCCTGAAAATAAAGAAAAAATGGAAACATGAAGTAATTCATGTCAATTGATATAAACCATATACGAAATCCCCTACCAGATGATGATCCCACCCCCTCCCCCCTCTGACAAAGTGAAGAACAAAGTCCGAAAGCATACGTACACGATCCTTCTGCTTTCTATTCCCAGGTATAGATCAATTGATGTCCCAGAATGGCTACTCTTGTAGGAAAGAAACAGTTTAATCCATATGGCACCACTGTGAATTTTGCACCCTTAGTTTACAAACAGTAAAGAGGCTCCTTGGGACAAAGCGTAGCTCTCTAAAACTAAAATTTCTCCCACATATAATTCTTAAAAATGCTAAATATACTGAGCCCTAAAATTATTTTACTACATCCCCTGGAGCTGAAGCTTAATCATTACCATTTACCCTTCATCCACTGATGACCAGTCTATGAATAAACTAAGATGGACTTTCATGTACCCAGTGATTCAGAATTGAATGCACAGGGGGAATTGCCATCCTTTCTTTCTAAACTTTTATCACCAACTTTGAAATTTATTTATGGACTTACAGAAACAGGCCGACTTGAAGAATCCATTAAACTAGAGCCATCTGCAGACTTCTTGACTATATTCACAAATCAGTGGCATGGAGAGTAAATGCCAGCTTTTATTTAATGATGGGAATAAAGATCCATTTTAAGAGGAACCATCCATTACAAATGTAGGTCATTTGATGCAACTGCCTGGTTTGAGTCAAAACCCAGACAGAAAAGTTATCTGGCATTTTAGTAGCCTTCACATATGGCCATGTGGTATCTTCCTGAATCAGTGAGAGGTTTATGAAGATGTAATCAGATTAAACAAATGATCTCTGCTCAGCATGGTGGCTGTATGTTAGCACTGATGTTAAACATCAGTGCTAACAGTGCAATATTAGAACAGGGACTGGGGAGGGGTGAGGGTGGCAGGGCAACGTAGTCTCCCAATACTACTCAGTTTGCAGGTTTTGTTGTCTTAAACTCCCCAGATTACATGAGGAAGAGTCAAAACTCAGGCTATGAATGGTTCAGTAACCCAGTGACCCTCTCCCACCCCCTCCCCCCATCTTGTAAACTTCCAACCACCGACCAACATCATATGAGGACTTGTGCCTTCTGGCAGTAGTTATTGTGGTAAATCATTCCTGGTGGAAGGTATGGGAGAAGGGGACTACAGTAATATGTATCCATAATTGCACCACCTGTCTACCCACCAAAATAACACTGCTAGATAATTGCAGGTGAAGGTCTGTATGTTTGATAGTGTTGTACTGATATTGCAAGTAGCCGATGTAACCGACACCAATATTTCAGTTATCAATATTGGCCGATGCCGATCTGATACCGGTATTCGGGAAATAAGCATTCGGCAACTAAACTCAGGCTATGGGACACCACAATGAAGTGTGGTTTCATCTTGATGGAAGTATAACATAAGAACTTGCATTCAAAAGTACTCAAATAGTGTCCTATTTTCATGACATATGGGACAGTTAGTATCAGTTAGGTAAAATCTGCATTTATGGTAAATTTTACCGATACCAATATACTGTAGGATGAAAATGGGGAATATTGGCCGATACCAATGGTGAATACCAATTATCATTTCAACACTAATGTTTGGTGCATAATCCAGATTTTGTAACTTCTAAACAATTCAATTCTTCACCTCCACCTTTACTGGAGTGCCCTACATTTCTTGAATCAATGTTTACTCTTTGTACTTGCCAGTCTACTGAAATTAACCTTTCCGAACAGGGTGCCATAAATCTACAATTACTTTTGATAGCTAAGTTACATATTCAGTATGCACACAAAAAAACTAGATACAACTGCAGTCCACTGGTAATCAATCCATAGTCGACCAGTTAATGACAATCACAGTCCACTGGTGGGGCATCCAGCCCAGGGCATAGCTTGAAGGGGGCATTGCTCCCTCCATTCATGGAGTTAAAAGTTAGATCCTCTATTCTCTCTCCCCTCTCCCCCAACCCAATAAGATGACTTATAATTTAATTGTTCCAATAAATGTACAGTTTCTACTGTTAACTTCAGCCCTGCATAAACATGACCCTTCCCCACTCTTTTCCCCAAAATGATAGTGTCTGGCTATGCCAAGAGGAATCCTGCCAAAATATTCTTATGGGGTAAAATATGTTACAGGCTACAGCAACACTATATTATTTTGTTCTTAACAAATTTCTAGAGGGAAAAAATTTTAAGGAAGATAACCCCTGGCCCCCTCTTGGCTATGGGCCTGGTCCATGGTCCACGTATGTCGGTTTCTAGTCTTGGTATTTCATCTCTAGCAAATGAGTCTTCGGCAATGAATGCAGAATGTTGCAAACTTTCACTAAATATGAGAAATAATAACCTTTCCTATCAAAGGCTTGAAAGTATCAGTGACCTGCCTGCAAGGATGCGATGCTGAGTAGTAATCCAGTGAACTGTGGCAAACAGAAGCACATTCACCCGCAAGATAATGTGTTTTCATGAACAGGAAGTCAGCGAACAAATCTTGATTACGTTCGGCAACCTGTCATTACCATCAAAACGTTACCTTCGAATGCTTCATTAGGGACAGAGGAAATTTCTGCTTCCTTCAAGACCTCAAAGGTGATAGCGTGAATAATATGTTACACCCATTAGTTTCATCAAACACTCACTGATTTCCAATTACAGGTAATTAAAGCATGGGTACATGTTAATCTAAGTTGTTTCATGTATCCCGAACTGATAATGAGAATATTCAGTCTAAAAAAAAAGGGAGTGGGAAACTTTGGAGCTGGTGGGTGCAACAACAGTTCATGTACAAGATATTAAAGGACAAGAGAAGTGTCAACATACACCCCCCCCCTCCCTCCCCCAGCACAAATGTAGAAACCTAAAGTCACCTCATTGTGGAGCAAGTAGGCTATCCTATGATAAATTTATACTAATTTAAAAATACCCTGAAAGGAATGTACACTACCAAACTCATAATACATTGAATGAATTTGATCTATAATTAGAAAATGATATACTGTAAGGGCTACATCAAGTGACCACGAGTGGACATGGTACGGTTACCAATCTCTCCCTCCCAACCACAACTCCTGGCCAAGATTAGACTGGGGACTCCACTTTCCTTGGAGTCACCAACTCCTAAGAGAAATTTCAGTCATTTTCAAACCCAAACATGCACGAAAATCAAATTCATAGGTGTACTAAAAGATTTGTACTTGGGGTTTCTTCTGGTTTCATAAATAGGCCAAAAGTTGCGTATTACACCATCTGGTGGTAAGTGAGAAGAGGACTGGGAGGGCCGTCCTCTTCTAGAAGACGCCCTCTATCCACTGTGCTATTAGTTTACCAGGGTGTAGTTGCGGGTAGGTGGGGATTACATATGTAAATAGGAGGTAAGAGAGGGGCGATGTATATTGTTGTAACAAAAGTGTATCTTTTGTCTAATTCTTCCTCTGAAGACTTACTATTTTCCCTACATATGACAGCTATAATTCTCTCTGACATGAGCCATTTCACACCTAGGCCATTGAAAAGCACACAGTATAGGCCTATAGAGGGATTTCATGTGACGTCATGCGAGTCAGATTCCCAGGCACTGAAGGGCAAAACACACACGCAGTAAGTGTATTTACAGCGCACGCACATGGCATAACCAAAGTGACACAATGGACGTGTGCCCTTCAAAACCAAAGACACACAATCTTGCCGTTCAAAACCAAAGAGACATGCAAACCTGTAAACGTTGGTGAAACTCCTCTATTGGTGTATTAATACTCACAAATACATTAGTAATCAATGGTCATTAGCTCCTGTTCCTTACGCGCCATTGGCAGTTATACAGTAACATCACAGTAGGATTTGTGACTTCTTTCAAAGAATTAAAGCCACAGGTACTGACTCAAAAAATATTAAGAGTTACGTGGGCCTAATCTCAAGCAGAGGCCTGGCTAGCAGACAGCCTCAGCAAAACAGCTCGCCAAGTCGCCACTGGTGGGTAATATTTCGTTCATTGTGACCTTCATTTACACTAGGTTATACTGGATTTTTTATGCTGCTCACCAAATGGCGACTTGGTTTGGAAACTTTGTTGAGGGAGAGGTCTACTGGCAAACTGCCTGTAGCCCATTCCATAAAGCTCAAATGCCCACACTTGACCCAAGCTTACGGTAGACCTACAGAGATTAAATTGAGATATCTACTTAGACACTGCTTTGTGATTCTCTCTCTTGTTCGTGTATTACCAGGTTTTCCACATCACTTCCCCAAACCTTGACAACCTTTTAGTAAATTTCGTATGACCCTGGAACATTCACAGTGTGATCAAAGTTACTCAAGTGAATATTTTACATGTAATCTAAAGGGAAATGGTATGGCAATTATAAAGTAAGTTTCAATTACTTGGAAAGATTTGCAAGATTACATTTCAGATGATTTTGATCTAAAATGTGACAAGAAAACAAGACTTTTCTAATGTATCGTAAAACAGCAGTTCAATACAAAATCATAAATGCCCCTTGATTTGTAGACTCCATGACAGTATTATACCAATACTGCAAGTAGTAGATATAAAACAATACCAATTTCAATTCTCCATTCTGACATACAAAAAAATCCCAATTTCTCTGATATTGCTACACTTTCCCAGGGAGGAGCTCCCAAAAATTCCCATATTTCCCACTTATTTTAACAATGATATACAATGTTTCAGTTTATGATACCATGTGAGGAATTCTCTTACTGTTCATGAAAAATCACATTTGCAGTTCTAGAAACAAAATGTCATCTGAAAGACTGATGTGATGCATGGTCACTTTGTCATACTAATAGCAATAACAGTAAATTATTCAATACTCATGAAGCACTTAAATCATTCACACTTCAAAAAGACTATTGAAGAGATGGAGTCTAAGTTCTTTGTATCCTGGAAGTGAATTGCAATAACATAAATCTTCTGGCATAAGGTTCCATAATCTAGAGCTCATCATCCTGGAAAAAGTATGAGTACTGTAGCCTGTGGTAATGTAAAGGCCAGTTTATGCTTCCAAATTTTCACATGCTATAAATCTATCAGAACCTTATATGGTCATCCTTTGCTCTTCCTGGACAATCCGGGACATACCTTGGAGTTGAACGGTGTTTCAACTTTCATAGCTTTGTAGCGCTGTACTGAAGTAAGAATGGACCTGAAATGAGGCTCAACTGGAAGACAGGCACAATGAGTGAGAAGCACTGACCTTGAATGGGGGAGTATGGAATGATGAGTAAGTTGGGATAGCTGCATATGGCCTGTACCACTCTGCAAAGCAGACAACAGATGAACCAGCAATTTGTATTGTAGTGGAAGTTCAGGTCCATGAGTACACAGATGGGTCAGGCTTGGGCAGGTTACCAGACCCTACTTCAGCGTCGGCACTAGTGCCTGGGAGTCAAGCAATGACTCCACTTCCCTGGACCCTCAACACCTGGGAAATTTTCAATATTGCTTAAAGTATGAACAAATATTGTAGTTTGCAATTTGCATGTGTGTTGTTTTGCAAGTTTTCATGAACTATTGTACCAAAACTGACTATTTGATTTTTTGCTGTATATGCAAATTTCAAGATTTCTCTTCAGTTGACTACTCCAACTTCATAAACTGGCAGTTGGGTACCTCATCCCTTAAGAAGCCTATACTGTACGCCAAGTTGGTGCGTGTATATTGGTAAGCTAGTAATCGACAATGTCGAGTTGCCGAGGTACACATTCTAATGTCAGTTGTGAAGTCATCTCAGGAGTCGCAGGGCAACCGGTGCATGACTCCAAAACTACCGGAGTCACATAAGTCCAATATGGGCACTGGGACATGGGTACTGGTTGCCATAATATGGGTACTGGTCAGTGGTTACCACAACATGGGTACAGGTGCAGGTGAGAGGTTATAAGTACAGGTCCAAACCAGGCCTCGACAAAACAGTTCACTAACTGGCCATTTGGTGAGAAACATTTCACTTGTGGCAACCTTCAATTACACTCGCAGCTTGTGGATTCTTATTGCTGCTTGCCAAATGGTGAGTTGGTTTGGAAATCTATGTCCAGGCCAAACAAACTCATTTACCATTTACATATAGCCTACACCTTCACGTTGAACTGGTAGGCCTACACTTTACAGTATGTGTGCAGTGTCAAAATCAGTGAGTTCCTTCCTCTGTGCAAGTGTTTTCTTTTCTTCTCTTTTCTCTATCACAGGAAACAAGGAGATCCTTGGAATGTCACTTAATTATCAACTTGAAAGGAACTTCTCACACTACTCATCACCTTCCTTGAAGCAACTTATACAGATCGACGGGAATGAATTTATAATTTTGTTGCAGTTCTAGCATTAAGCTGAAAAATACACAATACTGAGCATGTCAACTATGTATGAAGAGCTTTGCTAGGATTTTTTGCTTACAGCTGTTTTTCTATGGGAGCTACGGTAGACCATCACGGGGAGGGGAAACCTCTCTTAGCAAAATTTTTTTTTGTGTAAGGTGGATTTCATGCAAAATGGTGCCATCTGTGGCAAAGCTCGACGAAAAATAGATTTTAATTAACACGGGCAATCATAAAAACCAAATATTTATGAAAAATATCAAGGGGTTGAAACCTATCTTAAGGGGGTTAGTTAGGCCGGCTGGCCCATCATGGGGGGGAAAAACCTGTTTATAAGTAAATACTGTTTGGCTTATGAAGTCATGTAGCATGAAACTGACACACACAACTGAACTTACAAAGTAGGCTGTATAAAACCAGGTGAAACCATGGATACTATTTTACTTCTGGATAGGCTTAGGTTTTATGCAGGCAAGTTAGACTTCGGTGAATTATCAGGTAATGTACCATAAACTAAACGATTATACCTACTTGAACCATGAAATACCCTTTGGAAGGGTTATCAGCTACATGACTGAACACACACACTTGAAACCATCATGTTTACCTATAGATACAGATACCAGTGAGTTGCCACAGGGGACAACTCCATATTCATAAGGTTTTTTAGTCATAGGAGTCCCTGTTCATAAGGTCCTGTAGCCATAAGGGTCATTTATCATGAGGTTTGTTTCTCATAATAAAAGGGGTTTGCTATTCATAAGGTTCAGTATTCATAATAGAAAAAACGGTTCATTATTCATAATAGAAAAATGGGTTTGTTATTCATCATGGCAAAAAAGGTTTGATATTCATAATGGGAGAAATGAATAACAATCCTTATGAAAAACGACCCTTATAACTAAAAAACATTTTGAATAGTGGATAGACCCCTTGCCACATGGACTCCCTGCATACACCAAGGCACAACTGCTACTGAAGGTACTGTGCAAGGTGGCTAGTTGCAGCCTTTAGCAGCTCACAAAGGGGTTGGCTCGAATGGCAACTACTAGCTTTCAACTGATTCTTGGAAGAACTGGTCAGTATGGGTACTGACAGTACAAACAATATTAATGATAGCTACATTTAATTCCGTATCTGTAATCATTAATGTCCCACTCAAAGCTTTAAATTTAACTTTAAGTAGGCATAAAAAATGTTAACGAGCAAAAACTGCCTTGGACTGCTTCAAAATCACACTCCGAAATATGTGAGCAAGGAGAAGTTAACAAGCAACCTAGTTTCACATTCAGACAGCTGCAATCAGCTATAAAGCTAGTCAAAGACTATCCAAATCTCGTTAAAAACAAATTACAACATATCAGACAAGAAAGCACCTGCTACTTTGTAAGACAAATCACACTGGGAAGTGCTGTGCTACAAAATGGCTGAACTACTTTACGAGTTAGAGGAAAGCTAGAAGTTTAACAGGTGGGCTATCTATTCTTTCCAAGCAAAGTAAATTTCCTTTATCTGAAATTTAATTCACACTTGATCGACTTCTTCTCAAGGCAAAGATATCTTATACGCTTATGCTTGACATAACTGCTGAGCAAGCTTCAATGATCAATTTGCATGTTAAAATTTTTCCTTAATGCAAATTGATGCCAAAATCAGCTCAAAGCTTATCGTAATTACATACCACAAGGACTGTAGCTGATGCATTGGAAGCCCAAAAAATGGTTAATTTATACAGCATGGAAACAATCATTATACCTGAATAAACTAATTTATCAGGGTACAGGAGAGAATTTCATTGATAAGCTTGAATTATTGAAACCAATCTCAAGCTGCTTAAGGCAACCAGTATTCCCCTCTACTCCAAGGCTCTACTTTCCGCAATCCCAATAAATGAGAAACCTTGACATTTGAAAATTTATCAGTAAATAATTCTTCAGTATTAGGGTCTTGTAGGGCATATTTCATCATAAAAGTTACCAAAATGAAGAAAATTTTCACTTGTCTTGGTTGATAAGCATTTTGAATTTTTGACTACCGGAGAACATCTAAATTTAGACGAAGGTGCAGTAAACCTGTACAGTAAATATATTGTGTTCTGCAGTTTCTTTTACAGGAGCCAAGGATTTCAATTATAAATGCCACTGTTGAAGGGTACAGTCTGTCCCTCACATCAAAATTACCAAAAAAAATGTAATTTTTGCATTAATTTTTAACGTTCTCCCCTACTATCACCTTTACCTTGCCAACAACAATAATACTGTCTACTAAAGCAAAAATAAGTGACAAAGGAAACCTTTTATAATGTATTAAAATAACAATTTGGTCCTTTTTTTTATCTACCCATGTGTGTATTCATGAAAAAGATAATGCCATTTTTATTCATGTTTACAAACAGGGGGATAGGGGGGAAAAAGAAGTTTCCAGCATTTTTTGTCAACAACCAGTCTCCTATTACAACAGTTTGACAGATCTGGTTTTCTGGAACAAGCATTTCAGGAAGGTAAGGTAGAACCCTCTCATACAAAAGAGCACCTTTTCTTTTATGGTGTAAAGGTTACTTTAGTTCAATGTACTTCTCTATAAACACAGTTGTTAAATCAGCTTGTTATTCACCCTAAAAACTACTGTTTTTCAGCAAAAACACAAGTTTTTGAAATCTGGCTGGGTCCTTCTACAGTTAACAGGGGAGGAAGCAATTACCACAAGGAAAGAATGTGTGCAGTGAATTGTTAGATCTAGGTACACCAATATTCAATAATATAGGCTAACTTATTGATTGCAGTATCAAAGTTCTAGCAGGAACACATCTGAACCAAACCTGGTCAGGACTACAAATTCTTAGTCAAGTTGCATTTATGCCTTTTTCTAACACAATCAGAACTCATCTTTTCAATAGCAGCATGACCAAAACAGCCCTAATTTTTTAACATTTTGTTCCATTTAATCCATCTCATAAATACAATGCAATTCAAATCAGTGACACTGAAGGGCACAGTATAAAATTGTACAAGGTCACTGTGTGTCCTTGCACCTTTGCTTGTGGTAAAGTTTATTAGGGGAAAATGCCAGACATACTGATATAAATTACAATAAGCTACAATATTTAGGCCTAAATTCACTGTCCTGTCATGAATGAGCTGTCCAGATATGACTGAGGACCACTGTGACAGTATATAATGCCAGTCTGGCCATATTACATCAATCATTATTAGAGCCTGTCCAACATCCTGTCACATCTTTTCAGATGAGTCCTATAGGCAATAGAATGCCACTGCAGGATGCTTTCATTGATTGACCCTGTCCAGTCAGGGAGTTGCTAAATAGCAACTCCCTGGTCCAGTCAACATACTGCAGATATAGAGCAACAGAAATATCACACACCCCTGCCAACTTATACCTGTATGATAATTACACATATTGAACTGATAGAAAACTGGATTGCCTCCACAGTATGTTGTCCTTTTTCCAACCCTGCAAACCACTCTGGAGCTCAAAAAAAAAAACGTTTATATTTGTAAATTGTTTAAACTCAAACCATATGTAACCTTAAATAGTGAACATTCAATGGTACTCTTCATGGTTTTATAACCTCAATGTTGACTTGAAAAATAACCCACATAGGCGAGGCATAAAGCAACTTGAATACAATCTTACTGTAATTATCTGTGTTAAGACGGGGAGCTGGAAGACTTGTTTTCCAGCAACCTGGTTGAAAGCAAGCCATAGATAATGAATAGATTAAAAGCATTGATTTTCTAAATTTGTATCAAGTGTTTTGAGATCAGAGGAAAGCAGACAAGAAGAACGAATGGTACACCACAAGCATTATGTAGCATCTGCTGATAGCAAATGATAAAATAGGGGAGGTGGGAGGGGGGGGGGGTAAGGCAAACCCTGGTACAATAGAAAAATGTTTTACAAGCTCATATAGTTTGGTTTTCATTATTTTAAAGATATAATTTACACACTTATTTTTGCAATGGAGGTACTTAGGAATGGAAACCACTACAGAACTCACCCTCAAAGAACATTGCATACAAACTGTTATTTAGATCCTGCAGAGTATGTTCAGAGAATTTTACTCCCTCTTTAGTATGATCTCTACTTGCAGCTCTTCCATGAATTTATTTACTCCCCTCACTGATTTCTAACAGATGTGAACCCCAGGACAGGCACACTCATGGGTAATTAAGTGGCAAATTCTGAGAGTTGTTTTACAACATTTGGCAAAAATGAAAAGGGAGGACAAAAACTCCATAATTAGCACATCTGTGCATTTTACACTGAGCCACAACTGGAAAAAAGGCTGTGGCCAGCCCGACTTAAACCAAATGGTTAGAAACTGAGCCGTAAAACCTCATCTAACTAACTAACTAACTAACTACATTGGTCGCAGAGATAATTACAGGGACAAGTACTACATTCACTGATCAAACAGAATGAATTCTCATGGATTTCATAAGTATCTAACTTTGTACCACAAAGCTAAACATCTCTTACAAAGGGGAAAGAGTAGCAGAGGCTAATGCAATATTGCAACACCCCCCTCTCCTGATCTGCTCTCCCTTTCAAAGATAAGAGGAATCTCAAACAAATTTTTCTGAGCACACTCAGCACAGTGATCACTGGTCATTAGTTGAGTAGATGAACCTGGACATTACATATCCCCTACTCTTCATTTAAAAATCTCTTCTGAACTGTTGATGTCCCTCTACCATCTTTGTGTGGACAAACCCTAATCCTACAACAAACATTTGTACTTCTTATTACCTGAGGTGTTAGATAATCCATTGTCCACCAAACCTTTGGTGAAAGGAATGGTGTGCACGTAGGGACTAAGTAAACCTACTCAGGACCCCTCAATGGTCTAAGATCTTAAACTTCCAACTTCCAAGACCTGTAAGCAACACTTGCAGTTACCTATGTAAACTTCCTCCTTATAATCTGCTGGGTTTGCAGGCTTCAAATACAATTTTTTTCATCTGGTATTAGGGCTGTGACTGTTTAGCGATTAATCGCTAAACGATCGCATGTGTAATAAACGTTTAGTACAAAGCTACCAGCAATTAATCGCAAAACTCTTTTTTCCGCACTAAATAAAAAGAAAAAAACAATCTGCATTCATTACCGAGAAAATTTGATGTTCACTTTAAGTCTTTTTGAAAAAGTGAAATAAATAATTATAGATTTGGCACACATGTAAACATACGACATCAAAGTTGAGCTTCTATGAGGATCCATTTTTGAGGTTCATGGAAACTATGTCCCCCGGACGTCACTAACTCATTTTACATATTCATCATGTTCAAGAGCAGGTTAAGGTCTCTATGTGTATCATAGGTACTTGCGATTAATCGCTAAACGATCGCAAAATTTTGCGATTAAACGTTTAGTAATTTTGCTAAACGTTCACAGCCCTATCTGGTATAGGAAAGCTTAAATGAACTTTGGTCCGCCAGTCCTTGACAGTATACAATTATTTACTTTGTGCAAAGCAAATGCAGTACATCTCTACAGAAGAAGCAAGTGTTAAGGATTACCTAAAATTTATCAAAGGAATTGTTCCTAGGACTGTTTTGTTTCCCACTGATTACAAGCAGGATAAAATTATCTGGGGTTCATTAAAATAATAGTGTTCACATGTAATGCCAACACTCTCAAAGGTCCTCATGTAGGATTGAGTCTTTCACAAAGGTCATTCCTTTGTGAGTGATACAGAGTAGTATGGTTCTTTTTGATGTCATGAAAGTCTGCATAGTTCAGCAAGCAAATGGGATTCAAAGTTTGCACCTTGGTCAGAGTGAAATTGAGAACAACATCCTAAAAGGTAGTGTTTGCACGGGTTACCCGAAAACCCGGGTACCCGCCCTTCATATTACTACCCGGGTTTCGTGTCCTCTACCCGGTTCCAGAAAAATAGCACATTAAAAATACTTTGGATATTTCATGCTATAAACCTTTAGCAATGCTTATTACATTCACTCACAATCTGTCTTAGGTTTCTTCTTCTTCTCATGCTCTCACATATTTTGCGCTTTTCAAGGGACAAAATAACCGGGTTCGCATCGCAATTTGCTACCCAAGAATGACTTAGTTGCTTACTTGCGAATCTTTTTCAATTTGGCCTCGCAGAAGATGCGAATCATTATTTTGTCAAGCGATTGTTCGAGTTTCAACTATCCCCAATGACGCGGTGTATAACAACTGTCGTATTGTTTGAAGCCGAAGCCAGAAGATCCGCTTCTGCTCTTTTCCGCCTGACAACAACACATAGCCTAGCTAGAAAAGTTATAAACAATTAAATACTGAGCTGTGCACGTGTCATGTTTGGCTACATAATACGGCTGGGATGAGGTGTACATAGCACATATGTTAATGTTCTATCCGGTACGGCGAATGCTGCAATACCGGGCCTGACACTGCGAGGTCAGTTTTATGTAGTAGACAAAACCCTGAACCCTGAGCTAGCTGACCATGCCTCCCCATTGCAAGGTGCCATTACGTTCGGCATGCTACTAAAACTGAGCCGTGCATGTACGGTACATAGGCTAGCTATGTACTACGCAATATGCTGTGCATTCAGTTCAATACGGAATTCCCCCTCGTGTTTGCCAAAAGGGAAAAAACCTCGATTAATGGTTAAATGCATCTCTGATGATGTGCAAATCAACACCTTGCCACCGTGTGTAAAGTATCTACGTAGATTTCGAAGTTAACCATGCTATTGGATCTAACACTGGCTTGCACCAAAATAATGACATTCGTAAAAACAAGCTAATTAGGTAAGGTGCCCGGATGTCAACACATGGATAGCTACATACGAACATAGGAAGCTGTCCGTGATAAGGCGTACACTAGTAGTAGGAAACATCATAAAAGTGACGTCATTGTTTACTTCCTGTAAAATTGGACGTGCAAGAGAATACTTACAGTAACTTCTGAAGGCTCTGATTGGTTGAAATTTTTTAAATTTGTACAATCTAAAAGCTTTCTTTTTGATTCGAAAAATGCCCCCAAATTCAGTACAGTATGAGGATAAAGGCCTTAAGAAATAGTGATTTTCTTAACTGGTTGTTTTTATCACGTTTCTTTCATTCTTAATTTTCTATTTGAAACGACGCGATTTTGTTATGATGATTTTTAGTCTTCTTGAACTTGTGGCCACTACCACTCTGATACAGGTGTAAATATCGGGCAAGTGTCATGGAGTATGTGTCCAATTACAAAATGTTGCTTTATTTTGGTCATCGTTATTTATACTGCAAACCAAGATGAAGTAATCGCTAGTCAATTCAGATTTTGATAAGCAGTTACTGCTAATCAATTTACCCAATCTATTTTATCCTTTGCTTTTATTGCACTAATTAATTATCCCCATTTGAGCGACACGATACCTCCTCCGAACAATACATGTAGTACAACAGTATTGTGAGTCGTTTATAAACTTTTTGTTTCTGCGGCTTTCGGGTACCCGTGTACCCGCTCTAAAATTATTTTGTCTACGCGGGTAGCACTTTTACTACCCGTGCAAACACTACTAAAAGGAGAGTAAAATATCTCCATGACAGTCTGGCTGTGGTTTAATACCTGTCTGACCCTTGGTTGGTAGATGGTACTGTCACTGCAAGCTCAGGAAAACAGTCAATTACCAAAATATGTTCATATACATTAACAGTTCTTTCAAGTATTAGATAGCCCATTTTCAACCAACACTAATGGGTAAGATATATGTGTCAATTACAACCACTGGTGCATTGTTATTAGAGGTGATTTTCCTCAGGAAGCAATCTGAGCATTTCTTACACCAGGGAGTTGCTATTTGACAACTCCCTGCTTACACTCAGGTATTATACCACTAAGTTGTTTACACTTCCATGCACCAATGGGTTTCACTGACTCGTGTTTGAGTCCAAATCTTGCTCAGATGGCCCACATAAGTTTTTCTGCATAATTTACTCTGATTCCCCCCCCCCCCACCTGGCTCCCCTGGCCCCCCACCTCCCCCCATATTCCCCCCCCCCATCTTGACATACTGTAGGCTAATCAGTAAAAATGGTTGTGGGTCTGACTGAGAGCCATCCAGCAAACAATTTTAACAAGCTGATATTGTTCTTTGCTCACTCTCTCATAAGTTGCATAACAATCAGCAACGTAGTCCAACAGACTCAGGGCTCAGTTTTTAACAGTCATCTGTCGTCTAATCGCCCATAATGACCAAAATATGTGATGGACAACCAAAAACTGGTAGGTTGGTTGTCCGTTGGACAACCAAAGTTCCAGCAACAAGGTAATAGACTGCTTCTAGGGTTTACTGCAAATTTCTTTGTGGAGTACTAAATTTTCTTTTGGACAACCAAACAAGGCAAATAGGTTGTCCAATGGACAACCATAAAATTTTCTTAAAATCAAAGCCTGAGACTCATATCCCAAGTTTCACTGCACTCATTATCAGACATGGATTGATCTCTGCAATGAATGGGGCTGTGAAAATTGGGAGATTAACACACTTGTTTAAGTCTCAGATAGAACATAACCTTGGTTGAGTAACACTCCAAAATATGGGGCCACTTGGTGAAATAAAGAACATTTGACATGAATACACTATGGGCTAATACAAGTGACAGTGGCAACACTGGAATGATATATTATAAATTGTGGATTGGCACTGGTCGACAATTTCATCGTATCATTCATATAGGTCCTACATCAAGATCAAACTTCTGCTAAACTACCTTAAACAGCATGTATACATTGGTTCAAGAGTTAAATGGAACTTTCAAAAGAAGTGTACATTGTTTTGACTCAGAAATCAAGACACACAAACAGTATTCGGATAATAATTAAGAAGTTTACACTTTGCAATTGAAGCAAATGTCTGCCTAGTTTATCTTGTGGGCTTAGATATCTCACAAAGTATGGGTCCTTAGCCGGCAGATTGGTTTAAATGCTACTGCTGTCCACCCATGTGTTTCAAACTTACAAGGGCTTTGCTTCTGATAATCCAGCTTTCCTCCCACTTGGCAAAGCTTGCCATCTTGCCGATTTGGTTGCCCAGGTGACAGTCTATCTGTGCCAATAAGCTCCCTCTTTGAACTAGTTACCTAGCCGACTTAGGTTTGCTAACTTTGCTTTGCCTAAGTAAAGCTCACAAAAATGATGGTGAGGAATACGCACTTTAACCTACATTTCACCTACCGCAGAGCTGTACTTACTGTAACGGGTCCTGCACTAAAGTTACTACATTTTACAATAACTTTGAACTTTTACTGTATCTTTATTTAAGCAGTGAAATACAGCAGTTTTTTCACATTTTTTTTCTGCCGTGACAATCAGGCATTGACTCCAAAATTTTCAAATCCCTGTGATTGACATTTAGTAAATAGATAAGAGCTTTACGTTCTTCCCCACACAATAGACATCAAATGAACTGGAAGAGAGCAAACTTGTTCAGCCATTTTATAACCAGTGGATTCATTAACACCTCACAACTTTTCAAAGAATTTGAATAGGTATCCTTGGAAGTGTGGTCAAACTAGGAGGTGTTATTTTCAAACTAACAGCCCCCCATTCTTCACTTACAAATAACAATAAATGGGCCTTGCAAATCTGCAGGTCATAATATTTAGAAAGGGTGGCAGGAAAAATACCATTTTAAAGTAAGTTAAGCCACATTGGTGTTGCTGTATAAACCCCAAAAAATACTGAATAGGGTATTTTTCAGATCATGCTGGCTTGGGACATAAGCATTACCAAACAGCATGTTAGCATTATTTTGGTGTTTACACAAAGTTGCTGCTCATCTCTCTTCAAAATACACTCTATTATTCACATTTTCCCTAAAAACTTAAGGTGAAACAAATCTAATAGGACTATGCTTAAAGATTCTCACCAGCACTCACCCAGCATAAATGAATAAATAAACAGGACCTTATCATAAGAAAAACTGCCAGTTTGAAATATATTTAAGGAATAAATGGCATTTGGCAGACTAGTTTTGGTAAATAAATCATCGGGACTTCAAATTTGGCAAAACAATGGACGAGGGGAAGCCAAGTCCATTATTTTGCCAAATTTGGAGTTGAGATGGTTTATGAGACAATAATAGTCTGACAAATGTGGTTTATTCCTATTCTACCACTGAAAATGTGTGCAAAACTTCATTTTTATCAGTTTTTACCTTTACTGACCATGTGTTGTGGAATAACAGGTCAGTGTTTAACCAATCAGAATGCAGGATTTTCAATTACGGATGGCTAGAAGTGGTAGAATCATGATTTTTCCACCACAATAACGTATGTCACAGAACCCTGGAGTTGCCTCAAAGAAAACCTGGCAACCCTGTTTGTAAAGACTAATGTCTCCAAAGAAGGATAAGAAGAGCATGTTGAACTGGTTGGTCAAGCTTAAGGCTTACAAAAGCCCATAGCTGTTACATGAATAATACTACACATAGGTCTCTAGGCTACACTTTTAGTTTGCTTCATCAATTTTACACAGCTTCTTTACCTTTTCTATGTTGAATATATATCCCCAAAATGCCTTGGTAATTTTCGTATACTTTTGCTCTCTTACAATTATTAAGTCAATTGAATGCTATTTCAGGAGACCAGCTCCAAACATATGGAGCAAACAAACTGAGCACCAATAGAAATTCTGAGGATACAGTTAGAGGTTACGGGGGCCATGGCCCCTCGGTCAGGTAAGGCTGGCTCCCATTGGAGATATTTTTCAGTTCCATTGAGGAGCCTTAATGGTTACTATTAAACATGTAGTACCCAACAGCCATGGCCCCTCGGTCAGGTAAGGCTGGCTCCCATTGGAGATACTTTTCAGTTCCATTGAGGAGCCTTAATGGTTACTATTAAACATGTAGTACCCAACAGCTAGCAGTCACCTCGATTGTCAGTGGCAGATCCAGGGGGGACGCAACCGCGCCTCCCCTATTGACCGTCGTACGTGTCAAAAAGTTGTGGCAAAAAAAGAAAATGCTTCAAAATGTGTGAAGTATGGCACCATTTGGCATCTCAGCCATCCTCCAAAAGCAAAAATTTTCCACATGGGAGGAATACACCCCTCCCCTTATACTACTACCCCACGACAGTGATCAATCAAACCTTGCGCCCCTCTATTGAAAATTCCTAGATATGCCCCTTATTGTTTACATGAATTTTCTCTCAAAGATGGCAGATTTTTGAAAATTTTGCTCTCACTGCTGACCAACATTTTTAGTTCTGACCAAACTTCTGACCAACAAACCTTTTCACATACAGTATTAAAGTGATATTACCTGTTTAAGAAAGGGAAATGCATAACACTGCCTTGTCCAAAGTGCTGGAAGAACATTTAAGCAGTCCATCTGAACAATAAAGATAAATAAAGATCCCTCACAGAAGTAGTTGTTCCAAATATTGTTTCAATTATCAAAAAAATAACGACAAAAACTATGAAAATCGTGTTTCCACACAATTGTGTTTCCACACAATCTTTATTCCATTCAATCCCACTCCTGAGTGAACAAACCAATGGGAGTGCTCTAATATATGCATATGCAAAAGGCAGCACAACAAAAGGTGCCCACGTATATGCCAGCGAACTTCATGTTAGTGTCTTGCTAGTTATCGACATCTACAAACTCAACGCATTTTTTGTCAATTAGTGTGTATCGTTGTCCAGTTTACATAGATTATTTGATATGTAGACCTAGCCTACCACTCAAGGACAAAGGCTTGGGATGCAGGGAAGTAAGCGAGTGTATAGAGGTGTAACAGGTTACCGTTACAAGCGTTAGTATGCAAGTGTCTTCTTGAATACTGTTAGGGGTGAAATTCACTCATACAGGTAGTATGATGAAAACAGGTGCTTTCTTTCAAAACATCAAATGTGATGTGCAGTATACAACCTTCAAAATCACTCTGTTCCCAGCTAATGCATGAATAACCGAGGGAATATAATCCCATGCACAGTACTTCGGTACATACAGCTGCGTGATCCATTGTATATTCATATACTGTTGTGATAGGTGTGGTTTGAGCTATTTGTAATGAGGACGTTTTTTTTCAAAATAGCCTGCAGATTTTGACTGTTTTCGCACTGTTTCTTTATATTTTGCCATTCACACTACCATTTTCAGTCACTACATAAACAACTCCATCTATGAATAGTATTGTTAGTGTATTGACAAATAAAGAAAAACATTAAGCCGTATGTATTTCCCTTTTCTTGAACAGGTAATATCACTTTAATACTATATTTTCACAATTTAGAAAAACTCCTCAGTTGACCAGCTTCCATGCCCACAATGGACATATATATAACTTATCCTATAGGCCTAGTTCCTGATCATAATTGCAGCATATTTGTGTGTTTTGTGTTGTTATCCTTCAATTCTTTGAGTGATGTGTCATAGCAGTCGCCCAGATGCTCACTGCCAGAGGTCATCACTACCAAAGCTCATGCAATTACTGTACAGTGCAACCTGGGTACTTCAAAGTATGCCATATGTACCATAACAGGCTTAATACACCTGCAGCTTTCAAGCCATACAAATCCAGTTCAAGTTGGGACTTACCAGGAAGCACTTAATTTATCCCAGCAAAACGTGCTTCCAAGTTTCCAAGAAAGTTACCAGAGAAATTGGGACTAACTGCAATATTCTCTGTTACGAATGGTTACCAATGTTCTCCACTACAGTAGCTGTTTTGTTAGGGTACTGCACCCAGACAAAATCTGCAGAGGTTTCTCTACATCCGGACAAAAAGTTCAGCCACCCGGACAAAAATTATCAATTCAAAATCTTAAAACAGAGCAAGAAGCAATAATTTCAGTGAGAGCATCGAGTAATGATAATCAGAAATGTACTTAGTCATCAAAGAAGGACATAATTAAATTATCATCTATTTTAGCACACATTTTTCAAAGAGAGCACCCTCTCTTTTTATAGACAGCGGTCACTACTAACCTTAAACCTTCGGAGCACCTGGACAAAAATTAAATCAGTGGAGAACACTGCAGTTACCGAGGTGAAATCTAGCATATGACACCAAACTTGTCTTTTTCAAGCAAGATACCAGTAGTAGTACAAGATAAGAATAATACTATGTTTATAAATCCATATCCAATTCACTAGTGACTTTTTGCCAATGTTTATGCCATCATCACTTCAGGAGAGGAGTGAGGGACTAATGGAGGGGTTGGGAATTAAAGCATATAGACACCGTGCACCACAGATTGCTGGTGAAATACCTTTTCCACTTCACTCTAGAACGTGTGCAAGCTGCCTTCAGTTGGTCTCAGGGAACACCAAAGACATTGATAGGGCCCCCATAGTGAAAAAACTTTCTGATAAGGCTGTGACAGTTAGTCCAAAACCAGAAACCGGTTTCTGCAGCCGCTAAAACCAGTTTTTAAATCAAACCGGTTTTTCAAAAGTTCAGTGACCTTGCATACGTACCATATGGTCTAGTCATGTTGAGGAAATTTTATAAAAGTTGCAATAGATGCATTCCCATACATTTGTTATAAAAAGGGTAGCAGACTTTGTGGCAGAAAATGCGTGAAATTTGTGGCAAAAATCAAACTAATATCGGTTTTTCAACAACCTGGTGTTTCAATTGTGCAAAATTTCAAAAACCGAATCAAACCAAAATCGGTTTAAACTGGTTCTCAAATCAAAACCGGATTTGTGTACAGCCTTACTTTATGAAGGTATCACTTATAGTTCATACACAAAGGAGACACATCACTGATTGAGCAAAGAGAAAAGTATCAACACACAGCATGCTCTCTATAATTCTTGAACTGTTACAGAATCCTGAGTTTTTCATTGAGCTGGTTCTCTCCCTGTCTATCTGGCTACTGTACGACAGACATCAACAAACCTACAGGCACATAGGTAACTCTTCCCATTTTTACAAGCTTGCCAATATTCTACCACACAATCATATTTATCATCTCTAGGCCTATTTATAAAGCTCTCAACAATTCATATCTTCTTTTAAAACATACAAATAAGTTTACATGAACTGTGCTCTTGGATATGAGCTTCAAGCTATGGCAGTTCAAAGTGCTGTTACATATAACTGCACTTTTATTCCAATCCTTCACCATACAAACAAGTCTTATGCAAACAGACCAAGATGATAAATAATGTACACAGTTGTACATTCAAGGCCGAAAGTGATACAAATTGAGATTCATTTTTTTCTTTTTTTTGAGTATAATTTGTCATAGTTCCACTGTTGGTAAAGTCATTTTAGCGTACATACACGAGGAAGCAATGTGCACAAACTACAAAGCTAGTCTTCTCTTTAGTTCTCAAGTAGAAAATGTGTAGCATATGTGCAGTATGGTATGGTAGTGAGATAGGAGGGGTGAGGGAAGGGGGTACTCTGGTGGAGTGGATAAACAACAACTGGGAATTTGAGAGGCTTTTTGCTTGAAAACTTTGGCAATTGAAGGGAAATTTGAAGTTTTTATGTACATGAAAGCATGAAAACTTGTTGCAAATTGATTTGCTTAATGAGGAATAAAGCACTTTCAAGCCCTGATGAAGAGACGATGACAGTTTATTGGCTACTTTTCAAAGAGGAAACTGTGTCAACTTTTGCCCCAAAACATCACTCAGCTTTTCATGTATTTACAGTACAGTAGAAGGACAACTGAATTTATGATGGGAAGTAGTACATCATCATGTATCCACACTACAATTAAAGGCAATAGGCAGTCGCCCCAAAATTTTCTTTGAAAAATCAGCAAACTCTTGCAAATCTCCTCTTATTGCATTACAAGCACCTCTGAAAATGTTTTGAACATAACTATTACAAACAATAGGTAAAGCAAGGCAAAATTCTCCTTGAATTCCACAATTCACTAACAAAAATATTGTCACATGATCAAAATAGGCCATTCATGAACTAGAGTGACAGGATACACTCACTCTGTTTGGGGTGACTGCCTACTGCCTTTAAACTAACATATTACATGACAGGAGTGTCACAGATGAAGTAAATGAATTTTGTTTACAGCAATACTGTCTCAGATTTTACACTTCTTTTGTAATATGATGAGGATCTTTCCTTTCATTTGTAACATCTGTCACTCCCAAAAAAGTACGACCAAGCATACCATACTAAACTATAAATTTACAAAGAACATTTTTCAATGTACTAGATGAGGAATGCAAAATTTCTGTTTTCCAGAACTTTGTATATTCCCTTCCCATAAAAGCTAACACGGCTCAAAATACACTAATGTGTTATAAAACTGTAACATGGAGGTCAATTTTTAAACATTATACTTTTTATCTTTCGTTAACTTTAAATAATATTAAACAAATATATTTTTCATTACAAAGAAAGGAAAAGATAAATTTTTGATCTTTACCTTAAAAAAAATTAAAAATTCCATTATTCTGTAAAATCTTGCGTGCGTTAGTTTTGACGGACAAATCACATAATTGAACTTACCTTCATCTCAAGTGAGAAATTGGATAAGAATATATATATGGGATGTATATCAGCAATTGATTAAACATTTTAAGATCAAACCCAATCTTTTAAAAACTAATTCTTTTAAATCTTTTAAAGACTAATTTTAGCATAACAAAGCATCTCAAATATTGCGTGCGTTAGTTTGACGGACACCTCATTTACTGTGTGTTAGTTTGACGGACACATATTTTAATTTTATCTTGTTTAAGTAAGAAAGATTGGGAAAAATATATGGCGATCAAAAGAAACTGATTTAAAACTTTCATGACAATGTAAATTTCTGAAAACAGTAATACTGAATACCATATTATGGCACAAAAAGATAATTCATGACTTAACGTGCGTTAGTTTGACAGACACATACAATTGTGCGAATGTTAGTTGACTGACATATGTTTAAATTTGCCCCTTAAGTAAGAAAAATTGGCCATGAATACAAAGAAAACTACATAAATTGTAGAAACTATGCATTATCATGTAATTACTCTTCTTTTATCATATAATTTCCATATGATCCAGCCGAATTCAACATGATGAAGTTGGCATCGTGCGTGCGTTAGTTTTTGACGGACACTACTTTTTTCATCTTTACAACTCAATAATGCTTTCTTTCAACAAAATGACATTGCAACATCCTCAATATCCATTTCCCAGTTCCAGTTTGTGCAAAATAAACTTTGTTACTCACATTGAGTAAGATCTGCAATATGATTATACGTGCGTTAGTTTTTGACGGACATTTTGTGAAATAATTTGAAAACCTCATAAAATTTGTAATAAATTAAATCTATGCAAAATGCAATTTAATACATGGAGTAAACAGTATTTTCTAGAGGCTGATCATTGAAAAAAGTTTCAATTAGCCATTTTTTAACCAGAAGTTGTGATCTAAAAATTAGTGTTGGGTTTGACGGACACACTAACGCACGTACGGTACAATAAACATTTACTTGTTATATATGATAATCTAACAACAGAATGTCATAAATACAAGTTTTAATATTTACATTATGTGTACTTTTAACCTCCAAGTCATACATGTTGTTTGTGACTAACAATAATTAAATACAGACTATTTTAAAAGACTGGTATAGAATGTTACACATTTTTGGTGTGAAAATGGCTAATTTTCACTACTTTTTTTCACATTTTACCAATTTAGAATTGAAGAAGTTGAGTGAAATTGTGTCTGTTGTCTCTTTGTTGGTCAAACTTGCTTACAAACTTGTAAACAAGTAAATTATATAATTTATATTATTTTTAGAATAAAATGAAATATGGCCCTTATAGAGTATTATTTTGTAACACATTAGCTTATTTTGAGCCACACTGTAATAACATACCATATAAATTGACTCTATTAAACTCCTCCTCTCTAACAAATGCCCCCTTCCCCCCTGATTTTTTTGTCACATTGCATGTAGTGAAATTGTGAGTTCCTGTTGTGGGGCACTTGCCAAGAGAAATCTTCAGGTATGTTGTGAAGCACGGGGTCGGGGGGGGGGGGGGCGATCGCTGATACAAATACAGAAAAACGGAGACATAGCACGACTGCTGACAGATTAGAGGTGCCCTGTGAACTGACATTCTTTGGCTCATGACCTTTAAGACAGCCTCTGTGAAAGCTTCTGTAATGTTGATATTAAGGTACTTACAGTGTAGGATTCCTTGCCAGTAAATTTGACTCTAATAAACGCCCCCTTTACGAAAATTTCACACCCCCGAGGCATTCATTAGTGTAAATATGGCAGTTGTTTTAACAAACAGTGCTTTACACCATTTTTGGTGCTAAAGCAATTTCCAAAATACTAGAAATGTGGAAAATTAAAGCTCTTACCACCACTGGAAACTGTGCATTGACCTGTGCATTGACCAATTGATGCACTGACCATATACATGCAACATTGTATAATAAGCAGGTGCCTTCTTTTAATAATTAGACTAGACAAGTTTTTTTCTAACCTGCAGCTACTCCACAAATTCAATTTTTGTATAATGTTCAGCTGCCATCCTACAGAAATTTTCAACTTTGACAACAATCCTAATCTTATAAAAAAAAAAAAGAAAATCAGTCAAATTTTATAAATTTCTTATTTCCTTCACAGATATCTTCCATAGTTTAAACCATAAATATGTATATTTAGGGTAAACTACAGAATTTTTGCATGATTTTAACAGGTCAACCACAGGAGGATTGTCACATGGTTATAAATAGAGCTGTGTGTACAAGACTCAGGATACCTGGGCATTCTTGAAAATGTCTTTAATATATCTCTTTTAAGGTTAAAGGTTGTGTGACATGAAAATAACACAGAATTTTGGATATTTGATGTAAAAAGCATTAAAAATCCAGAAAATAGCCGCAATTTCCATTAAAATCCATCAAACATTGACCATTTTACAGGGAAATTCCTATTTCACCCTTGTATCATGAATAAACATGAGCTAAATATGCAAATATGTGACATCGAAAGAGGGACATACCATGTATGGCACATGTTAGCCTTTGTTTTGCAACCTTAATTTCAAGGACACTGGTACTGTAGCATTGTTATTCCCTGAGGGGTTTATTATAAAACTTAAAATTTTTTCCATGGAAAATATTGATATCACTCATCAAACTGTAAGAGGTAATTTATATAGGGTTAACAAAAGAAATCATGACACTGTGCAACACTCCACATCATTATTTTTGCATGGGCAATGAGTTACAGTACTTCAGAAACCATCAAACTTTGAAGACATATATTTTGAGAACAGTAAAAGATATTGAAATAGCTCCAACGGATCTTTGATTGGAGGACTTAATTCTTTAAGTGACAAGTGAAACAGATCTTTTTGGTGGCATGTCACACGACCTTTAAGAGCATACTCTCCATGAATACAGTATGTAGCCTACTCTCTCCCTGTTGACCTATATAGAATTTAAAAGCTCAGTTTCTGCTTCAGTTAAAATAGCCACAATTCCCATGAAATCCATCAAATATTCACCATTTTAGAAGACAATAACTGTTTTTGCACCAATACTATCTATAAACATGAGCAAAGTTGTGAATAAACACCTGCAAATTTGCAAATTTGTGAGGGAGATTAGAAAGAGGGACCTGAGGGGTTTATTTTGGAAGTAGCTGTTGGTTACTTGGAAAATGTCCACATTACACACCAAACTAGTAGGCCTATAGCTAGTAAGTTTTTAACAGATCATTTATACAGAATTGAAGATGACCAAAAAAAAAAAAAAATTACAGACACTGCAACACTTCCAAATTACAGTTTTAGCAAAATGTAGCTAAAGAAGAGTCTCAAAAATGGTCAAACTTTGAAGAGGTGTATCTTAAGAATGGTGAAAACAGTTGAAATGATTCAAACAGATTCTTTATTGAGAGGTCTTAATCTTAAAAATGTACTGTTGACTTATAAGCAGCTGTTATGGTTACATTTCCACACACTGTACCTCTTTGCTTTTGTGCATGTACCTCCTTCAACTGCCAAAACTAAACATAAAAAAAATAAGAAAGTACTTCAGTTAATAAAACTGTAATCAGATATTTGTGCGATTAGGGAATCCCAATCTTGAATAACGAAATTCAGCCTTTGAGTTTCTTTTAGCATTTAGGGGGCACACTTACTGATCAGGCAATCATTCTTTCAATTTATTTGGACAGGGAATGATTCTTGCCCTTCTGTATGGGATCAGTCCCAAACCCCTTACCACCCGACCAAGCTCAAACAGATTAGTTGATCAAGTATTCTCTTCTAACACAAAAATGACAATACAGCTACCGAAGTATTTCCTGTGTTCTTCTGCAACCTTACACATTCATTTGTTGTTAATGGAAAATGTTGTTGTGACCCATTGTACACTTCACAACAGCCTACATAAGTGTTCCGCTATTTTCTGCCTAAAGGGTTTTATGCACTCCCATGAAAGCCCCTTTGTAACATGGCCAAAAATCTATACAAACCTCGTGCAGAGATCAATACTAACCCCTCGGGGAGGTAACACAAGCCAAGCAAGATTAAACACTGGCACAGATCTTACACTGATCACTGCAGTGTAAAATGATTTTCAACTCAGGCATGAAAACTGGGCCCAGCTTACTTAATGGTCCTGACTCCTGGGTGCATAAATCAATTTATTACATGAAATACTAGTTGTGCATACTGAATAAAAATATTGACAAACAATGTTTATGAAAAGTCACTTTGAATAAGCTCATGTTTAGATGTAATAAAATGAGATACAGTACCCACGCTGACATTGTCAAACGGTTTTTGTAAGCATCTAGACAATATGATATGTGCAAATTAAAACAGTGCAGAGATGCTGCGACGGATACTGTTAATTTACACCCAACAAATAATTTCATCAAAAACATAATATATACACTTTGCGTCATTTTTTTCATACACTCTTTATGAACAAAAAGAGGACAAGGAGTTGTTCTCGGCAAAATTGTCTTGTAGATTAAATGTATGTTCTATGGTTTGAATGGCAAGTACCCACAACCAATTGATGGCATTCCAGTAACTAGTCGGTAAACTACTAGCATATAAAAATTTCTATTTTTGTTTTAATTCATCATTGTGAATGCCCATTAATCACAGTATTTTACTCATGGTCCTAGAACCCCCTGTGGCTACTCCAGTAGCGGGTAGGAGAATCAAAGTTCCCTTTTGAGAGCTGAATATCCTTTATTACGGTCTTTTCCTTAAAAATTTGGGCTTAAAGTATACCTTAAAGTCTAAAATTACAAGAATGTGTTTTAGAGGATGAAAAATGAAACTAATTCATTTAACTTCCATGTTCATAATTCCATTGCTGAGATATAATATGTTAAAATTAATTAATCTAATTTGAAATAGTCTATTGTGCAGTAAGTTGTGACGTTATTCTTGTACAACTCACATTACCTGCTTTTGTTTCTTTTGAAACTTGAATGTTTATATGACTTTGAAAACTGAAATGTTTTCTTGCAAATCGCATGTTGTACGGAATAGGGCTTGTATAGTCAAGTCACCCTAAAACAGAAAAGCAGTGAACACATTTTGGCACAAGTTGCAGAAGCTTTCTAAACAACAAAGGAAAGCAAAGACGTTAATTTGAGTAGTACAAGAGTGACATCACAAATTATTATGCAAGATCCTTAATTTCAAATTTAGTGAATAAGCTTCAACATTTTATAACTCAGCCTAGGAATGTCCTGTGAAGATGAAAGTTGGCCCATTTGGGTTCATTTTTTAAGCTTTGTAACATAGCCTATAAGGCCTATATTTTTGAAATTTAAGACTTTAATACTCCTCTCCCAGGTTCTAGAGTGCATCAAAAGTTATTATGCAAGATCTTTAATTTCAAATTGAGTGAATAAGCTTCAACATTTTATATCTCAGCCAAGGAATGTCCTGTGAAGATGAAAGTTGGCCCATTTGAACCACACTTTCCTGAACCCTATTTCTAGGACCCATGATATCCACAATACTGTACATCTGAACAAGGTCAGACTGGGTCACTGATGGAAACATGAAAATGCCACCACAGGACCATCTGACTGGCGTGTCTGCCATTTTGCATTCCCATGGCAGAGACATCTGAGGCAGGTAGCAGACCTGCATGAAAGTAACAGCAATGTACAATGAAGAATCACCTGAAGGGTTTGGAAAAAAAAGTTTTATTTCCTGGGAAGGGAGTTCCTTTTTTACAACTTCTCCCTTCTATTCATGTAAAAGAAAGGTACATTTCCCTCCAACTTTGAACTACCAAAATTTCCCTCCAAATACCCAGATTTCCTGGGAATGAGCCTCCCAGCTTCCCAACGTTTTCCACCCATGCACCTGAATCAGGCAACCATAATATTATTCACTACACCAATTTTAAAACCAATTCAGCCCCACCTCAAATGTCTTTACTGGATATATGTGTAGCCTATTCTTCTTCAAGACTGCTCTTTGTTCTAATGACCCATGAAAATTTTCAGGTGGTTGTAGGCCTAGACCTTTCGCTCAAAACTGACAGGGTACAATCTACAACATAAATCTGAGCTCTTTTCTGGAAAATGTACAGACACGCCTTCTCTTTTCGACTTGTGCTCAGTGTTTCACAAAAAGGCAGGTGTGTACGAATCGTTCCCAACCCTGCTCCTGGGACCGACATTTAACACCCTCATCCGATGAACATCTTCAGCCACTTTCCCAAAAGTTGGGAGGGGTGGAGGTTCCCTACTCTGCACCCCTGCCCAACAGCTGAACTGAGCAAAGCTCACAACTTCCTGGACAACTTCCTGAAATGGACAAGTAGATACCTAATTAAAATTCACCAATTTAAACCCCCTCAGCATGACTGTAAGCAGCTATGCTGAACAAGAAAATTAAAGTTTTCAGAAAATTTACAAGTGGTTCCACCAGGATTTGATTCTTGGACCTCTAGTATGTAAGGCAGTACACTCAACAACCAAGCCAACTCCACCCTAAATATGCATGTTTTGTACACATATTTTTGAAAATGTTGAAGTCAACCAGCACTCCATCTTTGAGTGGTGGCACAGTCACAGTCGCAGCAGCCGTTTAAAATGCAAGTTATTTTGTTACTTCGTCTGTTGACTTCACTGTGACTGCACCTCTGGAGGCGAGGTGAATTGTTTTCGGTGGGGTCTCCTATAGTTGAACCGAACATAGGCCTAGGAACAAGGCCTAGCACAAGTATTCAGTACGCACTGCTTCATCCCAACTGCAACAAAATTGAAACTGAAAACCAGTCAGGTCAGTGCAGAGTGCACAAACCAATTGAGCTAAGGCGGGATCATGGCCAGCAATTCAGAATGTCATTCTCAAAATATTGGTTGCATTTAGTTTGACTACGCCTAAGTAGGTTAAGGTTTTAAAAAAATTGTTTCAACCATGGGCGGTAATTGTGGGGGAACGGGGGGGGGAGGCATGTCCCCCAACATTTGAGAAATGGCTCATTGACTTTGATTTTCACACAGCAGGTCCTAAATTATTAGAGAATGGGGTCATGTCCCCCCCCCACCCCAATATTGGGAACAAATTGCCTCCCAAGTTGGTCTCAAACACAGGGCGTTCGGAGCATTATATATAATACACACTATATGTTAACAAGGTAGGACGGCTTCAACAGTCGCTTCGCGGCAGTTTCAATTCACAACACACACTGCCGTGCATTGTGACTGGCGAATGACAAAGCCTACATCTACAAAGCAGACTTGCCTTCTGCTGTATCTTACCTTGCATTGGGCCTATGCTTCTGTGAGAGAGACCGAATGGATGGCTATGCTGACAATCGCATCTGTCTCGAAGCGACCATGGAAGCTGCCCTACCTTGTTAATATATTATAATATGGTGTGTATGTATGTATATATAATGCTTCGAATGCTTGTGGTTTCAAAAAAGTTATTATGAGGAGGGGGCCATTAAAGTGCCCCTGTGAAATTAAATTTTGCAGTAGGCCTAGCCCCTTAATATTCAATGAAATAACCCAGCCACCCTTAATAAATATAATATTATATGGTTTACGGTCGTTTCGCCCCCTTGCCAGTTCGCCCCCAACCAGTTCGCCCCCAAGAAACCAGTTCGCCCCCAAGCGATGACCAGTTCGCCCCCAAAGACCTACTATTTCGCCCCCAAGTGCTGACCAGTTCGCCCCCTAATTTTTAACCCTCTAAATTTCGTCCTATGCAATATTCCAAATGCAAAGGCTCATACATACGTCTTTTTTACGTGAAATTACCAATTTTTTTTTCATATTGTGTACATCATCTCTTTTTTTTGAGTCTAATTTTCCATTTTTTGTTTTTCGTCCTTTGCACTTAAACTTGCTGCAAAGGCTCATGCAGCATTTAATTTTTATTTTTAAAAAGTATATTCTGTATGTGCTAGTTTGTGTCGGAATTTTACCATATATAATACCCTGTCATTCTTAAAATATAAAGTAAAACAATTTTTCAATATACCAATATCATGGCAAGTGTATTTGAGCAAGTTGGAAACGATATAGCGAGAAATCATTAAGCTTCCAGCTAGCACAGAGATGTGTTACTGAGTTCGTATATTAAATTCTGGCCTAATAGATGGCGGTATTTCAGTTTAAGTAAGACCTGTAATCATTTCCGTTTCCATAACTCATGTCATTCCGTTACTCCTGTTGTAAAAAGGTTTTCGAAAAAACATCAGCTTAACAACTGCAACTAAGACCGAGGGGGCGAACTGGTACTGTAGGTACTTGGGGGCGAAACGACTTCCAGTTTGGGGCGAACTGGCAAGGGGGCGAAATGACCGGGGCGAACTGGTTGGGGGCAAACTGGCAAGGGGGCGAAACAACCGGGTACCTATTATATCATAGGCTAGTAGGCATGGGAGTAACTATAGAACACAGGGCCACTCGAGAGTTGTATCTGATGTGCAGATGCGAAGTCGAAGTTTGGAGAAATCTGTAGTCTTTATGAACATGTTAGTATATGCGGAAACTTCGGAAAAAAAATTAAGTCTCTTCCAAGTTCACCCTGGGTGGATGCAAGGATGCTCCTCCGATGCGGGGTCAAAATGAAACTTTTCGAAAATTTTTTAAGTCGCTCCCAAGTACCCCCCGGGTGGATGTGCGGACGCAAAGTCAAAATTTTTTACCAAGAATATCTTCATTCAAGCAGACCTTTCAGTAATATTTTCTAAGTCCGCTGCAAGTATTTTTGGGTGGATGCGCGGATGCTAGCTTGGATGTGGAGTGAACAATTTCACCAATATTAGTTAGGCCTATTCTTAGAGTGGGTGCGCGAAGTTCGGGGTATATGATAAACACAGTCACATCCGCACATGTATACAGATGCTAGGTGGTATTCAAGAGTGGCCTTACATTCTAGAGTTGTACCTAGGCATGATCCTTAAGTCAAATTTCTTTGAAACTAGCCTAGGCCTAGGGCCTACCTAGCCTAGCAGCAGGCTATGCCTAACTTAGTAGTAGACCTATATAGTATAGTGAAGTAACCTAGCCTAATACTTAGGCCACTTTCAAATTTCGTGCACCTATCAAACCAACAATGCCCATCAGTAACTGCTGTCATAATCAGCGCGTCAATTTCCGAAGCAGCACGATTACCCAGGCTTCGACAAATCCCCCGCCCGACAGTCCTGGACAAGTAAAAACTTACTCGGGCAAGTGCATTGTTCAATATCACAGCCGGCCGCGCAATTACCCTTGCGAAGTCTCCTCCACAAGGAGTTCAAAGCCATACCAAAAGTGGACAATTAGATATTCATGAATTAGATATTCATGAATCAACGATATTCATGCGGACAAGTATACCCCCAGTATACCCCCAGTATAGACTAAGAGAACAGCTAGCCCGATGGACAAGTAATGAAAAAAGAATTTGTCGAAGCCTGGATTACCACAAGTTCCCTGGCAAATGCGTGTGAACCGTCATAATTATATTTCAAGCACGCACACGCAAAGACATGCGGCCCAAATTGAATGCACAAAGCCTACACAGTGCCTTATTCATACAGCTCTGTACACAAATTGCAAACAGCACCCACTGGCCCTATTTATTACTAGGTTCTTCCGCTCTTCGGCACAAACTTGGAACTCTGAAATTGTTGTACGTGTATTTCTCAGTAGGAAAATTCTGAGGTAAAGATTTATAGCTCGCAAATAAGATCAAGGCCAACAAAAGATTTGTAGGTACAAACAAATTCAGATTCTTTTTTGTTTTAGAAAAATGAAAACTTTCTTAGAGTGGCCTTGTTAGGTCATGCCATCATATTAAGGCCTACAGTAGTGTAGGCCTAGGCTAACGTTGGGCCATTCTGAAAAAAGTTGGAAGTTTCAACAACTTCATGTAGGCCTATGCCTAGGCTAGGCCCTAGGCTACCGTATCACCCGTAAGCTCAAGACTCAAGTCACTGCAATTTGTAGACCAAGGCCTAAGTTTATTTTCGCGTTCGTACTATTGAGGCCTACTGTACTGTACTTGACTCCAAGGTCATTGCGCTCAGATATGACCCGGCGCTCCATCCCCATTCACTATATGGCTTTCCATCACGCCTTAGCGAGAAAATCCCATGGCCCACTTGTCCATAATTCTGTTTGTTGTATATACCCCCTGTAACATGAAAGAAGCATTTACAATTCGGTTTTTCAGTTAAAGAGCATAGATACAGAAAAGCTACTCACGTTTAATGAATAATGTTAATCCACAGATAGTCCCGACCAACTAACTTTCCAAATGTGGACTTCAAAATTCAATCACCAACTCAACCAAGTTTTTACTTCATTGACACAAACCATTGAATATCAATCCCGAGTCTGAATCCTTCTCAAGCTTTGTACAACTCTGAGTCCAAACTTGAAATGGAATATTCTGTGTCGCCGCATTTAAGTGTTTTTCTTTTAAATTATCAAATTCTCTGATACGCGTTGATATCCTTCAAAACAAATTCAACAAACCTCGACCACTTCCAACTTCTTTAGGTATGCACTTTGCACTGACACGGTTCTCTAACTAACTGTATAGTGCTTGTGTGCAATCATGCATTGATGTATGTGCGAACCGCTACACACGTGTGAAATTGTGAACCGAACACAATTGCGTATTACACTGACGCATAGTACAAGTACGTAGTTGTACATACAGTGCATGTGTCATCAAAGACTGTAGTAGTAAGTAGTAGAAACGATATGAATAATCAGAAGTGTCTACCATTTTCCTGTTTTCGAGTTCTCGCAAAGTGTAATTTCTCTCTTAAATTGTATAATTTTACATTTTAAAGCGAGTTTAAGGATGGTAAAAAATTAATAGGTTCGCTATGAGGGCAACATTGGTATTTATTTGATTTTTAGCTTCAAATGAATTTTTAGGATGATTAACCCCACGTTTATATAAAATAGCCTAAAACTTCGGAAATCGATGGCGGTAGACTGTTTGGTGAATAAAGTGTATGGTTGGCCAGTGATTTTTACCATGCGAGGACATGTTTTGCCAAACACTGAAGGGAAGTTGAAAACCTTATAAAATATTATGAAATGTATAAGTATGTATAATCATTTGTGAGCAATTTCTTCTACACAAAGGATGTATGAGAAAAAATATATATTGGTTATTTCGTTACCATATTCTGTGTTCTCGATGGTAACAGACACTCGACAAATCAGCATTTGATGATAAAAAGGGAATGTGCACACGCTTGGTTAATGTTTGCTACAATACTGGGATGTTTTGTGCAGGAATACACTTTAACTTCAGGTAGAATTCTAAAAGTATGTCCCGTAATAAGTTTTTGGTTATTGAGAGACTCGGTAGTACAAGCATATAGTAAAATAACCTTGTGGAGCAGACTCTGTTTGCTCAGCCCCTATTTTAGGGTTGGGGATATATGCTGAACAATGGATATACCATACCGCCTGCTACGTGAGAACAGTTAGAAAACAATAAGCGATCATACAGACAGGAAATGTAAGACCGTTGCTGAAAGAGTATTTTCCTACATTCAGATACAAACTTTATTCGATTTTCAATTCTGATACATTGGCAAGAAAAAGGAATACGGCTGGAGATAAAGAAAAGGACATATAGTTCCTCTTCGAGTCTTAGAGAAAATCTGGTCATTCTTCTGTCCCGGAAATGTTCAAGAAATTGTCAGTTTCCCCCTGGATACGCTCAAAGATTTAAGTTGGTTTAGTGATGGCCGTGAGATAAACCAACGTGCACTTTAAGTTCCTCCAAGCTTAAGTTCAGTTCTAGAGAATGTCGGAAAATGAACACTTTGCAGATGAGTGAGTGCCACTTTTTTCTGAAAGAACATCTTGCCACTTTAAACTCTTCAAACAGTAAACCTGTTATGTTTCCTCTCTGTAAGAGTTGTAAATTTACGTAGATTTGATTCTTAGGAGGGTGAAATTAACTCATTGGAAGGGTACGGTCTGACCTGACGGTAGGTTTCGTAAGCTCTCAAAAATTAATGTTTTTCAGAATTTTAGAGCTGATTTTTTTTCTGTCAGAACTAGTACCTGGATGTATACTGTTAATTAATATTAATACTTCAGGCAATGATGCATGTAAAACGCATCACCTGTAAGCTTCATGTACCTTTTCACTTACGAAACTTGCTCCGGACAATAGCTCGTGTTTCTTTTTTCTCCCACCTAACCCACCATGCACGAAGTCTGATGAGAAAAGCCTGTACCTCTTCATGTGATTTCTCCCCCACTCTACCCTTCCGATAAGGTAAACAGGATTTCATATGACTAGTACCGTATGGTGGGACCCTTAACAGCCTAACGGTTGCAGTTCCTAGAGCCGTTCTCTGGTTAATCCTGCTCTGTCCGCTTGCGGAAGTAGTTATTTTCCCAGAATGTATATGACGATTTTCGAAAATTTCCATAGAAATCATGAGAAAAGTGAAAAGATGATGCTTACGTTAGGATCAAGGTTAGGATGAAAACATGTAATTGCCACTATTCGTCCTGGGGAAAATCATGCTGCCCTCTCACCTTCGAATCATAGAACAGTCACTCCATCAGGTCAACTGCACAGGCAGGGGCATGATTATACAGGGCAGCATGCATTTGTTTAAGTGGTTCTCAAGTCCAGCAAATTTTCAAACAATTGAGACATATAGGGAGTGAATAGCTATGTGTATATCAAATAAAAGGAAAAGCTTCAAAGAAACGTAAAAAGTTATTACTTCCAGTTCATGAAGTCTAATAAAAATTGAGTTAGTTAGTTAGTTAGTTAGTTAGTTAGTTAGTTAGTTAGTTAGTTAGTTAGTTAGTTAGTTAGTTAGTTAGTTAGTTAGTTAGTTAGTTAGTTAGTTAGTTAGTTAGTTAGTTAGTTAGTTAGTTAGTTAGTTAGTTAGTTAGTTAGTTAGTTAGTTAGTTAGATGGAGTTTTACGGCCCAGTTTCCAACCTATTGGTTCAAGTCGAGCCGGCCACGGCCTTTTTTCCAGTTGTGGCTCACTGGCTTTGAGAAAAGTAATGATCTTGAAGTGATAGAGAGGGTACAACAAGGAGAAAAGTAAAACATAATGTTTAGGTCTGGGTCAAGGTCAGGTTAGGTGAAAGGTTGCCCCCATTCGTCCAGGGAAAACACGCAATTTGGACCTTTGATCTGTTCCAAAACCAGCGAGGGCCTTAATTCCTCCGGGCTGTTTGTGAAGTATGGAAGTTGAGCAGAAACCTTAGTAGAGCTGATATAGCCCCATTCACGGTGGATCAGAAGTGTTATTACAGTAGCAGCTTCTGATCCACCGTGAAGGGGGCTATCAGTGAACTGCATGTGTTCTCTGCCGGGTATTAGGTGGCGGACATGCACGGTTTCTTCTTTAAAAGTAGTACAATTGATGTAGTTATTCGTGCTTGTTGACATATATGAATTCCGGGAAAATACTCTAGATGAGTGATCCCCTGTGCTTCAAATGCAACCGTCTTCGAGCTCTGTGCAGTAATAAGTTACTGTACTGCTAAACAGATTTCATGAAGTTTTACATTTACAAGCTACCATGCATGGTACTGGGGACGGACCCAGAAGCTCTCTCTTTCGGGAAACCGAATCTTTTATGAACCGTATTTATATAAGTACGGAAGATGATTGAACTACTGTAGTTAGACAATTTTATGTCAGAACTTCACAATTGCTATTGAAATATACAGAAATATTTAATCATATTGAATGGGAAAAGCTTCCTTTCATATGCATATGCCAATGTTGTACTATATGGATACAAAAGGAGAGAATTCACGATGAGACAGTGACGCTGAGCCAAAATATAGGCATAGATATCTTCGTCCAGAGAAATGAAACTTTAGAAATCACGCCGTGACAACAATATGGCACAACAATGTTTCAGAAAGTGCAAAGGTGTGTGCGAATGGCATGAGCAATGCTGGTCTGTTTGCGGGTTTTTAGGGATTCCCCTTTGTCATTTCGTTTATTCCCACTCGATATTTTGTTATATTTCATTCAAGTATGGAGGAGACTTTCATAAGTAAACCCATTCAGGGTAAATACACGATCATTCAACTCCACAAAAATTACAACCACATTCAGCCGATGCGGAGTGAGTTCTCTGTTGAAGCTCTCTGCATGAGCAGCTAAGTTTCCCGTCAATTAGTCATACACACTAGATAAACTATAACTACCCGCAGCTATTTTCATACATTGCTTCTGGTTTCCATCAAGCTTCCTGTTCTTTTTTACAACTCAGTTCGTGTTCGTCCAGGTTTTCCTTGTTACTGCTCTAACTCATTAAAGTTTATCATTACATGCTTTTGTTACTGAAAATACAAATTTCGTCTCCCTTGGTTGGGTTTTAATAGATTTGTGGTTGCTTGAAATCAATACAAGAAACGCCTGTAAATTAAACCCGACCAAGCTTATTATGGGGTTCAGCTTAAGTTGCTAATGAGGTTTCATGAAGTTCAATAACACCTCGAAGGGGTCTCGGGTCGACTATCACAGCTGGACTCTCCGGTGCGTCCTTATGTTCCGAGCAGAACGCCAAGGAAGCCTTCAATGCTTGCCTTGTTTTGGAAGCTTACGTTCTTCCGGAAGGACTGGGGAAAGGTGTGTAGAGGTGCAAAGATTTTACTATGCATTTCGTCCCTCTAAAGCAGTGGTTCCCAACGGGGGCCTTATCGCCCCCTGGGGTGCGTTTTCGCAACTCAGGGGGCGATGAGCGCTTAGGGGGCCTCAGGGAGGCGTTTTGAAAAAAAAGACATACTTAATTAAAACCGGACCTTTACCAGATTCTAAAAGGTTTCCTCTAGCTGAGCCCTCGAATTGGTTGTAATAAAAAGGCGATACATGAAGTCAACAAGTCGTGGGGGTCTAATATTCACCTCCCAGCCTCCCAGAAGAACTACAAAGTTTGTGAATTATCTTTATTTCCAGATGCCACAAGATCGCATCAAACTGTGTTTAATTTTAATTTTTTTTCCTGACAAGGACCCTCATATTCCCATCAGTGACAGTGAAAGTGGCGGCTGAAGGGGGCATGACTAAAAACTAGTTTTTTCTTGCGGTCGACGAACATGACATACTGACAGAAGTGACAATTTTAGGTAACTTTAACAATAGATACTGTAACCTTTGCATTGTACTATGAAGTAAAAAGTTAAAATGTTTAAAAAACTATAATTTTTCTATGGGCCAATTTCGGCTTTATCATTGTCTACCTGTAGTGCAGCTTGAGTGGATTAGGCTTTCAAAAATGGTATCCCTACTATCAGTCTTCCTCCCACCCATAGGACAAGCCCCTCACTGCAGCATGAAAGGGAACTTCCGTTATTTATTACTAAAATACAAACTGGTCTAAAGGTGATTTTTGTAATCTCTTCAGTACGCACTTAAGGTTATTAGGAAAGAGGATAGCATGGGCGTCAATCTTTACTCGAATGTGTGTGTGTGGGTGTGTGGGGGGGGGGGGTGGCCACTTCTGTCAAAAATTTACTGTGTAAAACCTGAAGTCAATGGGTGTATTACCGAAATGTGGGGGTACGTCTCCCCTGCCCCCCCCACCGGATTGGCGACCATAGAAGACAGTCAAAATTTGACTGACAGTGCCTCATTCTTGTGCGAAAAATATCGTAGATACCCCAGAACTTTCTGGGGCTTCGCCTCCGTTCCCCTACTGGGATGTGCCCCAGGACCCCGTTTAAGGCCCTTGGGGAACAGTCCAAAACTCGGTGAGGCCCCTGTCATCTATTAAATTCAAAAGTTCTCCTATGACCGCAATCAAGACTTCAAGCTTTTGTTATTCGTGGGTTAAAGCCTCGCCAACTCAAAAGGGAGTCCATTCTAAAGTCCCACACGGCTAGTTTGCTATCCGGGGTCAGGCCCACACCTAAAACGATACATGGGTGTCCGGAAGGGGGGGCAAGTGCCCCCCCTGGAAAATCAAAAACTTGAAAAAACGAAGAAAAAAATAAAGAAAAAACGAAGAAAATATAACATAAACATTTCTTAACAGTTCACTCAGTGTGAATTTCTACTCTCAAAACACTGAGGAACTGAATAAAAATATCAACACTCAGGCCCCAGCAGCCCCCCCCCCCCGAGCATATTTTTGGTATTTTTAAAGTTTATATTTACTATATTGCTAGTGTTTCCCCCTTTTATATGCGGTAAACAGGCCTAGGAAGTGCCATTTCCAGCGATCTGGGAAGCATTTGAGCCAAAATTTTCTTGCGCTCCGCGCCAACCCATGGTGGAGCGGAGCGCTGAGAGTCTGTCTATGGGCGTCTCCCCCCCCCCCCCCCCCGCCTGACAAATTCCTGGCTAAGCCTTTGTCAACACTGTGACGTAGCATCTAAACTCTTTCTGGGAGTAAAATATTTCCCAAGAAAAAAGTTGGGCCCCTAAAAAATTTTGCCCCCCCCCCGAATTTTTTTCTGCGGACGCCCATGAAACGATGCACCAATATTTGTAGGTCTACCCTTTATTTCAACATCTGTTTTTACAATTGTCGTTTCATGATTTCATTCGTAGCAATACTGTGCTATAGACGTGGGGGGGGGGGGGTGCCCAAGCCCATTAGTTGAAAGGGGGAGGTGAGCTGAAAAAGATTGGGAACCACTGCTCTAAAGGCATCATAAACTTCTTAATAGATTAAACCAGACCCCAAATTTATATTTGATATATTAAAAAGGAGCCTAATCTTAACATCCCCATAAAACTTTCAAACAATTGCTACGTTCCTTTTCCGAGATATTTCGAATCAGTTAGTTGAGGTTTAACGGTCCAGTTTCCAACCAACTGGTTCAAGTCGAGCCGGCCACGGCCTTTTTTCCAGTTGTGGCTCACTGGCATGTTTTCCCTTACTCCATTGCTTATGAGGAGCATCACGCACAACGGCAGAAGGTTCCATTTTGAAAGTCTTTGGTATGACTCGACCTGGGAATCGAACCCGGGACTCCCACCTGAGAGGCGGATGCTCTACCACTAGACCAAACGCGAGATATTTCGAGATATTGGCATTTGTTATCACATTTTCTACCAAATGTTAACTTGGAACAAACATGTGTGATGTCATGAATTAACTTTGATGACCACGTTTTACTTACAATTTACTCTTCCATTAAACTTTTAAAACTTCAAAGAAACTCATCACGAATGCACACTTAGCAATGAATTGTTTCAAACTTTACTACCTAACTTTAGGGCAGTAGGGCAGACTAGAAACCTTAACCCATTCAAAGCCTCAAAAGTAGTTTGAAAAGTAAAAGAAATGCAAAACATTGGTCACCAATGTGATGAATCCCTGACATCCCGCTTGATTGCTTCAAGTTCACTTTTTGTAGAAAAGGTGATAGCTTCAGATGCAAAATATCTCGAGAACGGAAGGTAGTCCTTGAATGAAAGTTTCACCAAAATGTGTAAATTAGATTAAGTTTTTTTTTTTTTGACATGTCAAAAATAAGTTAGGGTTTGGATTATTGTTTTAAATTTTATTGTAAATGCGCTTAGAGTGATTTCGCAATACAGTACCCAATAACATTAACGCCACCCATCTGCCTAAGTCACCGAAAGACAGAACGCGACATTCCTGAGTCCATGCAGTGTCCCTCTAATCAATAAGAAAGGATATTAAAATCTAGGTAAAGTGAACATTTATTCTGACTTCCGGAAAATAAATTCATGTTAAACTAAAAGGCTTTAGTTGTATTAATATTGTGGAATCATCTGGGATCGTACTTCTGAACACATCAGTTCGTTCTTAACACATTTTCCTACTCCTTACTTTAATATAGGTATAATTCATGCAGCTTTTTCCTGGGTCACGTCAGTTCTTAGCTACCCTGCGGAATAGACGTAGTTTGCTAACTGATTCCTGGCTTCACAATTCATAAACCATTTTAGGTATTTTGTGATTGATCGTGTTACCTAGCTTTGCAGTCTTTACCTCTAGGCACGTACACGTACCGTAAGAGCCTGGAGTCCTTGAGTTGGAAACGTGGACAAACCGCATGCAGAATTGGTGTAATTATTTGTATGAGTATGTAGCTGAGCTGATACAGCTGAAACAATCAAACACTGAAGGTAGGAAATGAACGCGACAATATGCCGTCAAGGAGGTTCTTGGGTAATCGACTTAATTTGCTACTACAAAGTCAGTGACCCCAAACGTGGTGTGGCTTTACATGCAGGGACGAAAATCCCTGGGCGAGGGAGGGGGGGGGGAGGTTGTCGCCACAAACCAAATGATGGGGAGAGTAGCTCATTTCCATTCTAAATTAAAAACTTGTAACAGGTACAATTTCGGACAAGCATCTCTACCAATAAAAAGCCTTACCCCCTCCTTTTGGACCCCTTCCTGATATTCGTCCCTCAAACTCATATACAGATTTGCGCCTCTGATGATATGATATCCGCCGTGATCCGAGTAAACTGGTGTTCATGACATCATCAGAGAAAGAGCATAGAAAAAAGTTTGTGTTTCACGATTTACTTGATCTTAATGTGAACTTGTTAGGAAAAGATTCAGACAAGAAGAAAGAGTGAGTCTGAAAACCATCTAGATATGGGAAGGAAGAGGAGGGGACAGGGTCGAACTTAAGCTCAAAATGATCTTTGTATAGGTATATGGGTATGCATACCGAAACGTGCTAGGCTTTTTCTTGTTTTAATAAATCCTCGGTGAGGTAGGAGGAAGGTTTTATCAAGTAAAAGGGGTCGATCCGACAAATGAGGACGGATGACGATACTACTGAACATGTTGTGCGCAAGCTATACAAAGAGTTGAACTTAATTGGCTGAACCACACTTATTTGAAAAGTTTTCAACTCTTTGTCTAGCCACAAGATACCGACGTCAGTAGCTCGCTGCCATTTTGTCTTTTTTCTTTTTGTGTAGGCTATACTCAGGAAGGTGCAACACCTCCCTGGTATACAGAACCTGTATTCAGATTTTGTCACGTAATCATCGGACAATAATATAGCATGGTATTTGTGGATAATCTTGATTGTGACAGGGGACTTTTTCATTCGATATAACCTCTCCCTATTTGGGGTGGCTCATTCAGACAGTGGTGTAACTAAAATCTGTGCCCCCCGGGTCCCTTGAGTATGTTACCCCATTTTCATTGCTGTAGACCGAAAATGTTGCCCCAAAAGCGTTTCACCCATATGCGTATGTAAAGACATTTCACAAGGGGGGGGGGCGTGTTTGTCTTGAAACTTTCCCAAAAATGACAAAAGATCAAGACAAAACAGTTTGCCCCAGAAACATATTTCTTACAGCTCTGTAATCGGTATTTTTGGAGGGGGGAACCGCACCCCAACTTCATACGCCTGTACCAGGCCCCTAGCTATGCTGGTGCAGTCCTGATGTAGTGTAGAGACTTATATCAGTTTGTGCAGACAGATGAGGGTTGTGGGCTGTACTGTGACTCAGTCGATTTACATCAAGTTGTCTTCCATTGTTGGTTAGAAACTGAGCCGTAAAACCTCATCTAACTCTTAACTCTAACGCTTCCATTATTAGTACTACATGCACTACCGGTATATTTGCAAAAATACGGTAAGCCGTCTGTCTGTATATAGGACAAAATAGGTCCATGAACAAAATTGAACAAAGTTATGTCTTCTTAATGCGCGACGGAATTTGAAATGTAATTTTCTGTCCAACGTAAGCCATACCCGCACCTATTATTCTTAGTTATGCAATTCAATAAAAAGTACCATATATTTTTAGAACAGACGAGAACTTCATGCATACACTACCACTCTATAGAAGTTCTCGTATCGAAAGGTTTTCAGGTCTCCTTGACATCAATTGAAAGAAACTATTCGATGTTCTGATAGGGCAGTCCTAAACAACGCTGGGGACATAATTTTATTGTAGTTTTTGCAGTCTGAACCAACCCCTCGTATTTTAGTAGATAATAAGTATCAGCGGGGAACTTGGATATTTTCTGTCCAGGGGAGTCATCACGAAAAAGTTTGAAGAATATTATAAAATCGTCAATTTTAATGCGAGTTGAGTTATCAGGGACTTATGGAAATTCATTCGTCTATATCTTTAATTTATTCCCACGACGGCGGTGTAATGTATACATTGGACAGTTGGATGCCCGAGTAGACAAAGTGAAGTGTTTAGGTTGAGGCCTGAAACATAACATACAGACACGATCAAAATATACCTGGGATTATGCAAGCACAGGGTTCTCTTTCACCTTTGGGTGACATTTTTATTTGGGGGGGGGGGGGGGGGTGAAAGGTTCATCCTGTTTGATAATTATGTTCCATGATGTTATTCGACCGATTGGATAAGCAATGCAAACCGTGAAATAAAATGTATGTAGGTGGGCATCAAGTGTGCTATCAAGCCTGAAGGCGATTTGTGTTGGACATGGGGAGGAGGAAATGGACCGTTCGCAACACCTATACGCGTGCAGATACGTATACGTACAACATGAAGCTTACGTATGCATTAGAGGGTGTATTAGTTTGGCTGTCATATACAATTGAAACATATGCGTACGAGGCGGGTCACCGTCTTCCACTCATAAATATCTGGAAAATGCTACATCTGTTGAGCAGAAGTTTCGGTGAGAGATGGGTTATTCTCTTCCCTTCATAAATGTTGGGGGAAGAACGTATTCCATTATAGCCCCCTCTCTATGAAGTCCGGCTATGTATCCCGTAACTCCTTCGAATAAGCTAGAACCAATCGGGCCGGATTTACAATGTGGGGACCCTGCCTACGAACCTATCATGTGAGAGGTCCTTGAACACTCATTGTGATCTTCAGAAAAAAATGATATACATGTACTCCTACCGTACCTCTTCAAGTATATAGACCTTAAAGATTACAGATGTCACACCTCATTACAATACAACCAAAACTATAATAGCGTGTTAGAACTCCAAAGGATTCTGTTGACCTGCGATAGAGTCATCGTCGAAATTGCAGATGGATTGGTAGAATTAGCCATTCCGACTCTAATAGTATACAGCGTCACGCTAACAAAGACGAATAACGCTCAAAGCTTCATTTTACCCTTTATATTTCAAAGTTATCGGTCTCATCTTAAACATCTTTAGCATAAGACTACAATACACATGATAAAAGACTACCAGAAGGTACATACACTACTGAAAAGAAAAGTAACAGACAATAGCTTGGTCAATGAAGAGAAAATCAAGTACGTAAAGTGTTATAGAAGGAGGACCACTGCTGTTACGACGGTTAAGTAGGTCTATTGATAATTCTACCAGTAGACCAATCTATCTGCCATAATAGCGTATATTAGGGGTATTTTAGTGGGGGGAATTTAGGCTACATAGGGTCCCCCGATTGCCCCAAAAGAATATGACGTCTTAGTTTGTTTGCCCCGTTTGTATGGGCCCGGGCACGTGCTCCGCTGGCCAATGCTTAAATCCTACCCTGGAACCATCTCATGTGGACAGGTGCGACTCTAAATACTACAGACAGTCGATAAACTAAACTTGTCGATGACTTCCCCTTAAAAAGGTCCTTTTGTTGAAAGTTATCAAACATTCGCTGTTGACATTCATCCCATTGTGAAACTTCACAAGCAAATTATTGTTAACATCAATTCGCCTGGCTTAAGTGAAGTCACCCCAATCAGAGTGAGTGTGCCCGGTCACTCTAGTTCATGAATGGCCTATTTTGATCATGTGACAATATTTTTGTCAGTGAATTGTGAAATTCAAGGAGAATTTCTCCTTGCTTTACCTATTGTTTGTAACAGTTATGTTCAAAACGTTTTCAGAGGTGCTTGTAATGCAATAAGGGGAGATATGCAAGGGATTGGTGATTTTTCAAAGAAACTTTGTGGCGACTGCCTATTGCCTTTAACTGAGCGGCTAAGTCTACGTAATCCACGGATGTATGTTGCAAAATGCATCCAAGGCTACGTTAATCTTGGGAGTGTAACCAGTCAATTATCAGATTATGCAGAAGTGTACGAAATGGGAGCCTGGTTAAATGGTTAGATGTCTCAGTCCGCTTCCTGTATAATTTTGTCAGAAGGAGGAAATGTGCTTCAAGGTTAAACTGCTAAGATTTGACCATTTTGTTAGTAACCCTAGAAAAATATGTTGTTGAAAAGGTCTGTACATCAGCCACACTGCAAAAGATAATGAGTTACACCAGCAGGTAGGGAACCCCGCTCAGCGGACTCTTATTTCAGTATTTTCTCAGCCCCTCAAGGCTTCCCAGCTGATGACGACTGAACAAGAAATATGCCGTGCAGCCTGCTATTTAGGCATCTGGTGGGGTTGATTAAAAGTCATTTGGTTGTCTCAGGCAAAGTCATTTCACCAGCCATTTTACAAGCCTAGTCATTTCCAGGAATCATAATCAAAATTTATAATATGAAATCAACATTTCTTAGAAATTTATCCGTATCAATAGCAGAGGTAAACACACCACCTTACAACTTCTCGAATGATTCTTTGGGTCCACACTGAAGATTGAGACACAGTACAGGCTTAACCGACAGGGCCCTTAGGTTAGGTTAGATGAGGTTTAACGGCCCAGTTTCCAACCAATTGGTTCAAGTCGAGCCGGCCACGGCCTTTTTTCCAGTTGTGGCTCACTGGCTTGTTTCCCCTTATTCCATTGCTTATGCGGAGCATCACACACAACGGCAGTAGGTTCCATTTTTTAAAGTCTTTGGTATGACTCGACCTGGGAATCGAACCCGGGCCTCCCGCGTGAGACAAGGCCCTTAGGCATTTATTTCTTGGGGTCGTACCCTATTGTTGACGGTCCTAGCGAAAGGAAGCAAGATCAGAGAAATTATAAGAGTACTTCAATATCCTATTATGATGAAATTTTGAAATGTTAAATGGAAAACATTAACATGCAAATACCATAAAAATGCTAGGAAGATATTTTTTCGGCACACTTTGCGCGCACCCAGAGAGAACTAACCAATGCAGTTGAAATTTTGTCTGGCACCGTAAACTTTCTTCAAAGGATGGGCGTTTCCTACGCGCCACTATTGTGACTTGAAACTCTGAAATAAGGGTCACTGAAAGTGGTCTCTGCAAACAAAATCCCCAAACCTACCCATGTACTGGGAATTGCAATTCTCTGTAAATTTTTCGACTTGCTTCGCGTGAGCCTATAAATTGATTTCTCATCAGTACTGCTTTGCAGGGTGTGTGTGTGTGTGGGGGGGGGGGGATTCGATGCCTGAAAGTGGGACAAACCCCAGAGGGCTGTCAAACGGTGCCGAAGGTGTAGAGGGAGCGTGAAGGCCCTGGTAGGGGTCCAGGGGCGAAGCTCTCGGAAGCTCTGGGTATTTAACAAATCGTAGGTATTAAAATGATGTATGTTAGCTTCCATTTTAAATGGTGGCACTTTACAGACCACAAGAAATCACAATTTGACCTTTTCCAGTTATATTTTCACTCCGTATGACTAATAGTCGGCTGGGATGGATAATCATGCAGGGGTCTTGAGGAAGGAGGGGAAAATGGATTATTGTTAGGGTTTTCAGGGGCTTTGGAACAATATTTCTTTAAGAATGGGAGATCTGGTACTAAGAGTGGTTGCGCGCAAAGCGCCCTGAAAAAATGAAATTTTTAGACTTTTAAACGATATGACCCCCACCGGGGCTTTGCCCTTGGACCCCACCAGGGTCAATGAGGCGAGCTCTGGACCCTGTTTCGCGCCCCCTCGGCGCCGTTTGGTAGTCCCCCGGGTCCCCTCCACTTTCAGACATCAAATCCCGCCCCTTCTTTTGAGACTATCACATGACACCATCTGATTGTTGCAATTAGTTCCATGTAGGAAATGTGATACTTTGATAATATCACGTCTCGATAAATGATAAGAAGTCAGGGGCGGGGTGGGGGTGGCTGGGATATGTTATAAATAAAGGAAAGGAAGGTAGACCGGAGAAATTGTATTTAAACAATGTAAAAAATAAAAACACTACGAGAATGGTTTTAAGAATGCTATTTTTCAGCTGGCTTTGAACACAGTCATCGCAGATACAACCTTATTATTACCTCCTGCACTGTAGTAATTATTCTTCCAAAGCGTGATCCACCCCTACCGTTGTCCATCCTTCCCACCCATAAGCCCTAAGTTGTATTATCAAATCGAACGGTACGGATGCTAGTCCCGGTAAAACTGCTTGCGATTTTTGTGGTCTGTTGTGTATGCCTTTACGTACCATTTAATATAATGCCCACACTTTTATAAACACCCGGGGCTTTCGAGGGCTTCTATCATATTTTCCTGCCGAGGCTCCGGCCATTAACTCCGACAAAGGCTATAAGGCGATTCTATAGGCCTCCTCCCCCTTAAAGGGTGATTTAAAGTTCCCGCAGTGCCTTCGCTGCCGCTGTGATCCTTTCCAACCTGAAAACCGTCATGAAAAAATCCTAGCTATACGTGCCTGGGGTATCTCACACGAACACGGACTCGGGATCGCCTCGCCTTGCTTGAATTAAGTTGAGTGCAACTTTCACCAGAACACCGAGATTTAAGTATTCCAAAAGTAGGCCTAATTTGCTTTGAAAGGTTGTGCCTGTAAATAATTTGAAAAGTAAGATGTTCGGAAATGTCACCCAGTTTCCTTTTTTCAAGTGAAACTATTAGCCTTTCTTTCTTCAGTTAAGTCGCAAGTCGACACATATTTTTTGAGTGGGACTCTAGTCCGTACCAGTGATTCTAGGCAGCAACCACTCCCAGCCCCGCCCCCTCCCCTAAATTGTTTGGTGGAAATTTGCCTAAAATCTTGGCCTGTCTGAAACATAAGCAAAACTCTTTGTACTTTTAATCTTTTAAACTTGTTTAGCTTCCTTCCTAGGTTTTATCAGTATTTTAAAAGTTACACTATAGGCCCATACATCTAAACGAAAACAAAGATTAATCGATACCGGGATGCTGGAAACGTTTTCCTTTTAGTTCATATGCAGAATAAAATAACAGAAAACCGATAGCCTGATCAGAGCGTGCGGTCGCCGATTTTCAATTCAGAACACCTACATTACACGGCAACGTATCATCTCTTACACGAACCAAAAAATGTTAACATAAATGTTTTATTTATGACTGTAAAGCACATATTAGTTTCTAAAGAATATATCACATTTGAGTAACGGAAACCTTTCTCAAAGGATGAAAGAGGGATTGAGGGAAAGTTAGTAACTGAATAAAATATCTATTTCGGTTGTGCGTCATTACCATTAAAACGCCCTTCAGTTTTGGCCGTGACGTTCGTGTGCTTAGACACCAAGCGGTGATTAAACGTAATCTCTGCAAAGCGGTTTCCATAGCAATGACATATTGTCCTCAAAATTTTCAAAGGAATGTGCGTGATTGATTTGTAATTGGTACATTTCAAAGGGAGCTTTTCAGGGTGGGTGTTTAGAAATGATATTTACGACATTATATAAATAACGAAGACGCAAGTCACTAAACTAAGTTGCGACAAAGTAGATGACAAACAACTAGAAACAGTTACCGTAACCGGAAAACAACACATTAAGATGAACAATGAACAGGTGTTAAAATGAAGTTCCATTTGTTTTCTGTGTTTTACATAATATCTTACTTTCAAAAATTTGAACTTTGAACAATTTCTGTAAGAAGGCACCGAAAATGGTCCTGTTAAACAGTTGCAATGGGCCGAAAGACCTAAAAATTAATCCGACCCCGCCCTCCCCCACCCCCTCAAAAAAAGTTGCCGACAAGCAAGTTTCTTTGCTGTTTTTCGTGCAAAGCATATGCTATTTCTCGGAAACATGTTAAACTTTCCGCGGGAAAAAGTGTTCAGCTCTCACATGTAAGTGGTCCTGTACGCTTGTGGCTAAAGAGAAAACCCCTAGGCCTTCCATGAAAGTAATGTTTTCCTCAGTTTCTACACTTGGATACTTTCGAGCTAGCCTGCAATGTCAAATAGGCCTACGTCTATTAAAGCAAAGGGAAAAAATGGTGGTTACGTCTGTCTGGTGAAAAACAGGTGACAATCACCACAAAAAATCTATCAAGTATTGACCATTTTATCGTGAAATTTCTGTTTTACACCACAACATGAATAAACAATGCGCGCTTCAAATACAAATCTGTGACGTGCAAGGACAACTCACTGTGTTTATTAGAATATTTTCTCTTTGTTCAACCTTCATTCCAAGGACAGTTGCACTGCCTTGTTGATATGTCCTCCAGGGCCTTATTTCAAGATGAAATGTTGTACTAGAAAAATCTGCCATAACTTATCAAACTTCAAAGGAGCTTGTAAGTAATTAATATTTTATAAGATAATTAGTAAAGGATTAAGAGAGATGTACTAACACTGTGTAACACTGAATTATTATTTTTGCATAGGTCTAGCTGATGAGTCATCTAAGATATGGTAAAATTTTGAAGACGTAGGCCTATATATTAACAACGGTAACAGATAGGTAAGTTCCAATGTGTCTTCAGATTTGCTGGGGATATATGTTATTTTCGAGCCAACATGCATTTAAAGCTTGAGCCAAAGTGCTGAAACTGTTGAGAAAAATAACTTTCTGGTTACATGATTTCAAATGTCCTTATCTGTATGCAAACACCAATTCTTTTGATAGAATGAGTTACCGTAACCATCGAAGCGGACGAAGCTTTTTAGTTCAGCTCATCGCTACGAAAGGGCGCTACAGAGGGGCGGAGGCCCCGTTTGCCGGAGCCTGCCAATGAGAATCGCTACCCAGGCTGTAGGAATAATTAACACTGATAGGAAAGAATCGGGTTTTGTGGTTATATATCATAAGAACACGAAACTACTTCCATGGTCGAGGGGGACTTCAGCACTTTGGCTCAAACTTTAAATGCATGTTTGCTCGAAAATACCATGTATTCCCCCCTCCCCGCACATCTTCTGCCCGAATGGGTTAGGAGGTGGGGGGGGGGGGTTGGCTGCAGTCCCTATTCCCAGCCTCGTATGCTCGTGTTGGCTATACCTAGTACGGTATATGAACATTGTATGAAGATGAACCAAACGGTTGTATCTGTACGTGTAATTGTCTCATCGCACTCCAAATTGTTTCAGCAAGTTGACTTGTATAGTACTGATATGTAACCCTTATAGGCCTACTCCAAAATAGGCTAACTGAAGAAAAGTCTTACGTTAGTTTAATTAAGTTAACGTAATGATGTTTGGCAGTCACGAAACCAGAGTGCATCGATAATTGATCCGTTTTCAGAGTTTGAGAACATGTTGTCAATATGCTAAATTAACTGTCTCGGATATTACTTCGTAAGTGGTATGATGGCAGTATGGGGACAATTTAATCAGGTTATGAAAGTACTCAGTATCGTCTTAACTGAATAAAGTAAAGAAGAAAAAGAACGGACAATGGATAGTATGGCCACAACAAGCATAGATATAAGTCAGAAGCAGTGACGTTACTAACGAGGAGGGGGGATCACGAGGATGGGGGAGGGGGGTAAGGAAATGAGCCTGTACAGCACTGTGCACTTTTTTAAAGAAAAGACCTTGACACTGCAAATAGTATTTTGACTTCTCATGCATTTTATCGTGGGTACATCGCTGGGTTCAAAAGCAAAAAAATACGCACGACTCAACATGCTTTACGAGTGGGCATTACTTGCATTTTTTCGGCTCATAGGTTCAATAGATAACGTTTACGGGTAGGAGGCTCTAGGGGCATTTTAATAGCAATTTATTTCTAAATCTCTTTTCCTTTTCAATGGGGTATTTCGTATATCTTCCTATTCCTTTTCACCAAATACTTACTGTCCCCCTCCATACAAATTGTGGCAAATAGTTAGCGGTAGGCCGCAGGGGGAAACGGTCCCCAAGGGCCTCATTTCATGAGAAATTTTCCCATTTCGTCGGGGAACGGTAATGGGTACTATAAAATATAAAGTATCCGACGACGACAAGTCGCCCCTAAGATGAACTTGGTTTTGCTCTAAATTAGGACAAACCCTTCATTAAACCCCCCAAATTTTCCAATTTTCTCACTAAAACCCCCAATTTTTTATTTTTTCTTAAATAAAAGCCCAAACTTTTTTCATTTTTTCTTTAATAAAAGCCCAAACTTTTTCAATTTTCTGTAATAGAGACCCCAAGTTTTCAAAGTTTCCTCATTAAAACCCAAGTTTTGCTTTCCACACCCTTTCGGCAACCCGTTGCCCTTGTCGGGGCTTTGGGTCTGTCCCCTCCCCTCCCCACTCGGGGAGCTTTTCCCCCTGTCGAGCAAATCCTGGCGCACCCTGCAAAAAGTTAATGTGATTTACTTTTTTTTAGTGGTTAAAGTTTTATTAGCCTACAAATTTTACATTATTTTGCGGTTTGCACATAATTAAATATGCACGTATGACGCGCTTCCAATCTGATGGAGTTTATTGATCTATTTCGACCCTTCGTGTAAAGGTAATGAAAAGTTTGAAGCCCTGAGAATCCACCCAAATCTTCCTGTATCACTTGTAGGCGATTACCACCCCGATAATTTTGAATGAGTTGTGAACATGGGAATAACACTTTCAAATGTCCTCACATGACATTGACTGAAAAAATAGGTCATAACGCACTGCTTTGATCCCTTTGGAAAAAGTAAATATGACTGGACGGGCCGATGGGGGTGACGGTGGGGGTGAGGCATTGGAGTTGACAGATGTTTGTGGGCGGAGGAATTCCAGAGGTGGATGTGTTGGAAAGTAGATTTCAGAACAATTTCATGCATACGTGCTAATAATCAAGATGCCTTCAGTTGGCGTGTGGGATGGGAAGGTTTGGGTGACATGTCTTCATTAACACCATCTGTCTGCAGTTTCAGTTTATTTCATTACTTCCTCCTCATCGTAAATGTACAATAATATTAGTGGTATTGGAGAGCACGTAGTGAGAAGTAATGGTATAATATAACAGAGATAAGGGAGAGTGGGCGAAGCTGTAATACATCTGGTATTAGCTTTACAAATGCACGTAAAATTTCTAAAAGAACCAAAGAAGAAAAACAGAGGAGGATATCGGATAATAGACGCATTTTTTCTAGATACGTACGGTGTCTGACGAAAGGTATAGAGCATATGATGAATCCCTTGTTACCTAATTACTGTATAGATGAAAAGGGGGAGGGCCAGGGCCGGATTAGCGTTGTGTGGGGCCCCCGGCACTTTCTATAGCGGGGCCCCTTTTACAAGTTTAACCTCCTTCCCCCTCGCCCACCCGCTTACACAAAGTTAATAACACTCAACAGATTAAATTTTAGCTTTTAACCGCTTATAACTAATAGTTGCTTTTACACATTATACAGTGATACATTACAGTATACATTATATTCCAGATAGTGTTAAGGCATGGCAAAAGTGCACACACACTTTGGGGGCCCCAAAAGCGCGGGCCCCCGGCATATGCCGGTTCTGCCATGGAGTTAATCCGGCACTGGGGAGGGCAGGGAGAACAAATTGGTACTGGGCCCTATTGTCTAAGTCAAATACAGGGGGCAGGGAAACACAATTTCCGTGTTGGTAGTATGAGCATGGGTGGGGTCACATGGATCGACTCTGGGCCCAAAATGTATGAGGAAATTCTGAAAGGTAGTCCTACCAATTGGATGAATCGCGATTACTAGTATGTTCTTCAGTATTTTCAACAAGACAGCTTTAGCAATTTGTTGTCATGCCTATATTGAATGATAATGGCATAGCCAACATCTAGCTCTTGTATTCCTAAATGGTACGGAAGAGACTCCACTATAACCAGTTTGTATGCTTGTGCCTGAATTATGAGCGCCAGTGCATGGGAAACTAAGTATGTGCCGCTTTCTCCAAGAGAAAACCCTCGTAACTCAAGCGGGATTCTAACCCAAGTACTGTTGAAACACATATAGGTGCACGGCAGCGTAAACCATCCTGCTACACGAATACCCACATATGATGAATTGCCATTAATGCCTTGTTAAGTAACAACCAACAAGGCTCAAGAAAGTACTTGACGGTGTCTCGGGTAACAGAATCTTTAGCGCCGTGCACCGGTGTCCCCCATATGTGCTTGGGTTCGAATCTCACACCATCTAGGTGGTTTTTCTCCAGGCACTCGGATTTCTTCCTTAGGATTGCTATCAAAACTGGTTGCCCTGCCAAAGATGCTGGGTGCTCGCTGGACTCCGGCGCCTTTGGACGAACCATGTTAAACCAGCCGACTTCGATTTTTGCTTGCAGATTTTCCGCCTGCTTAAATGACAAAGAGTCAACTAAGTTTAAAGTTCTGCATCACCACAGGGAAGTTCTTCTTTCCGAATTGATCTGTCCAGAATTGTGTCGGTAATGACGTATTACTTGGACTATAACACGCACGTTTTGAAAAGTTTCAGACCACAATATAAGATGGCCCATTCAAATCAGGTCAAGGTACAAGCCAAGTATTGATCTGATAAGAGCAAACGGCACGAAACAAAACGGCGCCCCAACTGGTTATATCGACTAAACTTCAAACGCGAAAGCACTGAACAAGGATCGTCGGAGATACATGCTTATTGAAAATAACAGATGAACAAAAGGCACAGAAGTAGAAGACAAAATACACAGAAGTGAAAGACTGGGAACAATTGCTCCACGGTGGGATTAGATGCCGTTCACCCCTGGTGAAAGAAAGAAAAGCAATTTCTTCTTGAGATCACCGACAAGTGGGGATGTGAGCAGATGAAAGATGAACACAACCATTTACAAAAAAGCTCACATGATTTCAACAGTACGTTTTGGCTCGACTGAACAAGTTTTTGAGAGCTACTCGAGGGAAACACATTTCACAATCGAAATGCCAACTTCAGCAACTATTAAGATCGCAGTTACCTATCAAAATATTAAAAAACTTCATTTCAATTGCAAATATGAATAAACACGAGCTTTTTTGCAACGGGCCCTTTGCCACGGGGGGGGGGGGGGGCATTTAGGGGCAATGCCCCCCAATTTATTTCTGCCCCACCAGATGAAAATTTCAACTACATAGTGATTAATGTAGGAGAAAATTTTATGCCCCCAATCACAACACTTGCCCCCTCCCTAAAAATGTAAAGCTGGCTACGGGCCCGTTTTGCAATATTAAACGACCAACCAAAGAAATAGCTCACACTGTACTGTCCAATTATTTGGTAGGCCTATCCTTTTCCTCCAATAGCTTCACCGGTCACCGTCATGGGAAACAAATTCGCGGTTATCGTAAACTGACTGGGTGTCATGAAGTTCGCCAAACCAGTGCCTATGATAGGGGTGGGAATTTCTCCTTCCCAAAGTAGGAAGCAGTAAGGATTGCATTAGAAACAACTCTAAAATCTTTAGACAATACGTATTGCACCTAAAAATTATTAAACCTTTTAACTGATTGGCATTTCTCCCGTATTCTGTTGTTGAGTCAGTGGACTAAATCGACTTGCTTTGTCCCCTCGAAGATCAGTTTCTTTCAAACCGATGATCCTAAAATAAAAGGCATTGTCAAGTTTGCGCTTTGACACAAATTACGTTTCCGATAAGTGTCAATCATCGGTCGATCGACATGTTCCAAGTACTTGAAAGTCGATCCGTGCACTTTTCAATGATCTCCTAGACTCCTTGTATTGTGTCTCTAAGATTTGAGTGTTTCGTCTGCTGTAGTACAAGTTTTAGCATTTCTAACTGTTCGGTAATTTTGGGCATTTTAACAAAGTTGGTGTAAGTGGTTTGAGGGCACATCACCCCATACCCCTTCCCCTCTGGGGAGAGTCCTTCTCAAGGTTATTTGTAATTCTTGGGCATAATTTACTTTATAAATGATTCACCAACTAGCATTTGAGGACCCTTTATTATTCAGAAAATTCTCATTCTAACCTTCCCTCAAAAACCCTACCCCAAGATGGCTTTCACATTCATATTAGTCCCTTTTTTAAATTATACCTGGAGTTCCATTAGAAAGAATTAAAATGCGGCCCATCCTGTCAGACAACCTGGTTATAGGTCTGTGTACCAATGTTTGGGAGTTGGTGGTTCTTTTCATTGTCATGAATGATGGTGTGTCACTTATCAACTACTAGAGTCTTAGTTGAAAGGTCTGTTGGATGCTGTTTCTCCTTCCTGGTTGAACCAGGGATGCGTTAAAACTCCCAGGTTGAACTAAAGCAAGTATTGTGGAATATTTATCTTAAACGTATTGTGATAGCATTCAGTACGGCTATCGGAGGGAATAGTTGACCACCTTCGAGGTGCAGTAAAACTCTCCCATGGGAGGATTAGGTATATAGGAGAAGTCAGGCTATTTTTATCGTTGAAGTCAACGTAACACTTTCACATAAACATATCTTATCTAAAAGCTGGGTACCTTCATTTCAAGAAATAGTTGTCACAGAAAATAATCGGTTTGAAGCTCATAAATAATTTATTGCAATAGATCAGGATTAACTCTTGTATTGTATAACATTTCTTGGAATAAATGCTATTTTCAGGCGATGTTAATTGGTGAGACTGAATGATTTAGGCCAATAGTGACAAAAGTGATTAAAATGGTAAACCTCCCTTGTCTGAGAAATGCATAAGTTATTAGATGCACAGTTGATCAATAAAGAAGAACAGGTTTTTGACAAGATCAAGCTATTGAAGGAATTGGAACAAATTTAGATGGTGGGAAGGGCATTTACTTATTATCTTATTCACTCAACTTGTCTTTGTCAACATTGTGGTTTTTGAATGTCTGAAGTTAATATCTTTCCTTAGACTTTCTTTTTATTCACTCACTTCTGTTTTAAGAGGTACTGAGGACCTAATTTCTATGCAATTTGGTTTTAAAGGCCTACTTAAATGATGGGTCCTAATATGTGTCTGTGGCATGAAGGTTTGGATGCATGGGACAATTGGTTCAGGTGTATTCTGTCTATTAGTTCAGGACTTTGTTGCAATCCTGCACAGTGTTAAGTGGAGTCTACAGAGAAAATGTGACCTATTTTCTCTGACCTGATTAGTCCTACTTGAGATGTTCATGTGGAATCAGAAAATGTGTCTGGATGCATGTGACATTGAAAGGTTCATAACATTTTTGAAATACTACAGTTTACAAAGTACCATTTTGACTCTTGCATCTCCATAATGTGATGGAAATAATGAAAATTCACATTGTGTAAATAAGACCTTGAAGGGGAGGAAAACAATGTTGTTTCAAGAAGTAATCTGAACTACATTAGCTACAAATAAAGACAAAGAAAAAAAATCTGAGCTTCCATTTTATTTATAGTACAAGTTTTAGCTACGCAGAAACTCAACATTGATATTAACTGTAAAGATTCAACATAATCATCCATATTACTGAGATCAGACATCTTCTGACATGAAATTCCAAAAACAAATATAAAAAAAAATATTAAAAGTGCTGGACAAGTTTTAAGTTTCTAATGAATGATGTGATGTACATACCCATATGCAGAGCAAATTAATTTTTGAATATTGCCTATCAAAGGCCAACAGCTGTTCATAAGCATATGGGGGATGGAGCCACTTATGCCCAAGAACTAGATTTTGCCAGAACTGGGGGGTGTGGAAGGGGCTGTATCCCCTAGCTCACACACCTCTCCTGCTATCATAAATTGGAAAGATGGCCACGATATTGATGTTGTCTCACAAATGCAAGACAAGACACAGTTGAATTACTTGCAAACATATTCCTGAGGAAGTGTTTTTCTCTAGACACCTCTAACAGACATCTGTCTCTAAGAAAAGATTACAAAGTATGTTCTGGAGGATGGGTTCGAGTGATGGTGGTGAAACTTTTGAAAGGCAACCAAAGAAAGACCAGACTGCAGTGAGAGACATTCCACTGTGATGGATGTTTAAGTTAAGGAAGCCTTCCCACTTCACTTCCTAGTGAGGTTCCTGATCAACTGCTAAGGAGGTTCCCAGATTCAAGTGCTGGTGAGTTTTCCAGATTCACCTGCTAGAGCTTTCCAGATTCAGAGCTGGATGGATTTCTAGACTCACCTGCTAGAGCAGTCCCCAGATTCAGAGCTGAATGGGTTTCAGCTTTCTAGATTCACCTGCTAGAGAGGTCCCTAGATTCACCTGCTAGAGAATTTTCTAGATTCACATGCTAGAGAGGTTTCCAGATTCACCTGCTAAAGAGGGTTAGATTTGCCTCCGGTAGGACTGAGGCCAGACAAAATTATTTTGACAAAAGGCATTCTCCAAAATAGTCATAGAATGGGGAGACACTCATGTGGCTGAAAAAAATAGCACCTTACACTTCCTTACCATTTCCTCCTTCAAAACAATTATCTCAAGGTTGCAAGGTTGAAGACATTTGTACTACATCTAAAAGTTTTTAATTACCTAAGCCAACATCTTTTACTCTATACTTTGTGAATTATTGAAAAAATATCAGAGATGACAAGATTTCAGAGAAGTACATGCATGACACTTTGGGAGGACTAATTCACAGACTATGATAGTCATATCTCTCATGGTTCCACGAAAACTTTCAATGATTCCCAATGAAATGTCCAGTTGGTAATTCTACATACAGGTGTCTGGTAGGTCATTTACATGACAAAAGACTTTCAGGAGGTATCCATTTGCTCAGTCCCTTCTGACCCCTTCTCAGCACTCTTGGTCCCTTCCATTGCTTTGCTGGCATCATCTTCTTTTTTGCTATCTGAATCTTTAATGGAATAAAAGATATAATAATTGCACAAACAATGTTTATTTTACTGTAACTGACAAAAGCACCACATTTGTAGGAAATGGTAATTTCTTTTACAAGAAGGAAAATTTTTCAGCAGTCTTTTGCATTCTCACAAAAAAAAAATCTACAAGAAAATGTATAGCTGCCATTCAAACGAATTCCACTGTTGAAAACATTTAGAACTTCTTTTACTCAACATATACATCCCATTTGCAAAAACCTTTCAACAAAACAGCCTTCTAACAAACATATTAACATACATTACACACATACGCAAACAAAAGAAACACTGTTCTACACTTTCCGTTATCCATCATCTCCACCCTTCCTGTTTATGTGCACCTTTCAAGACGTAAGTGCAAAATTTATAAAATACACAAACATGATACGTGACTGCTCACAGTTGATGTGACTACTGACCTCTGACCTCTGAAGATGGCATTTCCCCATCTGGTTTGGGTTGCTCTTGTGTGTCACCTTTGCTTTCACTTCCTTCATCTTTATCTTGCTTCTCTCCTGCAGAGTCCTTGTCTTTCTTCTCACCATCCTCTGGAAATTTCAAAATAAACAGTTTGAAAAGAGAACCCCAGTTAGCTAGTTCTAAAATTCTGACTGAGAATAGTTTGAAGGCAGGTGTCATTAAAACTAGCCACGAATAATACAAAATACATGGGTAAGACAGGCTTTTGACCCAAAAAAGAAGAAGAAGAAGAAAAAAAAAGAAAAAAAAAAAACAACAGGTCAGACACTCAAAATGATAATGATAACAATGACAATATCTGCATTTCTAAGACACCAAAATCTAGGTAATCCATACAGTAGCCCTGATTGAAAATAAGTAGTCCCATCTCTACATGTATCTGCTGTCACATACTACACCAACCTTATAAGTTAGCTTAGAGTTCCCAGTTTAACATCTGGGTGAAGAAAGGCAATTGAGAAATGCATCTTGCCACAGACAAAAAGAAGGGAGCTAGCCAGGATTAGCAGCAGCAAACCTCGTACTACAAGTTAAGCAGTGCCATAAACTTGTGTTCCTCAAAGACTCATCTCTTTTAATTCAAAATGTTGAACAGAATATGCTACTTTTGTCATATCCTATCTGTAATAAATGTCCATTTCTCCTTTCCCACTATTCAGAAAAACTACTGGGCTGTCAGCTTATGTACTCCATATTCCCCATTTCTCACTAAATTGTTATCTTCCCATACAGGGCTTAGTGCATGATTGTAATAACGTGTGGTTCATCAAGTGTGTTAGAGTTAGAGTTAGATGAGGTTTTACGGCTCAGTTTCTAACTAATTGGTTTAAGTCAGGCCGGCTAACGGCTTATTTTCCAGTTGTGGCTCACTGGCTTGTTTTCCTTTTTCCTACTCCATTGCTTATGCTGAGCACCAAGCACAATGGCAGTAGGTTCCATTTTTAAAGCCTTTGGTATGACCCAGCCAGGAGTCAAACCCCAGACCTTCCGGCTGCAAGTTGGATGCTCTAACCACTTGACTATGCAGTCAGTCAAGTGTGATTCCACATAATAATCTCACATCTAAGTCTACCTAGCAAAGCTCTCTTGTTACTTTTTATGTACAATAGCTACTAGTATGTCACCATAGACACATCTGCCATGCTCTCAATGTAACTTGGTACTTCTGCCTCCCAATTTTTCCCAATAGTGAGTAATCACCCAGACTGTATGTGATGTAACTTCCCATTAGTGAGTAATCACCCTTATTGTACCAAATGTAACTTTCCATTTGTGAGGTATCACACAGACTATACCTGATGTATCTATCCACTGGTGAGTAATAACCGTGTCTGTACCTAATATATATACCCATTGGTAAGTAATCACCCAGACTGTACCTGATGTAACTTCCCATTAGTGAGTAATCACCCTAACTGTACCAAATGTGACTTTTCGTTAGTGAGTAATCACCCTAACTGCCCCTGATGTATCTATCCATTGGTGAGCAATCACACAGACTATACCTGATGTATCTACCCAGTGGTAAGTAATCACCCAGACTGTACCTGATGTAACTTCCCATTAGTGAGTAATCACCCTAACTGTACCAAATGTAACTTTCCATTAGTGAGTTATCACCCTAACTGCCCCTGATTATCTAACCATTGGTGAGCAATCACCAAGACTGTACCTGATGTATCTTGTTGTTTATCTCCTCCTGTCTCCATCTTCTCCTCCCCAGTAGTATCTCCTGACTTCTCTCCATCTTCGTCATCCTTGCCATCCTTCTTCTTTTCTCCCTCCCCCGATTCACCAGAAGGAGTTTGTCCTGCTTGTTGTCCTTTAACATAAAGCATAACAATTTCATTATACAGGTTAACATTGTAACAACTGAAACATGCTAGTTTGTCTCAACGGCAAGTGCACCTTGACAAAACTGAATTACAGAGATTGGTCCAACAAAATTAGTTTTAACCCTGAAGGAGTGATTCATCCATGAACCACTTATGGATGCATCAGCCTGTAGTCTGTAAAACTGGAAGCCTGAGGTAGTTGTAAGACAACTCCTGTTCTGGCAATTCCTACCACACGAATTCCCCAGAGCAGACAACTCACACGCAGACAACTCGGCTTGCACAACCCCTGCCCTAACATTTACCACCCTAGCAATCCCACTTTAAATGCATATGAATTTTCCAGGGAGGAAAGTTATCTGATGGGTAACTGTCATGGATGCAATTGTGTAGGTGAGACTTGCCAAGAGTGGGAGTTGTGTGAGGTAAGTAATCCCAGGAAAGATGTAGGAAGGGGGATTGTCTGAGTGGGAATTGTGCTGGAAAGGGGAGGGGGTTGGTGTGGTCAAGGTCTGAAGCACCACTGGAGAGACAGAGGAGGTTTTGACTATTTCCAATGATTTCCCAAAATTAGTCTGAAAGAATTGCACAAATAGGTAGTATACAATGTACTTCTTTAGAAGTCCCTTCGGCTGGATGCCAAGGGGTCCTTACTGGAAGCTAGGGCTGCAGCAGTATGTGAGGGGTTCCTCTTACCTGTAGCTGGAGCTGAGGTGTCCCCAGAAGACTGCTGACCCTGAGATTGTTGTGCCTGCATAGCTGCTACTGTTTGTGCATGTTGTCTGGCCCGCATCTCAGCCACCCTCAATTGTTCCTGATGAAACTGCTGCCTGTCTGCTAGGAGCTGTTGCCTCTGATACTCCAACTGTGAAGAAAAATGAGACTAATCAGTTTCTTGGTCACATCATTTATACATCAGTTAGGTCATTTACAGGAAAGACAGAGGTCTTAAATATCTGTATGAAAGAAACAAAAGTCCATGAGAAATACACGTGAGCTAGAAGATTGCTGAAACACACATTTACACTCTAGCCATAAGGGAACTGACTTGAATTTGACTTCAGTCTCCACAGTGCCTGCAATGACTACTGCGACAAAAAAAGCAACCAATCCTCCAGTCACTAACCACTCAGTGACTTGACTGAGATTAAAAACTTATAAGACTCAACTCTAGATTTATTGTAAAAATCAGAGTTTTGACTAATTCTGATAGGAAGACTGGATTTGAAACTCAATAGCTTGATTTCTGTCAAAGTATGACTCAAGAAAATGTTTTTATAGTATTTATTTCTACATACTTCTGACATATTAGGTTCATTCAAGAGAGCACTATGCCTTCTATCTGCAGAGCATTCACTAGAAATTCTCTACAGTGTTATGACAAACACTTGTTGATTTTCATAAGGCTTCTGATCAACCTTGAGTTGTTTCAAGATTCTCCATAGCAAGAATGCTTGTGGGCATTGTGCTGAAGCTACTTCTAATGACAATGTTCTTTCAGAATTTTAACTTATGGGGATATGTAACCGATATGAGCAGCTTTCACTCACCATCTTTTAATTACAGTCCCCCGATGAAAGTAAGCTATGCAAAAATAATGACATGGAGCATTGTACAGTGTCAGTATTTCTTTTGCTAACCCTGTTTGGACTACCTGTAAACTACTTGCCAAGCGATATGTAGGTGGTGTGTGATGTTTGACATTTTTCAAGTAAGCAACTTTAACTACCAAAATAAAACCTCAGGGCATGTCAGTATTACAATCTTGTCCTTGAAATGGAAGGATGAACAAACAAAGGATTACATAAGAAACATACTGAAAATGCCCCTTCCATGTTGGAGAAGTACACATTTAATTGATGTTTGTTCATGTCGAGGGTGAGAATTACAAGTAATCTTGTAAAAAGGTCAATATCTGATGGATTTTAATGGGATTTATGGGTTTTCTATGTTTTTCCATTCAGTCAAGTTTTCCTTGCTTCTAGAAAACAAAATCCCAGACTTTTCACAATTACTTCACCACTAAAATGACTGTTTTCCAGAAGGAAGGAATGATGAATATAGAAGGGAAGAAAAACTTTGTTTCTGATGTACATTTCTCACCATCAGGTAAAGCTGTGACGGTTAGTCCAAAACCAGAAACCAGTTTTTGTGGCTGCTAAAACTGATTTTTAAATCAAAACCATTTTTTCAGAAAGTGCAATGGCCGTGCATGAGGTCCAGCCACGTACTGCACATTGTATGATGTTTACATAGGACTGTACGTACGTAAAATGAAATGTGGTTGTGATTGCACGAGCCAATTTTCATCTGTTTCAGAGAGCGATTTCTTGATTCCTTTCTCTTTACAAATGGCCTAAATTTATACTATTTATATGACACCCTGACCCAAAATGGAGCGGTGTAGGTGGTTTGGGGGCTAAATTCAGCTACTCTAAGTTTTTGGAACTTTTATGGAAGTTACGATAAAAGAATTCCCATATATTTGTTCTAAAACGGTAGTGATCTTTGTGGTGAAGAAGTGTGAATGCATGGCAGAATAAAATTTTGAACTGGAAGTCAAACCACGATCGGCTATAGACTGTTTTTTTTTCAACAACTGGTTTTTCGGTAAAGAAAATTTTTAAACCGAATCAAATCGAAACCGGTTTTAACTGGTTTTCAAATCGAAACCGGTTTTCTTAACAGCTTTTCCATCAGATACACAAACTAACACAATGTACTAAAACACAAAATACACAAAACAAAAATTCTCCACTGAGACACACTCCAACCCTTAGTATGTAAAGAATAAGCAAACATGCTAAAATTCAAAACTTTTCTGCATTTACCATTACGGACAATAACCTACTGTGGTCACATGTTGAAACACGATCTGCAGTAAAGTGTAAGGTTTTCAGACAATATGGCAAGTTTTTCAATCTAATCACCAGAAATTAACGCAATTTCAAGATCACATCAAAGTGGTTAACCTTCATAGCAGGTGTCAAATATGTACGCCACTTTTGGCACACAAAACCCCATTGACTTTGGTCTTGAAAACTCCATGGTAATCAGACTTGCTTTAGTTGATTTTCGTTGAATATTTATGATTTACTTTTGTTGTGATCGTGTATATGAATAGTTAATAGCGTACAGTTTTTACACAGTTTGACGAAGAATTCCTGCAAAGGTTTGTGGATGTTGGTAGTATAAGTGCAGCCAATGTAGGTACAGGAGTAATACACGTCTGCTGGGCAGGCAACAAAGTGGTAGGTTTTTTGAGTATTTTACCTACATTCTCTACTGCATGGGGGCACTCAATGCATTTTACATCACATATCATCAAGCTTTTGATAACACATGTTGTTGTGGGTGTCCCTTGAAATAAGAATTGAAAATGCTGCACCTGTATCACAGTAGAGCAGTTGGAGTTCTTAGCTTAACTTTCAAATTGTGGTGGCACTCAACTACAAGTCTTCTCAGGAAAACTTTCATGGTCACACCTGTGGAGCGTGCACTCTAATTAAACAAGGTAAGTGCCAAGCCAGGTATGAAAATCTCACATCACTCAGACTTCCAAATCACAAGACCAACCTTTCACATCATGTTTAACTTTGGGTATTCTTACCGCTTCTCTTTCTTTGTCCATAATTGTCTCTAGTTCTTCAAAATGTCTCAGTTTTATTTCCAGTTTCTTCATCTGAGTCTCTACCAGGAGTGCCACCAAGCTCTTGATCTTTCTCTCTTCAACAGCTGCCAAGTGCTGGAGTAGGAGGGGGAAGGAAGGATACAAATTATACATTCATGCATGACTCACAGAACTAAAAGAACCAGTAGAACACTGCAAACTATTACTCTCCACATAAACATTTAACAAAACTAATGTTGCTGTTAATTTAAGCATGATAACAAGGCTTTTCACACTTAGAATTCTCAACTTAACCCATGACCAAATCTCTCTGACAGAAAACCAAACTCTTTGATGTTTTAAAAGAAGAAAAACCAAACAAAACAAAAGGTTTAAAAATCTTAAATAAACTTAACTGGAACCCACCAGATCTACAACAACATTTAAAGAATACCAGACTGTCCCATTACAGCAAAGGCATACCCTAGCCTGCTGAACCATACTGATACCCCCCACTAATGGTATCACATCATCCACCCCACTCCACCTCTAATGACACCACACCACCCACCTTAATGCACCCCTACTCATACTCAATCATCAAGTTTTGTTCCCCCTACCTTTGCTTTCACAGCAGCTGCTGCCAGAGCTGCTGCAGCAGCCGTCGCCATGTTGCCTTCTTTCACCTTGCCTTCATGTTCCTTTACTTTCTCTGGTTTCTCCTTGGGAGGTGATGGAGCTTTCTCTGTCTCTTCTTCCTCTCCCTCTTTCTTTTCCTCTGCATCACCATCTTCCCCTTCACCTTTGCTCTCCTTCCCCTCTTCACCTTTCTCCCTGAGTAATGCAAGTTTCAAAGAGCAGGGTTGAAATGTACATTTTCTTTATCTCATGTAAGGAAAGTAAAACTACCATTTAAATGTCATAAATAGAATATTTTAAACACAGGGCATCTCTCAGTAATGTAATTATTCTACTTAATGTTGATTCTGTTTTAGGTGTTATCAAGATGTTTCTTCTAACAAATCATAACTGAATAAAATCCATTGAAATCTAATTTCTGTAAAGTATTCCATTCAAATTTGACATGCATGTAAATAAATATATATATATTTATATATAAATAAATATATATATATATATATATATATATATATATATATATATATATATATATATATAGACACACACACACACACACACACACACACACACACACACACACACACACACACACACACAACCTTTAACTTTGTTCATATCCAGCTAGTCGTTAGTTAAAATCATAGACAGGTCTCCATTCCATCACTGGAAATTTTGGAACATAAACGGTTTTAGAGTTTGTCTGGCATACCTAACTTGGAAATTGTATTTTCTAAACAAAATTTTGAACTAGCAGCCTCTCTTTCTTTCATAAAGCTTCAGAAAATTTTCCACATTTTGTTATCTCAGCTCAACACTAAAGTCAAATTTCTCCAGTTTAAAATATGATTTTTTTCAGGCTACATTACACTATAGATTGGTATTCACTTTAGAAGCAAATTTCAATCCATAAGAAGATGACAAGAAACTACCGGCAATTTCTCTTCATCAACATATGCTGACATAATTGCACAATTCTCTTGCCAATATGTCTTATCAGTTTTCATTATCCACTGACTTTCAATGAAACCAAGATTTTTGAGACAAATGCTGCTAAAAATACCCAAATGGTAGCCTTTTCTTTATCAAATAGCAGCCAAAGGCAATGTTCCAATCTGTAAAACTCTTAATGTCACGTTACCGATCAGTTACCAACACTACTTAAACCATCGATCAAAATTCGCAAATGAACAGCGAAAGAGAGATAGAACATTCACAATGAACAATGTCTGGCAACATGAAACACTATTCACTTGGTAGCAAATAATTAAATGTGTCTGCTAACAGTGTGAATTAACATGTTTCAAGTGTCTCATAAATGCATTGACAAGATACAACCATGATGTAGCACTGACGTTATGAGAATACGTCAATTTACACTACAAATTTTTCCCAAAGCCCAAATTTATGCAAAAGCTATCAAAGATGATAAAATGCTGACAGCTTTGTGACAAATAAATTTTAATCCTCACAAGACTATGCTGCGTACTCAGCAGAACTTAAAATGCACTCTGTGTCAAAAAAGACAGATTTCCTTAGTGAATAATGAGTGATCTAATTGATTTACAGGCAAAAGAGTAAAAAAAAATACAATCTGAAAAACATCTTAACAGAGAGCTATCATTCAAATACAAAGTGGCATAATAGTAAAGTAAAGCGTATTTACCGCAAACTTTTCTTTCAGTATGCTTTAAGCATGATTGATGATCAAACCACTTCTACTCTCGTTTAAGAGAGAAAATTTGACTAACAATATATTTGGCAGGAAAAGATATGATACCCCACTCCTAGGTTTATATGACAGAGAGAGAGCGTACACATGATGATAAGGGTTTCACGACTGTCACAAAATGTTGAGAACCACCACGAAACAGTTTATCATCCACTTAACTGCTTCACTCTGCCAATTTCTTGTTCAAGTATAAGCGCTGTTTCTCCATCCTGAGGACACTCGATCAAGAAGAAACTCACTTATCTTCTAGGCTGGACAAATATTCCATTCCACTTCAGAATGACAATTTTTGGTTGAGGAATTGAGGAAGATATTTCATTGTAAGACAGGAAATGACATGTTTCAACTTGGTCTGCTTGGATCCAATTTAATAACCAGATATCCAAAAGGCTTAGTGGTTCCTTGCCTCCAGAATACAGTAATAAAATAGTACAGTGGTTTCAAATTGGCAGTTTCATTATGGAGTTAGGAAATTACTGTTGACATTTAGAAGCAGAATAAAGGATCCATGCACAGAGATCTAACAGATCATTGTTATCATGATAGCATGTCTCAGATTCACCAAGGTTACCAACTTGTCAAGTAAGGTATGTTTACAACATATTGAACTTTTGACCTCTAGTGACTCACATGACCTTTGACCTCCAAAATGAACAACAGAGATCATCCACTCAACATGGTTCACCCACACGCAAAGTATGAGATCCTTCACTGCATGGTCAAGTGGTCAGAGCATCCAACTTGCAGCCGGAAGGCCTGGGATTCGACTCCTAGCTGGGTCATACCATAGACTTTAAAAATGGAACCTACTTTGCATTGTGCTTGGTGCTCAGCATAAGCAATGGAGTAAGGAAAACAAGCCAGTGAGCCACAACTGGAGAAAAGGCTGTGGCCGCTGCGACTTAAACCAATTGGTTAGGAACTGTTCTGTAAAACCTCATCTGACTAATCTTCACTGGTAATCTTCTTTTCAAGTTTTTCCCAGTTTGACCTTTGCTGACCCCAAATGACCTTTGACCGTCACAAAGAACAAAAGCAACCAATTATTCAACATGGGTAATCCACATGCTGATCCATCAAGGTAACCTTTTTTGATGTGGTGTTTTCAAAGTATTGACCTTTTAACCACTGGTAACCCCAAATGACCTTTGACCTCCACCAAAAATGTACATGGGCTATACACACACACCAAGTACGAGATACCTCATGTTTACCTTCCTAAAGGTATCTTGTTTATCATAACTTTACAAGGTTTTAACTCTTTGAATTATGTTGACTACAAAAGGCCTTTGAACTTCACAAAAGCAATAGTGACGTAGTACTGAATATGGGACATCCATGTAGCAAGTATGATATCAGGCCTGCCAATTTCAAGCGAACGATTGTTCCAGGTCATGTGTTGGTTACGTGACCACCAAACCACGTAACCGAAAAATCGGTTTCCATGTCCCATTTGACACTCAAATTAAACTCTACTGTTACCTAAAATCTGACCATTCATTAGGAGGCATTTTAAATTCGATGAGAAGATATGTTCTGAAAAAATACACACTACCAATTGTGACATTTTCTCTCACATTGCTCTTGCCTCATATCACAAACCATGAAATAGATCGTGTGCGACTCGCACCTCACAGCACGTGCTATCGCAAATTGCAATTACCGGTGGACTGGCATCGCTTAGGTGATAAACTGAGCAGCCATGATTACCAGTTGTACACCATGTGGATACACTGCACAGACTGTGATAACGGCCCCACCGCATTGACTTTGCACACAGCCCGATATCATAAAAGTTGTTACAAAACAGTTAATACAAAGAATGTGAATTGGGGCTCATCAAGTGCGCGTAGATTTCTTTGTAACGTTTCTGCAATGACGATGTCAAGGAAACTCCTTCCTTATGCAGCAAACTGATACTGGAGATGATAAAATGGATGTGTCAGACTGATATTAGTTTTATCTATGCTCTGTTCGATCATAAAATAAAATGAGAAATCAGTGTGCCCTTCAACAGTATTACTATGATCCTACATGTACAATAAAACCTCATTTACCTGAAACCCTGTTTATTCAAACTGGCTATCAGGTTTAACAACAATAATATTCAACACGATTATGGTAGAATCTACCAAGTTTTCAGTGCCTTACAAGTCAAAATTTAACGTAAGTTTCAGCAGAAATGCACAAATTTTCCTTGGGACTTTAAAAGTCACGGTAAGATTTCGAGGGCTTAAACAGCTGACATATGGGCATAGAAAACAATTTGTTATCTCTTTGTCAAATTTAGAAGGAAAATCGTACATACTTGTTTGGAAATTTGTGCTAGGAGCCATGAGTCGTTATAGGCTCAATTTCTCCTTACACTAAAATACGTTAGGCTAGCCTAAGTCCTAGTCCCATTAAATCTGAAGTTAGTTATGTAGTAAGCTTCATACCTAAAAGTAACAAGAGTAGACCTTACAAAAACATTGCGAATTGCATTGCTGTTTGAGAGCCTCCTTCACACGAGTCTCTAATATTTTGGAAATTTATGCCGAATTATACTCTAGGTAAGATACCTCTCCAGATCGTTATAGCTAATATTCTTCAGCACATACACTCATTAAGTGTGTAGAAAGCATAGGTCATTCAGAAGAGCACAGATTCAGATTTTGGGAATAAAATCTCTGTGTTTTAGAAGTATAAAAATTTTATTTGTCATATCATCGGTCACAAAAATAGTAACGATACATTTTGTGGGATTTTGTCTGCAATTTTGCCAGCCTTTTTGGAGTTATTTTGAGAATGTGTTCACACTCTTTCTTATGGACCCTATGTAATGTCAGTGCCACAGTGCACGACATGTGTTCGATTATGAAAAACAGTGTTTCAAAATGACATGATGCTGTAAAAGTGTAGGTTGGCACCAGTCATGGGGTATAAACAGTGTATGGTTTGGAGTACAGTAAAACTGCTTTTATCCAAATACATCGGGCCTGAATGTATTTCAGATATCAGAAAAATTTGGATAAACATGGCTTTCAATTTTTTGCCTCAAGTACAGTGCTAGTGATCACTCATACACCTACACACTATATGAAACTCGATGTGGTAAACTATATGTCAGCGTCGTGTTATTTTCTTTATATTGGGAATCTGCAAAAATTGGGTTCTTAAGACTCAACAAAATGGGTTATGTTAGCGTTCAAAAACCACGTAATGTAAAAAGTGGTTACCACAAAATCTGAAATCCTCAGGCCTGTGATATCCATCGATGTTATCCTCCTTGAGATATCGTATTAATAAGGTTTTCACTTTTAGATCTCTGGTGACCCCAAATGACCTTGACCTTGAGAACAACAGGGACTGTCTTTTCAATATGGGTCATCCACACACTAAGTATGGAATCCCTCACAGTTTCTCTTCTTTAGATATCATTTTTATGAGCACTTTTCAATGTTTTCACTGTTTGACCTCTGTTGACCCCAAATAACCTTTGACCTCCACAAAAACAACAAGGATGCAGGACTTTATGTAAGACATCTACATACCAAGTATGTACTTCACCAAGGCTGCCCTTCTTGAGATATGATGTTTACAAGGTTTAACTTTGACCTCTCTGGTGACTTCAAATGACCTTTGACCTACTCTCAAACATAAGGACTTCTTCAATCAATATGGCACACTGACTAACCAAGTATGACAGCAATCTGAAGTTTGCTTCTTAAGATATCCTGTCACCAAGGTTTTCAATGTTTGACATCTGATGACCTTTGACCTCTACCAAATTGCATGTATTTACAAATGAAGTATGAGACCTCTGTTAGTTTGGGCTATTGAGATACTGTAAGAACAAGGTTTTCAATATTTGACCTCTACTGATCCAAAATGACCTTTGAGCTCTATCACAACTTCTAAGGTACTTCTACTTAATTAGGTGCATCCACATACAAAGCAGGGATCTGCTTGAGTTTGAGTTACTGAAATAGGGATTTCAGTATGTGACCTTGGTGACCTCATATGACCTTTGACCTCCACCAAATGCTATAGGGTTGTTCTTCTCAATATGGTGAACCACATACCAAGTATGCCACTTATCTGTTTCCCTTCTTGAGATATCGCATTAACGAGCTAAGTATCACAAACACACACACACCCACAGCAAACATATACATACATGGGCATGCCTGCATGTAGTGCATTCCTTGACCTCACAGTAAGGAATCAAAAATAAAAGTAAATAAATAAAAAAAAGGCTGGAATGGCACAAATATTTAAGGTTTAAAAATCAAAAAGCAATTACAAAATTGAAATCAACATCAAAACAATAAGGATATGTGTGTAGGTCTATTACTGCTCAGATACTACAAAGGCAAGGAGCAGTCATTTGATGACATGGCCCCAAACAAATTACTGTGTCCACCACAGGTTTATTGTTTTTCATGACATTAAATCAAGGAGAGACTCACTTGTCCTCTGATTCTCCTTCAGGCTTCTCCCCACCCTCAGATGTTTCTTCCTTTTGCTCAGTTTTGTCAGCAACCCCACTCTTATCTTTCTCTGGTTCTGTGGGGGCAGCAGATGTGTCCATATCTTCAGGTTCATCCTTACTCTCCTTAGAGTCAGGTATCGTCTCATCCTGGGGTTTCTTAACTTCAGATTCACCCTCTTTTGATTCCTGTAAAAAGGAAAGCATAAGGAAATTCCCCCAAATGTTGATTTAAACAAAATGCAGTCTGCAGTTAAGTTTACAATTTACACTTTATTTCATTCACTACATTTAAAATACAACAACAAGAACCTCGAAAACACGTTCCTTCAAAAGATGAAACCTTCGATTATTTTTAATCAATGCAATATTTTTGTAATTTTTGAATTTTATGCAGTTTGAGGTGTTTTAAATAACTCACCACCTTTCTTGACATATTTCTTGTCTAGAAGACTTAAAACCCTAGAAAGGAAGACTATATACTCCCATTACTATTACCACTATTTCATCAAACCATACACTCTGGCACAGAGCCGCACAGTGCAACACCCAGCCTGCATACATTCTGAGAAAATCTTTTTTTAGCATGCCAGATGGTATTAGAAGCCATCTTAACACAGACTGAACAACCATCACCTACACATTAAGAACAGAGTACAAAATCTACTGGGAAATGATCCATTCAGCTCAGAAAAAATCTACAAGGGTACATAAGCAAGTCTTTCTCCCTTGGCACTGAGTACAAAGTTTCAATGTTTTCTGCCAAATGACTTTCATTAGACACCTCTGTTCTGAGGCATCACTTAATTTTTATTCATGCTCATGTCACCACATGCTTGCTAAATTTTATCTAGTGCTGGTAAAATCTGTGGCCCAGAGTAGGGTGAAATAATCAGCAGTGCTTCCATGCAAAATAAAGCTCCCATAGGCATCTTTGGGACACTCTCCTTTCTATCACTGATAAATTTTAATGGTCCTATTTTTCTTTTTTGGAAACTTTTGGATATGTTATGTCTCCCCCAAAGATACATTTAAATACTATACAGGAACAACACTGTTCATATATTTTGTAAGCCTGGACTTTGCCTTTACTTCTGGTCGACAAAGATCAATAAATATCTTTTGGTCAGGTATATCTCTCTGTTGTGGTGGTCAGTAATTCTGATTGCTGGATACAGTTTCTAATAACTGATATAGCTGCATCCCAGATCTCACCTTCTCCAACATTTCAGTTTTGTCTTTTTCTTCTGTCTTCTCCTCTTCTTTCTTCTTCTCTGCTTCTTCTGCTTGCTGTTGCTGTTTCTCCTTGCTTTCTCCTGCCTTTGCAGACTCACTTGGAGATGTTCCTGCGATACCACTCACCCCCAACATGTAATTATTATTGGCATTACCAGCTTTGGCTGTTTCTTCAACACGTTTGATGTGAGTGTCTAACAAACTGCTTGGAACTTCACCTTTCATTTTAGTGAATTCATCTAAAACCAAAAATAAACTAATCTATTACTTGTCTCACAAGAAGACGGGAATTTCATTTTTGTAAGTCACGTAGAAGTGAAGTGGATTGACACAGATAGGTATTACCAACAAGAGTATTGTAACATGTACATATTATAAATATGTAAATATTGTATAGGTATTGTTACATGAAAATTACTGTTCTTATTCTGTTAATTAAGAAAAAAAAAATCTTTTGTCAATTCCTGTGTAATATGCAAAAAGGTCTTGCATTGTGTTTGTAGTCCAGTCCATGTTTTGTTTGGATGTCTGTTTTGCCTGTGTCCATTCCCAAGCATGTAAAAAGCACACCTACATGCCTTTTAGCTGTGTTGCAAGGAGTTGGTACTACTGGTGAAGAAGTCTAGCCTGTCCCTAACCTTCACAGCAGGTGTCAAATATGTACACCTTTTAGATGTACATATTCTAATGCCTGCAAACGATGACAAAGATCATTCAATTTTACTGTATTCATGATACTAGTTTGACATTATCTCTCGACTTTCAATTGGATTCGATCTTTAATATTCATATTGCAAGACAGAGCTTAAAATGTACAGTTGTTCTAAAACCCTCCCAATTATACACAGTAAGTCAATGAGAATTCTCCAGTGAGTGGGTTTTAAGTGAGAGAAATCACACACTGTAACCCTCTGGACTTTGGTCTTAAAATGTAAGGTAATCAGGCTCACTTTAGTCGATTTTGCATTGAATATTCATGACTTGGGGTATGCTGTGATCATACGCATGACTCTTAATAGCATGCAATACGTACGCAAACCGACAACAAATTCTTGTGAATGTTCGCAGACATTGGTATTACAAGTGCAGCCAATATAGGTGAAGAAGTAATACATGTACTCTCAGCGGGCAACTTTATAACCCTACATTCATGTCCAGCTGGCTTTCATTACTTCAGTTACATTTCTTAGATTTAAAAAAAATATATTTTTTCTAAAGTAAGAATGAACAGAGGAAGGCTGTAAAGTCTGACTGAATGACTGTAAGGATGGTAGAGTATTAACAAAGGCTAATTCTGAAAGAAGTTACCATAGTGATGGCCAGAACTTAAAGTAAAACTTGACAGGAAATGTACTCTAAAATGTACAAACTTGGGGAAAAATACTTTGTTACGAAACACTGATATACCTTGCTACAGGTATTGTTTGCCTAAAACCTACAACATATCAGAACTTCATTATCTTTTTTTATTTGAGTCAGCTTGATAATTACGTATTAATGACGCAATATTGCTAGCAGTTTCCTTGTCATCTTTTATGGCAGTTATTTTGACTTACACAGGTCTTTAAGTCAGAGAATTTAACCTTTTGACAAATGGCTCCTCACACATAGTAATGAATCATTCCCAGGTCTGACTTTTCAAACTTTAATTTGATACTGCCTTCCAAAAAGCCCCAGGGGTTTTCTTTATCATAAATATTTTTTCCCATAAATTTCACTTCATTTCAATTCCATGAAAGGTGAACAAATGGATACCACAGCCATTTGGTGCAAAGACAATAACTCTTTCACGAAAGATACACTTGGCAAAAAATATTCACCATATCTTTTACAGCTTCATTTTGAAACCAACACAAATGACAAAGGCCTCATTAAGTTACAAGACTATAACCTTTACTTCTTGCATGTACAAGCAAAATGCTCTATAAAAATTTACATGTGTACCACTCCATGACTGGGGGAAAATTATGAAAGGCAGCAAGAGTTTGAATAATGACAAAGTAGATTCCTGTTCCTAGAAATCTTGAGAGGTCTGAGAGTGCTATGAGTCCAACCATCGGCTATTTCGCTGTCAAAGACTGGATGGCTACCAGTTTTACCTCACAACCTGTCTGCTTTTGTCTTTTGTACAAACTTTTCTCAAGACTTACCTTTCAATGCTATCTTTTGTCAGTGTTTCTTCTTCATTTTTCTCTTACTTGATATATTTTCTTGTAAACATACAAACAAATGGTTGGAAAAATGGTACTTTTTTCCAAAGTTGTAATCAAGTCACACTTTTTGTTGCAACTCATTTCAACCACAGCTATTTTAATGACTCAAGTCAACTCATTGACTCTGATCACTCTGTTATTTCAATAGGGGAATCTTGTTAGAAATTGGTCAACTCTGATAGGTTTGGAAGGTCCTGACTCAAGTTGCTCCTTGATTACAATTCTGCTAATTTCAGTTCTAGCCGCTTACAGTCAAACATGAGAATAATATGGAGGTAACAACTGCACCTTTGAACCTGACTTGTAGTGTGAGTACATTATCATGAGTATGAGTACAAGTGGAGTGTATCTGGTTGTGAGTACAACTGCACCTTTGAACCTGACTTGTAGTGTGAGTACATTATCATGAGTATGAGTACAAGTGGAGTGTATCTGGTTGTGAGTACAACTGCACCTTTGAACCTGACTTGTAGTGTGAGTACATTATCATGAGTTTGAGTACAAGTGGAGTGTATCTGGTTGTGAGTACAACTGCACCTTTGAACCTGACTTGTAGTGTGAGTACATTATCATGAGTTTGAGTACAAGTGGAGTGTATCTGGTTGTGAGTACAACTGCACCTTTGAACCTGACTTGTAGTGTGAGAACATTATCATGAGTATAAGTGGAGTGTATCTGGTTGTGAGTATGAGCACAAGTACGAGTACACATCTTTTGCATGAGTAAGAGTACAAAATTTTGCATTAGCCTCAATGCATAACTTCCAAAATCTGTCACTATGAGTACAAAACCATTCTCATGGATACACATACAAGCAATTGTGCAAAACTGTGAGTATGAGTACATACTCACTACAAGTCTTCTTTGAACTCACCAATGGCAGCCTTGGCTGCTGCAGATGCAACTCTAGGATCTACAGCTGAAGCCAGAAATGCTACAGTACTCATCAGAGGATTACCAGATTTGCTGAAAGGTATTGGTTGATGACCTAGAGGACCTGGATGGAAATATGAAATATGAAATAACAGTAATACACATCCTGGCATGTTCATCAATGTATGCTTGAAAACTGAAATAGAGCAAAGTTCTGCCAGTGTTTTGGACCAAATGCTACTTTTTACTTGACTTTTCACTTTGAAATAAATGTAGGAGCCAGACCATAAATGAAGATTTATTTCTCACTAAAATTTTGGGTACCACCAATATCTTCTACAGGGTATTTCAGAACAGGTAATCAGCTTCAAATTCTGCCGGCATATACCTGGGAATCTAGTTAACTGAGCTTTCAAAGAAAATCTTTTGTGACTTACTGCAATGAAATCTTTTTTATCAATGAAGCTATATGGGATACAACAGACTGATGACTAAACGAAAATTTCCTTGTGCTAAGTGGATAGAACTCTCAAAAGAAAATTCACTTTTACTCCTCCTCCAATTTGGTTCTGTTGATCTGTTTGTCAGTCAGTTAATCATAAGTACTGATAGCTATGGCGGGAAATAACTTATGATTTATAATGGCAGTTTCTTTAAGAAGTTGGCCTAGATACATCAATTTCACTTACAGGAGCCAAACACTTGGAGACTTTAAAAGAAATGTGGATTTTTCTCAATCAATCAACGATTAATCAACTGATCACTCAATTATATCATGTAGATGTACATACCTAGTGCCATGGATCCATCCTCCAAGAATGGATCTTCGATTGGAAGACGAAGGAAGTGCATAATACATTCATCCTGTGTACGGCTACCAACATGCTCAGATACCTTATTCCAGTCATCTTTATACATCTCTAGACCTTCAAGAAGTAGCAAGGTCTCCTGATCTGTCCAGTCCTTAGAAACATTAGATGATCCTGTCTTGGACTGAAAAAAATAACATCTAGAATGCTCAGGGGCTCACTTACCATATTATTCTGCATAAAACACACAATCTGAAACTAATTCAACTTACCTACACACAGATAGTACAAATATAGGCACATCCATAATTTTTCTCATAAAAACAAGAACTGACTCACTCATGTACTTAGCTACAGGTACGAACAAAAAGTCACATTTTCAAGACTTGTTGTTCACAGTTCATTAAGAGAATCAAACCAAACCTGAACCATAATCAGTAGCCTAAACACTGTCTAACTGAATCAGAACATAAGCTATGATTAAAGTTAATCTCACTGAAGTGTCCTCTGAATTTCTCAAATATCATGACTACAATATTCGTACAGACTATTCTCGAGATCATTTATCTTTGATCAAATTCCATATACACAAACATACCACCCTGCCACAACTGAAATATTATAACTGGAATGCAAGCCACTTTTTCACACCATGGGTTAACCCCACCCTCTACGGAGGGAGAGACAAAGCTAGATTTAAGACTAATCCCTTACTTTGATATTCCTTTTGTTAGCATAGATGTCTGTTCTGAGTCCTACATTGGACAGATCTGGTCCCTTTGTACCTTCCTTGGGAGGAGGTTGGTCTTTTATCTGAGCTACCTGCTGTGAAGCAGTCTGGGAAGAGAAAGGTGAAAACTATTACAAATATGGTCACAGTATGAAAGAGGATTTGACAGTATAAAAGAGGATTGATTGATTGATTAACTGGAATGCTACCCTCAGATACAAACTAAATAGGTAACAAGACTTCTAGTTGCCTTAACTATCTTGTTTAGTATATTAACCACTGAACTGCAAAAATACAATAGTGTAATTTTTGTCCCATTTGTAACTAACTTTTGCAAAAATGTCTGTTTTCTGCCAAATCTAGCTAAACATGTTGCAAATCTTTTCTAACTGACAATGAAGTAACAGGCATGTGTGGCCCATACACAAATAGTAACTTGTGAGTGATTATAAATACAGTGTAGCACATGTCAAAAATACTTCTGAGAATTAGAAGAAAGGTTTTCACAATGGGGTTCCATAGAGGGTGCGCTTGTTGTTTAATGTGTGAATTACGGAGATGCGTATGTCCTTCCTACATATTAACATAAACACAACAGGCAACTACCATATTCGTTGTGCACAGAGAATCATCTTCCCATTAGAACAAGTCTTTGGATTGACTGGGTTCTTTTTATTATCGTCTAGTGATTATATCCATAGATTATACCCAAAAGCCCAAAGGCTTAGTGGTTCCTTGCCTCTGAAAATATGTAAGCACTCTGACTTTTAGGTTGACTCAGTTTGATCAGGAACTGTTTCTTAACAAAAGTCCTGCAAGCTATCTTTACACTGCAGGTAAAACCCCAAAACTACCTCCCAAAAGGAGTTACTACACTAGATTAATACAAGACTTGTCACAAACCCATCAAATATCCTATATTTACAAAAGTCCCTTTGGCTGCATACCAGGGGCTAAAACCAAACTTAACAACAGACTTATTACAAACCCATCAAATATACTTGCACTAGTGACTGAGAAAAAAAAAAAAACATTTGTTAGGTAAGTGTGAGTCATCAAAGTTTATAACCAAAGTAAGTTTACATCCAAGTTTTTGGAAAAGCGAGCCTACTAAATGATCATGTTTAGCCCCAAAAAGTACTTAGTAACCTCAGAAAATATTCAGTTGGCTAGTGGAATGTTAACATCAATTTGTTTACAACCTAAGAGTCGAAAACACCCACACACACACACACTTCCTAGCGTGACTGCATACATTCGTTTGTCCTCTGCAAGAAATCAATAACGGATATTTCCATCTTACTCATGAATGTAAAATTAAGTGACGAGAACCATATTTGTCTTATGCAGTTAAGTGATTAAAGAAAAATTTTTACCTAATTAGCTTGGAAAGAGGAAGGCTTAATGAAATTGTTAAGGTAAATGCTTGGACCACATGCATGAAATGAGTACAACACAACCAGAAAAAAAAAATATATATATGCACACACACCATTCCTCTATGACAATAAGTTCTCACCACAAATCTCACAATCATAACATAAAATGAAGTGAATCATGTCCAATGATGACATTTCGCATTTTTCAGTCAACAAGGAGAAATATAAACTCTGAAGTCTTGCAAAGATGATTTTTAACACTAATTTGAACATGTGTCTGATATCCCATTGTGCGTTGAAATGCGTAAAGTAAGATGAAGAAATGTAAACTATGATAACACTATTACAAAGAAAACCACAATGCAAAAATGCATAGAGGTTTCAATGACATTTTTCCATGACACTGACTGGTTATTTTCAGAAGTAGCTTTAATGTTCTGAACCAATATTTTGGTGAACAATTACTCAATGAAATGGATAAAAGCAGGTCATTCTACTGTGGCCATACAGACATCCAACAAACAAACATGGGTTTTTGTATTCAGTAAAGTTCACCCACATGTAAAGCATTAGAAGAAGCCACGTTCTAATCTCTGAAATCACGTTTAGTTTATAATAGATTTTGACCCTTGTGACCCTAGATGACCTTTGACCCTGACCAAAACAATATGGTATATCTGCTCAATGTGACACATCCCCATATAATGTATGAAGAGTATCCACTGTTGCTACCTTAGATATCGCATTTACGAAGTTTTCAGATTTTAACCTCAGGTGACCCCAGATGACCTTTGACCACCACAAGCAATAAAGTTCATCTAAATTCACATACCAAGTATGAAGAGTACTGAATTTTTTTCTACTGAGAGATCTTGTTTACAAGATTGTCAGCTTCTTTCCAGTTGACCCCAGATAACCTTTGACCTCCACCAAAAATGACAGGTTCCATCTACTCTCTGACACATCCACACATGCCAAGTATGAAGAGTACCTGTTGTTCCTACCTTAAGATTTCATGTTTACCAGCTAAGCATCACAAACATACATACATTCAAACACATGTCATCCTGTTTGCATTGGTTTCTCTTATCATCCAAAGCAATAACCAGTGAAAAGTTTGCCATAAAGGATAAGAAAAACGAAAAATTAAAACTGAGATAACCCAAACTGATGAGCATCCACCAATGTCAGCCAAGATGAAGAATGATGTTTTTACAAGGCAGAGCTCACCCATTCTTTTCTTACCATCGTTCTCATTCTCACCTGTTGACTCTTAACAGGCTGTATCGGGGTTATCCCCGCAGGGGTATCTGCCATCACCATGAAGTGAGATGTAGGAGGGGGCCCCATTGGGGCCACTTTAGACTCAGAATCAACTTGATAGTTGATCAAACCCCACTGTTCCAAAAATGCATGTACTCTGGAAATATTTGAGGAAATAACAAAGGTAGGTTCATACAAAGATTTTTGTCACATCAAATGATTTAAACTACCTGAAAAAAAAGGCAGGCTGATACGAGCTAGCTCACTGAAGCTTGTTTTAACATATTTAGCTAAAGCCTACATGCATGTTTACTATAAACAGTGAATAATTTACTGAAAAACAAACATAATTTGATTTGATAGGCTTTCAGATCAATCTAAATAACCAGATATATGCAACAAAATGAAAAGAGAAAATTACTTTAAAACAACCACTAGAGCTCAACCAATGTGGTTTTTCACTGCCGATCCGATGTCCGATGTGTTTATCACAACATCGGCCTATATCCGATCCGATCCAACATTTTGGCTTCAATGCTTTTACATCGTTTCACAGCGTGATCAAACATTTCTTATTCCTTGTGAGCTATGTCTATGCATGCATATCGACTTAAACGAATTTCCCTTTAAAAATTTCCCTTTACAAAAACGGAAGTTTAGTATTTTTCCCCTCCATGTTTTGCTTTGATACCTTTCATTCACAAAACGATTTTTAGATGACAATTCAATGACCAAATAAAGCTTTGAAAATAAGCAATCAGCGGACTATTGGCGACTCTTCATTCATAGCACATAATTCTGTGATTGAACTGACTTTCATCTACTCACAGTAAGCTACTTATGCCCCTAACAAAATGCAATACCTTTCGTTCTCTGTTCGTAGCCCAAGTTGCTCACACTAATGAACATTACAACAGAAATAAGCCTGCGATATTTCAGTGCATGTACAGTACTTGGCCATTTCGCACCATCCTACCATGCTTTACCTACACAAAAACAGATTGTGTAGGCTTACATGTGTAAATTTGTTTTGAGTGTTTCATATAGCAGTACGTAATGCATGGATGCATATGTACTATACAGCCGTACTATACTGTTAAAATGTTTTGAAGGCTTAAGTTTCATCTACTTGCATAACATAAAGTTTGTAAGTCAAGTATGAAGGAGACAAAATTTTTGCTTTAATACCAATTAAATAAGTTGACCTTGAATAAATCTTGCTCAAATGTAATCATATTGCTGAATCTTCTCTTGTGCTTTGACTACACTTTGGACAGATCTAAACATATTTAACTGATAACCAGCAAATTCACATTTCATAGAAAAACCATAATGGCTTACCTTAACACAGCACAAACATCCCCTGCAAGATTTCGTCTAGCAGCAGTAGCTGTAAGGTACTCCGTTGGGTTGAGGCGATATGTGTCAATCATGAAATTACGATATGCCAGGTACCTTTTAATGAAATGTCAGGACGCTCCAAATTATGAAAAAAACTATAGGCAGAGTCACTTCTTTACAAATGTATGGTAATTGGTATTTCTCACATCAAACTGAACTTTCAAATACCATGTTGTAAATTCCTTTGAAATATTACAATGCTACAAGTACACATGAAACAAGGCAATCCTTGATTATTAAAACATATAATCAACACTAGCAAACAACTAGTGAGCAAACACAGCTAACAATGCGACATCCAAAATGATCCAACATAACCCTCTCTTAATTTTAAGAAAGTACACAGTCCTTTTAAAATATAAAACTGTGGTTCTTATGCTTTCCTGTTGATATACAAGTTACAAAATGAAAGGTCATCCTACAATGATTAGATTTATCTGAGTGTATGTGGCATTTGAGAATGCTTTAATATGTAAAAGAGCACAAAGCAACCTTTTGAAAGTGGGCAACCAAGCTATCCAACAACATATAATGGTCATCAGGGTTAAATAGGTTCTCTAATAAAAGTGTCATGGGATATGAAATTTGGCACCCCCTGGGGGTGAAGGTTAAGTATCACTGACTGTATAAAACATAGAATTAAAGCTTGACACATAAAAAGTAATTTCTGTATGTCACTCACCATCACTCATCAAAATGGTCCTTATCGTTTTGTAGATACAACAAGGTTTGAGAAAATGTATTTCTTATTTGATATTTTGATATTTTTTTTTTGGGGGGGGGGGGGGATCACCTCTCAAGTAACACATCTCTGGTTACACTGTGGGCATCGTTCTGTTCATTTAAGATAATGTTCAAATATTAGATTTGGGATTACTAATGAATGAATGGACTTAGAGGTCAATCTTCTTTCACACGTCACAAAAATTTGGCCACAGAAAGCAAGTTAAATCTACTGGCCATGTCATTATGAGAAATTGGCCATGTCAACTATACTTTCCATGTCACTCAGGTACATTACCCAAAACCTTCTTCCCCAATTAATTCTGCAACCCAAGAAAAAGCCTTTTCTATCCAAGTGTAAAGAAAAAGGTGTAAATCAGGAACTGTAAGAACAACCCTTTAAATCTGACTAAAGGACTACTTACACTTCGGGCGTCTTTGATTTATTCTTTCCATTAAAAAATTCTGGGAGTCCCCTCCTTTCAATGGCATGGATGCTAAAGAATGAAAGAAATAACAATAGTCACAAACTACATTCAGAATTAAGCAACTCATGATATGGTGTTGAAGACTATCTTGTACAAACTGCATTCTGCTTTTTGTGATGGTTATGAAGAAGACACAAGAACATGTAATTTTTTTTTTGTAAAGTGACACACAACAGAGTAAAAAAACAACTATTTTCATTTGGCATAATGTTATCATGTAAAGACTGGTGCAATTATCTATGGACCCCTAATGACTGCATCTATTCATATGAAAACCATTCTGCTAGTAGATCCTACTACCTATTGTAATCAGCAATCTAGCTGATAAAGCCTACATAAATGATCAAACAATTGCTTATAGACCCTACCTGTTGTTATCAAACCATCTTACACAAAGATCCTACCTATTGTAACCTATTTTACAAACAAGCTATATCTACTGTAACCAAACCATCCTACACACAGATCCTACCTATTGTAACCAATTTACATACAAGCGATACCTTTTGTAATCAAACCATCCTACACAAAGATCCTACCTACTGTAACCTATTTCACAAACAAGCTATACCTATTGTAATCAAACCCATCCTACACACAGATCCTACCTATTGCTACCTAAGTATTTTACATGCAGATCATACCTATTGTAATCAAACCATCCTGCATAACTTGGAATGATGATATGGTGTGTTTGCTCTGTTACATTGTCCTCCTGGATAACTTGAACTGGTGTTTTAGGTTTCTCCTCTGGCTCTGTAACTTCCTCCATGGGTTCTTCTTCTTCTTCCTCCTCTTGCTGAGGAGGCTGATAGATGAAGATGGAAATGAGACTTAAATGAGTGACTTGTCATCAGTGTGAAAGACTACTATAAAACTAAACAATACCAAAGGAAAGGGTTTACTTATCTTACAGCATATTCCAACCATGGACACCTCTTAAAATTTCTGCAGGCTCTACATTCCTTGAAAAATCCTGAAACCTGGACTTTAAAAATACCTCATATCTTCATGTAAGCTATTACTTAATTCTTCCAGTCTAATTATTCAATTTTACAATACCCCTGGTCCTGACACTCTTTTTCATACTTGTGACTTAAAAATATGAAGTATTATTCCCATTTTTCTATACCTTTTCAAAAACAAAACAATTTTATGAAAATATGCAGTCATCTTAATTTGAATTTAGTCTACCTTCATATCCTAATTCATAAATGGTTCTTTTCAATCATGTGAAATATTTTTGTTACCGAGCTGTTCAATTCCTGCACAATAAATCCTTGCTTTACCTTGAATATCAAATATTAAAGTTCACAAACATCATGAATGATACTTGCATGAAAAATCAGAAGAGATTTGCAAGATTTAGCTGAAGTTTTAAAATAAATTTGGGGCAGCTGCTTATTATTCCCTTTATAGTGAGTTACAAAAATTTTTTCTATTCTACGTGGTCACATGACTACCTTAGCTTCAGGGGTTTCTTCCTTTGGTTCACCAATCTCTGCAACAGTGCCACCTTTCACAGGTTGGCTCTCTGAATCTTTGTAGCTTCTTGTGTTGGGAGCTGCAAAAATATCATTGTGAAACATAACGAGCTGTACTTCACTTCAAAGTAAGCCATCTGATTTTGGTTTAAATGGGCTCACTGAGTTGATATCGATTATTTTGTGACGAGTTTGAAGGAAATCATTGCATGACAATGTTTCTAATTAGCCTCTTAGTCATGTATCGCTTCCAATATTTACCAAAAGTGTGAGAAATTGTAGTTTTTGTGGACAGGGGTTGCTTATGATTCATACCTAATGGTAAAAAGTGTCTAGTCACAAATTTGTCATAAATGCTTTTAATAATTCATTACCCTATTACTGCCATTTCAGTTGCGTGTCAAATGTGCAGAATCACACAGTTTGTCTGTTTACCACCAAGATGTGAGTAAATCTCAACAGATGTGAAAAAAAAATCGTGAATTTTGTGAACCAACTCAGTAAGCTTCTTTTAAGTGTATCAAGTGTCAATACTGTGTCTTTAAGCTAGACTTTATGCAATTATTATCAAAATCAATATCTTAGTAGGGAAATCAACCAAAGGCTGAGTTTGTGGCATCTAAAAAAATTTTCACCACAGGATTTTGCAAGGACTTTGTCTAAAGAAACATGTTTTAATTAAGGACTATAGTTGTACAATTCTTAACATAAGAATCACTCAAAAAGAGAAACTCAAATATGTAGATGGAACTCCTCATGACAGAAATCCACATTCTCAGGTTTGTTATAGGTATTGTGCTGTTACTCAAGATTTGACTACGCAGTCTACAGTCCCACTTACCAGGACAGATCTTATACTCGCATTCGTACTTACAGATCTTGATAGTTATACGTTAATAGATACGTTCATGTAAAGTTTTGCACTCCTACTTATGAAATACAGACATGTACGCAATACCAGAGACACTGACATTTGCGCTCACTCACTACCAGTCAGAACATTTTCAACAATTTTGAAATATTTTCTACCAAAATGCTGTGATTTATGAGACAAGTCCATGCAATCTGCAGACTAAGAAACAGCTTTACTTGTTTCTGTACATATGCATGTACCCAGTACACATACTGTCTAAAGGAGCCATGGATGTTACTCAACAAGAGATTACATAAAAGAGAAATATTATAATCACCTTATACAAACTGCCATTATTTAAACATTTAACTGAGTTGTTTCATCTGCAGCCTCCTATGAGGAATGAACCTGCTTGAGGACCAAGCTCACAGGGATAATTCTACAGATGTAGATTACAACCAAACCCAATATTTGCTGCTTTCGAAGTACTTCATACAAGACGATATCTGCTTTTAACAAGTTGAAATGTCCTATGTTTTAATGTCATCATGCAATCCTACCAAAACTCACCAGTTTTAGGAAGTTGTACTTCCTCTACAGCAGGGACAGATGGTGGATTCTCCATGTCTTTCGTTAAATCATCATCCTCATCTTTGGTTCCTCGCCTCTTTGATCCTGCCAACCCAGGGCTCCTGCCACTGGTTTAAGAAAGATACATGAAAACCAAATAAAGATGTGTTTCTTGAAAGATGTAAATCTTCTCCAAAGGACAAGCTATGCAAATGTTTCCTTTGTTTGATTTTCTTTTGTCACACAACGGCTTGAGTAAGGTTTCATAACTATAGCGCCATCTGCCTAATGCTTTCATTAGATAAAAGACACGACTGGATGAAACTTGTTATATTACAATAGGAAGCATTACAAATACACAAGTTTTTACCACACAGAGGCTTTACAAGGATAACTTTACGATTGCAAAACACACTCCCACTCTCGATAATTAAGGCTTTAATGAATCTGGAAAATACACAAGCCTCTTCATGACTTCATGCCTAGCAATGACTTAGTCTCAAAGACATAATGTCATAAACATAACAATAGAAAAGTAAAGATCACACTGCCATCAAATGGTTACAAACAGCTGACAGAGAGACCTTGATGTAACAAAGGCTATTGTTGTTTGAACAATACCCAGAATGATGAGCAGTTTTCCTTGTTTTTACATTAACAGTGATGTTGCAAAAAATTTCTTCATGGTCTGTTTATGTTGATGAAAGCAAGCAATCTTGATGTTTAACCAGGGCAAACTTGATGCAACTTACGTTTTTCTTTTCCTTTTGGGGTCAGCAGCTGGTGATGGGGACCTCCTACGTTTCTTAGCAGCCCCTCTGCCACTCTTCTCTGTCTTTGGGCTTCTGGAAACTTGCTACAATGACATCAAGTACATTAACATACCACTATTCATGCAAACATACACTTAGATAAAAAGTAAGTAGGCCCAATACAATGCATTCAGTAGCAAAACTTAATTACTCATCTGTCATCGTAAAGAATTTTCAGGCCAGTTAAGGATTGCAAAATGCGAGGCCTATGCATAACACAGGCATAGCATTCCACCAGTATAGTATTATACTGCTAATAGTACTAGCCTAGGCCTGCTAATACAATTTTTGTACTGCCAGCTTGGCCTTAGGTAACGTTCCTGCATGAGTATGACCCACTCAAGAAACAACGTCCACCCTGAGAGATTTCCCAATGTTCTTAATGTTGCTGGGGTCATCGTGTACAATGGCGTACAGTTTCTCCTGCAAGTCTCAATCTTCACCATCTGCCATATTAGGGCTACTGTCACACACAACCTTGTTGTCTCCATCCACCCTTGCACTTGCCACATGTTCTATCTGATACAAAGCTCTGATTAACCAAATTGTCTTTGATAATGTGTGCTGCCACTGCCATGTATAGTACCTCTGATGTCCTAGATGTCCAGCAGTCTGTGTTGTGGCTAGCTGATGCCATCCCTTGCATAGCCTTCTTCATGTCCAAATTCTCAGCCTGTTATTTCACCAACAGTAGAACTGATATGGTCTTCCTGAATGGATCCTGTAGCTCAGCTTGGAGACTTTCATCAGATCATAAAAGCCTTCTCCTTCTACAAAACTGACCAGCAGAGCATCCTTTGCAATCATCTAGCATACTGCACTGGTGAAATTCTCTGTCGTTTTTGGGTTGCAGACAGTTGTGGCAACAAAGGAATCTAAGGTTGAGCCCTATGCCTTCTAAAGTACCATTGTAACATGGTGTCTCCTCTCAGTTGAAGGTGGTTACTCAAATCCAGTCTGCTTTAATTCACTTTAAAGCCATTCATGTTTATCCAGACATCATTTAAATCCTCCTGAAAGGTGCTGATTTTTAAGAGGGTGGCAACTGCTAATTAATAACCCAACTGCTAATTAATAACCCAATTTTGCACCAGTCTCAAAAACTTATTACAAGAATTGCCGAGCTAATTATCTGATTAAAGTTAAATGATCTTTGGATTAGGTAAGGATTTTTTGTCATTCTTGTCGATACTCATCAGACAGCAGTAACATAAAGTTTGCAACATGTCAATTACCCCTAGTGCACTCGCTATCTCTCAAAAGTGCCGCCGATTTCTTAAGTTGTGCTGCAGTGTAGCTGCTATTGATGGGATTAGAATACAAGCACGTGAAGTTCAGCCAAGGAAGGTAAAAATATGTGCGCCACCATGTCACTTATCATTAGATACTCAGTTCATCCCTGCAATCATACAGCTGATTTTTTATACCCTTTTCAAGTTGAATTACAAGTTCACTCGAAGATCTGTTCATGCACGCCACTAGCTTTACTAATACAGCCATTGTTAACAGAATATTTGGTAGAAAACTCGCACTGTTTATAGCGTGATGTTTGCGTAACAATTTATGAACAAATCTACACTGTGGCGACTGAGTAATTGGCATTACACAAACTGTCAAATGACTTGACAAAGGATGCACCTTTAGCTGACAGATTGGTCATTTAACCAGTTATTCATTTAATTGGCACAACCCTTAAGCCATCCAATGGAAATTGTGCAGGTTTCTCCCACAACTTTGGTTGCTTGGCATCATAAAGTAACTGCCTCAATGGTTGAATTATTATTAAAACAGTATTAAACAGTGCAACTTCCTCTGAAATTATGGTGAAAATGAAAAGTCTTTCATTGAATCGTAAGACATGTCCACAATACAGGATGTGATCTAGAGGGCAGACTCACCTCATCACCATAAGGTTTATATGCTTTTCTTGTTGTTTTCCCGGATGCAGGATTTATACACTCAACTCCTTCCTCCTCCTTTTATAAAGACAAAGGGAAAAAAGACAAGTTTTATACACCTTTCAAAGAAGAAACTTGTCAAAACTAAAAAACCCAGAAAGGCAGAAGTCTCAGTGATTCCTTACCATATGATATATTGTTAGAAACATGAATCACCCACGTGACAAGTATGAGATCACTCACAGTTATCATTCTTAAGATATCAAGTTAATAAGGTCAACCTTTTGAAACCTTGTGACTCAAATCAAGAACTGATTACTCAGTTATAGAAATTGCACCCTCATACATCGCATTCCAATGAGCAACATACACACAGTCATGACTTAACTTCCACTAAATGTCAGTAACTTGAGTAAGTAGCATCATTGAAGGGTAATGTGACTGCTCTTTTGGTTTGTCTAAACAAGACAAACCCAGGAGTCACAAAAAAGCCACAGAGGTCAAAAGGTCAAATGAGGCCAAAGCAGGTCATCACATGCGCACCAAATACACGAACACAACCTTACATTATGCCATCCCCCTATGTCACATGGTTACTGAGTTATCACACCATATACCTCACATTCCAGTGCATATAACAAACACACTTCTAACATTTCACTTAGATGTCAATAACTAGAATAAGGAACATTGTAGGAGGGTACTATAATTGCCTTTTTGGTTTGTCTCAACAAGATGAATCCAGGGGTCACAAAAATGCTACAAAGGTCGAAAGGTCAAATTTGGTCAACTGAGGTCAAAGTAGGTCATCACATGTATTTCACATAGGTGAACACAACTTTCCATTATGCCATCCCCTTAAAATGTTTCGTTAGGAGATATCAACAAAACATCACTTTCTGACCTTTTGACCCTTCCAGATTAATGCAGTTCATATTACAATATTTCCACCTGCTACCAATCCATCTTATCCTGAAATTATGACTCAATTTGAACAACGGACACCGAATTACAGCTACTAAAAGAAATTCACTTAAAGGGATTTGCCAGTGACACAAATCAATGACTTCAAAAAATGCAAAAAATTTTTCTCTTCAAGGAGGTGAAAACCACATCTCAATAGCATGTAGCATTTGGAAGATACTAATTTTCAAAGAAATGCATTTTTTTCTCAAGATGAAGTGCATTATGGGAAATCTGTGATGTCATTGCGGCACATTAATTTGACAAAGCATTGAATTTCTTTATGATATTGACACTGTTGTAGGGAATATTTAGCAGCTTTGTTTGTTATGCCCTACATATGGTGTAGACTTATGCTAATTCGGTCAGCTTTGCCAGTTTTGAGCTGCGCATGAGCTAAGAAAGACGTGCAAGAGCGGAGCTCTCGCCGGCTGCCCCAGTACCCGCTAAGGCCACATTGGTGAGTGCACACACACACACACACAGACATGACATCACCATTGCATTGATTCCTCGGCCTTGGCAAGGAATCAGAAAAAAAAATACATACAAGAAACAGAAAACCAGTCAGCTTTGCACACCCATAACCACTGATCAATTAGTACCATTGATGATGGCTTGCTGGGCTCTCTTAAGACTGAATACAAAAACTTTTGAGGGTCATTCAAGGAAACCATTTACAAAGAATTCTTGACCTTGTTAACCTTATGAAGAGAAATGAAGAACAGAGCTCTCAGATTTGCCAAAGATACATAACCATATGTAAATCAGGGATTAAAGGCTAAAGAAGTATTTTAAGGACAAAATATGACTATTTCATAAAATCAGGGAAACCTCTCCTTTTTTGTGAAAAGTATATCTTCACAGTATGCTGCACTTGAAAGATATCTATGTTCAGCTTAACAAAGGTTCATTTCAGAGAATCATACTGAATGATCCAAAAATCTGTGGTATCATACAGTGTAGACTGAGTAAAGCCTTGTAATTCTTTGTAAACTTAACCTATGTTAATAATAGGTAGACAATTCAAGAGCTGTGACCATTATTTTTACAGAAATTTGTGATTATCAATCATAAACCAATACAAATATTTACACAGCTCTCACTTATCCAGAGCAACATTGTATTCAGTCATACTTCACAACCTAAAAAACAGTAAATTGCTCATTAAAAGCAAGAGAGAAAAGTTGTGTCTTTGGTTTCTTTTTAAACATACCAAATTTAACAAAGTTTTTAAATTACTAGGTATTTTAGTCCATTCCTGGGGTCTTGCAACTGAAGAAACCCTATCCCGGAATATTGAGCACGTAGTTTTCTCCTAGGTTATGAAGGGTACATGATGAAAATGAAGTCTCTTGTTTCAACGATTTTTCCATTCCCAACTCAATTCAATATTCCTTTCTGAAGATTGGCTACCATTGTCAAGAAATCCCCCCAGGTTCCCTCAAGGTCACAGAAAGTGGTGCCAAGTGGGTAAATTGCATAAGATTCTTTTTGCTATGCTTTATAAATGAATACCTTGTTTGTCCATGAAATTTGATACTGTTCAGATGTTTGAAATAGATCTAAAATAAAACTGTTCTATACCTACGCCTACAGTTTAGCAAATAAAGTCATGAAATATTCCATTTATTGGTATGAACATTATAAAGAAATACAAAAGCTATGTCTGATTAATTTACCCAGATGATATCACAAATTTCAAATCATGCAACGCAGAAGCTGAAAAAATAGCACTCCTTCAAACATTAGTCAAAAATTAGTATCTTTGAAATGCTAGATGCTATTGAGTTGGGGGTTTTCACTGTCTAATAAAAAATGTTTGCTGCAGTTTTCGGAAAAAATTAACCTCGTTCAAAAATTTCTATCTTTCAAATACAAGATGCTATTGAGGATGGGGGTTTTCACTGTATAATACAAAAAGTTTGTTGAATATTTTGGAAAAATTAAATTTCATCACAAATCATACTTTTAACGAGAGAACAACATGGTAACTTACATCTTCTATTACTTCATAATCTTCCTCATTCATCCACTCATTAAATTCATCCAAATCTAATAACCACTTTGCATTCACCTGGAAACAAAAATGAAAACAGGGAAATGTAAAATAGACAGCAACTATGTGAAGTAAACTTGAATAGGAACACTTAGAGTCTCTCATACTTGAGACAATGCACCTTACACTTGCTATATATTTCATTATAACTGGCATAGAGAGACCAAGAAATGAAATTATAATTTAATTTTTTTGAAACTTATCTACTGGACTTTGTAAAAAGTTTGTCTTACATTTTCTTAATTGTAGAAAGTAATAACGGAAAAGATTGAAAAACATAATTCTGCAAACATCATATGAAGGTATTAAAAGAAATGATTTTATGAAAGAAAGCTAACTTTTAGTTTGCCTACATAGCAGACTGTATGGCATATTCCTTGTTCAGGGATCGTTTGTGAAGCCTTAAAGGGGTACTGAACAAACCGAGACCGAGTCTGCCCCGCAGGGTAACTTTTAGTGGGATTCCTTTCTTGTTAAGGTGGTATGATTAAAACAGTAGTTATGTAACACAAAGAAGTGTGCTAAGTACCTCACTCCCAAAGCTAGTTTCCCACTAAAAGGTAAAAAACACACCTGACAGGTATAAATATTCCTTGAACCAACTATTTGTCCAGATTTTTCCAGGATGTGACATGGTGAGAGAGAGCAAAGCTAAATGCAGAAGTTATAAGCATCCAATGGTGTGGATCTGGTTAGCCATTTTCTCCACTGTATTCTGATTCAGTTTACGCTAAACAGTAATTTCTTACAGTAAAGCTAGCCGCACACTACACAACTCTGCATAACCCAACTCAACTCCGTTTTCATAATCTAGCTTCCTATAGCTGGCGCACATGTCATTTCCACAATGCACTCTACACTACATGCTCCTTTCAGCTTTGTGCACCATTGCTGGTACCTGATTGGTCAAACTGCTTCAACCTTACAACCTTCAAGTTGTTTAGTATGTGGCTAGCTTTCCGTGCACACCAATGAGAAACCTGGTATTAATACCTTCTTGGTTCCTTCTTCCTCTGTGTATTTTTCAGGTTCCCAGGGAACATCAGCTGTTGAGACCCATGTGTCATATGAGTCTGGGAAGTACCACCAATGAACTAGCACTGAACGGTCCCGCTTAGCAATTGGTCGCAAAAATTCCTCTCCTACAAGATTGGAATTCATGAAAGTAGAGTTAGTTGAACTCAGCATGCATTTCAAATGACTACTGTTGATGCCAAATAGGCAATGACACCAACACAGAATAGATAAATGGTCCTTCTTATACAAAAACATTCCACTGAAACATTTTAACTAAAATGTTCAGTGGTAATCCTAAAACTCTTAACCACTAAAACACAGAAAGTAAATTCCACAAGCACATATGAAGGTTTTACTTCTTCTCACATGGGAACGACCACTCGCTGCCCTTCTCCCTTCAGCCAATAGCAAACACATAAACAGCTACCCATACTACTAAATTTATACATTTTTATAAACACAAAGCCACAGTTTTGAAATAAAAGATAAAATGTCTTCTAGTAAAACCTCTGTTACAATAAGTACAGCACAGCTCACAAATGGAAGTAACAAAGAAGCATTGTGAGCTCATTTACTGACCATTTACAGAGGTTCATTCAATAAAACTTTATCTTGTTAGTAACATTGCATTGTATGTTACTTCAAAGAGGTTACACAACAATCACAACAAAGACATTTTCTTTGAGGTATGATATCTTCCTACGTCACTTGCACAATCATTGAATCACACCAGGATTCACCCTAAAAATTTTTAATATTCTGTTCCTTTTTTACAAATTTTGAAAAGTTACACAAAGGTGGAACAACCAACAAAATTGTTGTAAATTCAGTATTTACCTTCAGCCAATGGAGGTGGTGCTAAGTATACAATATGAGTTGCAGATTCCATATCATCGACAACATTACCCTGATAAAAAGGGAAGAGAAAACTGTCACCACATAATAACACACGAAAAACAACAGACAAAACAGGACTAAAATAATCAGTGACTTCAAGATGAGGCAAGTGTAAGGATCACTACTATGTAAACTGTGATGTAGCCCTAATTTTCCTGATGTTGAAACTCACAGCTCCCTGATGTTACAGTAGACAACTTACATAACACATTACAGCACTGCTACTGTGCCCAGGGTCCTGCTTCCTATCTGAACAAAAAATTTCTAGTCCAAATCTGCGTTAGGTTTATACATACGAGAATCATCTTAACAGACCACCATTACATTTTGACGGACAATTAGTGGTTGGGAATGACCTGGGCTGCAAACCATGGCATAAATGGTTTTGAACTGGCAGGATGATTCGTAGTCAAGCAACCACCTCATATTCCATATACTAATATGGTTTAGCAGGGATGAATAGCCACTAAACAGTAAACATAATATCATCGACCCATTCCAATATATCCTTGTTCAGAAGTGATACATTTAGCACAACTACCTAAAACACCTTCACATCAGTTAGTCTGTCGTGTCATGCTTACATGGCATGTGACACGTGCAGAGAGTGGCCTGACCCTTATGAATATATTGCTTGGATGCAAATTTAGACTTTATATAATTCTTAGTAGGTTCCTGCAACAGGAAGTAAAGAGAAGGTTGTGACTGGTTGGTCTGGGCATGTGACAATACTCTTGTGATTAGATAAAAGTATCTGCCTTGTGTAATGTTTGCTAATCAGTCTTGCCCAGTAATCAGCAGCATGAGGAATCCATGTATACTAACCAGTTATGTAATATGATCTTGCATGTTTATCTTCAATCAAGCATAAATGAACTTAACATATGCTACCAAACCAGATAACAGAACACAGGGAAGACACGAGACATTCCAATAATGAAGCATTGTGATCGACTATACCTTAATTTTGAAAATAGGAGCTTAATTATACTATAAGAATTTATGGTTACATGTAATTTAACATGTTATTGTCCTCTAACAAAGCGTACCAGCTAAGCTATAATTTAAAGGCAGTAGGCAGTCACCCCAAACAGAGTGAGTGTATCCTGTCACTCTAGTTCATGAATGGCCTATTTTGATCATGTGACAATATTTTTGTTAGTGAATTGTGGAATTCAAGGAGAATTTCGCCTTGCTTTACCTATTGTTTGTAATAGTTATGTTCAAAACATCTTCAGAGGTGCTTGTAATGCAATAAGAGGAGATTTGCAAGAGTTTACTGATTTTTCAAAGAAAATTTTGGGGCGACTGCCTATTGCCTTTAAGATATTAATTCCATGTCACCTGATGTCTTTTCACGATGTCCTTTAGTTTGCTGGCAAGTTTTAGATCTACATCTTCATCTATGTAGACCTGAGGCAACGTCATACATTTATTCTGGACTAATGACTTCTGTATCTGCATGAACATCTCAACATTACGATCCATACGTGAAGGGGACTGGAAATCAAAACGTCTCCTAAATGAAAACAAAAAAAATTTCAGGACAGGTAATTAAATTGTAAACAAAGTTGGAAGCATGATTCAGTACCAAACTTTGCTTTGTTTGTGAAAATATGTGTATTGTGTAACATGTGGTAAGCATACACCCTGCAACAGCCAGTCACCCCAGAAAGACTTTTACTAAATAGACTACCCTCATCTCCAATGCCAACAAAATCGTTAACATAGCCCCTGTGGACTCTAAAACAGTTCCCACATATTTTGATAGAGGGAACTTTTTCCAAAACATTTGAAAAAGGCTCTCTGAGTAAATTTAATTGTACCCTGGTGTAAAAATGTGTGTATTTATATTTAAGACGTAATAAGAGAGACAACTTGCACACCTCTGATTTATCACTGACAACAACTTTCGAGTGGATATGCTTTTAGGTATTTTTGCTTACACATTTAATTGTACATGGTGAGGAAGAAATAATTTAGGGAGATACTGCTACTTACCATCCTTGTTCACTCTTAAATTTGTATGCTGCCATCAGAATATGGCAGAGACCACCCCCTGAGCGGAAATCCAGCAGGCACTTCATCTTTAAAGGCAAAGTACAATACACAGTTGTTTTTAACATTACCAACAGTGTTACCAGGATTTTCAAAGAAAAATGTTTCATCTATGAACATATGGTAACGGTGATAGGACACAAAACCATGGTCCATGAAAAGAATTAAAAATTAAGCAGAAAAAAAAATGACAAATTAAGAAGAGGAACCCTCCTCTGTATTGGTCCTTGGTTTTTAAACTAAATAAATTTATCTTTTACTATACTAATCAGTAAATGGAACAAAACATTTCAAGTCCATGGCCAGATTAACTGAATACTGAGGTCAATGTACTATATGACAAATGACCCTTACAGTTTTGGTATGAACAGTTCTCAGAGATATGCTCAACAGAGACTATACACAATTTCTATCCAATTACCATCCATAAGTGGCATGTATGATTTACCATTGTCATGCCTTCACTCCCTTCAGAAGTTTAAAAACAGTTTGAAAAGACCATCCAGGTTCCATGTGAAAGCAACAAAAAAATTGTGTAAAACAGCTTTCAAGAATCCTATTTTTGAGCTTCATAATCTTCAAACTTGTATCTCTTAAATTAATTCTGATAACATTTCTTAAACCCGCAGCCCTAGATTTTGAGTCTAATAAGGTTGGGCGATATATAGAAAATTATTGTTATCATGATATATGTTTTGCGAGACGATACGATAATGAGAGTTTGAAAATGACGATAATTTCTCGTGGAAAAAATGTGAAAGGAATTTGCCTCATGCTGTTTTCTTTGATTCTTTCTTCGTTTTGCTGTCTCCAAAAAAATACTTTTTATTGAAGGCAGTGTTCTCCACTAGCTGCTTTGTCCGGGGGCTCCGCCCGTACAAAATCTGCCACACTACTTTAGCGCCCGGACAAAACTTTGCCGCCCGCACAGAAAATTGACCCGCCTGGTCGAGAAGTTGTCTGTACACTCAATCACAAACACCACAACTTAGTCATTTGACTGCCTTTTATATTTGATTTCAAATACTCATGACAAGCAATGTATAGTAAAACATGGGAGATGCAAACCCAGCTCACTTGCACCTGAGCTCTTATACCATTCAATATAGGCTACTGCATTTCTTTCATAAGTATGTTTCCACAGTAGGAATCCGTTACCATCAAACTCATACACTAAACGAAACCATTCAATTGAACTGTTCCCTAGGTTTCCCGATTTTCACCCGAAATTTCCATTAAAGTGAACTACTTCATTCTTGAATACGCCCAAGTGAAAACTGGAGCTTCAGATATGCAAGGAAGGGTCTAAGGGTCTAAGGGGAAGGGGAACCCCTCCCCTTAGACCTCTCCCCCAGTACGGCGAACACAAGAGCCCCCGGACAAAAACAGACCAGTGGAGAACCCTGGAAGGCATTCCTCAATTGCATAGAACTGATGTAAACTCAATGCAAGTTCGTCATTTCTCCCCACATTTTTCCATAAGGAGAGAATGAAACAAATTCGCAGTCTTAGTCTGTCTTTCGCAGGCATTAGATTCGGTGATTATTCTTAACCCTGAATATTCCAGTATCACCATGGAAATTGTCTTAGGAAAATTATCGTAATTATCGAAATTTCGCGATAATTTTTTGTTTTATTATCGAGATAGTGAAAAAGTCAATATGGCCCAACCCTAGAGTCTAATTATATCAGCTTTCACTGAACTTTGATGTTTAAGATATGTCTTGGAAACAATGATGTTTAAGAAACCACAAAAGTAAGATATGGCACTTTTATATTAGATGAATGGCCAAAACCTCAAGTATCTCAAGTATAAAGAGAATAGTGCGACTTTGCTGCTGAGTACAGCTGAGAGAAATTAGCCGAATTCAACCATATCCAGAAATGGTACCCATGTTATATAACTTGATGGTTTCATACAAAATGGCCACTGCACAATATTATCATAAAATCAGTTTGATTAAAAGGAGCATGTAAAAGCAAAAGATGAATTACTCATCTTTTTATATCTCATACATGTACAGATACGCCAAGAATAAGTGTGCGTGTTCGCTTCGGTCACGCTCCGGTCTATTCAGTGTACAATAGAACCGCTTGGTACCTTTCAATGCGGATTATCGGCAACCCGGTAAACCGAGGTGCCTTTGTGCCAATGTAAACAGAAGTCCCATTGTGTGTCCGTAATTCGCTGTAGCAAGAAATCTTCTCTTGTGGGGAAAAGCAATTATCAATTTCCTGTGAAAGCCTGCCTGTGCACAATCGTACGTTCTGATTGAATACAATACGTATACGCTTGCGACCATCCGTAAATCTCCCTGAACGCTTTCCGTGTTGGAACGATTTTTTTTTGAAGTTCGAAAAAGTTTTCGCACGTTCCGAAAAATTGTCAATAACATGACCTTGAAAATTATATTATTTACCCTGAAACTTCATGTATTTGTATATATACAAAGTAAAGTAAAGGGAAGGGCCGCAGTTTAGTTTGACCCTTTGCAATGATTAATAAATTTCGTAAGTTTAGAAAGAAATACCTAGAACGTTCCCAAAGTTTTGTACCTTCCATCGAAAAGATTGCGTTTGGAAAAATTCTTGCGCGTTTGCAAATTCTTTCCGTAACTGAGTTTTTGTCACGATAAACTGTTCTCCTATCACCATATAACTTATATCGCTCAATAGAGCGATATTGATTTGAAAATCAGTCCGAGTTTTGTACTCCAATAAAAGTTGTTTGTCGATGTGACGTCATGAGATAATTAGTTTACATTTCATTTTCGTAGTCCTCTGATATCATGCATTTACACAGGTTGGCAGATTTTTGGCAGTTTCTGACCAGAGATGGAGAAGATTTTAACTAAAACTCATGAAAATCGGGACATAATACTATCCGAAATCACTGTAGTGTGACCAGCGTTCTAGTCTGAAACTTCATGAGTATGGAAAAAAGGAGGGCCGCAATTTGCTTTCGAATTTCTCTTTGCAATTATGAATACATTTCGTAAGTTTGGGAAGAAAAAGATCTGGTTGGACGTTCCCAATCTTTTCGTACATATTCCCACATGTCCGGAAATATTGTTGCGTGTTTGCGAATCCTTCCTGCAACGGAACAATTTTTTTTTCAAACCTTCGATTTTTTTTTTTTTTTTGCACATTCCAAAAAAAAAATCAATTGCGTGACCTTTGAAAATTATATCTGTTAGCCTGAATTCCTGAAACTTTTTGAGTCTTTCATATACAAAGGAAGACAAAGGGAGGGCCGCCAAGTCCATAAAATTGAACCATTCTGTTTTCTACCAAAAAAGTAATCTGGGAGAACGCCATTGCAATAGTATCACAGCTTACTTCCTGCATCCTCCGATGTTCCGGTACAATACAAAGGCCTTGCCGCATTTTATTTTTCATTCACATAGAATGTACCCTCTACTCCGCAATTGCTAAAATTTCAAATCTTACCTACAAGGGCAAACCGTTGAAGTCCGATTCCTTATTGAAAAAAATTAATCCAATTATAGTCCATTCAGCGGGAGAGAATGAAGATGGAAATTTCAGAATGTAAGACAGTACATCCCCCTACCATTCTTTGCCGGGATCTCGGTAAAATTCACCAGCTAACACGATCCCGAATTTTAACATGGCCCTTGGGGAACCGTATAACATTGTCATTTAGTACTGTCACACGCTGTATAGCCTACGCATATTTGCATGGGCCTAAAACTGCACCGCGCTAATATGTACATAGGGCCCTGCCACATGTTTCACGCTATTATTATGAGAGCTACCTCAAATACCTTGGGAAAATCAAATGCAGCTAGCTGCCTTAATTACGTGAAATATCCAATCGCTGATATGGGTTTTGATACTCATTCATTCATAAGGGCCACCGCCCATTTTTGCGTAACCTTTTTTGGAAGTCGTAGCCCATTTGGTTGTCCTTAACAGTTACGTGATGTCACACATCTCTCCGGATGTTTTTCAAACTTTTGCAGACAGCGCCATCTTGTTTTTCAAAAATAAGCGATATTTCGCTCGATACTAAACTCTTACCGAAAACTTTTCACAAGATTGGACTTCTTCTACACCCATGAATAAGATAAGGTACAAAATTTAGCTTGTAAAGGTTGATTTTGCTGAAAATCTGCATACTGAATTTTGGCCAGGCTATGACAGCATGTTCGCAACGCACGTAGAGCGACACGATACCCTTGTGAAATTTACTTTGTTAGGTTATGTAATGTACATTACACCACTATTAGGCCTACACGCGGAAGCGACAGTACTGAGTGCTGCATGTTTTCAAGAGGTGGGTGTTGCCCAGTAGGGCGGGATTTAGCAGTTGTTCGTTGACGGTAAACCTTCACGTGAATTGGTAGCAGCCAATGGAAATTGTACACAGGTTAATCAGTGAAAAATAGCTGAAGTCCAATGATGTCTCTAGCAAAGGAATGTACAGAACGTTGTATGCAAATAAGCTGGGGCCCTTGCAAGGTGCCTGGGAAATTCTTGAGTCAAACTTCGAAGGTTTTCTCATGGAATTTAACACACTAATGCATTACTGACCCTGTGGTCTACATTTGCTATGTAGCAGCGAGCTAGCCAGGAAGGGAAAGCGAATATGTGTGCTGCATGGGGCTATCAAATGAAAGATACGTAGTACAACGATGGGCTAAAAAATAAGAAAATGCAGTGGGTTTTAGTTTCATTAAAATACAAGCATACTGATTATCTATTAAAGGGCCATGCGGCACCATATTGCTACTGAAAATTATTTGCCGTTCTTTGAATGTAAAGGTATGGAATATTTCATCCATGGCCGTTTAAAAGACACTGACACATCGCTTTTTTATATGCTCTCAAGACAAATTAATATACGGAGGAGTCACTCGTTTCACCAACTAGGAAATAATAGGATATATTCAAAGAATGGACGGCTTAGCCTACTGATATGCTCTCCGAGGTAAGAGAATTTTCTGCAAACTAGAAATTATGGGAACACTGGATTGTACATTTTGGGGGCAACTGCTACAAACAGGCCCCATCCAACACAAAAACTTGTACGGTTACTGAGAACGGGTGGGGGTGGGGAAAGCTGGGCCACTCCCAACAGGAGATGCCAAACCTAATTCTTGGGACGATTTGCAGCATCGCATAAGTGTTGAAATAAGCTGTTTTACTGCGAGGATATAGAACGACCTTATCAGTAAAATCGGCAATTTCTTCTAGCCTAGTTAATCCAGTTGTACCTAAGTTTTTTTTTCAAACAGCATTGGAAAAATGGAATAAATCGGAATTTCTACAAAGAAAAAAGTTGTCTCCACATCGTGCTGCATTCAACGATCGGTCTTTATTCTAAAAAAGTTGATCAAAGTAATAACCCAGCATTACAGGGAAGACAATTGCGAAAATTTACTGTGAGTGTAGTATTATCAAACGTATACAGTAGATTAATTGAAGTTGTGCCGTTTTGCTATAAAACTGTAATTTGTTGTGTGTATGTGACGGCTGTATCTTTGAATGAACAGGACTGAGTAACTACGCTACTGTACCTAGGCCTAAAACTTCACAAACCCGTAATCCTAAACCAGAGCGGTTCAGTGACGTACAGTACTAGGAATAGTACGACCGTTTCCAAACTCTGTCAGCACATGCTAACCATCGGATAACAACCCTGGGCGCTATTATTAACGAAGGCCTAGTGATAAACATTTCTTATCGATTACACAGGAAGTCTGATCAATGAAACCTGAGGATGCGGCTATTGTGTTACGCTCCTCATTGTAAAGAATTTTATTGGTGAAATCTTTTGTGTAAGCTGTTACTTGACTTATCAGATTACTCCTATTCAAACCGCCCAAAACCATGAGCCGCAGATTTCAGTGAAACAACGTCGACAAAAGCGTGGTAAACTGTGGGTTTTCGGCGGTTGGTATCTAGCGCTCCGGTCGGTTTTTTACGTTTATTCTTGGCGCATCTGTATAGTTATATTTGATACTCACAGGAATTCTTGTCAGTGGAGGCTTACTGACATGCCTTCCAAAGTGATCTTCCTGATACTGAACCAAAGATGCCAAGAGACTTCCAATACTCTTGTTGGTAGGTGGCTCTACCTGTATCCACTGCAAAGAAATTTAGATGGGTATATTAGACACTTGTTACACTTTTAACATTGAGATTATCAAAATAATTTCCCTTTTCACATGAGAGGTCTAAAGCTGGTACTTATGCACATGTTTACTAACTGTAGATAAGGAAGACTGAAGTTTGTCATCTTTGTGTTGCATATGCAGACCTGTATTTTAATGCAGTTTGATTTGGAGGTTAGGTTTGGGTCAGGAGCTAGGTTCAGGTGGTAGACAGCACTTCCACTTAAAAGGTACACAGGACCCGTAATGAGTCATGCTAAAATGACAGCAACTTCAGCATATTTTTCTCAGTACTGTACACTAGGGTAGGTTTGGGTATTGTCGGACAGTTCACGGTTATTTCACTATAGCTTTCAATACAGTGGCATTACACTGATGCTTACCTGATATATCAACAGCCACAACTATACTCATGTGCCCTGGATATGTACTGAATCTACGCATACGCATACAGAGGTAACACAGCACTTTGAAAATGTTACATGTATGTTGGGTATTGTCGGACACAGTTGGGTATTCTCGGATGCTTTACTATTTTAATGTTATTAGGACTAAAGATAAATAAATACAAATCAAATAAAAGAGAACTTATGCCTATAATTCTTTTTCAACATCTTAACACAAAATTTAATCCAAACAAATTAAGTTAAGTTTTCTTAATAACCATTTGGTCTCGTCATTCTTTTCCACTACGCAAACATACATAGGCTATGCGTATGCTTACATATTAGTGTGGACATGTATGCAGGTTTGTGTACTGTCCGTAAATACCCAACTAAGACAGCACTACTTGAACTGCTCTGTTACACTACGTGAAGGTATACAGCACAGTCTGGTGCATACTAACATTTTTACGAACAGTGTAGCAATCAAAATTACTTTATTTCTTATAACATGAATTTGTCTACAAAAATTTACAGCACGCCATAAAAATTTTCAAGGTTTTGCACACTTGGAAATGTGCCAAGGAATTTTCAAACTGAAAATTATTGCTGCAATTAGGTTCCATTTTCTCAACAATTAGAAGGCTTCTTGTGCTACAAATGAAACTGTGTACACTTCATACACATACCTTTGAAACAACTGCCTGGTGAGTAAAAAACATTCACACACTGTTATTCAGTGACTAGATTATATACGTCTGTCCGAGAACACCCGACGTACGAGAATACCCCAAGTGACCCTAGGAGTAGGACTGCAACTCTGCCTCCACTGAAAATATGGAAGACTGTGCAAGAGAGAGTGACTTCACCTCTAGCAAAAGCATAGAGTAGTGTGCACTCTTTGCCCTGCAGATCATGAGCAGGCACAGTTCGCACCATACTTAGTATCATTGTATCAACCAACGTACACAACTAAAAACGTTCACTGCTGTATGTGGTAGGCTATGTAAAACAACTGAAAACCAGTGCACACTTGTGCAGTCTATCACACTTTTGTTACCCTTGTCAATGGTTTACTTTTTCCAGTCACACACAGAATTCACGTTTAGGTGTTAACTTCTATGTTGTAGGCCTAACATTAATAGTCCACATGGAGTTGAAGAACCTAACATCCTGATCGATAATTGATGTACAACGCTTTCAGTTAATGCACAATAATACTACGCGTAGGCCCTAATAAGTAATACAGTACAATGTTAAAGCAATGAGAAGTAACGTTGAACAAAGGAGGACACAGATATGAAGTTTTAATGTAAATCATTGCAAAACAGAATAAAATTAGGAGAATGATTACTTTTTTCGAATGCCTCTGAAGCCAGGTTTTTATGTTGTCTAATGATGCGATGGTATCCTGAGATTCAAAAAACTTGAAATCGCTTCCACCGTCTTTCTTTCTTGTCGCCATTGTTCACGTTGTTCACCGCTCTAGCTAGCTAGGGCTAGCTAGCTCTAAGCTCTCTTACAGATTGGTAAAATAAGCAAACTGCATGCTTATGATTGACGGGAGAACATAAATTGGACACCTTTGAGAACCGCTTAATATTCATGTTTTGACGTCATCACAAAAGCGAGTAGGACACCTCCCGTGACCCGGGAAATACGATACGCAGCAGCTTAGCTGTGTGTGAACAGGTCAAGAACAACGTCACAAATATTGCATGCTGTCATATTACCGTGTTGATGGTACGGTTACAGTATGTGTGCCCGTGTATGTGTGAATCGAGTAGCTGCGAAACAAGTATCTGATGATTATTTTAATGATGCATTTACCTCCATAATATTTTGGTATGATAATTATGATTGAGAGAATATGAATTACACATTATTTCCCCGGCAGTGAGAGACAGGTCGTCCTGGCTGATAATTTGTAGTCACCCTTAGGACTTTTTTTAAAATGTAGGCCTAAATGACACTTTGTAGTTTACAGAAGTATAATAGGTTACATTATACGTAAGGCCTAGTCTACTAGGCGTTATAGAGGAAGCTGTTTTCGACTAGAGGAGGGGAAGGAGGGTATGAACGTTGTTTCGGACGGCTGTCCAAAGGGAAGGGAAATCTTTTGATTATTTGAGGTCCTTGGATGCAATTTAGTGGGACATCGACATGGCAAGTTTTAAAGGCGGAAATTACTGCAAATTAATTTGACATATTTTTACAGGGGCACAAACTAAATAATGGGGTTGCATTCCTAGAATTGAGGAGACACGGAGGCATATCTTCGCACACCACATCTTTGACTGGGTTTAGCCCCACCTACCCCTGCTTTCAACCTCGGGTTTCAGGCTACACAGGCCTTTCAAGCCTCAGCGCATTTTGCACACTAGGGGAGTGATTAAACTTAAAGTATGCCAAACTTCAAACGAAAGCACTACTTAGGGAGCGGTTTCGGTCTGGGGTTGTATTAGCCTGCCGTAAACTCGAAACACCCGGCCGCCCACCGGAAAAAGGGGGGGGGGTCCGGAACCATCAGGGGTTTCCTGGTTTCCGGAACCGGCCCCTTCTTCCCAGAAAAATATTAAAGTAAAAATGAACATGAAATTCCACAAAATAAATTAATTCTACCTTGTTTCGTTTCGCCTGTAGGGTCAGCATGGACACTGCGGTATTTAACATTTGTGTTGTATTTGTACACTACAGGTATGCAGGAATAGGCCTACGGCCGTCTAGCAAATTTTCGTTTTTTTTTTTTTTTTGCAGGAGACAGCCGAACACCAGCTTGGGCTGGAGCGTCGACCAAACAAGCAAGAGAACTTATAGAAGTAAATATTATTATTTATCATACACACCGGAACTTTGAATGTTATATATAGTAACGGGAAACAATGTTCTCTAACTTCTTTGCATCCTCCTGTGTTATTGGCTGGTGCGTAGCCTGAGCGTAGCCTATTAGGAGGGGCCCGGCAGTAGCCTGTTGCAATAGTAACGAATGTGGCCTTACGACGCAGTAGAACCGGTTCAATTCTCCAGCTGGCCCGGTCTGTTAAAAAGGTATTCTGCGATTGTTGATGGCTTTGTGGTTCTCAGAAATTGATCACAATTTTCTTCCATTAAAGGCCCATAAAAAGCCTAAAATGACAGAGTCTCTGGGGACTTCGCCCCTGGCCCCCACCAGGGGCCCTTGAGCGGGACCCTGGACCCCACGCACAATGGTTCGAGCTATCGCGCTCGCATTGCCGCTTACGCGTCAGTCCCGACCCACCTGGAAACTTTCCCCTTGGAATCCTAGATCCGCCCCTGGTTCATTCCCGTATTCCGAGAAATTCTGCAGTACTTCATCTACGCAAATATAGCAAAGAAAGAAGGGCCTTTCGATTTTTTTTGAAATTTTCATGGGGGCATTTTTCAAAAGGAACCATAAAAGCAATGCCTAACCCAGTGTATCACACGTCAGAAAACGCGGACGGAAATACGTAAGCTTTCCGAACGCAGATCGCTAGAGTTATTAAGGGTGCCCAAGCGGAAAACAGAAAGCGATTCGATGCAGGACCGATGGCAAAACTCTCTGAGAAAGGAAATATTTTTCATGATGGTCAAAAACAATTCATATATCCATGAATGACAAATTACATATAATGTCTGTATTTCTGTGGCGTTTTCCGCTGAAGGACAGGAGTAAAGCTGGCCATTTTGCTGTCCGGGCAGGTAGACCAGTGGCGGACTGCAGAGGGTGCTAACTGGGAACACTAGACCTCTTTTTACTTTGTCATCAGCATCCCTTTTCCTCCCTCCCTCATTCTGTGCTATCCTTTCCTTGCAAAGCCAGCTTGAATCGATCCATGGAGCCAACTTCGTCCCAGTCTTGCCTTCTCTACCCTTCGATCTGTCAGGCTCGATCCTTCCCCTTACCATTCAGTACTTTCCATCGCCCCTTGTCCTAATTACTCATCCTATCACTCTTCCCCTCATTATTAGGCCTGTAGTTCTGCTCCCCTTCTTGGCTTCCTTTCTTCAATTATTCCTGTAGGCCTACTATTTCCTTCCTTTCGCTTTTTTCTTTTGTTTTCCAATTTGTTCCCTTTATTCTTTCTTCCTTTTTCTTTTGTTCTCCTTCTCTTTTGTTTCCTTTTTGATTTCAATTCTGTTTTCTTCCCCTTGTTTTCGTTTTTGTTTTACACCGATTTATCTCCGATATTTTCTCCGGGAAGGGGAAGAAGTTACCCATTCCCCACTCCTTTTACGTTACTTATGTGCCTGTCAAAATCTCACCAATATTATGTACTTCACCTATCTGAGAAACACCCTCTCCACTCCTTATGTGAATCCTTTCCATTACCACCCAAACCACCCCGCCGCATGCATTACGAAACGACCAAGGGCCTTTGGTCTGAGTAAAAAAGTGATTATACTTTAATTGCTGTGGTTTGTTTAGTGCACATCTAATGCTCTTTAAAACTTGAAGGTGCTTTGTTTTAAAGTCCACAACTCCTGGGGCTACTGGGGTGGCCCCTCCCCTAGCTCCGAGTACCAGGGGAGCCCTTTTTAAAGGGGATATGACATCACCCCAAACATATTTAGGAATATGATTACGTCCCTAAATACAATTGGCGAGTGTATTTTTTGATATTAATGCAAACAGTAGCTTCCCTCTGGTTGGCCAATGATGACTTGCATGAGGAGTCAGTTGTTCTCGATAACTCACACACAGTAACATATTGGTATAGCCTTGAGCAATCATACTCAGTGCGAATACAAGCTACTGTAAATTTATTTAAGAGATGAAATAGATCAAGGCCGTCATTAAGAGGCCCAGGGCCTGAATCCCTTCCCCAAAAATTGTCCCCTACAAAATAAAAATGACCATTGCATTAATGCATTTAAGTTTATCTTACCCCCTAAAACATATTTCGCTCCTGGAAGCCCTCTCGCCCCTTCAGAACATTTCCTGGCTACAGCAAGCTTGCACTAGGCATGGCAGGTGGTTTTGTTTAAATTGGAGGAGGGATAATACAAGTAACTTAGTAGAGAGAAGTTTTACTGTCTTTAGGGCAGTGGTTCATAACGGGGGCCTTATCGCCCCCGGGGCGTTGTCACAACTCACTGGGGGGCGATGAGGGCTAGGGGCAGGGGGAGCTTTACAAATAATGATAAACTAAGTATAAACTGGGCCCTACAAGATTCCAAAAGGGTTTCTCTAGCTGAGCTCTCAAACTGATTTGCATAAAAATGAAATAAATGACGTCAACAAGTCGAAGATGCATGGGTCTTACATTCCCTCCTCGGGTGCTCTGCAAAGCATGTGAATTATCTTTTGGAAGATGCCACGAAATCGCTTCTAACTGTTCAGTGTTTAATTTCAACATTTTCCCTGCAGGACCTCATTTTCCCATCAGTTGTAGTGAAAGTGGTGAGCGAAGGAGTTATGGCTAAAGATTGCCCCGCCACTTTCATGTAAGTATTTCACCCTTTTTGCTATAACTATCAAGGCGGTCTAATATCACCTCCCTGCACACATACTCTCTTTCTCTCCCATTCCCAATTCATGGAAGCTGTTCGTTACGATTTTCGTTCAAAATTAGTAAAAATACGACAGCAGTAAAAGTGCTCGGTGTCATACTCTATAGTATCATTTGGATATCAGGTAATAAGCAGCATGTCAATCAGGCGCGTGGATACGGGGGGATGGGTTCCAAATCATTGTTAGGCCCCCCAAATGTTTGCGTCCTAATAAATCGTGTAAGGATTAAGGACGGCGATCAATGCCGTAACCCCCACCCCATTTGATACGGCTAGGCCCCCCAAAAATTTCATCCTAGCTACGCCCCTGATGTCAGTGCGGCAGTGCCCCCGGATTTTATATGATTAATCGAGGGCTTCCAGGGGCCCTGTATTCTATTCTGTCTGTCAGCCTTAGATACCCTTTTACAACTGTGAAAAATTTCGTAATAGTCCAAGAATGTTTCTGTGGACCCCAAGAACTTTTTTATTTTGTGTAAAAACTTTTCCCGAATAGAGGCAGTAAAGTAGCCAAAAGGGAGGGGCTTTGGAAGGTTTGTTGACAATATACTCCCCTCTTTCACCTAACCAAACACTTAAAATTTACTAAAGTATGGACATTTTCCAACCATATATGATCATGCAGTTCCGAAAATATCCCAAAGATAGCACCATTTTGCAGCTAATAACAACCCTAAAGTTAAAAAATTCTCAAATATTTAAGGGGAGGGGCGACCTCCCCTTAGAACCCTCCCCCTGGACGGCACCGTTATGTAAGGTGACAAAGGAAGGATATCCCACTGCCGTGTATACAATCGAAGGGACGCTTAAAAAGGTACAATTTACGCAGACTTAGGAGTTTAACTGATGTAGCATAGTACGACGTCATCTGTGGTGCCCCCACCCCCCATCACCGGCCAGATTCTGGTGGCACCACTGATTGAAAACAAAAGATCTAAGGGTGATTTCTTTAATCTCTTCCTGTTTCTGCATGTGAAATGCGTCCAGATGGAGCTCCAATTAAATGCAGAGTCAACCATGCTTTCCCTTATCATGTGGACTGAGGGATAGGTTTATCGAAGAAGAGCATTGCACATTTGATGGGTTGGCAATTGACAAGCTCCTCCCCAAGTTCATGAAATGGCCGCGCCTAGTTAAAAGCGTTGGCAAACTGATGATAAGCCTACACCATTACGTCCGGGCCCCACACATACTTTTTCCAAAGGGAAGGTGTTATCCCCAATACTATAAATTGGACATTCAGGTTGGCAGCTTATTTCCGCCGCCCCCTCCCCTTCAGCCCACCCTATAGTATACCTTCACAGCAGGTACCTCCTTTCGGCATACTTATACTCAGATGCTGGTACCGTCAGTTTAAATATTGAGGAAGAAATGTTTCGTAAGAAAAGGTTACTAAACATAACTGATTCGAAAGTTATAACACCATGTGCTTTGCATGTAATAATATTAAAAACTACCTTTCGTGAAGACAACAAAGCTCCCAGAAAAGTTTTTGAGTTACATTATTTCCAGGTTCCCGTGAGGAACCTGTAAATTCCATTATACATTTCACGTTCGGATTCTACGGTATTACACTGTACGCTAAGTAGTTGGCTCACTGTGCCGTGTGATCTGCACAAACACGCAGTGCAGTGACCGTGCTGGATGGTTCTCTCTTATTTCACCACAGGGGTGACGTATATAAGTAGGACGGGCCAAAATAGGTACGTAATATGATGAATATTAAGCGATTCTCAAAGGTGTCCAATTTATGTTTTCCCATGATTGACAGCCAACTTACACTGTTTCAGGTGATCTCCCATGCAAGGCTATGTTAAAGGTACAGTGCTGGTAAACTGTAAATATAGTGCAGTCGGTTTGCAAGGTAATGTGGCGTGCAAAGGCATGACTATCACTCCAAAAGACTGCAGTGGTAAGGATGCAAAAAGACTTGGATAGCTTATTTTCAGGGTCTCAGACTTGGCAAATATCTTTCAATGCGATAAGTGCAAAATCCTTCATTTTGGTCCTTAAAATTTATTTCAGCTATGATTATAACATGAATGGATTTTGAGAAAAATCTGGGTCACTGGGCGTTGTTATTACAGGCGATTTGAAGCCATCTCGGGAATGTGCAGGTACAATGCTGTCATTGGCGTAGCCACGATTTTTGATTGGGGGTGGCCAACTGCAGGACCTGATCGCCGGCCTGGGGAGGGGGACAAAGGGGAGGTGTCCCCTCCCCTTTGAGAAATTTTTGAATATTTGAGTACCCTCAGATGCAATCTGTTGTAACATTTAGCATCATTCGAAGTCACTTTTTTTTGCTCCATTACAAAAAATTGCTCTGCAAACTTGCAAAGAATGGGGGGGGGGGGGCGGCGTATGCACCCTGGATCCGGCCCTGAACTGTCTTAAGAAAAATTATGCTAAGCAAATCAAAGGTTGTCAGTACATTGGTGTAGTTGTGTAGGCCTGACTACACAACTACACCAATGTACTGTGAGGGAAAGGCACAGTAGCCTAGTGCAGATTTTTTCCGGGGTGATGGTGTAACTCAGCCTCATAAGAAAATCATGATGTCAAACAAATTACCCAAAGTCATTATGATTAGAGTTATAACTTATAACTCATAGGCGTAGGAAACGGAAGGGGGGGGACTTTAGCTCCCAGTCAAAAATGTGGGGGATGAAGTATGCTTCCGCCTGCCCCTGTAAGATCCAAGGGCAAAACCCCCTTATTTGTCTCTTCTGTAAAAAATGTCAAAAATTTGCGGTAGTTTTCCTTAAAGTTTGTCCAAAATGTTGCACCAAATTGCATCTGAGGACCCTTAAAGGCCAAAAATTTTCCAGAGGGGATGTCCTCCTCCCCTTAGACCCCTCCTCCAGGACGGCGATCCGGCGAAACAAGGTTCAGCCCCCAGTCTCGAAAAGCTTCCTACGCCTATATTATAACTGAACATGATATCCAATAGTTTCGACTTCAGAATGTTAATAAAATCATGGACTGCACGCTGGCATAATTAGAGGAAATGGTCGGCTCTCAGGCTCCAGAACTCAGTGACGTGACCACAGGGGTGGCGCCAGGATTTCCCCGACAGGGGGGCCAAGCTCCCCGACGGGGGGGGGGCCACAACCCAAAGTCTCAACGAAGGAAATAAAGTGCCAAAACGATGTTTGAAGAAAAATTTTGGCGCGCGAAGCGCGCTCAAAATTTTGGGCTCTTTTCGGAGAAAATTTGAAAAAAATTGCCGGCATTTTCCATGGAAAATTTGAAAAAATGGGGCTTTGAAGAAGAAAATTGGAAAATTTGGGGTTTTTATTGAAGAATTTGCCCTAATTTAGACCTAAATTAAGTAAATTGTCGGGGCGACTGGCCGTTGTCAGGGACTACATATTTTATCGTATACATAACAGCTCCCCGACGAAACCGAAAAATTTCCCCGACGGGGGGGGGGCCAGCCTTCCCCGACGGGGGGGCCATGGCCCCCTTGGCCCCCCGCTGGCGCCACCCTTGCGTGACCAAAGTAATGATATATCGGGATAAAATAATTTAACATAACAGGTTAAAGGGCAAAGGAGGGCTAAGGCCCCATAAGATGCCCTGAAGTCCATACAACCTTAACTGAAAACAAACAACCAAACAACACCAAACGAGCCCAGCACAATTAGATCCTACCACAGTTATGGAAGAACTTGTCAATGTTAACCTTAAAGCAGTGCACAGATGTAGAGTAAACTACCCACTCAGGCAGACTATTCCACTCGTTAACAACTCTATGAGAGAAGCTGAACTTCCTAATGTCGAGCCTTGCAAAACACTTAACTAGCTTCTTACAATGGCCTCGAACCCGAGAATTACTTTGAACTCTTAAATAATTGCAAGATGACATGAGAAATTTGTACACCTGAAGCATGTCTCCCCTAATCCTTCTCAACTCCAGGGTGGTAAGCCCAAGATGCTTAAGTCTAACATGATAAGGTAGGTGTTTCACCTCGGGTATAAGGCGAGTGGCTCTCCTCTGAACCTGCTCTTAAAGAAACTTGTCTTTTGCATAGAAGGTACTCCAAGCCTGGGCTGCATAGTCGAGGTGGGGTCTTACCAGCTGTTTATACAGATTTAGTACAATTTCTTTACTAAAACTACTGAAATTCCTCTTGATCAATCCAAGCACCCTATTAGCCCTAGCAGCAGCTGCTGCACACTCTCTAGATGGCTTTAAATCGCCTGTAATAACTACACCCAGATCCTTCTCAAAAGTCACATCACTCAGAATACTACCATTCATGTTATAGTCATAGCTGAAATTTTTAGGACCAAAAAGAAGGACTTTGCACTTATCTGCATTAAAAGACATTTGCCAAGTGTGAGACCAAGAATATAACCTATCCAAGTCTTTTTGCAGTAAGGAGGCATCATCCTTATCACTAACCTTCCTATAGAGCTTCGTATCATCAATTTGATATAGAAATGCTCAATCTATATCTCATGGTGTATAGGAGTAACTTAATTTTTCAGGAAACCAGTGTAGGGTCTGGTTTTATGTAGATGGTTGACTATACGTAGTAGTAAACTCTAGCGATTGTGCTATTGCTAAAGTTTTTATCTTTTTACAACACAGAATTGTAAGTCCCTACGCGCATGACGCCATCGGAACACTTGTCGTACTGTGCGTTTGTAACAATTTAGTGTCACAGCAACTTTACCATATTTCTTTCGAATACAAATACACTGAATAAAGGCGTTTTCTATTTTCATCGGAACATCAGTCGTATCGGAGGTGTGCTTTGTTTATCTGAAGACATGAGTATTTTTCACCTCTCTGGTCATACCGATGAGACATTTGTATTATCAACGCTAATATAAAAATTCAAAAAAATGTTTTTCACTTTACCAGTGAGATGACCTATCAAGGTTTATCTGCACCCGAGAAACTCCCTAAAACAGAAACATATCCTTCTACAAATTCAGGAAACTTTTCACACCTACAAAGAATTTGCTCTACTTTATTTTGGAAAAATTATTTTCCATCCAGCCACATCCTTGCTTCTTTCACCCCAGTTTGTAAACCATTCATAGACAGAGTTTTGTGCAACGTAAATATCCATTCACCCCGTGATATTTCAAACACTACTGGCACAAACTCGACATACAGTACCCGAATAGAAGCATTAAATCCTAACACTCTTAAATCATTCCAACAGGTGAAGTACTGCTTTAAGGAGGGGGTCTTGTTGTTATCATTCAACCGATTTGTTTTTCTCTTGCTAGCTATGCACCAGCTTATCGCAAAATACGAGAATTCATATTCCACGACTGGTTCACCAAATTTCTACATGGTAACTCGCTGGCAGTAGCGTAGCTAGAGGGGGGGGGGGCAGGGGGCGGTCGCCCCCCCCACAAAGCCTCCGAAGGCCTCTGTCGGAAATTTCCAGTCTCTGTCGGAAATAAATAAAAACAATTCATTTGAAACACTTACAACACTTCTTATGTTTTTAAGTAGAATCACACATCGGTATGTCAAAGTGAAAATCAAAAGTCGGCCTCAAAATTGCCCGGAAAGCAAAAAAAAAAAAGTCCCCAGAATTTCGAATCGTACAACTATAAAGATAATAATCTGTCGGAATTTTTTTGCTTTGCCCCCCCCCCCACAAAAAATATCTAGCTACGCCACTGCTCGCTGGCATTCTATCGCCGACTTTACCCCACCCGTGGTCGTCCGCAGAAAAAAAATCAGGGGGAGGGCAAAATTTTTTAGGGGGCCCCAACTTTTTTTATGGGAAATATTTTACTCCTGGAAAAGAGTTTAGATGCTACTTTTTCACGCAGTGTTGACAAAGGCGTAACCAGGAACTTGTCAAGGGGGGAGGGGCGAAGCCCAGGACAGACTCTCAGCGCTCAGCGCCACCGTGGGTTGGCGTGGAGCGCAAGAAAATTTTGGCCCAAAATGCTTCCCAGATCGCTGGAAATGGCACTTCCAAGGCCTATTTACCGCACATAAAAAGGGAAAACACTTGAAATATCGTAAAAAAATACCAAAAATATGCTGGGAGGGGGCTGCTGGGGCCTGAGTGTTGATATTTTTATTCAGTTCCTGTTTTGAGAGTAGAAATTCACACTGAGTGAACTGTAAAGAAATGCTGATGTTATATTTTCTTCGTTTTTTCTGTATTTTTTTTCGTTTTCTCAAGTTTTGATTTTGCAGGGGGTAAGTGCCTCCTTGCCCCCCCCGGACGCCCGTGACCCCACCGCTACCGACTTATGAGACCTGGTACTTATCTTCCACGGTCGAAACGCATCTAGCAATAGCATACCAGCTTTGGCTTACTACAAAGTAAGGTCACGCTATACCATTTAAACCAGACCCAGGCTGGTTTCCTCTGATTTCCCATTTTAGTTACCATAACATGGTACAACTTGACGGTTCTAGGATAAAGTATAGGTATCTTGTATATCCCGACATATCATCACTTCAGTCACGTCACTGAGTTCTGGAGAGTCGACCACTATATTTTAATTCGAAAAAAATCAGAATTCAATTGGGGGGCCATGGCCCCCGTGGCCCGGCCCTCTGGCTACACCAGTGACTGCTGCTAGGGCTAATAGGGCGCTTGGATTGATCAAAAGGAATTTCAGTAGTTCTAGTAAAGAAATTGTACTACTCCACGTAAAACTTCTGTCAGAAGGGAATCCTTTGTTATTTTGTAGGCTAGTTACTTAATATTTCAAAGTAATTAACGGGTTTGAGGCCATTGTAAGAAGCTCGTGAAGTATTTTGCAAGGCTTGAAATTAGGAAGTTCAGCTTCTCCCATAGAGTTGTTAACAAGTGGAAATTGGAATAGTCTGCCTGAGTGGGTAGTTAGCTCCACATTAATGCACTGCTTTCAGTTAAGGTTAACATTGGAATGTTCTTGTGGTAGAATCTAATTGTACTGGGCTCGCTTGGTGTTGGTTTGGTTGTTTGTATTAGTAAAGAGGTTTGGACTTCGGGGCATCTTGGGGACTTGGCCCTCCATTGCCCTTTAACTGTTATGCAGTTTGTACTGGATCGGCAGTCGTATATGCACCTTCCAAATGTGAAGGCTTTCCTTTAGTGACATACATGGAAGGTAGGTGTCTCAGCATTAATTCCTATTGCGCAGAATGAGTGGATTTATTTTTAGAGCTCTATTCAAACTTAACGTGATGCGTCGTGGCCCTGCTCACCCTTCGTCCCCAAATTATTAAATCGTTAGTGCGAGTAAGGCAAACAAGTATGGTGAAATTATGATTGCCGTTTGCCTATTTTAGTGTACACCCAATCAGTGGCATATAGCTAGACATTGTTCGTGGGGGGTGGGGGCAGAAGCAAAAGAATTCCGACAGATTATCTTGATAGTTGTACGATTCAAAATTCTGGGGACCTTTTTTTTTTTTGCTTTCCGGCAATTTTGAGACCGACTTTTGGCTTTCACGTTGACATATCGATGTGTAATTCTGCTTAAAAACATAAGAAGTGGTGAGTTTTTCAAATGAATTGTTTTTATTTATTTCCGACAGAGACTAGAAATTTCCGACAGAGACCTTCGGAGGCTTTGTGGGGGGGGGGCGACCACCCGGCCGGCCTGCCCCCCCTCTAGTTATGCCACTGCACCCAATGTCATTTTGGAGACAGTTAAAAGCTTCATTCTAGTGGCAGTGTTGTAACGAGTCACTGGATTTTGCAGTCGAGTCAAGTAATTTACTAATTTCATGCGACTCGAGTCGAGTCAGTGACTCGAGTCACTGTATTATTTCTATGAGGATTATGATACAATTGCTCGAGTCATTTCCCTTCTGAAAATTAGCGACTCGAGTCATGACTCGTTACAACACTGTCTAATGGTCACAATTTATATATTCCCTAGAACCTCCTGGGGCTTTGGCCCCGAGAGGCCTCCGTCTGAAGCCTTGTCGGTGAAACCCACCAAAGGCCCTACAGTGGCCCCGTGGGCCTGTGACCTGCCTACAGGATAACACTGCACGTCACTATAACGCCTCTCAGTCCTTCATTTTGGTGTGACCACCCCATCCCCCACTTTGAAAGTCACCCACCTACCCCACCTTTACACCCACAGTCCCAAACTTGAAAAGATCGGCCGCGCCATAACCTTAAGTGAAGTCAGATCAGGGAGTTGCTATTTGACAAATAGCAACTCCCTGGTCAGACCAAGGGGGTTCTCCTTGTAGAACCTTCTTCTTCTTCTTCTTCTTCTTCTTCTTCTTCTTCTTCTTCTTCTTCTTCTTCTTCTTCTTCTTCTTCTTCTTCTTCTTCTTCTTCTTCTTCTTCTTCTTCTTCTTCTTCTTCTTCTTCTTCTTCTTCTTCTTCTTCTTCTTCTTCTTCTTCTTCTTCTTCTTCTTCTTCTTCTTCTTCTTCTTCTCCCTTCTTCTTCTTCTTCTTCTTCTTCTTCTTCTTCTTCTTCTTCTTCTTCTTCTTCTTCTTCTTCTTCTTCTTCTTCTTCTTCTTCTTCTTCTTCTTCTTCTTCTTCTTCTTCTTCTTCTTCTTCTTCTTCTTCTTCTTCTTCTTCTTCTTCTTCTTCTTCTTCTTCTTCTTCTTCTTCTTCTTCTTCTTCTTCTTCTTCTTCTTCTTCTTCTTCTTCTTCTTCTTCTTCTTCTTCTTCTTCTTCTTCTTCTTCTTCTTCTTCTTCTTCTTCTTCTTCTTCTTCTTCTTCTTCTTCTTCTTCTTCTTCTTCTTCTTGGATATGGTGAAACATCCGAAGACATTCTCTCACCACGCAAGCGCCGAGGGGTCAAACCTTACTAAGAAACCTAGTAATAATACTAACAGGATCCTTATTAGTAGAGGCAGCATTAATAACACTCTCAGGGAGACTATTCCAATCTTTAACAGTCTGAGGTAGGAAGCTAAATTTGTAACAATTGGACCTAGCATACAGATTACAAAAATGAAGGTCATGCATCTGACGGGTTTTCCGTATAGGATGATGCAGACGGTCAATAGGAATATGGGCCTGGCCAAAGACACCTTTAGAAAACAGGATGAGCCTACTTTGCTTACGTCGGTCAACTAAAGGTGCTAAATTTAACTCGTTTAAGAGGTTAGTCATAAAACCAGGCTCTCTAGAGAAGTCAGAAGCTATGAATCTTGCAGCTCTTCTCTGTATACCCTCTAGTTTATTACGCAGGCAAACCTGGTGCGGGTCCCAGACAGTGCTGGCATACTCTAAAACTGGCCGTAAAAGGCCTTTATAGGCTGCAATCTTGACTTCTCTAGGGCAAAATGACAAGTTCCTATACAGAATGCCTAAAACTCTATTTCCCTTGTTACAAATACTTTGGATGTGCTTATCCCAGTTTAAGTCTTTGGTGATGGTTATCCCTAAATACTTAATACAATCAACATTTGGGAGCTCCACTCTATTGAGAAGGTACTTAAAGGGGATAGGGTGTTTTTTACGAGCAAAGGTGATAATACTACATTTAGTAGGTTGAAAACGCATACCCCATGTAGTAGCCCACTGACCTAAGTGTTGAATATCATCCTGAAGTTTACAACAATCATCCTCAGTCTCAATAATACGATAACAGACACAATCATCAGCAAACAACCGGACCTCAGAAGTAACAACACCGCCAATATCATTGATATGTGCCAGAAAGAGAATCGGCCCTAAGACAGACCCTTGGGGGACACCGGACATAACATCCTCCGACGAAGAACGAGTCCCATTTACTACGACTACCTGTCTACGGTCGCCAAGAAAGTCATCAATCCACCGGAGAATCTGCCTAGACACACCAAGTGTGTGTAACTTGGTCTTAAGTAATTCATGAGGGACGGTATCGAAGGCTTTTTCAAAGTCTAAAATGAATGCATCGATTTGTTTATGATTATCTAGAGAAGAAGCCCAATCCTCGATAATAGACACCAGTTGGGTTTCGCAACTATGAAGTTTTCTAAAGGCATGCTGATTAGTAGCTAATAAGTTATTATGCTCAAAATGATTCATGAGGTTCGAGGCAATAATGTGCTCTAACAACTTACAACAAACACAAGTTAGAGAAACTGGTCTGTAGTTACTCGGTAAGGTATTATCACCTTTTTTGTAAATTGGACAGACATAAGCTGTTTTCCAGTCCTCTGGAATACGTCCATTAGTAAGGGATTGCTGAAAAAGATGGCTTAATACAGGAGCAAAGTCAGTGGCAATCTCCTTCAGAACCCATGGGTGGATATTATCAGGCCCCATGGCCTTATTGGGTTTAAGACCGTGTAACAACTTTTCCACCCCATGGGTGGATATGGTAATATCAGGCATCTTACCACAAACAGACCTAAAAAAGGGAATGGTGGTAAAAACAGTTTTGGAGAAAACACTAGAAAACTGACTATTCAGAGCCTGGGCTTTATCCATGTCACTAACAGCTACTTTACTATTACTCTTAAGTGGGGGTATAGTATGCTTATCTTTCTTTTGGCCATTGATATACCTCCAAAATGGCTTAGCATCAACCTTAATATCGCCAATCATACCGTTAATGTAATTTTTATGGGATGTGTACACTTCCCTCTTGATTTTAGAGCGAAGCTCGACCCACCTCTTACGAACATCAGCCTTTCCAGTCTTCTTAAAAATGGCATGTAACCTATTCCTACGTCTAACTAATCTACGTATCGTGTCAGTAATCCAAGGAAGAGATTCCCTAGATTTAGTCATTTTAGTGGGGATATTAGCCTTCACAGTTTTTTCTAGGAAGGATTTGATAAGTTGCCAATTCTCTTCCACTGTGCGCTTATCCTGCCCCCCATTGAAATACTTGATACAAAACCCACGAGTATCCCTCCTCATAGTAGCATAATCTCCCTTTGAGTACTGTATAATACGCCTACGTGGTTGCTTGAGATTTGGAAACAGACACTTCAGCTTACAGACAATGGCCGCATGATCACTTGGGGAATCCATGGTACTGACATCAGTATACTGACTAGGGGTGTTTGTAATTACCAAGTCAAGTGTGTTATTCCCTCTTGTGGGAGATTTCACGAGTTGATCAGCAGCAAAATCATTAATTATGTCCAGGAGTAATTTACCTGAATGATTAGACACACTATTACCACTATCTTTGTCTAATCTGTGAGCCCAATCAATTTGGCTAAAATTGAAGTCACCCAACACATGAAAACAGGGTAATTTAGAGTTTCTATGTGAAGTCATAATTTTAGATAACTGGTCCCGGAGCAGGGATATATGTTCCACATGGGCATCAGGATCCCTGTACCAGGAGGCTAAATAATGCCAGGTTCCATTAATGGAAACCTTTGCCCAAATAGACTCAGAACCATCAGCAATAAAGTTTACTTGAGTTGGAGATAGATGATTCTTAATTAAAAGCATAGTACCACCACCCCGGAGGGTACGATCATTCCTAAAAATCTCATACTCTAAACATGGGGGGAATTAATTCAGTATTTGTGACAGTGCTGTCAATTTTGGTCTCTTGAAGTGCCACTACATCAGGATTTGATTCACTAAGAATGGTTTGCAGATCTAATTTTTTCCCTCTTAGACCATTAATGTTAATTGAAACAATGGAAACCTCCTTCTTAAGGGCAGTTTTGCCACTGGGGCGCCTGGCGGAGCTTTTGCCATCAATGCTCGGAATGGAATGAGCATTCCCAGAATCAGGATTCAAAGCATGAAAACTGTTTTCTGTCTGGGGAGCAGTGAGGCCCCACGTGTTGGACAGATTTCCATTATCACAATTGGGACACATCCAAATACAACTTGTTGCTTGAATGTGGTCGTAATGGGAGTCATCGACCAATGAACACCTGTTATGAATCCATTTCTTACAACTATCACATTCAATAGCAGGGTCATCACCCCGAACCCCCTTTAAGCAGATACCACAGGGTGAGGAACACTTGGAACAATACCATTTGTCCTCAGGTTTGGAAAGCTGGAGAAGTTTATAACCTTCCCTATCAATATCAGCACAGCGGATGTGAACCCAATGGTCACACCCATCACATTGAACTGCATTGTCATTCTTCTTAACTAACTTTGCACACATGCCACAGTCAGAACCCCTTGGTCAGACTCTCACTGTTCCTTTAAATTTGGTGGATATAGTCTGCATATCTAGCCGTGAGTTGTCAGTCTTACACTGTAAACGGTGAAACATTCTCAACATGTTTAAACCTGCTCTACCTGCTCTGCAGAAGTGATGATTTTGGTTGTTACAAACTGCAGATATTACTTCTCATCAACGTACACATAACAGTGAACTGTTCGGCCAATGAAGCGACGTGTGTACATAAAATTGTACACACTGTAGCTATTTACGCACCCATAGCCACCATACATACTCGGCCATGCCAGTCTTTATACAGCGTCCAAATGAGAGATCTGCTGTGAAGTACAGCGCATAGCCGTATATTTGGTACAGAAACAACCTGTGGTCATCCAACAATATGTCCTCTGACAGGCGGTTAGAACACCCTCCTTCAAGCAAGTACAGAGGTGAAAAACGTTTTTCAATAAACTGTAAACGATCTCGAAGTGTTTTTCTGATGTGTAGGCTAAAGTGATGTCCATTCTAATTTCTAAACTTAGGCCTAGGCTAGGCCCTATGCTAACGTAACGTTAGACCTAGGCCTAGGCTAGGCCTAACTCACTGTTACTAGGCTGTTCCAAAGCCCTAAGGGCCTTAGGCCTTTAATTTGCGTCCGGGAAATATTGGAAAATAAATGCGGTTATTTTTCATTGTTTTATAATTTATTATTTGTGACCGGTCGTTATTTTCACATGCGAATAGCTTATGGGCACACGCAGACTTACTTTCCCATAGGCCTAGCCTAACCACAGGCGCCCCTTAACATTGTATAGTATACCATATACTATGTAGTATATATAGACGGAAAGGTATGTCACAAATCTCCTAGCTTGAACAAACAACTTACGTTTCTGGCACAATTACTGCACTTTTCTCGCCAAATTTGTCTGTGTCGAGACTTTTGATCATAAGGTACCTCAAGGCAGCTCTTTTTCCCGAATAATTTCACTTGGCATTGTCTGAAGGATGAAATTTCGATGGAGTAACAGTATGAGGATGGTAGCTGCTGATAGAGAGCATTCAGCACTTCCACACTATATAATACAATACTCCTAAAGTATTCCCTAAAGTTCTCTTAACTTTCTGAATTTCTTCCAAAATTTGTCACTTATGTTTTGCTTTGATTATTACAAGTCTTACAGATACATACTAGCATTAATATGCAAGATTTTTGAACACAGAAATTCATAAAATTTGAAAACCTTTTGAAAAGTGGAAGGGCTTGCATTTACTATGAGCATTTGTACCAGTTGAAGACTACAACAGTTACAGTTCAACTGTCACAAGTGCTTGTAGAAAATGCTAGCCCTTCCACTTTTCAAAAGGTTTTCAAATTTTATGAAATTTAATGTTCAAAAATTGTTCATATTGATGCTAATATATATCTGCAAGATTTGTAATAATAAAAAGTGAACCATAATTAAACAAATTTTGGAAGAAATTTAGAAAGTTAAGAGAACTTTTGAGAATATTTTAGGAGTATTTTATTATATAGTGTGGAAATGCTGAATGCTCTCCTATCAGCAGCTACCATCCTCATACTGTTACTCCATCGAAATTTCATCCTTCAGACAATGCCAAGTGAAATTATTCGGGAAAAAGAGCTGCCTTGAGGTACCTTATGATCAAAAGTCTCGACACAGTCAAATTTGGCGAGAAAAGTGCAGTAATTGTGCCAGAAACGTAAGTTGTTTGTTCGAGCTAGGAGATTTGTGACATACCTTTCCGTCTATATAATACATAGTATATGGTATACTACACAATGTTAAGGGGCGCCTGTGAGCCTAACTTAGACCAAATTTACTAATTACTGTTTACGAGTGCATTGTAAATCTGATGGAAGTGCACCATACACCCTTTTCCAAATAGCAATTGCAATGGATTGTGGGATAGAATTCTGGAAGGTGATGTTGTTGTCAATGGCATTTTGTTGTGGCTAAAAATGATGCCCACCAAAATTCTATCCCACAATCCTTTGTAATTCCTATTGGGAAAAGTCTATGTGGAAAGCCATTACTTTTAGGCCTGGGCTACATCCAGATTGGAAAGCCTGCAATGGTGCACGGGGGATATTGATAATGGCCAAGAAAATTGCGCGGCCGATACTATCAAAGCGGAGTGCCACCATCAGTTGACACGGAACATACCAAGAAAATTTAAGCCAAAACTACCTCCTAGATTGCAGGAAATTGCTTTTCCCAGGCAACTTACTTGGTTGCTTCCAACAAGTTTGCGCGGTTGCATTTGTCAGTTGTTAAATTGCGCGGCTGGGAACTTCGAAATTCACATTTTTGCGTGGGGGATAAATCCCCGCGCAGGGCAAACTTTCCAATCTGGGGCTACATCAGTAAAACTAAACATGTATACCCTGTGAATCGAACAAGATCTAGTTAAGAACATGCATAACATGATGATGGATCACTAATATACATCACAGACAGTCCTAACTTAGTCCACAGGCGTTCAGAGCATTCTATGTATAGGCCTAGGCCTACATGCATACACACTATACTAGGCCTGTATATATCATTATTTACAAAGTAGGGCAGCTTCAGTGGTCACTTCACAGCAGTTGCAATTATCTGCGTAGCTGTCCATTCAGTCTCTCTCACAGGACGCAAAGACCCAATGGAAGGTAAGGCACAGAAGAAGGCAAGTCCACTTTGCAGATGTAGGCTTTGTCATTTGGCAATCACAAGGCACGTCAGTGTTGTGAATCGCAACTGCCACGAGGTGACCGTTGAAGCCGTCCTACCTTGTTAATATACATAACTTAATAGTGTGTGTGTATGTATATATAATGCTTTGAACGCCTGTGACTCAGCCCTTCCAAATAAGATATTGGCTACGGCAAAAAAATTGCTGAAGTAAAAACGATTTACTTCGGCAAAAATACACTTTACCTCGGCAGTAAAAGTCATACAGCCATGTGCATGGCAAGTTAACGAAAGTTTGGCCTATCTACTTGTTTAGAAACTTCTTCTACAGTAGGTTAACGTAATTTGTTTGTTTAAGCTCCGGAATTCCATTGATAAAACCAGTACAGCCGCTTTGGGAATTTTTCCCACTTTATTACACATTAAAAGAGATAAAACGGCTGGTTCTGAAATCTAAAGGTCGCACTCTGCTGTGTCACATTCATGTGTGTACAGTGATCACTTTCTTCACAGCATGCAGACTGAGTTTTGTACGTTCAGTAAATATTCGTACGTACAGTTAATACCGATCATAACAAACTTTTTAAAACAAGATTTTCTGTTAAAACTTGAAAAACTGCAACTACATTTTGTATATAAAGCAATAATACTGAATATATTTGCTCAAGTTTCTATCGTGGTGGAAATTTTATCAGAAAACGTTTTCTTTTCAAGTCCCTACTCGAAGCTTCATTTCGAGCGGTTTAGGCCTAGTGTGTAGCTTTCGTAACCAGTAAGTCCCCATAAGCGTGTCCTGCAATCTGTCGCCTCGGCAAAATTTTTGCCGAAGTCAAGTCAGTTTGCCTCAGCATTTTACCTCGGCATTGCCGAATGCCGAGGCTATTTTCGAGGGCTGTGACTTAGTCCTTAATCAGGCCCTACACACTATGCTCCATTGGCACTTTGCTCTGTGTATTAGGCTACTGTAGGTCCTTAGGCGATGTGGTGATAAATCAGGATTTAGCCACAACTGCAGCATTGTGGCAAACACTTTAAGCTCTCACAACTACAAATCGACTTGTTTACTCACCAAACTGTCACCGATATAAGTTGACAACAATAAAATCACTATTACTAGGCCTACACCTTTTATGAGTGAAATTGTTCATAAATGTTTCGAAGATATCACCCATAATCCCACCCCTATGCTGGTTTCAAGTAGTCGGCTGCTTAGAATCATGCTTAGCGCTCCCAAGGTGACCTTTGACCACAAAGAGTCATTGGCTCAACCATCTGCATCATTGGATCAAAGTGATTCTTTTTGTATGAAACTTTTTTGCAGCATACAATACAATGATCCTTTGCATATGCAGTCTAGTATGGTTGTCAAGTAGAATGCCAAGTAGAATGGGAGACTAGCTGCGTCAATGGGTGTAGATGATCCTTGCGGTTTGAAACTTTGCAGTGTACAATTACAAATGTCTGTTTATTCATCAAAAAGATTAAAGAAATTAAAAAGAAAGGGGCAGTTGGCTGAAAGGTATACAGGGTTTTTTGGGATAAAAATTTCTCAGATTTGGGCATATATACATCAATATTTACCTGCAAAAGAGCATTTTAATCTTGGGACATTTCAGTTCTGAAGTTTTCAAACTTAGAACCCACCATCCAGATATACTGTACAAATATTTTACTTATCTTTAGGAAACTTGGTCATGAACTGTTAGACACACCATGTACTAGCCTAATGATGCATTTTTCAATTGAAGGCCTTATTGTAACAATAGCACTCTTTTTTTTTCTGTATACAGAGACGGTTATATTCAATGAACTTGCAATAAGGGGCAACATGTCTGTTTTGAACTACAGGTAAGCATCCTTTCATAGTCACAGGACTTGTGACAGATAGCTAATTTCTTCCAGATACCCGCTTAAGTTTGCTGTACAGTCTTCCCGATACTGTAACCAGTATTTTATGTCAGCCACGGTTCAAGCAAAAAGATTTTCAATTCATACAGAGTGACAGCAGATTTCAACACTGGTTTTCAGATTAGGTACAGTATATAATATTGGCCAGTGTGGAACCCTTTTGAAAGACTGTTTTTTAGGTTTTTTAGTGTACTGTAGCAAGGCCACTTTTCCCCACTGCATGTAGTTGGAAATCTGGAAAAGTGAATACATATATGCTGAGTGAATAGGCATACCTAGTTTTGAGGTCATGTATACTGTATAAAATGGACGACATGTACTTTTTTATCTTGCAATTTTGTTGACTTTTGAGGTAATTAACATTTCTTTCCATATGTACAATTATTTTGCACACCTGTGTGAGTCTTTTGTAAGGACTAGTGAAAATTACAAAGTGACTGCTTTACTGTGTTTGCCATGCCTATTTACTGCAAATTTAGTGGATATTATAAAACAGAAGCACCCTTTTAGAAATTCAGTTTACATAATTGTAATTCAGTTATTTATGGCTAAGTGCAAGTGTTTACATTAGCACTAGTTTACATCACAACATTACATATACAGTGATTTCACTGACTCGGGCACCAGGGTCAATGACGCACAACTTTTGAATTTGACGCTCAGGCACAAAACCTCTGGGGTCAAACTGACGCACAGCTTTTCACCCCAACAATATGTAATGATACAGAAAATAAAGATAAAACAGGAATAAAGTTTGTTGCATTAAACTCAAGTTTATTTTGACCCCTTCTGTTTTAGTTTTGACTCTTGTAAATTTATTCTCAAGGGTCAGTGACTCCTGAAAAAAATGATGAGTGAAAACCCTGCATATAGGTGCAGCAAATGAATTCATCATGTGATTATGGTTTTACTAAGTAAAAACAAAATCAGTGAAAACTGTAATATTACCCATACAAAACATTGCATTTACACATGATTCAGCTCTGAATAAATTATTCCATAAAGGTGTCATTACTAGCAGATTCATCAAAATTTCATTTCAGCCGTACATTCATGTCAGCGGTGTCTGGTGCTGCAGCTGGGATTCTTGGTCTTACAGGACTTTATGGATTTGTCTTTTACTTTATTACTGCCTTCTGTTTATCTGTGAGTATATCGTTGGATTATTGAGTGAATTTGAGCCTTGCTCCAGCCACATTGCTAACATACCATTGACTGTAAACATTCTATCATAAAACCATCCCTTGTTGTTGAATTATCTGGAAGGAGCTTTCCCATTTTTTCCAGCCTTGCACATGCAGAATTGGCTTGTGGAATTCCCCCTCCCCTCTTTCCTCCTCTCACCCCTCCCCTCAAAAAACATGAAAGAGGGAAAAGAGGGAAATAGTGTGTGGATTGATTTAAAGTGCCAATGAAAGGTTTCCTAAACACTTCCTATTCTTTATTATGGTAGACCTCAGTGACCAGGTTGTCAGAGATTTGAAGTTGTAATAATGGGTAATGATATTTTGTTGCATAAATTATTGTTTCTGTGTAGAGTTCTAGTCATCACTTTCCTCAGTAACCATATGTTACTGTGGTTGTGGTACCTATAGCATAATAATATCTGCATTCAGGAACAGATGCACACAGCAGTATTGTTGCAGCTGTTAAAAAAACAAAGGCCTGAATTAAAATTCGACGTTAGTGTACTACAGTTGGGTATTCATTAGTGCTTGCACCGGGTACCCTGGTACCCGGGTACCCGACCGACGATGTCAGGACCCTGTTCTGAAATTGCTACCCGGATCCAAAGTTTCACTAATGTAAATTGCACGTGTGACAGAACACCAAACATGTTACTTTTTCCTGGCAAAATTTATCACACACACGCCTGAGAACACTTGTCATGCCCATACATAAGATACTTTGGTGTTATATTATATCAACGTGCAAAGCAAAATTTCTTATTATGACTTTACAACAAACTTGTAGCCTAACAGAAGTTATATTTTCGGGTACCTGGGTACCCGATCGAACATCGACTTCGGGTCCCCAATTTTGGACCCAGTACAAACACTAGTATTCATACTCATAGCATTGCTTGCAATGTTTGTCATTAATGAATAAGGTCCTATGACCACTTTAATGGATTGCAGATTAAGCATTAAGCTGTGTAGACTAGGAGGTTAGATAATGAGAGATTTATGTGCTGTTTAGATAGGAACTCAGGTGGGGACTCATGCGAAATGAGTGCCTCCCAATTTTTGCAGACCATTGTTTTTGTTGCTGATGAAAATTGAAAATTTCATTGCCCTGAACATGATTGGAAGGTCATCAGAGCTCAGGAAATTACATGTAGAGACTCCTTTTTCAGTTTTTCTTAATTTTTTCTGCCCCATTTTTGCAGAGGGCTGTGGTCTCATCAATGGGCTCAGCCTCTCCCTCTCTCCTTCCCTTCTCAAAACCCAGCCTCGTCCATTGCATTTTGCTGTCAACTTCATTTTTAGCACACACCAGCCAAGCAGGTGTGAGCTTATATCATTGTGGTTTGTTTATTTATCTGTTTGTTACAGTTGCATATTAAAATGCTCTCATATGTGGAGTCCTGGACAGATTGTGATGAAATTTGGACAATATAATTAATGGATGTTGGGTGATGTTTGACCAGTAGGAAGTTGAGTTCAAACGTCATTTAGGCATTACTACTGGCTATATATGAAAATTTTGAAAATGTATGCCCTCACAGACCACACTTTGTTCTTGAAAGTTGGTCATAATATTCTTCAAGTAGTGCATCTTTTCAGCTGTGCACAAATTTTGGATTCAAGGTCATTTTAGGTCATTAGAGATCAAAAAAGTGAAAAATCTATGATTTGGTATTACTTTGTAGCTGAATATTAGATGGTGTCCAGACTTGGTGTGTAATCACCATGTAGCACCCCAAAAATGTAAAGGTCATTTTTAGGTCATCAGGGGTCATGTGAGGTCAAATTTGCGAGTATTGTTTAATTAACATGGAACGTACAAGAGGTTAGTGCCTGGAATTTTGGAGGTCAGTTTGAGGTCAGTATAGTTCAAGTAGGGTGAAATTGGCAAAGATTGTTGGATATATATAGTACATAGTGCATGGAGTCAACATCCGGTACCTAAAACTTTGGAAGTACTGAGGATTGGGCCACCAAGGATTGTTCAAAACTGAAGTGTGATGCATAGATGTTGCAGATAACATTAGGTGCCAAAGCTTTTGATGATAGTGACCATTTGAAGTTTCTTAACTTTCAAAGGTCATTCAGGGACCATTCAGTATTGGGAACCTTAGTGCCCTTGTTTGTGAGTACATTTTCATACATATAAAGCATACCAACTTTAAGAAAAATATCAAAATTGATCCTTATTATTACATGGTTTCATGTTGTCATGGATTTCTTGGAATAATACATACCAGAATGCCACTTATGATATTAAATTCCTGGAACAAATACTGGATTTGATTGAAATTGGAAAGGTGTAAACTTTTGCACCTTTGGTGTTCTAGTTCAATTCTAGCAAGAGTGGAGCTGTCACAACACTCATTTGTAAAGTTCTCTCTTTTCTTATTCTTAGATTATGTTGGTACTGAAAGCTGGCAGGCACTGGAACCAATACTTTACGACATGCCGACCCATCTTTACCAATGGATTACTTGGAGGACTTTTTGTATCCTTTATTTGATGAATCTACACAAGCCTTTAAGATCAGGTCAACTAATATAGATTGCAAGAATAGCTCCCAATATGTTTTTCTTAAGAAATTATGTCCCCTTTTCCAAAAATTGATTGCGAAGGGTTGTAATGAATGATCCTGGTGGTTAATGCCCCTATTGAAGTGCTAGTGTCCCCATGACCTGGCCACAGGTCTGATTCAGTGAGTGTAACATATAAAATTCCTCTCTATCATCAGTGAACAGTGACACAGGTTTTTCTATCACAATGTCATACTGTTTATAGGCTGATTATTTGGTGGATTGTATGTATGCAAAATTATTTCAGAATTAACTTTGAAAGAATATTGAAACAGTTGTCAATTAATAAATTTAGGCCAGAGTGGTCTTATCATCTTTGAAGAGGTTCCTGAGATGCAACCATTTTGACCCTTAAGATTGCATTAACATTTTCACCTTTGAAAAGTGCTGCATAACTATTCTGAATTTTATCAGTACCTGGTTTCATGTAGACTCTCTGAACATCACTTAAGAGACAAAAACTTGAGTTAAATTACCTGTAAAAGGTAACGTGTTTTCTGCTTGTTTTATTATGTAATACTGTTACTGCAAGATGGAAAGCATGCTTGCTGTAGCTACTGGCTATACTTTAAGTGATGATGTGGTTCACACTTTGGGAAAATGTTAACAATATACAGTACTTACTCTTAGGGGAAAAACGGAAAACTATCAACTGGAAGCAATGTGTGAGGACAAAGGTGCTTTGACATGTACATGTACAGAGTTGTAGACTCGAGTCATGCAACTTGGACTTGAGTCACTGTTTTTGTGACTTGCAAATTCTGTCATTGACTTGTGACTTGACTTGGACTTGAAAATATAGACCTTTTACCATCTCTGGTGGCACACTGTGAACTCTCTAATGTGCTTCAACTTTATCCAGGCAAAGATTTGTCACATTTTGCAGGTTATTATGACATGAATAGTTTCCTTGCATAGCATTAGGTATTTTGGAAACTTTCAAAACTGTGTGGCAGAAGTTACAGGGTTTGGCTGAGATTTATTTTTCTCCATGAGAGAAAATGTGGTGCCATTAGGAATGTATCTAGGAGGGGGCTGAGGATGGGGCTCCCTCAAATAAGATCACAGAATATATAGCATTAATGTTGAAGACTACAGCCTCCTGTAAATCTTATCCCCACAAAATGTTTTCCTTCCCCACTCTTAGCTCTTGAAATGCTCATGTCTGGTTATGATACTGGATACATTTTGATTTTTACTTCATGTGTATTTATATCTTTGTGTTTTCTTCTGTTAACATAGCCTAAAGAAAATTATTACCAAACATTTTCTTCATTTATCATATTTAATTTCCTTAACATAATTTCAACAGACATATATCCTGTTTTGGACGTATCCTTTTGTTGAATTCACCCATTTGCAGCTGTTAGAAGCATATAATTTTCCCTTTTAATTCCTTGTTGATTCCTTGCCACGAGGTCAAGATATCTGTGCATTCATGCACTCATATACATGTGTGCGTTTGGGACACTTAGCTTGTTTACACGATAACTCAAGAAGGGAAACAGCAGTTCTCAAACTTGGTAATTAGATGCCCCATATCGAGAGAAAGAATCGTAATCTTTGTGGTGAAGATCAAAGGTCATCTGGGGTCACTGGGGGCTAAACTCTGAAAACCTTGTTAACATGATATCTCAAGGTAGAAAGCTTGGATAAATTTCATACTTAGTATGTAGATGCGTTATGATGAGAAAAACTCTATTGTTTTTGGTGAAGGTCAAAGGTCATCTGGGGCCACCAGGGTTCAAACTCTGAAAACCTTGTTAACACAGTATCTCAAGGTAGGAAGTTGGATTAATCTAATACTGAGTATGTAGATGCAGTATGATGGGAGGAAGCACCCTATTGTTTTTGGTGGAAGTCAAAGGTCATCTGGGATCACTGGGGGTCAAACTCTGAAAAGCTTGTTAACACAATATCTCAAGGTAGGAAGCTTGGATAAATTTAATACATAGTATGTAGATGCATTATGGTGAGAGAAAGAACCCTATTGCTTTGGTGGAAGTCAAAGGTCATCTGGGTTCCTCAGAGGTCAAAAAACAAAATTTCCCAAGAATTCCAAGGTCAAAGATGAACACAAAACTGCATCTTTGCGTTCTGGTTTTGTGAAGGAGAAAAGTTTGAAAAGGGCTAAACACAATATCTCAAGAAGGCTTACAGTGTAGTATCTTATACTTAGCATGTGGGTGAACCATGTTGCGTGGATGACCTTTAGTGTTTATAATGGAGGTCAAAGGTCATTTGAGTCACCAAAGATCAATAGGTCAATGAACTGTAAAGATATCACACTTGATATCTGTCCATGGATCTTTCATTCTGCTCATAAATGTCAACACAGTAATTTCATAACTCCATAATGAGACTGCCAATTTGAACCATTGTACTATTTTTATACTGTATTCCAGGGGCAAGAAATCACCACGCCTATTGACTTTCTGGTTCTATTTTAACTTCATGTAATCAAGGATGTCTTGTTCTGAATACTTATGTTTGTATGGGTATGTACCTTGCTTAACACAAAAGGGCCACAAAGCAGGATTTCCTTTACTTACTATCTGAAACTGGAAGTTACAGAAACCTTACATGTTTTGGAGTATTCTTATTTTTAGGAAGGTGATGGGGTACTTGCAGTTGATTGAAAGTAAACTGAATCCCTACAGTTTTAGCTGTACGTGATGTTTGCAGGACCCTTTAGTGGAGGTTTAAATATTCTTTATCACGTTTTTCAAATTTGAGTCGTTATCTGAAAAGGTCGGTATCAGTGAAAGTATTAAGCTTGCCATGCCAGTGACGTTGGCTCTAACTCAAAAGCACATCATTTGTACAGGATTCCAGTAGAAAATCATGCTATTAACATAGAAGTTCACTAACATTTGCAGAAACAGTTTTCCTTTAGTTAAAACTTTAAATATTTTGTATACCCAACTATCATTTCCATTAACTTTTATGTCACAGATTTTTATATGGCATGGTTCATGTTTATTGAAGGTGGGCTGGCTTCTTGCATGTACAGGATGAAAAAACAAATCAGCTCTCTAGATGAAAGGATGTGTGATGGTGATGGACCAGAGTATTCCTTGAGGATGGAGGACTGAGGAGCAGAATGAAGACCTCTGATGTTATGGTCACTTGGAGTATTTCCAACCACTCATTAATTGGCAGATGTAAAGGCCATAAACTTGGACACCACATTCATTCATCGGTCATACTTTTAAGGGGCCAATTTCAAAGAATTGGATTACTGTGAAGCCAGTTTTTGTATGAACGTTTGGAAAATTGATGTTTTGTGAGGTTGCATTTGATTTCTAGATTTGTTTTTTGTATCAGTGAGTGCTCATCTTTTCAAATTTTGGGAGGTTTCTGAGATTTTCTGGACATTCAGCCCTGAAGTGAATTGCACTAAACAGGAATATGGCTTTGTACAACTCAGTTTTTGTTAGGGCAAGTATGGTTGTGGTTTCTCTAAAAGTTTTGAAAATTCCAATGTCATGGATATCACCAGAACTTTATAGTACAACCCCATTCATTATTGAGTGGAATGCAAAAGATGGTCTCATGGTAGATTAATATTTCAAATTTAAAGAGAAATCAGGTCTTATTTTGAAAATAAATTATCACAGAATTACCCAAAATAATTTCTGTTTTGAATACTTCTGGAAAAAAATAGCATGAAATTTTATGGTATTCCACTAGTGGAGTCGCTTAAAGGCTAAAATATATGGTCGAGGGAATTTTGATGGTGAATTGCTAGAAATGTATATGGGGGGGTTGGGGGGGGTATCAATTTAAACTTGATGCATAATGAGTCTATTTGTACTAGTATTATAGTTGTTCAAGTGTGGCCTTGTGCACATGTTTACTTTGAATAAGGTTACAGTAGCAAGAGATAGTATGCTGTGGACAAGTTATTTGTGGCACCTGTGTCATGGAACATTGCACTAACACATACAGTATGTTCTCATGAGCTTTTATATGAATCCAAAGTCATCCACTGTTCAAAGCATTGGTGTGTATGTAATATATTATCAAAAAAGCTGTTATTAAATTGTAAAACAAATTAAAGGTTCTCACCTTGAGGAAGTTCAGTTATTAAAAAACTGTACATTCATACATCAGATGGAAAATGAAATTGAACAGAACATGATATAAAAGCAAACTTGTGTTGGGGTATGCTTTTTCAAAATATAAGGGGTGTTTTCTTGCAAAAGAAACATTTTTACATGTTTCAAACACTCGTACACCTGAGAGGAGGGGAGGGGGGGGCGGGTTCTGAAGAAAATACTTCGTACTCTTGTGAAAATGATGACAGAATAGATGCCCCCATTATAGTAGTTGGATGCAGTAGTATACAGGTACAGGACCTGCATGCCACTGTACAGTGCACTAGAAATCTGTGGTTGGGATCACTCTGTTGCCATTGGACAAATGTGGTTGCTCTCTGCAGCTTCAGGAATAGTTGGTTTTGTTGGAGTACTGAAGTTTAGGTAATTCACTAAGGTCACTGTATAACTGTGAAGACAATGCTGCGTGAAGTTTTGTTGGGCTTTGGTTATTTGTGTAGACTGCCGAATGGTGTTTAGGGAGTTTCCATGATTAAGTTATTAACATATATATTTACTAGTGGAGTATAAGGAGCATTTGTGTTTTTGGTTGTTCTGTGGTATATGTGGTTTTATAAAATTATTTTTAATCTTCGTTGATTATAGTAGGCTTGTGCAAGCATTTTGGGCATGGCACTGGCAGGTAATATTTGCTGCTGTGTGATACATATGCTGCAGGGATACTTTTTGTACAAATCTGAACAGACTTCAGAAATGATAGAATGGAACTAGAAATTGCTAATTTTTACTGCAAGTTCAAGGGAGCCTAACAAGGTAGTTGCTTGACAAAGGTTAATTGATACATAACAGTATAGCCTGTGGATCTGATGTTTTCAGAAATTGGGTCAGACAGGGCTAGTAGATGTACTATGAAGGAAGTTTGGTTTGCCCACCAAGTTCAAGACATGCAGTTCCATTTTATTGACAGTAGTAAAGGATGATATAAATCGTGCTCATATGTTAGTTACCTTTCACATACAACAGGGAGTTATTTGCTCCTTTTTACACACGTGGGAGTTGATTCTGCTGAATCGGCTAAAAGAATTTTCACTCCTCTTAGAACATTCCATCCCAATTGTTATTTCTTGAAAAAGTGTGCCCAGTGGCACAGATTTGAAGTTAAGCCATAAGTGTGGAAGTCATCCAGAAGGAGAGACAAAAAGTGTGAAATGACTAACTGAGAAAGACAGAGCAAAGTCTATACTTTGGAGTTCCATGAACTTCAAAAAATCATGACTGCTACCTTCCAAAACTTGGACACAAAACAAAATTGGGCACTAGTGATTTATCAACGTAAGTAATATTATTTGTGGAGAGCCGCTTGTCACATATGTATAGCTTACAATATAGCAACTTTTAAGAAACTGTAGGAGATGGCTGGCATCATGTATTGGCCCAGGGCAGATTTAACTTGTTTGAAAGGCCTTTCTGCCCAGTGTTCGTGCTAAGGAATTGAACCTGGGAGGGAATTCCCTCTCTAGAAATTTTTTGGGGTGGGATTTTCAAAATCAACGAGGGGGGTATCACGTGGTAAAGATACTATTGCAATTTGATGTTGTATCATAAGTGTAGTTACGATCTCAGCTGCAGAAAAGTGTGCGGGATTTTCCCACATAAGATTTATTTTTGTGCGGGATTCATGCAATCCCGTGCCTTAGCGCTAACACTGCTTTCTGCCATGAATTTATAAGCAGTGGTGCTCACTGTCCCATATATTTAGTTAAAGTATATTGGCACCAGACACCTTTTACAGGAACTTGGCTTGCGAAGTGTCATTTGAGTCTAGGAGGCATTTTAGCTTGGAATTTTACCCTACATGCCATCTAATTGGTAGCAATACACTTAAATATTGTCATTTATAGACCCCTTTGGAGATTGGTCCAGTGAAAATTTTCTTAAAAAAGTCCCACTGTTCAGCTGGCCTCTCCAACAAGTTGAGAATTGTTCAGTTTGGCCATTATCGTCAACTGTACACTAGTGGAGGTCCCATGAAAAACATGGGTGGCCTTCAGTTGCTTCTTAGTATGTCTTGACAGAAATAGAAAAGTTAATAGCTTCCTGAAGGAGAACCTTGGGTCATGCAGCTGGAAGTCGATAGCTCAGTTCACTATGCCATGCATGATGCTACTAAGGAGTTTTAACAATATTCCATCCATTACAGTTCTCTACATGCCATATTTTTTTGAGTGAACATCTCTTGCTACTGTGCATCATTGAACTTTTGAGAATGTTGTTATTACTTGGGACACCAGTGTGCATCAGACCTTTTGTAGGCAAGTCCCTTGTCTGCTGTATCCTTGTTAATACTTGCACACTGTTTATGGATGAACATTTTGAAACTTGTAATTGTTCCTGATGTCTTACCAAACATGACTGGTGGAATCAAGAATGTTTTGAATTCATCTGTTGTTTGAAGTTAGTGTAGCATGTTGATACCATGAGTCGGTCACCTAAAAATCATTGTGTGCAGTCTGTGTGCTATACGTTTTGTATGTAGTGACCAAATCAAGGTGCCGATGGACTCAAGGTACAGTCACTATACTGAAAGGATCTCTCCACTTTCAATTTGCATAATTCCTATTTACTATTCTTTATGTAGCCAGTGAGACTACATATTGACAGAGGATGTTGTAGCAGGTAATTGACCAAGTGAGGTTGAAAAAAAACTAAAAAAAATTGTGGGTTCAGAAGGATATTAGGAGTTAAGTGTTTGCCATGTTAGTATGGTAGATGGATATGGAAGGAATGATAAAGGGATTGGTACCTCAGTTATTTTCAAATTGTTTTAAAAAATGTAACTGAAGTGAATGGGCTCTAGAGAATTTCTACACAATTATGAAATGCTTAAATTATTTTAAGATAAAGGAAATACAAAACAAAATGAACGTTCTTTAAGCAATTCTTTATTTTGTTATCACTGGTTTAAGATATACAGTAATAGACAATCACACTGTTTCAGAACGTTACATTTACACTACAACTTTTCACACACAGAGTTACTGGTAGCAGCATTGGGTCGGAGTCCAGTCAGTCATAGCAATCACTAATTATCAGTCAGTACCAACAGCTGACTTGCATGGGGTTGGAGAAACTATGGAGTTGTTAGTGGAAAGAGAAGATCACTTCCAAAATGAGATTTGCCCACCAAGGTCAGACAGTAATGTCTCTTTCTTGATATGCAATGGGATTTACATTTGATCAGGAATCAACACAAAAGAGTTTGCTTGCTGTATCTACAGCTGGTCTGGGGAGATTTTCTTCACTCACACATTACCAGTCCAACACTGGGGAGATTATTGTGGTGACATGTATGAGACTATATAAAAAAAAACAGGGTTATATGTCAAACTATGAACATGCATCTATGTGTGGTTATTTTAGGAAACTTCCAGGTACCTTCCAAAATAACTTTAATTGCCTCTCCAGTTTGCATGCAGTGCCTTTTTCATATGTAAGAGTATGATCATATCTCTATATGCAATTGGTGACTGCACTTTGACTGACATTTATTCAAGTGGTAGCTTCACTCTGGTTCATCAATGATGACTTGTGCAGTCCATCGTGTTCCCAAGCTCACACACAGTATTGTGTGGATGTCGCCTTGAGCAATATTTAAAATCTGTGTAAGATAGTGTAACTGTGTCTGGGAGCTGTACTAAGACACATCATTTTTGTTTGAACTAAAGGATGGGCAAGGAGTAAACTTGGTAGGGAGAAGTTTTACTGTCTGGGGCACTGTAGAAAGATTCAAACTGTTGTCTTCTACGTACTTCAATAAGACTGCTGTTTCGAGTTTTATAGCAACTTGCTCTTGAAGTGTTGGTGATGCCAACCTACATAACAAAGCACTGACCTGCATGAGACATGTGTTGAAGGATTTATAGTAGATGTGAATGATGTTGCTAGGTGACTGTTATGAAAGATGCTGCAAAAAGGGCAAATCTCTGTTAGCCCAAAAAGCAGCTTATATTTTATAATATTCACCCGCCTTAGCAGGTCTTCAAGTATCAGCCTAATTTATACTCCAAAGTATCACTGCCCTGGAGAAACAACCAATCCTTGGTCTCTTGTTTACAAAAGACACTTGATTATTTAGTTAAAATGCAACTTAATCTGCCAGGAATATTATTCTGACCTTTGTGCCACATACTCCAGCCCTATGCTATTCACTGTCCTAATTATTCCATACCATAATACAAAAGCCACATCAAAAGGTAGTTATCCATGTGTGAGAATAAACTTGTAGTACTTACCCATAAAACTGGGCTATATTAAATCAGTTAAGATATTTAATACAATGGATTGGTGGTTACAACATGATGGCAAGACATGTAGTGGTGATAAAGCCCTGCAAGAGCTTACGATATTTGAACATCTGACTACAAACATGTCTGTATGAGTTGACAGTGCCATATAGACCAATATATGCAGATATAGCTTAAAACTTTAAATAAAAGTGGTTACCTCTCATCTACATTTTTTGTTGGATATATTTTTACTAAACTACACTGAAAAATGGTCTAGATTCTGTAGTATGCATCCCTGCATACATATCAGCACATGATGCATATACTGCACATTAATCAACATGAAAGCTTACTCTGATAAATTTGATAACATATGTTGTACCTGTAAATGCATGCATTACAAATTATATCAAATAAATACCTCTTAACTCTCATTAAATAGATATATAAACCCTTATAAAATAAAGACAAAGTTTCACAAAATTTTTAATTAGGGATAATTCAAAGATTGAAGGTAAGAAAAACTACAAAAATATGGTTTGACTAAAGAGAAAGCTCCATGGCACACATCTTTACATCATTTTTCACTTAAATGATGTAAGGTTTCTTTGCACAATAAATATGACAGTTTAAATCCTTTGAATTATATTTTCAGTTAAAATGTATATGGACGTGATGAGTTTCAAAACCTCAAGACAAGTAATTAATTAAATACTTATTAAAGCTTCACTAGAGCATCACCATGGTGCCAATTTTCTTCACACCTCTGATCAAAATTGTTACAATCTCCTTTACCTCCCAGTCAAAGAAATGTAATTATTCTGTGTGTCTTTAATGATTCATAAATTGTTTTGTTGGTCAATCTGCATTGTACCAGATGTTAGGTTTGGTCATTAACGATGGTTATTGTGGTAGAAAAGACTATGGTAATTTTGGTAATGGTGGGAGGAACATAGAGTTAAAATCATGTGTACCCAAAAGTCACTCAGCATTTTATTTAGATGGCACAATCACCCAGACTGCAACTAGTTTCACCATTACAATAAAGTGTTTCAACTTGAAGCTTCCAATGCTGGTTTTTTTACTGACACCATACACATTCCTTAAAGAACTTGTACATTTTATGATGTGATTTGAAAAACATAAACGTACAGTAGTACTATGTGAAGGATTATCTAACAATGGAGTAAAATTGTTTCCAACACGTATGATGACAGAGACAACTACACCAACTGTATTGAAAATACCAAATACACGTGTATATTTATTTCTACTATTTAATGCTAAGAGTACATACACATGAAGCTATACACATTACAACTTCTGACAGAAACCTTTTATTGAGCTCTGCTGGACTGTAAGATTTTTAAGCCCAGCATATTTTCACATAAAATGCCAAAACCATCTTAAATGAAACTAAACTATGAATAATGTTGGCATGGTACTGGAGTGAAGTCTCACTAATTAAAACATATTTTAGGGGATTTCACATGCTTTTACATACATTTTCAAGTGTACATATTTTTTTTCATTGAGTCATACATCGACAGACATATTTGTAAAAGGGAAATATTGACCCCCATGCTTTATTTCACGAACACAAAAATATTGAAATTGGAGATATTTTACAATCAACTTGTTTCATAACAATTGACGATAATTTTCACATACCAATCCCAGCCAGATTCCTTTGCAACAAAGACTACCAGTTTCATAGCAATGTTATGTCATAGAATGGCAACATTCCAAGAATTTAATCGAGTCTCACAAAGGGTATCTGTATAAGTTAGCATTTGCACCAAATCACAGAAGCAGCCAAGTGCACAAACAGATGTCAAAGTATGTATCAAGTCATTAACACTGATTTTCTGGTTATCATACAAATTATGAAACTGACATGCTTAAACTCCCCCTCCCCCCACCCAACAACTTCTTTCCCCTAGGCCATTTAAACAACCCTAACAATTTCAAAACCCTGGTGCAACCATTGCATATCTTGCCAGAAACAATCTACTTTTCACTCTACTATTTACATCTCTAAACATATGTAAACCAGAAAAGAACATTTCTTACTTTATTTCCTTAAAGTTAATGCCTGCTTTTGACCCAAAAGTACCATGCTCTTTAATGTCTACCCCCATTCATGGTATCCACCAAGGACATGCATGAATCTAGACATTCAACGACAATGACGAGTGACCCCAACATTTTTCATAAAGTTATTTGTGCCCATGGTATACTTTCCAATTAATGGCATTCTTGCTGATCAGCCATGACATCACCAACCAGGATTGGCATCACTGACCAGGAGGGAAAGGATTTTCATCATCTGGTTTCAGACTACTCAAGGTATGGTTGACTTCTCTGTGGTGGGCTTCGTCAGCTCGTATAGCCCGAAACATGTCTCTCATATTGGCATCATCCTAAAGGAATGGAGAAGAAATTGGGACTTAGCAATAATTATTTTTCATTACAATCATTTCTCACCATTGATTTACAACTTCAAAGTAGCAGGGTGGCCAAAGGAGGGGGAGGGAGAGTGCCCCACTCTCTCCCAAGCAGGTATGTCCCTTCATTCTGTTCATTCATTGTCAGTTCAAGTTTGACTACATCAGATGTGTCATGTGCTATGTTGATATCATGAGGGTCTAAGACTGGTCACCATAACCCTCCCCCCAAGCTTCCACTGAGGTTTTAAGGCAGTGGCAGCACCAGCTGTGGGGCAGGGAACCATAGTCCCCCCTCCCCGATGGATATAAGTATGTAATCCCCGACAATTAACAGTCGCTCTGACAGTTTTCACAGTTTTGCTCTCACAGATGGCAGGTTCTTCATTAAAACCCCCAAATTTCCAAGCCCCACAATTTCTTAACTTTCTTCGATAAAAACTCACAATTTCCAATTTTTTTTTTCAATAAAAGCCCCAAATATTCTGCTCACCAAGTGTGCCAGAAACAATTTACTTTCACAATTCTTTGGGCAACCTGTCACCTTTATAGGGGCTTCAGGTTGCTTCTAGGAATTATGTAAATTTGAGTGGGCACCATCATTCTTTTTCACTCTTTTAATTAGGTCTCTCTTATTTTCTCCCCCCAAGCCCTCTAAGTTAATAGTTCAACTGACTGCCAGACTACTCAAGGATTAAGATGATCCTGAAAAGGCTACATTCCAAGCTAGGGGTAAGTGAAAGATGACAAGATGCAACACTGATAATCCACATAACAATAGCAACTGTTGATTAACTATGGAAGTAGTCTTGTATCACCTCAAAAACATTCTATGAGTCCTGTCATTGAAATATCTATTGGTGATTGATCAAAGCTCACAGCTTCCAATGTAAGGATTGCTTTGCTGATCTGCATAACAGCCATGATGAATAAATTCAGGATTGAACAACACTGACCCAGTGCAATGCGCGTGTGCAACAGCCAACAGCTAAGCAGTTAAACAAACTGACGACCTGGATACAAAATTTACGACTCTTGGCAGTCACAGACAATGGATTCATGTTTTATGGCATGTCACAATTTGTCACATCTCAAAATTTTCAAAATGTCACAGGAAAGGCTCAATTGTCACAGGTTTTTTGGTGCTTTTTCCATGTTTATGTCACATCAACTTCGCTTTTGCTACACTACACGAGACGCAATACTTGTCAGTACCGTAGAGTAAATGATGAATTCCATAATTTTACAATAAGTGAAAAAAGGAACCACCACTAGATGCAGCATAAAGTAACTACATGAAAACTCAACACTAGCAACCAACTTGGCTCAGCAGATTATCATTACCATTCATGAAAAAACAAAGATGCTGCATAGCCCTCTGCCTCAGGATGGTAAATGAACATCAGTACTACCCAGAACTGTGTTTGTCAGTCACTTATAAGTTGTCAAACAGGTTTAAATTTTGATATCTGTAATCACATAAGTACAGTTTTTACACCAGTTTCCCTAACGTGCGTTTACGTTTAAAGGGCACCACTCACGAAATTTGGCGCGAAAATCTTGCTCACTGCAGTGTACATTATTCATGTAGAGATGTACACAAGAATTACGCGCCCTATTCATTAATCGTTACGAATAATGACATAGGCTGATTTCGTGGGTTATCAACTTTAAATTCTATAATTGAGATAGCAACATCTAGCAAGTGATTCAGCTGAATTGAATTGTATTACACATGTTACAGTTGTTTGTTAACCATCCCTACCTTCCTTTTTTTCACTTTTTTTAAACATTAGCAAACAAACTACAGATATCTGATGGACTAACAAAATATAATAGGGAATAGAATTTAACAACCCACAACAAAACAATAACAACAGCCTATTTGGCTCAGCAGTCGAAAATAATAAAATAAAGACAGGTTTACCTGTACTTAAAGTAGATAAAGGAGATGCAGTTCTTGCAAATTCTAACTATTAAAATCATAAATCACCAAAGTGAAATGCACATGTATGATGAAAACAACTCCATGGTGGAAACTTTATGAAAAGCAAAACATGTGGTATCACTATCCACTGTGGAGGTAACACCAGGCAGCAGAGGTGTTATGTCAGAATGTTCATGTGTACAACTAGGCCTACAAGTTCATATTGAGTTAAGACACCCCTGGACAATTTATGTCTTCCTCTTCTTCGACTGGGAATCACGCTTTGAGATTGCAGTTTCTACATCTTCAAGGGCTTTCCTGGCATTCTGGATTATGGCATTGGCTGTTTCAGCTTTGATCATGGCACATCCATCATGATCACCCTAAAGAACACAAAGTGATGCAGGGACCCCAGTGGTTGAATGCTTGTTCCTGAATAACATATGAAGGCATGTGAGCGCATGGTCAGTGAGCAGTGATAATGGCCTAGAATGGAAACACCAAGTGAAGATTTACCAGGACACCTTCACTCAGCTTCACCATCCCGGGAATAAACCCCCCAATAAATCCAACTTGGCCATGGCTGGGGTAGGCCACACTAAAATGCTCACCAACTACCCCTGTACTTCATCTAGTACTTCCCATTTACTTGGGAATCTTCCTTTTGTCACATTTTGTCACATTTTGTCACAGAATTCTCAAAATGTCACAGAATGTCACAGAATTTCAGGCAAACATGTTTTGTCACAGAATGTCACCATGTCACAGGGAATCCATTCTCTACAGTCAATAATGTATACCCACTCTGTTTGTAGATGATGATTCCAAGCAACTATGAAGATAGTCATGTAATTTGCATGACAATAAGAAAGTAGAACATTTACAGCCTGTAGTTAGAGTCAGCACATCCACTCTATCAACATTAGGGGCGAGTCAAAAGGCAAGGATAAGGCCTTGTTTTAACATGTAAACTGGATCTCAGACTTTTTTTACTTTTCTTTATGTCCAACATTATCAAAGGACAAAAATTTCATGATGGAAGCGTACTTGAAAATTTCAAAAAAATAGCCATCACATTTCAGAATATATGAGACTTTACCTGTATGTCAGGAATTTCATTTTAAACTTAGTTGGGGGAATTTGAACTGTGTGGGAAGTAGATACTGGAACTTTTAAAATGTCAGAATACCTCTAACTTCCAGTAGGCTACAGCAACGTCAGGAGCAGGCATATTCTCCCACAAGGGTAGAGCTCCATCATCAATATCCTATGAAAGAGGAAAAAAAAATAAATGAAATCTTAGCAAAGAACCACAGTAATAAAACCTGTAAGTGAACATGACAGAGAAATTTGGGAGCCGACACAGTACAGAGACAAACATAAAGCACTTTTACATAAACATGACATACAAGAACGACTTTAGCTACAGGCAAGACTTTCATCATGAAGAAATACAACCCACATCAACTACATGACTGAAATGTCTGATAGGTTGCAGTGCTGTGACTAATGAAAAGAAAGTAAGTTCAAAATAGCACACATATATGTACATGGTTATATTTCTGCCCTACCATAATGAGGCACATGTCCAACCCCAGCATATATGCCAAAGTGTTCAGGTTTAGAGATTTTGAGCACATATATTCTAAATTATTTTCTGCCCTGCCTGACCTAGCTAACTTGATCTGCCCTTTATGTTTGCGGTTTCATGATTGGTTGGGCTGAAATAATTTTATCACAGATGTATAATGTAGCACATCTGTGCTGACCGTGTGTATGTGCCAAAACCATGGAGCTATCATGGCACAATCTTCACAAAATAATTACATATTTACACTTCTTTGATTCCACATAATAAATGTACTCATATCTATAGCTGGCAAGTCTATATGGTGCCTGGGCAAATCGCATGATGAACTGTGACTGTCAGCTGCTGGAGTGGGTGGAAAGGGTATTTATGTTACCTAGCTGGGCTAACTTTTGCTACCTACTTCAGAATCGCTCACAATGCAAGCCACATGACCATTATGAATTACAAGAGCCTGTCTGGAATGGTGGACATGCTAAAGTGCAGGGGTGGCAGCAGCAGGGGACCATACCCCCCCTCCATCCAAGAAGTCTGTCCCCCCCTTGGAGAAAATTTTCCAACTTTGTTGGGGAGCCTTAATCCATACAGTAAAATATGTAATCCCAACAACCAGTCATCCTGACCATCTGTTGATTTTGCTTACAGAAAGGGCAGACCCTTCAATAAAAACCCCAAATTTTCCAGTTTTCCTCAATGAAAACCAAAATTTTTCAACTCTCCTTCAATAAAATCCAAATTTTTCTAAGTTTCTTAAATAAAAACCCTAAATTTTCAAACAGTTGTAAACAGAAGCCAAAAATGTCCCTGATTTCATGTTCAACATCCTTTCAGTAACCCACTGCCTTTGTCTGGGCTTCAGGTCGTTGCCCCCCCCCAAAGGGAGCTTGGCCTTCTTTCCCCCCCCCCCCCCTTGTCGGGCAAATCCTGGTGCCACCCTGCTACAGTGCCTTCATCAAAACAAAAGAGAATTGGCCATGGGCAATAAATCTGCCTCCTTGACAAGGTGAAAACACAGTTAAATAAGAGGTTTAATAGAAACTTTAAAGTTAGGAACTTGCCCTTAAATGTGTATTAAACCAGACAGACCTATGCCAGTGGGCTATGATGCCCCCATTGTTAGCTGCTAAGTATAAATTTGAATGAGGCCATAAATGTTTAAGTTAAATGAACTAACATACCAACAATGCAGTGCAAAACAAAATGTTGCCAATTATTATAATAGGCTAGAGGGACCCCCGATTATTTTTATAGTCAGGTACTTGAGGCCTTAGGAGTGGTGACTCTGAATGGAATCACAACTGGAGAAGCAACTCCTACAACACTGTCATAACTGACACATGAACATGTACCTCAGCAGAGCTACAATCCAACAGTGAGTTAAATACACCAACAGACTTGTCTTCAAGGTTTTCCCATGATTGAAGATCGAACAATTGAAGTCAGAGAATAGCAGTAGTTGAATAACAGAACCAGAAAGTCAAAAGGCTTCCTTGCCATATGGATATATTGTAACAAACATGAATCACCCACATGCCAAGCATGAGATCCCTCACAGTTATCCTACTTGAGATATCATGTTGATAAGGTCAAAAGCTTGTGAAATCTTGTGACCCAAATGACCTACATGCTAAATATGAACAATCCACAGGCCAAGTATGAGATCCCTCCATAGTTATCCTACTTAAAATATCATGTTTACTAGGTTTTGATGTTTTGTGACCTCAAATGACCTTTGACCTGCATGAAAACCTGCATGAAAAGTAATATGGGATAATCTACTTAATACAAACAATCCACATGTCACGTGTGAGATCCCTCACAGTTATCCCTCTGGAGATATCGTGTTTACAAGGTTTTGACTTTCTGACCTCCGGTGACCCCAAATGACCTTTGACCTCCACCAAAAATAATAGGGATCATCTACTCAACATGGGCAATACACAACTTAAGTATGAGATCCCTCATCATTACCCTTCTTGGGATGCAGTGTTTAACAAGTTTTTGACTTTTTTTCACCTCTGGTGACCCCAAATGCTCTTTGACCTCTACCAAAAATAATTGGGTTCATCTACTTAATATGGGCAACCAACATGCTAAGTATGAGATCCTTCACAGTTACCCTTCTGGAGATATCGTGTTAACAAGGTTTTGACCTTTTTGACCTCTGGTGACCCCAAATGACCTTTGAACTCCACCAAAAACAATAGGGATCATCTACTCAACATAGGCACTGCACAAGGTAAGTATGAGATCCCTCATCATTACCCTTCTTGAGATATAGTGTTTACAATGTTTTGACCCCTGGTGACCCCAAATGATCATTGACCTCCACCAAAAATACTAGGGATCATCTAATCAATATGGGCAACAGACATGTTAAGTATGAGGTCTTTTACAGTTACCCTTCTTGAGATATGTTTACAAGGTTTTTAACTTTTGACCCCCGGTGACCCCTAATGACCTTTGACCTCCACCCAAAAACATTAGACATCTACTTAATATGGACAATCAACATGCTAAGTATGAGATCCCTCACAGTTACCCTTCTGGAGATATCGTGTTAACAAGGTTTTGACCTTTTTGACCTCTGGTGACCCCAAATGACCTTTGACCTCCACCAAAAACAATAGGGATCATCTACTCAACATAGGCAATGCACAAGGTAAGTATGAGATCCCTCATCATTACCCTTCTTGAGATATAATGTTTACAATGTTTTGACCCCTGGTGACCCCAAATGATCATTGACCTCCACCAAAAATACTAGGGATCATCTAATCAATATGGGCAACAGACATTTTAAGTATGAGGTCTTTTACAGTTACCCTTCTTGAGATATGTTTACAAGGTTTTTAACTTTTGACCCCCGGTGACCCCTAATGACCTTTGACCTCCACCCAAAAACATTAGACATCTACTTAATATGGACAATCAACATGCTAAGTATGAGATCCCTCACAGTTACCCTTCTTAAGATGTAGTGTTAACAAGGTTTTGACCTTCTGACTACTGGTGACCCCAAATGACCTTTGACCTCCACCAAAAACCAATAGGGATCATGAACTCAATATGGGCAATTTACATGGTAAGTATGACATCCCTCACATTTATCCTTCTAGAGATATCGTGTTTAAAAGCAATTTCCAGGGTAATTACCATTTGACCTCTTGTTACCCCAAATGACCCTTGACCTCCACCAAAAAGAATAGAGACCATCTACTTAATAAGGGCAACCTACCTGCCAAGTATGAGATCCCTGGGAGTTACCCTTTTTGAGATATCATGTTTACAAGGTTTTGACCTTTTGACATCTTGTGACCCCAAATGACCTTTGACCTCCATCAGAACAATAGGGATAATCTACTCAATATGTGCAATCTACATGCCAAGTATGAGATCCCTCCGAGTTACCCTTCTTGAGATATCATGTTTACAAGCAAAAGCATCACATACACACACATGCACACATACACATACGACATCAACATCGCATAGATTCCTTCGGCCTTCGGCAGGGAATCAAAAACCTTGTGATCAAATAAAATGCCAAAAAGAGCCAATTTTGTCACATAACTTCAACAGAATTTGCAAAGCACACAATGTCAACCTCAAAATATGATTTTGCACAAGTTCTGGACACTACTGAAATGCCCCTGGAGAAGTGACTTCATGGGAAGTGGGGCTGCTATTTGACCCCCAGCCATTTGTTGTCACACTTAAGAAGAATTGCATAACCTGCAAAAACCTACATTACAACATACAGTATGATGAAATTAGACTACAGACATTTCCATGTCAAAAAACGTTACCCAGACATGTTATTGTTGAGGTATATCAATTGCATGTAACTTCCGGCTAATAACTTCCTGTTAATAAGTGTACTAAAATAAACAGAAGCCATACAGTGTGTTGTAGTAGGAAACAGAAGCTAGTTCAGTGCTCCAAAATGCACAAGCATGAATTCACCTTAAAATCATTAATTGCAAAGGGATGTTATGCACACTCAGTTCAGTAGCTATGCTAGTGGTTTAAAGAGCTGAGGTGAATTCTTGACTCAATTTCCAAAATTTCATACTCATGAAGCATTACAGTTTAAACAGTATGCATTTGTACTGTATTATTTCCAGGGTGTGTAAGCAGGCATACATTAAAGTGTTCCTAATAAATATTTACTCAAATTAGGAAGAAAATTTAGAAATCTTTAAGCTGAGTAATTTTGTGATATTTGTTCTTTTTTTTTTTTTTTGAAGTAGTCCTGCTCTCTCATTAGGCCATTCATATGCACCACAAGGAAATGGTGTAAACTCCTGTGATGGATGATGTAGCATTGATACCAGCCATAACATACATCTTAGGGAGCTGTACTTTTGAGCTAAGGAATTCCGCACCGACAAACAGACTACCATCACAGAAAGACAATGGACGATGTACACTGGTAGCAGGGAATGCTAATACTGGCTATGACAGTTCTTGCTTAGACTACCACAAAGCTATCTGAAGGCTAAATGTAAATTTTCAAGTCCCTTCTGGGATGTGTCTCCTTTTGGGAGTAGTTTCAGGTTTTTGCCTGCAGTGGGAAATAACCCAAAGGTCTTTTCTTAAATGTATCATGATCCCCAATAATCAAAGAAAACAAACCTTGAGTAATTTGGTGTAAGTTATCACAGCTTCCTCTTCCAAATAGCCAACAAACCTATGACACAAACGTGGGCTGATCAGGTAGGCCACAAAAAACATATTCACAAATATACCTGTTGAGAAACAAGCAGGATAATGCATAAGTACAAATAACATTGTTACAGTGAGGATGAAAAATGACAGGCCTGCCTTTGGTGTGAGAACTTTTCCTTTGGTATGCATCACCACTACATGGAAGCACTAAATAATTTCTGGGCAATTCAGAAAATGAAAGCATAACAAGCTTCATGAGGCTTCATGTAAGTGTAGATAACTAAGCAGGGCTGGAAAAATGTTCAATTCTCCATGAGCAAGTCAAATTTCACACGATTTTACATGTTTTGATGTACAAAACTAGCCAAACTCCCCTCCAAATGCCCATACTTTCCTTCAAATACCAAAATTTCCCTGCAAGGAGCTTCACACACTGCTGGTTTTGTCCACCCATGTAACTAAGATAAGGCTGGCACAATTTAACCAAGGAGGTTCTACAAGGCTTAGAACCTCCTTGATTCATTATGTCCCAGTGATTTATAAATGACGAAGGAATATGAACTTTACCGTATTCCATGTCTTTTAAATCTCCAACCCACTCCCCTGCCTCCCACCCTGCCCCCTCATTTCATCTTCCAATCTGTTCTTTCATCTCTAGTTGCTGCATTTAAACTCACCCTGTGTAAGAAGCACACATCCTCTAAAGAACCAGCTGGGTTTCTTCACCATCAGGGCACTTATTAGATGCATACGTTCATTCTCTGCTTCCTCTGATAACAAACAAAACCATTATAAGAAGTTAAGAAATTGAATCATAATTACGTAGAGATTCGTGTCTACATGACACTTTTATGCCAATGAAACTAGGGCTAGCTGTTATCTCTAAGGTCAGTTTGAAATATCTTTGCTGTTAGGAGGACTTGATATAGGACTAATGATCTTCGCATGTATGACTTTAAACAAGTCAATTTAAAATCTAAAAAATAAGGCAGCACGATACGTGACTAGGTGAAGGTGATAGCTCCCCGCAGCAACCATTCTCCCCTCCCTCTAGCTTTTTCTAGATTGTTTTTGTCTCAGAAATAAATTTACGAAACTCACCAAGAAGAGTGTGTATCCATCCATAATCCCTCTTCAACCTCCTAAGCGAGTGGAGATGCCTGGTCATGGCGGCTACCATTCCTGGGACACCTGCCACAGTCTCCAAAAAAATTATGCGACTGGAAAATGAGGGCCAAATATGAAATACATCATATAAATTCTTCAGAAGTACTGACTGCAATCTAAATATGTTAAAGAGCATTAAGTATAACAAATACAGTAAAGTACAAAAGGACATGAAGTTATAAAATCCTCCGTCATTATCAACCTCCCAAGTTGGAACGTGATTAGACTAAGTTTTCCACATTATTATACATCAATTGCTTTGAACAGTACTGCTTGCTCGCATTTATATGCATGTCTTTGTGTACGGTTGCATAGTACATGTTTCATTATACAGGATGGAGTTAATCCCACCTGTCAAGTCATCTAGTTTTTCTCTGTAAAAGTGGTCAAACAGCTTTTTAGATGGGACCTTCCATCCCCCTACCAACCCCCTTTCTTAAATTTTGTCATTCCACAAGTCATCAATAGTCCCAAACAGGGCACAGCCCCCTTGTTTCTAGACTGCTGCACTGTAATCTCTGAATGTGTTGCAGTGAGACAGTGGGAAAGATGACATGGAGGAATGGTTGTGTGACACAGTTCAAATTCTCTTCCCTTCCGTTAAAGTGTATCTATCGTCTGACATTTCAAAAATATAGGTTGCAAAGCTTGAAAAAATAATTCAAACAGTCCAACTCCCATCTTCACAGGATATTTCTAAGCTAGCTAAGATATAAAATTTTGAAGTTTATACACTCAATTTAAAATCGTAGATTGCACAGTGGATAGTGATGTCATTCTTGTACTATTCAAATTACAGTCTTTGTGTTTCTTTGCTCCTCTGAAAGCTACTGCACCTTGTGCCAAAATGTAATCACCATCTTACTGTTATAGGGTGACTTGACTACATAAGTCCTCTCTGTGCAACATGCTATGCACGAAAACAGAAAGCTTTCAAGGTCTTATGAACATTTTAATTTCAAAAGGAAACTAAAGCAGGTAATGTGAGTTGTACAAGAAAGACATCACATATAATTGTGCAATGGACTATTTCAAATTAAGTGAATAAATTTCAACATTTTCTATCTCAGCAAAGGAACAAGCTATGGCAATGGGAGTTGGATGAATAAGATTTATCTTCCAAACTGTTAAATATATCTTGCAATTCTGACCTTAGGTACACTTTATGCACACACAACTAAAATTTTGCATTTTCAAACTGGAATATCAGCCAGCTCAGCATTTATTGAAACCAAACAGCCAACTTCTTGAAACCAAACAGGCCACAAAAATGTGGAAACCAACACAGAAGGATGTGTTAGCTTCATAAAGATCTTCACAGCATGAAATTCAAACTTATCCAACACTATCAGGATTGATAACCTATTACCCAATACAGTATACAGTGAGAGGGTATTCTTGGAGTCTAAACTATCAAGTAACAGTTTTAAAAATAACCATGTGGACCAATAAAAGTTGTATATTTAATATTCATGTCTTCTTTAGAGATTTTACCATGTTTTGAAAATTTGTTGAAACACTCCAAATTTACATAAAATAATTTTTGTGAGTATTCTTCAGAGGAAACAAATGATCAAGTCAGAATCTGACAACATCTAACAACAAACTTACTTGATCCACTTCTTCTCATTTCTTTTTCCAAACGAGAACCCAGACAAGGTATCAAATCCAAATCTCAGGGTTTTAACACCAATGAAGGCTAGCTGAAAATATGAGATTTAAAAAAATGAATATATCACAGTAACCCTGTAAGTTTAAATTCATACTATAATAAGAGATAAAATATAACTAATAAATGTTGATATTTTGTACATGCTCTGTGTGTAATGAATAAACTTCTACAGTTTAAACATACACCTTACTTAACAGTTGCCGGCATTCTGAACCAGGAATCTTTTTTCATGGTTTAATTAATGAGCACAGTGTAGACCTTCCAAAGGTTCTGAAGTAATGGGAGAGGGCTACCTTCCCAATTCAACAATTCAAGATTTCCTGAAGTTAGAAACCACAGGGCAGGAATCTCAAAATGTTTCAGATGGCAGCCTTCAGCACCAAATACACAACATACCCCAGGCTCCCATCCACTACCTCACATTTTACTGCCATTCCAATTTCTCTTGTGCTAAGCTTCCTCCCATCCCCTTCCCCCTCAAATATCAACAGGGGGCCCAAACCATATTTCAAATGGTGGAAAGGGAATGTAGCTCAGCATCATCACACACAAGGACTGATGGCACATGACCAACAACATACTACACAATGCCCTACCCTTCACACATTTCCCACCCCTGATCAAATCCTTGCCTTTTATCTGCTTACCCAATCAACAAAACCATCTGGTGGTCTATGAGTGATTTCCACAGAATCCATCTCATTTTCAGACCTACAATAAAACAAAAAATACATTTATACTGTGTCAATCTACACAACAATATGACAGCAGAGAAATATTTAATATATTTGAACAGCATGAGACATTTGTAAAACATTTCTAGGTGACATAGAAGTTATCTTGGTACCATACAGACAACTATTAAACATGCCATCATTCATAAAAATGTACTTATCAGTTACAACATGAGGAGTATTCATTTAACAAAATGCTGTACTTCACGTACTAGTTTACAACTAAAAAAAAAGTGATGAAATTACAAATATGGATGTTGCAATATGCAACAACATAACATCCATCATAACCATAAGAAACCGAAAGAAAAACAAAACACCGAAGCATTCCGACAGAATCCAAACATCCAAGTCATTAATCTATTACACGTAACCAAAGTACAGAGCATTCAATCACACATTCAAAGTAAACAATTTACCAGCTTAAAGGGAAAGGGAAATTTCCGTTATCCCAAATAGTTTGAACTCTCCCAACATTACTTTCAACCCCTCACCCAATATCAACAAATGATGTAACACCTAATTCCGAGCAGATTCATTGCCCAAGGCCAAACAGCTATTGTTGAAGACACTAAACCTAATCTTCCTTTTCAAAATAATCAACTTTAGAGCAGGGATTTGTGTTCTTGCACAGGTACACATCATGGACCCCATTCTTTCATGTTTGGTCATGTGAAGATAAACATTACTGTAGCTCTTCATTTGGGTCCAACAAGCTGATCTCTAATGTGCAAGAATTTCCCAGAGTTTTCTCTCAGCATTTTTTTTTTCAGGAGTCACAGACCCTTCAAAATAAATTTACAAGAGTCAAATTTAAAAGAGAAGGGGTCAAAATAAATTTGAGTTTAATACAACAAACTTTATTCCTGTTTTTTTGTTTATTTTCTATATTTGTGATGCTTTTCCACTATCTTTTTCTTGTAAGACATGATATTCAATCTGTTGATAATCAATATGGGAACTGGAAAGTGCTACATTTTGTGAATTAATTTGCACAATGAATGTATTGGCAAAATTGCATTATTATTACTGATTGTTGGGGCAAAAAAGCTGTGCGTCAGTTTGACCCCAGAGGTTTTGTGTCTGTGCGTCAAAATGAAAAGTTGTGCGTCATTGACCCTGGTGCCCGAGTCAGTGAAATCACTGTTTCCTTGCACTCCCTTTCTCAGAATTGTGACTATCCAACCCACAAACTACAAACATAGCAGAGCAGTTGTTTGTTCACTTTTATTGTTAGTTTCAATTGCGGAACGGCCATGTGCATTCTTTAATTTGTGTGTTAAATATTTATGCATGAATTTGAAAATTGAGTTGGACCCTTTAAAACTGCCACAGGATCCCAAAGATCTACTGTTTATGAACTCTGCAGGGTCCGGCACCAACATTCTGGACCCTTCAAATTTGGAGGTAACCTCTATTTGGGCTTTTTATACACTCTCTTAAGTGTCTGAATGACAGCATTGCTTCTGCTGAATCAATTTAATAGAATAACTTACAAACATTTAGTTCCTTAATCTTTCTCCTGTCTTGTCAATCACAGAAGGGTAGGTGATCACAAATTTTAAGGATGTTTCTATGAATGTGTGTAAGGATGATCAATGGTGGATACAGGTAAAGGAGGGGGTGGGGGAAGGAGGCTCACCAGGCATGACCAGGATGTTTCCAAATATTTTCCTCTTTTAATTCTAAACTGATGTGTAAAAGGGAGGGTTTTCTCACAAATTGCTCTGTCTGTTCGTTGCAATTTTTATACGTTTGACACTAGCCACCCATCCAGTTGCACCCCTCCCCCTTTCCTTTAAAAAAATCCTGAATACCCCACTGGTGATGATAATCTATCTTTTAAGTATTTAATCCCACAATAAACTAAACAAGGTACATCCCCTACTTACCATATTGGATGTGCCATGGTGTATGGGTTGAATCTTGTGCCATAACTACTGGAGGCATCCTGTTTGTGAGCATCTATTTCTGACTCAGCTTGACTGTTTTTGATAGAACCAAAAAAAAAAAAGTTGATATTAATCACACAAGACAAAATAATATACTGTTCCAAAGAAGGGCAAAGGTTACTGTTTGGTAAACCTCTCTTGTAAGTGCCCCTCCATGACAGTACATTATTTTATTTAAAAAGAATTTTTATTTTATTTAAAAAGAATTAAATTTACTTAGTCATCATTTCCCCAAAACATAGTCCCCAAACATTACAATCAGGTTGCAAACATCCCTAACCCTAACTCTTAAGACCATTGTAACACACACATGCTACCATGCAGTAGTTTCTCCTCAATCGAAATCTAGATCTTGCTCCTAAATCCTATGACTATTCCCTTTTGCCACTCTTAACAATTAGCTTCATCATATGTCCATTGTTAATATGTACTGAAAGTTAGCAATGTCTGAATATGATAGTTCCAAGGAGTTCATAAGAATTAATCATATCATGACATATTTTTTTAACACTGGATGAAAAACACAATGCCAATTAAATGCCAAAAATTACCGTTTTTTCCTTGTTTCTGATGTTTTAAAGTGAGGGGCAGTTGGTACATGTTTATTACTACTGGTGTCAGTGGTGGAGATTTGTCTTGAGCTTTGACATAGTGCCCTTGAGCTCTAGAAAACAAAAAAAAAATGATTCAAATGCTAAAACATCTGAAGAATTTAATAAGTTAGTAAAATGTCAATGCAACAAATGGTCTCTGTTACAGAATTTTTAACCAGGTGTCTTTGGATGACAGGCTTGGTATAAACTGACCCTTAAGAGTAAAATTGATGCTTCCATGCATTCTTTCACATTTTTGAACAGCATATGATTTCTAACTTTTATGACATGGAAATATCCACAATACCTCTCACTGCATGCTTGAAAAATTGTTATTTGTTAATAAACTTTATCTTTTATATTCTACACAATTTAAGGTCCCCAAACTCTTACAAACCAGATTTAACAACATTTTCCATTTCCATTTTGTAAATACACAATCTGTGTCTGAGTTTTCATAGAGCTATAATAAATAAAGAGTAGGTTGAGAGATACAGTAGTTTACCTGGATTAAACCAATGCTGGGAGAAACTGAAACAAAGAAGGAAAGAAAAAAATGCAGAAAGAAGGAAACTTATAAAGATAATTAACAAGCTGACAAATTTCCCTTAACCACGGCTCAAACTAAGAAGTAGAAATTAGGGCAAGACCAATGGTCTTCTGATGGCACAGATTAGTCATGGCAAAAAAGACAGAGCAGGAGGAGAATCCCCAAAACTTAACACCTAGGCCTAACTAACACTTAACATCATTATAAAAATTATGACTCCTGCATCAAAGCTGCTGCAATTGCTTTCCCACCGTACAATGATACACTAACAAAGCAATGAAGAAGGGATCTCACATGTTGAACAGCTGACAAGTTACAGTACAAGTAACAAAGGCAGAGCATCTAGGCCTATTTATTAGGTAAATTAACAAGACTCTTCCTCCAGATGTTGGCAGTGTCATGATGACAGCCTACTGTAGGCCTACCTGAAACAACTTTAAATCCTTGAACACCCTAAAGATGTGAGTTAACTGTTATACTGCTTGAATCTGACAGATTCATCTAAAATCAATTGCATTTGTGAGCACCCTACCTTGCTGCTTTGGGCAATGCAATCATAACTGATTACACATTTCGTTTGTTATTTGTAAATACTGCGCATCTAACAAGAAGCTGCACACTAGCAGTTTGACTACAGTATGTGTACAAATAGCATATGAAACATATAAAAGTGTGTTCAATGATATCGAGACAACATTTGCAAGTTTATTTTAATGCTGTATGATAGACTTCATCTTTGTACTGAATACGGAAGAGATTCCATGTACAATTTCATAAGTTCGGAAAAATACAATCCAAAAATGTGTTTCATGCTACTGGTACACCAGATTGGAAAGCTTGCAATGGTGCGTGGGGGATATTAATAATGGCCAAGAGAATTGTGCGGCCGATACTATCTAAGCGGAGCGCCACCATGAGTTGGCATGGAACATATAGCAAATAAATTTAAGCCAAAATTACCTCCTACATTACAGGAAATTGCCTTTCCCAGCCAACTTGCTTGGTTGCTGCCAACAAGTTTGTGCAGTTGCAGTTGTTAAATTGCGCGTCTGGCAACTTCATAAATTTATGAAAAAATTCATATTTTTGGGCGGGGGATAAATCCCCCGCGCAGGGCAAACTTTCCAATCTGGTTGGTACACATACTGTATGTAGGCCTAACGTAAGGTCGTGTGCAGCGATTTGTCAAGTTAGCCTTGTGACTAAATTAGATCAAGTTGCTATGTAACACTGTACTAGCCTAGCTGAGAAAAGTAGTAACCCAGTGGTTCCGCGAGATTTCAAACACACCAAAATAACCTCACATTCACACCAGGGTCCTGCCTATAGGCATAAGCCTACATAGAAACTTACTTTGTATCCCTACGAATTTGCAGTAATACGAACATGACGATGGTGACCTCAGTAGCACTCTAAACGATGTGCTGACAAATCTTGAAAGAGACGGGTTCATTTTAAGCGCATTTTAATCTTCACGTATACAGCTCAGCTAACATAGATTATCGTTTGTAAACTGTCTGGCTTTTAGTACTCCACTATAAATTGCCTCGGTTGGCGCTACATTGCGAAAGTGTCATCCATCTGGCCCGTACTGGATTGTATACGTGACCGGTGTTTACAACTGGTATGCCGACATTTCCATGAAAATGCCGAGTTAAAAAACTACGGAAGAGCTAGGAAAACAGGTATATTCATACAGTTAAAGTTGACGTTACCTTGTGCAATTTACTTTTCACAAATTCAGAATACAGTAACAAGATGCATGCAATTCATGAAGTGTGGAGGGAATGAAACAATCTAGCCTTGTTGGAGACAGATAAATTTTAAAATATCATTACTTAATACAAAGCCATGGGTCCTGACAACATACACCCATGTGTCTTTACGGAGCTTGCGACAGATCTGGCACCAATCAGTGGCGGATTTAGGCGGGGGCGCACCCGGCGCCCCCCCCTAAAATTTTCCAAAGCTTATTTTTTACTTTCACTAAATAGATCATTTAGCCTACTTATTTCTACATAATGTTGTATTATCTTATAATTTTCAAACTATGTAATTATAATTGTTACAAACTAATAGCAATTTAGAGCACACAGTTTCAAGTTTTCCGATAAAATATCAATAGAGTGATATCGAAGGTCTCAACCCTATTTCGGACCACGCTTTATGTTGAACACTAAACTTTTTCTTACAATCCATCTGCTGTTTGGGTTCATCAGATGTGAAGTTTTTCATGAACTAGAGATTATTTTATATAAGTTTATTTGGTCACACAAACCAGACAATTAGGGGAAACGTTCTGTTCTAATATGTGCAAAATGTGAAGGTGGTTTAGGAATGGTCGAATTATGCTCTTTTCCTTATAGCTTAAAGTGTAAATGAGGGAAAAATTATTTTCAGGATGGCTTTGCTTTTTGGAAAGTTTTGTTTGATAGTAAGCTCAAGAAATATGGCGGAATATATGTGTTTTAATGTAACCTTTCCAATGAATATGTTAGCATTGAAAACAAGTATTTATGATGTCTGTTGCACTTGATCTTATTTTACGCCCTCCGGATGTGTATGCTAATCAATATATTTTGAATAATTCTTATTAAAATTGACAATAAACTTATCTATGCCAGAGCTCTCGTGGTCACTAAAACTTACAAAGTATTTTTTTAATGAGAGAGTCGACTGAATGCTTAATTAGAATGATTTCTGCCATAAATGTAATTTTACTAGTATTTTTCCTTTTACATTGTATTATGGAAAAATTCTGCTATCCCGAGGGAGTGGAGACTGAATCTACATGCCACTAATGAAATCAATGATAACGCAAAGCGTTTAACAATGTTTATCTCTCATGCACATGACAATAAAGTGGTATATTTCATCAAGCAAAAGACTTTGAAAGCTACTGCGATCTCAAATATGAATCTTACAGCAGTGCATCGTATTCTTGGTCAGATATTTTCACCAGCGTCTTTGAAGCTGTTGGAGACCCCAAAATTCAATTCTTTCAGTTTTTTTACGTTCATAGAATTATAGGTTGTAACGAATTTTTATTCAAAATTAAAAAGGAAAGATTCTCCTCTCTGTACCTTGTGTGAGGATCCCCCTTATCTTTAGACCACTTTTTCCGGACCTTTAACATTACGACATATTTTTGGAAAGATATTTCATCAAAAGTGTTTAAAGAGTGATCTTAGCTTAAATCAAGATCGAGTAAATTTTGGTTTAATTAGTTCATGAAGCAAGTTTTTGCAATTTTCTCACTTTTAATTGAAGGGAACATTTTTTTGGCAAACAAAAGCTCAAAGTAACGACTGCTTAGGTTCTACTTACAAGCCCGGGAAATGCCATTTCGGGCTATCTGAGGGGTCGCGATTTTTCAAAATTTTCTGTACGCTCCGCGCCAACTGTGGCGCTCCGCTTAGATATTCGTTCGGGCAGATGATCGACCGTCAGAGCGCCCCCCTAACGAAAAATCCTAGATCCGCCTCTGCCAATGATTAGTCACCTTTTCCAGTAGTCAATTACCAGCGGTCATATTCCCAGGGACTGGAAGAGGGCAAATGTTTGTCCAGTTTTTTTTTAGAAAAATGATAGCTCTCTCCCATCCAACTATCGCCCTGTCTGTCTGACTTGTGTTTGCTGTAAATTGTTGGAGCATAGCATTTGCTCAAATCTGATGGATCACTATGAACTGTGAATAAAATCCTTTCCACTAAGCAGCATGCTTTCAGAAAGAATGACAGTTGTGATACTCAGTTGGTGTCTGTTATTGACGATTGGGCTGCGGCCAAATAAACAGGTCGATGTCTTCATTTTAGACTTTGAGAAGGCCTTCGATACTGTTCCTCATGAACTCCTTAAGACGAAGTTATATTCTTTAGGGGTTTCAGATCTAGACCGTCATTAATTGGGTAGATAACTTTCTTTCTGATTGCTCACAATCTGTTGTTGTAAATGGTACAAAATCTGCTCCCGCTCCGGTTCTTTCTGGTATTCCTCAGGGGTCTGTTCTAGGACCAGTACTCTCTCTGTCATATATAAACGATATTGTCGAAGCTGCTTCTTCTGAAGTTAGGTTGTTCGCTGATGATTCAATTGTGTTTGAGTTATAGGGTCATTGAAGATCACAGTGACTTCAGCGAGCTGCAGAGAGATTACTTGCCTGGGCCAATGGGCCAAAACCTGGGCCATGAGATTTCATCCGGCAAAGTGTAATGTTATGTCTGTTACTAGGAAACATAGTCCCAGAATTTTTAAGTATACCCGCAACGGAGTTAATCAGACGAGGGGACTCTATTAAGTACTTGGGGGTGATCATCACCAAGAATCTCAATTGGGGAAATCACAAACAGTCTGTTTGTAATAAAGGAAACAAGGTCCTCGGCTTGTTACGTAGGAACCTTTCTTTTTGTTCCAAGGTAGTTAAATTGGCAGCCTATGTAAGGTTTTGCTTAGGCCTTTGTTGGAGTATGCTTGTTCCGTTTGGGATCCATATCAGGTACGTGTCACTAGATAAACTAGAGGGAGTACAAAGGAGATCTGTCCGGTTTATTGCCAACGAGTACTCCCATGCAGTTGGTTCGGTGACTACCCTTTTGAAAGATTTTGGTCTCGGCACTTTATCCGATCGCCGTAGGCCTTGTAGGCTTCAGATCCTCGCCAAAGGTATCCACGGTCAAGCTAATATCCCTCTCTGTCTCGGGCCTTTGTAAACCCACTCGTATTACTCGTAACGTGCATGCTTTGCACTACCCCCCCCCCCCCCCCCCCCACACACACACCTACTAGGACTAATTGCTTTAAATGCAGTTTTATCCCAAACACAATTCGGGATTGGAATGATCTCCATGGCAGTCTTATCGAGGGGGCTGTTAGTCACCCTAAGCCCGTAGAGTTTATTATCAATCCTCTGAGGGTCTGACCGACCTCACGTGGTGTACTAATGTCCTTAACTGGATGTCTCACCGTATTCGAAAGAAGAAGAAGAATACCAAAATAAGAAGAAAAAAGGAGAGAGAGAGATGATGCAAAATGTTCGTACAGCGTATTCTATAATTCTCTAGTGATTTAGGTTCACTCTCACAGTGGATCGGCATGCTTAAAGCTCTAGTACATGCATGAAAGTCTCAGCCTTCCTGTGGCCAGAACCAGAAATATCTATGGTCTTATGTGATTACCAGAAAATATTCAAGGGGGAGTGTTGCCACCCAGAACTAAAGTAATTAAGCATTTGAAGACTTAAAATGTACGATCATAATATTTAACACTCAGATTTGGAAGAAAAGGGGGTTCGCCGTTTCCACATGATTTGCGAAGATAAATCTCCGGACTGCACGAGCCATGGTAAAAAGTCCCGAAGGAAAATGGTGTTCTCCCCCAGAAAATGTAACAAACACATATAGGCGTCGATTTGGGGGGGGGACGGGGGGACATGTCCCCACTTTTTTGAGCCTGGGGAGGAAACGCTAACACATTTTTTCCCCCACTTTACGTGCCCTGAAACTAAAAAGCGAGGTAACCAAAAAACTACATGAAAGTGAGTATAAGTGGTGAAGACATAGATGTTCTCAGAAAGTATTCCACGTGGCTCTTTATCAGGTCCGTAGGTAGTAAATTGTGTAACAATTCTTTTTATAAATTCAAAAAAAAAAGAAAAGAAAAGAAAAAAAAACATCGCGCGCCGCGCGCGCCTTCTTCTTTAGTTCTGTCTAGCTGTAACACCCACCATTTCAAACATATTGGATTTATTTAACGTTAAAAGTTTCACAAATATTGCAGTCGTGATTCTAGAGAAACACGGCAACGTTGCGAAATTCTAATCTCTTTTTCCTGTCTTTTTGGAAGATTCCTTTCAACCTCACCATTGTGGCAAACATACTTTGTAAAAAAAGATTTTCAGTTTCGTCTGGGAGCCTTAGGCCTTAATGGGTTAGATAAAGAATGTACTCTCCGACGAAAACCACGTAGTCGCCCTATCAAATTTCTTGGTTTGCTTTTAAGTAGAACAGATTCTTCAATATTAACCGAAACTTTTTCAACTTTCTTAATGAAAACAAATACATGAAATCTTTTTCACTATATCCCCATTTTTTAGGCGCGCTTCGCGGGCCTTACATTTTTAGTTCGACATCATTATGGCAACCCACTGCATCTCTGTCGCGGCTTAGAGTAGCTGGCCCCCAGTCAGGACGCTTAGCCCCTAACTCCAAGCACCACCCCTGGCTGAGCCTGCATTCCTTTAGGCAATGAAGTGTGCTATACCCCCCCAATTTTCATAGTATACCCCAATATTGAAACATTTGGCGCCATTTCGCATCTGGGCCCGTCCTCTTTGACTCCTCACCAGGACAGGAGAGAAGCTTTAGGCGAGATGTTCCTCACTTCCAGAATCAAGTCGACGCTCCTGAACAAACACTACGAATTCCTGGTATCTGACAACCAAACAAGTACACAAAAAACTCTCTTTGGAATCGTTCAATATTATATGCACTGTGGCTACCATTAGAGGTGGCGCTAGGATTTGCCCGTCAAGGGGCCAAGCTCCCCGACGGGGGGGGGGGGCAGCCACCGGAAGTTTCGACAAGGGCGACAGCCTGAGAGTGCCGAAACTATGTTTGAAGCAGAATTTTGGCGCAGGAACTTGCCCGCCGAAAATTTCAGGCTCTTATTGGAGAAAATTTGAAAAAGCTGGGATTTAACTATGGAACTTTTTGAAAAATAATGGGGTATTAAGAAAATTGGAAAATATGGGGGGGGGGGGGGTTATTGAAGAATTTGCCTTAATTCAGACCAAAATTAAGTAAATCGTCCGGGCGACTGGCCGTTGTCGGGGCCTATATATTTTATCGTGTACATAAGGGCTCCCGAAGAAACCTCAAAATTTCCCCAATGGGGCCAGCCTTCCCCGACGGGGGACCGTGCCCCCTTCCCCTACCGGGCGCCGCCCCTGACTACCATGCATTTATGCCTGGAATATGCGTCCCTGTAATAAGGATAGTCATCGTTCACAAGGATCATGATTCATGAATCCGTCAAAATGGCCAAGATCGGAAACATCCGAGTCTGCTCTTCAAATACGATTAATTAATCTTTCTTACGTCACTCCATCCCCTCTCTTTTCGAATTCAGAAGTCCAGTTCATGACGTAAGACGATACCAAGACTTTTACGAAATCTCCACAACTCGGATATTCAGTAGCTCGAGCCATTTAAGTTTTTAGTATGGCATTTAAACTATACCGTAATATTTACGTCTTCGTCTGGTATGCTCTTGTTCCTTACGTAACAATGTATTTTCGTCTAATTACGTTACCTCTGACGTATTTGCAGTGGGATTTGTCTTGCAGTGCAGTGCTTGAAATGTTTCTTTCTTGAAGGGCAAACCTGTGATAACAACTTTACTTTTTCTTCATAGTTAGTGAACTAAACGAACTGCCCCAAGAAAAGTGGTCCGCCTCTTTCTCCTCTAGCTACGTTGTTGATCGACTGAAGGAAAATAAAACTAGTTCAACGGCGGATCCAGGATTCCACGAAGGGGACAGGGGGCTAACTGCACTGTGAGGGTACAAATTTAGCACTTACCAGCGCCAGCTATATGAAACCTCAAAAAGGGGGCCGGTGGCCAGTGGGAAAAGCTCGAAATTTATACACTTAGGCCTATATGGCATTTTCTGGCAAGATGTGGCAATCTAAACTAAGCGTACATATTGTAGACGGAGGAGCTTTGGGACCGTCTAGAAAAAGACTTGTCAGAGAAGGGGGTTACTGGAAAGCCTAAAAAAGTAAAAATGTCGGCGTTAACGTTTTCGAAGGTGATTGGACAACATCTGGACAATTCTAACTGAACTTGGCGGTCACAATTCTCCTGTTCTCATTGCGTCGGAAACTTTCGCCTAATCAATCGGGGGATGCTCACCGTAGCCCAAAGGTTCGCTAGACCGAAGATCCCCTTGGACGAAAATCTACTTCGGGTCAGAATAGGATACAGAATGAATTTTTAAGATTGGGCTGAGGATTATCCTCGGGTAGGATGATGGGCGGACTGACAATGAACTGGGCCCGGGGAAAATGGGTATGGGGCCCTTCTCCTTCCCAACCTGAATCAACTTTCCCTCACCTCACCCTGGATTTCCGAATATTCCGATTTTCATTAAAATTTCCGAATGGCAGTGTGGGTCCCCTATCTGTGTGGGCCCTAGGGCAGTGCCAGGTCGCCCGACTGCTCAGTCCGCCCCTGGGTAGGATTAGGGTTTGGGTAAGGATTAAGATTTGGGTTAGGAGCGAGGTGTTGAACCCTGCCCAGACAATCCACTCTCAGTGAAAGGCCTATACGCGAAAGCACTACAGTAGTTGTCAACAATCAGTTTACTGCCCTGAAGTGGCATCTCCTTCAACCTGATTTCTTAATAAGAGAAGGGTTGATCTTTATGTTTCAAGTTATTCAGGAGGTGGTCAAGAACGAATCTTCCAGTTTTACTAAGAAACGTGTAGTTTCGTAATTCGATTGCGGCATACCCTGAGCGAATAATTACGTGTAAATGTGGTAAAATTCCTATCAATATTTTAAACTCATACAGGAAATTAATTAAACTTTTAACAACCGCGAAAAGGAAATACCCCCCCCCCCCCCTCCAATATCAAGTTATTGCCCTGTGTGCAAACACTAGCGAAACTGAAAACAATGCATAGCTTTGTGTAGGTTTGGCCAACACTGGTCAACACTTTTCTTTGGGTAAACGTGCGAACAAATGGAAACGATGGATTTTTACAATGAGCCAAACAAATTTTGCGCTATAGCCCCCTAAAACATCGTTTTTCGTCATATGATTATTCCTGAACAAGCTCTGGGCATGAACAACCCGGAACAACTGTGCACAAAAATCAAAATCTCTAGAAGAGGGGTAATTCTATGGCCCAGAATTCTGAAATAAGCTCTAGAGACTTCAAATAACCATCGATCAACACAAAATTTTAGAGGCTAAATTTCCTTGACACTTTCCACAACCTCTGCAAATTGTAGAACCGTAGCATTTCAACGGCCGAGAAAACGCAATCGAAAGACAAAAACTTCTCTAACTGACGCCCTCACCCAAACTGCTGTTGCGATCGGATGCATTATGCAGCCACACGCTTGTTTTTTACTCTGTACATGATGACGGGTAGTTCAATTATGAATGCAGCCCATAGCAAGCCGAGAAACTGAAATGAAACGCTCCATTCGCTCGCTTGTTTTCGCTCGCGGTGTGAAAGCACCAGCGAGCGTCCAAACGCCCGAGCGATGAACGCTCGAATCGCCATCGCTCGAAACGCTTTTGGTGTGAAAGCACCTTTATGGTGTAAACGACTATTGTAATGTTTGGCACATGAAAATAAATGCTAATAAAACTAAGTGATTTTTTTCAAAGGGTAAAATAAGGAAAAAACCTAAATTCGAATTTGGCGATACAAACATAGAAATTGTTGATGACTATACTTATCTAGGCGTCACCTTTAACTACAACAATAGATTTTCTAAAACTGTGAATGTACAAGTGAATCAGGCGAGACTGTCTCTATTTAGTATGCTGAATAAATCTTACAATGTTAGTCTCCCACCTGATATCCAGATTAAATTTTTCGATCAACTTGTCCTTCCTGTTCATTTATATGGATGTGAAATATGGGATTTCGAGAATACTAATCAAATTGAAGCCCTTCGTACTAAATTTTGTAAGAGTATTCTGAAGTTAAGTAAGTATACACCTAATTGCATGGTTTATGTGGAACTGGGGCGACACAAAATTATGAAAACTGTTGAATTGAGGATGGTCTCATTTTGGTGAGTGTGTGATAGCAGCTTGTAGAGGTCATAAACTGGCACATTTAATTTTTTGAGTTTTTAAGAATTATGCATGATACTAATGTATACAGTTCGCCCTGGATTATTAAGGTGACGAATATATTGGATAAATCGAGAATGTCATTTGCTTGGAATACTAGTAGCAACGTTTCAAGTAGTTGGCTTCGAACAACATTAAACCAGCGTCTGAGTGATATGTACGAACAGGATTGGATTGCTGAAGTATACACAAATTCACAGTGTAAAAATTATAGAATATTTAAAACTAAGTTAAAATTTGACCACTACTTAATAACCCTTGATCACTTTAGTCGTACCATTTTCAGTAAATTTTGATGTGCTAATAGTAAGCTACCGGTGATTACTGCTAAATTCGAAGGGGTAGTTTATCATGATAGGACTTGTGAATTTTGTGGGGGAGGGAGAATGGGGGATGAATTTCATTATGTTTTTTCAGTGTCGTCACTTTATTAAAGAAAGAAATTTATAGCTTAAACCTTATTTTAGGAGAAGGCCATCTTCTTTTCAAATGTAAGAGCTTTTTCAAAGTAAGAATAGTAAAAATCTTTCAAATTTGATTAAATTTTGTAAGATTATTATGGATACATTTTCAAATTGATGTTTTGGCCTTTAATTCAAGCTGAGTAAGCATTAGTGGCTGGTGTCAGTTTGTTTTTGTGATAGGTAATGCCAGTCTGTGTTGTTTACATTATTTTGTGTTCTTTTTAATTCGTTCTTTTTGTACTTTGGTTCTTTTTGCCATATATTAAGTATTTGTTCATGTATCATTACTTTGTTAGTCTCTTGTGCCTCTTAAGGCGATATGAAGAATAAACTGAAACTGAAACTTCGACTTAGTTTTCTAGTCGAGTCGCATTAGATGAGAAAGACATTCCAACAAGCCTATTAAGTTAATAATCCTTAGCCATAACTCTTGTGCCTGTCAAAGTACTAGTCCTACCCTGGTGATGGCGGATCCACGGGAATTTTTTCTAGGGAATGGTGGGGGATGCTCAGCCCAATTGGAGTGAGCCCAGAAATTTTAGTATTCCAAATTTCCACGTGCCCTCCATTGCAGGAAATCGCACACCGCAAATTTGCCACTATAGTTCTGCACCTACCACAGGCGGCATTATGGTAGAGAGAGCGTCCGATCGGACTACATGGGGGGCAATACCCTAAGCCCACCACTTACAGTAGACCTACACAACAGATCCACATTGAAGACGTATCGGTTGAATGGCTCCCTAGTCAAAGATTTTAATCAAAGGAAGGGAAGAGGCGGAAACAAGCTTATAGCCGGGGCAGGCCCGTAGTCAAGGGGGCCTGGGGGTGAAGCCCCCCTGAATTTGTTTGGTCCCCCTAGAGAGTCGAATCTTACCATTGGCTTAATACATTTGTACGCATTTGGCCGCCCTGAAAAAATTTCGCCCCCTGAAATTTTTTTTGCCCCCCTATAGTACTTTGCCTGGCAACGGGCCTGAGCCGGAGAGGGAGCAAGGCCCCTAGAGGGAATTCCCTCCCCCCCCCCCCCAGAAAATGAAAAATAAAATTAATGCATTTTAGCAGATCTCGCTCCCTACAAAATATTTCGCCCCTGGAAACAATCTCGAGCTCGTCCCCTCCGATTGTAACAGGCGGGTAGCGATCGAGGGGGATGTAGGGGGAAACCAACCCAATGGAAAAATTTCCCTTAGTTTTTCTGTTATTCATATAGCTACTTAGGTGTATAGATGGACAACTTTTGCATGTAAAATGGGGGTGAAACATTTCACAAATGATGGGAAGCGTGACTTTCTTCAGAGAGACATAATCCTGGCTACTCGCCTGTTCAGGAACTTGTCTGGTTACAAGCCTGGTCGAAAGGTATGATTTTGTATGATATAAGTCATTTAAATGCTTTTCAACCAGTGACAGCACCAGGATTTCAAAACTGGGGAGGGGCACCACAGAAACCAGGGACGTAGCCAGAGGGGGAGCATTGGGAGGACTGCTCCCCCCTTTCAGCGTCGAAAAAATGTTAAAACTGTTATGTTTTTTTTTTCTTTTGCTTGATCGCCTCGGTCCTCTCAGCCTCTGTTATGACGTTATCGTCGGTCTTAAATCACATTTAAGACCGGGCACCCTCGCATTTATCCCCTAATTGGATGACTAGGCATCAAATTCACCTTGTAATTGGCAAACGCATTTTGGGGGAACTGAAGGTGTCTCGCGGCAGAGTCTGCATGCAACTTTTGTCATGGAAATAAATGATTCCTAGTGCAACATTTTCGCACCCCTCTTACGATTCGCACTTAATATCTTATGACCATTTTATATTAGGGAAATAAAATTACACATAAGTTTTCTGGCCGAGACTGGCACTTATCCAAAAATTAGAGGTACATTTATATTCTCTGTCAGCAGGGGCACGGTGAGGTGTCGTTCAAACGAATAATGGATATATTTTAATAGTTTTTTATCAAAAATCTTTCCCAAATTACCAAAATTTTCGTGTGCTTCGCGAACAGTAATCTTCGGTCCTATTGTTATATGCTTTGATACCGTCTCAATCGCAGGGATTGTTCAACGGTAATGGGCTCTACAACAGTTCTAATTCAAAATTTCGGCCAGCTCGCCCGCAATTGCTACGATTTATACTCTATACCTCAGTGGCACCGGCATGAAGGAATAGAGCGCACCCCCCCCCCCCTCGAATCACTCCAAACGCGTTTAAGCTTTATTCTTGTAGGGGTAAAGTGAGCTGTGTTTTCGACCGAGTTATGGATCTATTTAACCATGTTCTATCACAAATGGTTCTCAAACTATCAAAATTTTTGCGCTCTGCGCGCTTTAGACCTTACCTCAGTGCTGTCCTTATTATCACTGCCTCCTTATAACAATATCCGGAGAAACACAACAGAAAAAGTTAAAAGCTTTGTACGAATCATCAGGTAGAAGAATCACCTTGTAATTTACAGATAGGTTTCGATGAGGAATCTAAACTGTGTCGATGCAGATTCTAAATGCATGTTTTGTCACGGAAATGATATGTATGTAATGCAAAATTTCAGCGCGATTCTCTCGCAATCGTCATGGTTTGCACTCCATTTCTTGACCATTATTAAAATAATAGTACAGTTCCAACGTTTTTCAAGGAATGCTCCATTTCCCATCTAGGCCACCTAAACTTAGCAAAAATTTCTCAAAGGGGAGGAGTTTGGGCGCGAAAAATGTCACATTTTTTCCAGCAAGTCGTTACAGCCCCCTAAATCAAATTAGGCTCCTCCGCCTATGTATTACATCCACTGGGGCGGGATAGTTTTCCAAACTTATTTGGACACCACCTTCGCTCTCTCTAATATCAAAAATGCCCCTGCACGTCCACAGCAGCACTTACAATCACTTCGACAGAAATTGCTTGAAGCTTGGGACTGGCACTCATAGGTTTTGGGTGCATTTCACACACAAGCTCACGTACCGAACCTATGCATATACATTCTGCATTGTTTCAAACATTACCAGATATATTTAAAGCTGCAACCTTCTATATGTGCCACTCCTTTGTGATATCTGCCAGGTAATTCTACATGAAGGGCACTAGGTGAATTTAGGCCTATGTTATGCAATTATGCGTAATTGATTGATGCATTTTTACTTATCTTTAAACATTAGAAACCGCAGTATAATCTGATAGTATAACGATGTGTAATTCTGCTACAAAATATGAAAGTTTATATTGTCCATCAGTTAAGTTCGTCAAATGTAAAGTCCAGACATCTGACAATAAACAAGAATCATTCACTGGAAATATTGTAAAAGAGCACTATATGCTTGTCTTTCTGGTATAATATGTAAAAGAACATGTAAAAGGTACAATGTTTTGCCAGTTTCGTCATTATCATGTGATATCATATCACCAGGAGATTTTTATTTTCCTGTTTGAATTTTTTTACTACACTGTTCTTAATTCAAACAGGAAAAAAATCTGCTAATATGACATCATATGATAATGATGAAACTGGCGAAACATGCACCAGACTGCATGTAAGGACCTCCAATTGTTCAAAAATTTCTCACAGGGGAGGGGACACCCCTCCCCATATCAGTCACAATGTGCTCCCTCTTGCAAATTCCTTGCTACGTCGCTGGAAAAGAATGTGGTAACCCCACCTCATACAAATCTATGAAGTCGGTTTAAATTGAGCATATAAGCACCTGTGATAGTTTGCATATGGGGGATCCTTTGTCACCTCGTGCAGGTGCCTTGCTGGGGAGGGAATAAGGGGGAGGGGTGTCTCCTTCCCTAAAGAAACTTTTCTTTTAAGGTGCCATCTTTTTCGTACTGATCGTATGAAGAAAAATTTTTATAACTTAGTGAATTCTTATGTTTGGTTGGGTACAAGAGAAGGATGTGTTGTCTCAGTGAAGGGGTAACAACTCCTCCCATTAAGAACTTTTTGTTTATGTAAAGTGACTAAGATGCAAAATGTTGCTATCTTTGGCAAGTATTTGAAGTAATTAAATGCTTAGAGATTTTTATTATTAAGCGATAGTTGGCTGTGGCCTGGCACTCCAAGGCTGGTTCAGACCGCCATAGGCCTCCTGGACGCTGTCTGGTAATTACAAATGGGTGATCCTAACAAGAGCAATGATAATCCGGACGACCCGCGCGCAACGGGAAATGAGCGACAGAGGGCAGTAGGAATAACCAAATCAAGGGTGGTGAATTAACAATGCTCTTTCTTAGTGTACATCATCATAATGGGTGTGCGCAAAGAGCGCCGTAAAATGTTTCAGAAAATGTTTTGGGACAAAACATCTCATCTTTGAAATTAGGGCCTATGCTGCAAATGATACCGTATTGGTTAGTCATGATATTAGATTGCACAATTAAAGATCCGCCTTACGGTATACAGAGGCTGGAAATGTAGCTTTTCCGTAAAGTGTTTTAGAATAATTCCGTGCATTATTGCCCTAATATGAGCATGAGATATGGAGTGCGAACCGTGACGTATGAGGGCTAAGCGCTCCGAGATGTTGCTTTTAAAATCACTTTCATAACTAACTTGTTTCATGCAGACTGCACCGGATACCCTAACAATTGTATGGTATCTGCAAATTAGAAGGCGAGTCTTCTGCCTGGTAATTCGTAAAAGCTTCCAACTGGCATAAAATATTTTTCCCTTGAGGCCCTACTTGCGAAGAGTAAAAACTTTCCGTGCTTCTTCGACTCCACTAAAGAGCATATTTCGTTACCAGCATTACATAAACCTATGTTTACGTAGTACATGCAGGTCTTATCATATGTATATGTTTACATACGCATAAGCGTACAAATGTGTGTGTATGTGTATAAATATATATATATATATATATATATATATATATATATATATATATATATACATACATACATACATACATACATACATAATATATATATATATATCGTAAAACAGGAAACAAATAAATGCATCACTAGTTGACTTAAAGAGTACAAAATAATCCAAGATTTAATTCGAAATTTTCGGTTCCCCTGGAACCTTCGTCAGCGAGATCAGACAGTGAAGTGAGTACAATAATTAACATAGCCAACAGCGGAGATACAGTTTAAAAACACAAGATGATAGGTGATGAAAAGGTGTAAATAAGTGGAATAAACAATTACGTTGTCTGATGGAAAGTGTACTGATTCAAAACACCGAGGTCTTTGTTTAGCCCGGTGATGTGTGAATTTAGTTTCAAAACCCAATTAAGTTCGGCGGACTTGCGGTGTTCAGTACAAACAAAATTGCTTACGATGAGGGTGACTTTAAGTTTTTCAAGGGAATGGCATAGAAGATTAAAGTGCTCCGCCACGGGGAAACCTGGAGTGTTATCACGCATAGACTTTTTATGGTTGTTAAACCTTAAGCGAAAGGAAGTCTTGGTTTCACCCACGTAAAGGCCCTCATTACATAAATTACAGTGAAAAAAGAAAACAACATTACAAGAGTCACAATTTAGATTAGGTGGATTCATGGCAAATTTTACACTGGGGACATTGACATGTTTTCCAAGGGTGATGTGTTTGAAGATTTGGCAGCGCTTTTTGTTGCAGCCAGTGTTGCCCTTAATAGTTTGACCAGAGGTGGATAATTTGGTGAAAGTAAGGAGTCTTCTGAGATTAGGGGGTTGACGGAAGGCCAGGAGGGGAGGGTTGGAAAAGATAGTCCGGAGAGTGGGTTCGTCTGTAAGGGTGGCAAAAGTTTGTTTCAAGGTGCGACTTTTGCCACCCTTACAGACGAAGGGTGATTGGTACAAGTTACAAAGGAAAAAGTGATTACTATCAACCAACACGCATAAGAAAGCCTTCAAATAAATGACTTCAGCTGACAATGTGAACGTTTTACAATATTGGGACCGGACTTTATTATTGCTGACCATAATGCAAGTTTCAAAAATTGACCCTTCCTTAGTAAACAATTTTCCAATGACAAACAAATTACAATTATAGTATTAAATTTCTTTTTCATTACACTGTCAACATGAATACAAAAATTATTAAAAAATACAAAAGGGAAGGGCATTTACAAAGTAGGATACCATCAATTTTTTTGTACTTGTTGACTTCTTGCCCTCATACTTTTCATGTTTCTCAAGTGTTGCAGTCCACGCTATGCTCTGCAAGCCAGCTGTTGGCTATCCATATACCAACTTGGTTTATAATTTAACATACCTAATTCTATATCATTTCAGTTTGTGTACTAATAGATAAAATATCTTTATTTGAAATATATGACAGGATGGTTGAAACATGCAATTTGTAAATAATTGTTGGAGAAAAACTAGGCACCTTTGCATGAAATCTTTAGAAAATTATTAGGTATCATTAAAGCAGAAGGCCTAAGACTGGCCTCAAAGAAGCCGATGCTTAATTTTCGGGGTCAGAGGGTACAATGCCAAGGCTAGGCCTTAAGACTTTTAAAACTGGTTTCCTCAAATACATCCACTTCAGTAGATGATAGAAGCCTGACAATGACATCAGAACATTGCTTAATGGTAAAGGGGAATCAAGGAAGTTTTGGCACCTTTATCTCCTGCCATTTTATTTGAAAATTTTTATGAATTCAGTAAACCATAAACATCAAATATACAACAAATAATGCAATAGGATAGGGTTTTTTAAGTAGTACTTTAAAAAGAGCAGAAGGAAGAACATGATTTAAGTAAATATGAATCCTAGGCAAAGTTCAGGAAAATCAAAAAAGATCGTAAAAATAATCAAGTCCCTGACCAAGTTCCCATATAGATATTCCTGTTCCAAGCTCCTTGGCCAACTCCAATCTTAAGTTGATAGACTGAAAAATATCAAAAGTTATGACAAAATTTTAGAAGAAATCCCAGGAATTGTATCTCTTAATCAAATTACAAAAGAATGCAAAGTATTTAATTAGTAAAATCATACAACCAGATCCTGAATAAAACTTCCTCATGATTTTAAGGTCATGTGATCAATGTGCTTACAGCAATCAATTAAATTCATTTTGCTTCTAAGGTGCTTTTAAAATATCATTAATGATGATATAAAAATATCACTGAAATTGCTGGCATTTTCTACTGTCAATAAACATTCACCACTGAAATTAGCCCCCCCCCCCCACCCCACCAAGGAAAAAATGATACCAGATACACTGAATTCACACTGAGAACGTGTTACAGTGAAAATTAACATGGACAAAATTAACAGAGCCATGTTAATAAAAAGGTAGCGTCTGGTTAACTTGGAAATCCAGGAGCTATTGGACTCAACCAGAATATACTTTTGTATCAAAGATAGTGTGATTCACTGGTTTCACCTTACAAACTGTCTGTTTCCTTGGTCTGGTTCAATAGTTCATAAAGGACTTTCCTTTCAAAGGGACAATCTCTCCATATTCATCCTAAGTTAATGCTGGTAATGTTCTTAAAACTACCGGATACTTTAACAGTAAAAATTCCACTGATCATTTGTACTTATATTTATATATGAATACATGAAATGGATGCACTTTGCAGCAAAACGAGTAAACTGCTCCTACCCCTTTTTGAGACCTCGCAAAATATATCATACTTAAAATTTATGTGATCATTTGCACTTTTTTATCGGGAATCGGGAGGTAACACGCAAACAACAGGTGGTAAAAGCCGACCTGCGTCTGCATAATTGCATGTTTGAAAGGAAGTAACCAGATTTTGCACTCTAACGCTTGCAAGCCATCTGTTTTACAGTGTAGCAAAGTGATACACTGACACAACAGTCTTATACGAAACCCTGCATTTTGCTACTCAAATATCAAATATTTTAGCAAATGATACAAAATCTCTCCAAATGCGATAAAAATTGTTCTATTTGAATATTTACCATTATGAAACTAAAAGGAGAACAGCCATTCTATAGAGAATATTCTGCATACTACTTGCATGTATACTTTTGCAGACTGGTGCCCTCTATATCTTTATGCCTCTCAATGTGAGTCAACATTTCCATGTAAGTCTACAAAACTACTCTGTGTTAATAGATGAGTTGGGAAATTGGATTTTGCTGTAACATTTAGTACCACAGATCAAACACAGGGACATTTCCATGCAGATATGAAGCTTTCGAGTGACTGTTTTCTTGTCTTGCACAATTTAACATCATACTGTCCAAACTTTTTTATCCAAGTTAAGGAGAATAACTTCGAAAAAAAAAAAATCAATTTTCTAATTCTCTTTGACCTGTGATTGATGTCTAGAGAACCATAATTATAAACTTGTTAATAATGCATGATTATACAAAATATCTGTCTTGCACATGCAGTCTCTGTAATAGTACACTTTCCTTCCCAGCATGCTTTGCATATCAAAGTTTCAACTCACTAACAGGACACTTTCCTAGATAGCCTATTCTTTATTTTGAGATCATCTGACCACCACTGTTTCACTGAGGCTTAAATGAATAAAAGTTTACACCTGCAGGAGTATAAGAGACTGGAACGGGAAGAGGACATTAAGGAGTGTAATAAGTGGCAAAACTAATCATAACTGCCCCCACAACCTTCACAGATCTGGGTGAATATATCATACTTTTAACTTTTGATATTATCACATACTCATCTTCCATTCTTTAATTTCCATCTTCTTGACTTTTTTTCTCAATTTGAAGGAACTTATGTGTGTACTGCACTTTGTAAAAACTGTGATGTATTATTGTTATTACTATGACGACGATGACAACCATCATGACCATGCGTTGCTGACTGTAGCTCAATCTGAGATGAAGTTATATCACAGGAATGACTTTTACAGCAGCCATAAGAGTACAAGACTACTTTCAACTGAGGGACCAAGCACTGTTGCCAAAAATCTAGTGATTACTTCATCACTAGTTTTCCTGAAAAAGAACAAGCTTTCACATCCTCTCCCAACCAAAAATGCATTTTATGATACTTACCATTAATGATGGATAATACACTTTGTGGGCTATGGCATTTAATCTGAAGAATGGAAAAAATGATAAACAGAAAAATCTTCCCACAGTATCAATACAAGACAATCTGTTTGGCATTCTGATAAGATTCTGATGAGTCTTGAAGATGATTACAATCTCTGCTTTCCTCCACATGTGAGATGAGCATGTTATACACTAACGAAAATATATTTTTCAATCATGACATAAAAGGAGGAAAACAATTTCCATCTGGCTAGGCCTGGCTATTTACTCACTGCTGCCACAAAAGTTTGTTGTAAGGACGGGAGCGAGAGAAACCCCAAATTGATGGAGGGTATAGAACTAAAGAATTGTCTCACAGATGATACTGCTGTAGGCTTGGCAGGATATCAATGTATTGGAATCTACTGTGGGCATAGTAAATACATGGGATATGAGCTTTCATTTGATACTCATAAACTGAAATATCATGCACAATATTCTCTTATAAACTCATACAACAGCTACGGGTACATGTCGTTGAGTAGTTTACCATATACTAAGGCTAACTTCTGTGTGCTTCCCAACTTCAATCAATCAAGTAATCAATCAATCATACAATCAATCAAATCAATCAATCAATTGATCAATCCTAACAATTCATACAGCACCAAAAACAAATTTGCACTAAGGCACTTTATCAAAAACAATGCAAAAGGTAAAACAACACATGAATGTACAAGTTGAGAGATAACTGCTTATAAGCAAGTTCAAAATGATATTGTTTGACCAGATTCTTGAAACTATGAACAGATCCTGCATTTCACGCAGCTTGTTCCAAATACAAGGGGCATACCATGATAAGCACGGTGGTCTATTGGTTAAGGTATTGGACTTGTGATCTAAGGATTGCCGGTTCAATTTCCACCAGGGCCATTATGTTGCGTCCTGGAGCAAGATGCTTAATCTTGATTGCTTCTCTCCACCCAGGGGTTAAATGGGTACCTGTGAGGTAACTTGTATAGTGATGTGCTGTATGTGGCTGCTCCTATGGGTTGTCACCCAGGGTACACCATGAAGTGGCATTACTGTTCAGTGTGCCATATACAAACAGCAAGGGATGTGCACTATGTAGTGTGGGTTTGATAAGTTACCAATGACTGGGAGTAATGATTGTGAAGCGCTTTGAGATGTGCCAAATATAACACGCTATAAAAATCCCAATTGTTGTTGTTGTTGTTGTTGTTGTTATTATAAGGACCAGTCGACAAAAGTGCTAGGTTCTATGTTCAATGAAAGAAGGTGCTGCTGAAGTTGTGGAATTGAGACATCTGTTGTTAGATCATGCTTGAAGCATTTCAGCTATTTAGCCAAAAGATTGGCGGTGACATGACTTGTCACCCAGAACTAGGATTTTGAAATTAGCTGCTTTAATTATTTGACATTGACTGACTACTAAAATAAATTATACGAGATAATCTCAAATACAACATAACTACATTCTGTAAATGTTTTTCAGGCAAAATATTGATACATTCAGCATAATCCATATTCAGAAAGCATCATACCACCATACCATAAAATTAAGCAATATTTTAAATTCAGTTCAACCTTTGAGAGGGGGTACTTCTCTCCTAGGGGTAGCTTTTCCAAAAAGTATTCAAACTTACTTGTATTCAAAATAATGTTCCTTGGCATCAGGGTCCCACTTCAGTTTGTGTTTCTTAAGTAACTCTATATATCTATAAAATAAAACACCATTTTGCTGCTTAATGTCACTTCATCAAACAAATATGGGGTCAAGTTAAATTAATGATTACTTACTAACCCAATGGTTGGACCGCATTTCAAGTACAAGAAATTACCTCTCATTCACCAAACAATAGGTACCTTGCCTTCATTCAGAAAAGCATCGTTGTGTAGATTTAGCATATTCAAGTGTGTGAAAGTGACTGCTTTAATTCCTTTATGACAAATGGGGTTCTCTTTTTGTTAGAGGCATCGTTCACAGACAACTTAATCACTCTACCTTTTCATTTAGGCCGCAACTACAGAATCACTGATCATTTCTCCAATTTAACAGACCACATGATCATTCTTAAAGTAGGCATGACATGAGCTGCAGTATCTTATCACAACATCATTTCAGCACACATCTACACTTTTTGTTAAACTGCTTTGCACTAACTGTCTAATGACACTATATGACCTGTTTATTTCTTGTATTTGGTTCAACATTCATGAAAACTTCCCTTTCAATCCTTTTATTTCTTCTAACTATTCTCAAATTTGATTCCCTATAAATAACTGACTGTTGCAACAGTCACAATTCCAGCCCTCTGATGGAGTTGCAGATGGCTGGAAATAAAGCTTTAGTACAAACTTCAAATCATGCAATTATAGGTTTACACACCAGGAAACTGGGGATACCGAAAAAACTACACACACATTTACACATGAATGAAGACTTAAAACATGCAATTGGGGTATTACCTCAGATCAATCTGTAAACTTGTAGGCACATATCTGACACCCCACTTTGCATTATTTTAGACATTCTAGAAACGGGGATATCTTCATTTCTCGGCGTATCCCCATTTCACTAGTATTTTTTCCTGTGTGTATCCCCGATTCACGCCCTAAACAGACCCACACACACATACACACACACACATACACACGACATCACCATCGCATTTGGCAAGGAATCAAAAATTATATGGCTGCCTTCTCAATAGCTTATAACCAAAATAAATATCTTCTTTTGAAAAGAAAAACTGTCTTTTTAAAAAAACATTTCTCTACTTCCAACCAGAAAGAAGAGGTTACTTGGCATCCCCAAAAAAGGTGTTCAATAGTTTCATTGTAAACATTACAGAACGAACAGAGTTGGTTGTCACAAATATTCATTAAAAACAGGAGGTGATTTGTGCCTAAAGTTCTGTGTAGAAATCTGTGCTGAAAATACTGTAACTTAACCTCTCTGACAGAGTGCCACGGGCTTAAGAAAATGTTTTGCCAAGCATCATTACAAAATCTAAAGTTTTTCACTCCATTTAGATGAAGCCTCTGGAGGGACAGAGACATTTTCCACCAAGTTTGAATAAACAAATTTGGAAATTCTTGGTATTTGTTTTATGGCATAAAAAAGGCTTTCACCTTTACTCATACTAATGTGATCAAGATGGCGATAAATCTTCCAATCCATAGGAACAGCACAGACAAGACCTCAGTAAGTAGTGAAAGACAATGAATGACATTAAATTTCTGTAAAAACATATGATAGTTTAAAACTTTTCCATTTTCCTGCAAAATGTCTCTGACATACATAACCCCTTTATCAAACAATAACTGATAGAATATGACTTCATTGTTCACTTTAATAGAAGAATTATTCCATATAATTTCATTCTCATAACTACAACTTGGACTTTTTTGTGAAATTATGTATGTCAACCAAGCATTACAGACATTGGCAATAAAACTATTTCTAATATTAGTGATGTCACTTGGATTACAATTACATTTAAATAAGAGGGTTCCGCCATATCTGTGAAGGTAAAAGTCAAAAAACAGCTTCCAGTATTAAACCCTGAGTGCTATCACTATATCTGCGAACCCATGTACATTTTAGACCGGCAATGAAGCTATCGATGTGAACGATATTTAAACCCCCAAAATAATGACTAATAACAGTATTCCGCCTGATTTTTTCTGAGTTACCTGCCCAAATGAAATTGAAAATAATGCCATTCAGCTCCTTTATAAAATGAGCAGGTGGACTGGGGAGAACAAGAAACAGAAATACTAACTGTGAAATAGCATAACTTTTAACAATAATATTCTTACCAACAGGTTGGTATTCATGAAAACTTTCATTTCAATCCTTCTGTTTCTTCTAACTATTCTCAAATTTGATTCCCTATAAATAATGGACTGTTACAACAGTCACAATTCCAGCCCTCTGATGTAGTTGCTTTAGGAGCAACTTCTTACATGAAAGGGCTAGTTGGTAAAAATTGCTCAGCCTTATACTTACACCCATTTTAACCACTTCAACTGACTTAATTACTTACTACTATCTATTCTGAAGTCTACATTAGATGTTCCATACGATTACTTCCAAGTAAGATACTCACTTTGATCCTATTACAGCTTCTCCTGAGTGAGGGCTATAGTCATAGCCATAAAAATTTAATCCCAACAGAATTTTACTTCTTTCTGGGCCTGGGTCTGGAACAAGAGCCTCAACACACTGCTTTACCCATGAAATTGGTGAATTAGGTCCTGGTCTGTTCAGTAATGGAGGAAAAATAGTAAATTTAGGTAAAAAGTTAGAGGTTAACATCACTGTTTCTAAAAGCCCTTCCTGATGGAAATGATTGATGAATTCAAAATAACCTGTTCTGTATTACAATTACTCCAAAGCAAAACTCAATGGTGTACATTGCATTTATTATATAAAATTGTCATTTTTGTAAAGAAATACAATGCATTATGGGAAATCTGTGAAGTCACCTCGGCAAACTGATTCAACAAAGCTTTTACATTTCTTTATAATGTTGACATCTCTATATGTATTGAGTTTATATGCTTTACCCTTCACACTACAAAGTTTCATACCACGTCGACCTAAAATGTTACTTGGACATTCCAAGAGGATCACATATCAAGGCGTAAAAAGGTAGCCAATTTATAAAATAATGAAAGGCTTTGACGTGTTTGCCCACTTAAAGTAACACATTTATCTAACTTTGTGGAAAACTTGACTTACTTAAATAATGACAGAATTAATTTTACAAAGGGATATGCTGAGTGATGAGTGGTACATTGCTACATGGTTTTGCAACCAGGAAGTTTCTCTTAAATAAACTATTATGTGAGAAATGCTGCCTAACAAGCATCAAGTGTGCGTCAGGTCTTACACAACCAGTGAGGGTGTCATGGAATCAAATAGCACTAAAATTACAAAGATATTGTAATGAAGTACATATAACTTAATTAAGGGCTTATATTTTCTTGTTAAGGTTTCACCCTTATGAGGCAATACCTAATTTATATTCAAGTCAGACGTCTACTCTGTACACAGTATTCTACAGTACTTCCAGCTGGTTTCCCATCCCTCTACTATTGGTCCATCATTTACAGCACATCATTTTCAGCCAGTCAGGACCTTTGGGCCCTATCCCATAACTGCCGCCTACTTGTTGCAGAGAGTTAAGCCACTGTAATGCTCACACACATGTGTCTGACCTTGGAAGTGCAAACGTCATGTAGCCTAGTATCATACATCATGTTTCAGGAGCTTGTAGCTCCTGAGTGATTTTTTTTAAGGCTGGCCATTTAATTATAATTCATCATCACCAGTCATTCTGTACATACATTTTATAATCTGGAAGAATAATTATCGAATTAATCAAGAACAATTTCTTTGGAAACCTGTTCTTATCATCCTTTCATAGATCCCTGTACCCAAGCCTTCGCTGGAGAAATTAGCCCTAAAATTATCTAACAACTTTCTGAGTACCGCATACCTTTGACTGTTGGAATAGTCATACGTCATTAAGCTGAACCCATCTACAACTGCAGAGAGCATATCAAAATCATCTTTTGTAAAAATACCAGGAGCACCTGTGCTGAATTACAAATACAAAATTTCCAATCAAATCAGACTGCAAAAGTAGAGTAACAATAACTCATGCTTTTAAATTACTTATTCCATAAAAACTGCTAAAAAAGACTAAAACTAGAATTCCTTTGTAAATGTAAGTAAACTGTGTAAAAAACATACCTTGTATAGAATATTTCTAGGAGGTAATTAAACACCACTAGACCAAAGGACTGGTGAGTTGGCCAAACATGGTACAAGGTAACTACTAATCATAGATATTAGACATGGTGTGTATTAAAAAAACTGCAGCTCCCTATTAACATGTTGTAATATCTCTCTAATTGGTTGTAGTCTTGGATTGTCAATCAATGGTCACTTGGGGGTTTTACTACACAAAGCTGTCCCTCAGATAGATAGGAAGCTTAATAAGTGTTATCACATTCTTAGTGTTAGCACTAATTCTCTAGTTTCATCACAAACTTCAGGTAATAATCTATAAAAATGAAAAATATTGGGTCCTATAAGGGTACCACTAGAACCAGATAGCCCAGAGGCAAAGGTATCCATCTTTCACTATTGTGTTTACTAGCAAATTGCTATTGTTTTGCTTTTTCACCTCCAGTGACCTTACATAACCTTTGACCTCGATCGAAAACCATAGTATTCTTCCTCTGAGTATGATAAATTTATGTAACAAGTATGAAGTATCTACAGTTCCTATCTTGAGATATTGTGTTTACAGGGGTTTTAGTTGTTGTCCTCTCGTGACCACACATGATCTTTGACCTCTACCAATATAATAGGATTCTTCCCTTCAAAATGGTTCATATACCAAATATGAAAAGTGTATATCATTCCTACCTTGAGATATGGTTTTTACAAGCAACTTCCAACATCTCCATAGTTTTAATTCCAGTGACCTCAGATAACTATTGTCCTCTACCAAATACTACAGGGTTCATCTTCTGACATTAATGCATTCACATGCCTTGTATGAAAAATGTTTGTGCTTTCTGCCTTGAGGTAGTGTGTTTACAAGGTTTTTGGTTTGTGACGCTCATGACCTCTCACCTCTACCAAAACAATAGGTTCTTTCTCTCAGTAAGATAAATATATGTAACAAATATGAAGAGTGTCCATTATTCCTACTTTGAGATGTGGTGTTTAAAAGCAATTTTCAAGGTTTTTTTTAAGTTTGGTGACCTCAGATAACCTTTGAACTCTACCAAAAACAATAGGGTTCATGTTCTGACTATGCATCCACATGCCATGTATGAAAAGTATCAATGCTTCCTACCTAGAGATGTTGTGTTTACAAGATTTTTGGTTTTTGACATCTGGTGACATCACATGACCTCTGATTGCCACCAAAAACAATAGGGTTCTTCCTCTCAATGTGATAAATCCATGTATCAAGTATGAGAAGTATCCATCATTCCTCTCTTGAGATACTGTGTTTACAAGCCAAGAGCCACAAACACACACGCACTCACCCCCACACACAGATGCACATATTACATGTTTAGGTGTCAACTGGGGATCAGCATTTTTAATAGTGAAAATGGGGAATATCCCCACTTGCAGGTGTACCCATACTTGACTATGGAAAAAAAAACTCCTGTGTCCCTGATTTACACCTATTATACACACACACACCCACCCACACACATGGTGTGTTTCCTGATGCAGTGTTGTAATGACTCGAGTCAAAGACGTGACTCGAGTCTGACTGGAGTCACGATTTCAAAGACTCGAGTCTGACTCGAGTCACAAACTGACGGGACTCGACTTGACTCGAGTCATCACTTGCCAAAGACTCGACTTGACTCGAGTCACCATTTAATACATTTCCAAAGACTCGACTTGACTCGAGTCTTTGCCCACAGTGACTCGAATTGACTCGAGTCATCTCTTCTGTGACTCGAGTCACGCCCCAACAGTGAACAGAACAGAACCATAATTTTTTTTTTCACCACCCCGCGAAGCGACCGTTTCCATCGATGTTCCATATCTGTATAGCACAGTCTGCAGTACATGCCTATTCATTTCCATGTAATGCCGTGGTCACCCTGCCAAGAGGAAACATGTTTTACATTTTGAAATTTTCACCTGTAGTACGGTACGTTTATCCTGACTATGCGTGACAATGGATTCATGTGAAGTGTGTGTACTAAGTGCTGGGCCCCTGGTACAAGTGACACTTAGTCATGTACGTACGTACGTACGTACGTAAGTGGTGCGCCTACTCGTACGTACTGAGTGCTAGTAGTGTAGTCTGCTACAGTATGCTGTTGCTGTCGACTGATTAGGCTAAGTGTGTTCACAATGGCACAAGGAAAGCCTTCAGTTGTTGAATTCGCTTTTATTGATTATTATCAAGACGAGAAGAAAAGAAAGCATTTTGCAACATGTAAATGCTGCAATAAAATTATATCTGAGAACTATGGCACCTCATCAAATTTTACACGACATCTGCAGACTGTGCACCCTGACTTGTAAGTACAGTATGCCTGTAACTACAGTATGTGTACCAAAAGCGCAAAAACAGTGAACGTGTGTTTACAAATACCAATATCTTGATAACAATTGTGGGATTATTTCAATGTTATATGAAAGACTGAGTCTTTATATTGAAGTTAGTAGTATACAGGGAAAGACTTGTAGGAGCAAAGGTTAAATAATGTCCAGGAAAGGAAGTAGTTCTCATGATCATCATCCTACTAAGGAGAGTAAAATGAAAGAGTGCAGGATAATTAGAGCTATTTCTTTTTCGAGAAAGCATGGCGTAGCAAATTTTGGTTTTCTTTTAATGAAACTTTGCAGTGAGGTGTTAATATATTGTAATCTTTATCAACTTTCCGTCCTTTAACACTCAAGAGAAAGAGGCATGTGTACAGTACAGGGGTAGCCCTAATTTTTCATCTGATTGTCCATTCATGAAAATTATCACAAACTTCAGGCTGCTGAAAAAAGTGCAGCTTGGTCAATGCAAAATCATATTCATTTTACAGTAGCCTATTTACAGTGTGCCTATTTAATTAATGCTATTGGTCTAATTCGGAGAACATGGCTTGTTTTTTAATCATTACATGCCTTGTTGGCTTGTATTTGTGATAGTGTAAAGTTGACTGCAACATGCTGTACCATGGAACTTTGACTGATAACTTGTTTTTCTTTTCTGTTTTTTTGGCTCATTGTAACTGTTTTCACTGAGTGCAGGTTATGTTAGATTTTCCAATCTTCATTCAATAGACTGCACCACAGACGGTTGATGTTGAAGCTGAGTGAAGAGAAAAATGTTCTCTTACAGTGCAGTGTTTGATGTGCACTGAACAGTAGTTGCAGAGCGCTTTTTTACACTGAGTACCTCCACAGAAACCGCTTAAATTGCACAAATAATATTTGCAAGTTTTTAACCCCCATCCCCAACAAAAGGGTGCAAACACTGTCACATTTAAGTTAATCGATGACAGGAACACTTGTCAAAGTAAGTCCTACAACTGATCCAACCTACAAAACCAGAGACTCGAGGTGACTCGACTTAAGAGATCCTGTGACTCGGAGTGACTCGATTTAAGAGATCACGTGACTTAGAGAGACTTGACCAAAATACATTTTTCACTTGAGGTGACTCGAGGTGACTCGACATGACTTAACCAACTAAGACTCGAAGTGACTCGACTCGAGCTGAGGGAAGACTCGAGATGACTCGACTCGACTCGAATTGCTAAAGACTCGACGTGACTCGAGACTCGACACCTTGCGACTCGAGGTGACTCGAACCTTAAATAAGACTCGAAGTGACTCGACTCGAGCTTAGGGAAGACTCGACATGACTGGACTCGACTAGAATTCCTAAAGACTCGACATGACTCGAGACTCGACGCCTTGTGACTCGAGGTGACTTGAGACTCGACATCAAGTGACTCGATTACAACACTGTCCTGATGGGTACAAAAGATGGAAAATGGGGAAGGGCTTGAAAATCCTTCAAAATTAAAGTGGCACATCTCTGGAAGGTGCAAATTCCATTTTCATGGCAAATTTTGCATTTGACAATCAGGAATATCCCCACTTGCAGGTGTATCCACACTTGACTACGGTAAAAATGCTCATGTCCCCATATTTACATCTACTACATATACACATGCCATCGTGACGGCATGGATTCCTGTGGCCTTTGGAAAGGAATCAAAAAGTGGTATGTATAAAAGCACACATACCCAGGTTGAAGAGGAGGAGATATAACCACATAAAACTTCATTGCTTCTTTGTGGAATGCTTCAGACATGTCTACAAGCAGATGAATAAGATCCCTGTAAGAAGTACAAAGTTATGGAAAATATTAAATTTCTCTAAATGGTGAATAATGTAACATTAGATTGTAACCATGGGGCATTCTAAGGCAATGCCCCACCCCCATTTCTTTTATCCCCCCCCAAATATTTTTCAAATATACACTTTGAATAATGGAGCTCTTTGATAGATGCATGCAAATGAACACACACCGAAAGTGCAACACCCCCCCCCCCCCCTTAATGGACAAGCTGTCTACAGGCCTGATAAACCCTCCGAGAACAAAATTACTAGCACTTTCATAATTGAGCACTGGGGGTCTTCATTTCAAGTATTCACTTCATGAATTATTATTCCTCAACTTAGCTTAATTTGCATAAACCAGAATCCATCTTCAATGGCACTCATTCAGATGGAACCTCTCCATGGCTGAAGGTCTTTAACTCTTTACTGCATCCTACTCCACATATCTTTGTATGTTAAAAGGCAAATGACGCAAATTTATTTTACAAAATATTTCTCAAATAAAATGCCAAGTTTATAGAGTGCATTGATTCCTTATAAATGTATGTGTGCAAATGATCTGAGGAAATGTTTTATCCAGTACCAGTAATGTAGTACTGTAGTTTACATCTTTTCAAGCTCATTCTCAAATCTTGCATTTTTACACTGCATTACATGAAAGGTGCCATGCCCAGGCATCACTCACAGACCAGATGCATGGATCAGTATGCTCAATAACCATGGGCAGTGATCACAGGGGGAGGGGGGGGGGGAATGGGGGAACATATCCCCACAATATTTTTAGTGGATGGGGGAACATATCCCCACAATATTTTTAGTGGGGGACATAATATTAAATGTACCCCCCAATATTTAGAGGTATGCAGAAAAAAAAAAGATGTTGCCACACACATTTTTGATACAAATAACTGTGTTATTAGCCTATTAATGGCAACTGGGGAGAACTATTGGTCACAAATATGTGATCTGTGTCCTCTAGAATGCACCAAATTGCTTGGTTTTCATGCTTCCAATAGGTCCCCAAAAGGGGACCTATGGAGGTCCCCTGTACCCCTCAGCAGAGGTGCAAAGTGTTCACTCAAGCAGGTGTCCCCCAATAATTTTAACAGATTGCCACCCCTGTCAATGACATGTGGAATATATTGAACAAACACAATTTTCCTATCAGGTATTGTAAAAGTACCCTGATTGGAAGTGGGCATAATTCTGATTTGTCATTAAATGGTCACTGCGGTGTTTTATAGCACAAAATTGATGGTCCGAGGGATAGGAGGGACTGGAACGTGAAATGAGGAATGAGATGGATGGAAATATGCTTTAGTACAAAGTTTAAATCGTGCATACCATAGACCCTTTTCCAAATAGCAATTACAAAGGATTATGGGACAGAGTTTTGGTACATGGCATTTTTGGCTATAGTAACATGCTGTTGACAAAAATGATGCATACTAAAACTCTATCCCACAATCCTGTGTAAATTGCTATTTGGAAAGGGGTCTATTGGAAAGGAAAAGTCCTTAGAGAAAAATATGAGGAGCCCAACACATTATAATTTGCTACATTTATTCTAGCTCATGTTACTCAAGAATTTTGGCAGATATCAAGAATAGTTACAGTTTCTACTTAGCAGTAATCTCACATGACATCTGAATGCTTTTTGACCAAACATTCCTAAAACATCTTTCAAGAACATCCATTTCAACAGTATAAATGACCTAGAAACCCAGTGTATATGATATCATGCTTTGTTTACATAGCCACATCAGAGTCATACATGAAAATACACTTATGCACGAGTAGTAGTCAGCATACATCGTATGTCATACACACACCAGTAGCACTACTGCCCAACTTGGATTGATATGTCACTTTGTCTATGTGTATAAATCTGCAAAACTTATTCCCCCAACATGGCAGCTCTCTCCCATAGCTATTAGAACTGTAGCATGGATAAGGTGGGTATACTAAATAAAATGAACATACAACTTTCTTTGACCTCCAAGCTGATTCCAGACTTCCACCACTACACCATCAAATTTGTGTTTCTGTGAGAAGATAGAACAAAGGTGAATAAAATAATATACATTCTGCACAATAGGTCATTGTTTCCTTAAAAGTATGGTCTGGTGACCAAATTTCATGCTTTCAAAAAAAAGCAGAAAAATTTTCAGTGTTAGGCAGTGAAAACCCCATCTCAATAGCATCTTGCATTCGGAAGATACAAATTTTTGAAGAAATACTACATTTTCAGTTTCTCTAGTGCATGATGGGAAATCTGTGATGTCATCTGGGCAAATGGATTTGATGTAGCTTTTGTATTTCTTTATAATGTTGATATCACTATATTGAATATTCCATAACTTTATTTGATGTACCATAAGTATGGTACAGTTTTTCACTATATCTACACGGAAAAATATCTAAACATTCCAACGGTATCAAATTTCAAAGACAAACAAGGTAGCCAATTATAAAGAAAAACAAAAGGAATCTGAGGCAATCTGCCCACTTTGGATCACGTTTTGTGACCTTGAGGAAACCTGGAGGTATTTCTTATTAAAAGTAACCAATCTTTAGGAAGAGATATCTTGAGTTAGGAATGGAGTTTTGATATGGGGTTTGGATGACATGTAATGAAAAATTTTTATCTTTCATATAAGACCCCTACAAAATGCCCCCAGACAATGCCTTTAAAACTGCTTTTACACAAGTCTTCAGATGGAGTACACTTTACAAATTGTCACAAACACTATTTTGAAACTGAAAGAAGCACACTGTGTTAACATTATATCAACATGATTCAAACAGACAATATTGTTTCCTTTTTATAGACCTTATGTACTGACGTCACATGACATCATTTTGGAGGGTAAAAAATGAAGAACACTGCAGCCACAATGCAGGTACATAGCAGGCTTATGTGCATATCCATCTGATACACAAATCAGGTCTCTGCATTTTTTACCGTAGGTTACAATGATAGGTGGTTGTCTCCATTAAAGGCACATTTTCTGTTCTGTGACGTCATATGTATACGGTCTATTTAATCGTTCTGTCTCACCAAGGAACTCTGGCACTATCTTTCCCCTCCAAAAATTTTAGATGTGACATGAGTTACGAATGTTGCATCATTTGAAGATCAAAAAGTCTGAGTCAACTAATTGGTCATTAGCCACAAAGCAGTGATTTTCTTTGTGTGAGAAGCTCCTTTCTTGAAAAGGCACCCAGTGACCTTATTTAGAATTGCAAATAATTCACTGGGGCTATTAACTCTGACGTCATCATTGTAAATTAAATCCATATTGGAATGAAAACAAACAAGGATACTCTTTGCTCCTGTCAATGTTCCATACCTTGTCAGGCGCTGTATTAAGAAGTCACTGCGGATGATGCCTTTATTTCAAGTTTGATTAATATAACAGGGATGTAATTTAGGAGTCACCACAGATGATATCAAGGAGTCACCACAGATGATATCAATTTGCCTTGATTTCAAGTTTAATTAGTGTAACAGGAATGGTGTCACAGTTAAGTGACTCAACACCAATAATCATGGTTAAGGGTATGACAATTTTCTGTGACATAAAATGAAGTAGCTTCCTTTTAATTTAGTAGACTTTTCAAGGAAAATTCAATTGAGTGCAAAAATGTTTATGTCACATCTTTTGAAGACTGATAACCAGATTGAACCTACATACTAACACTATGGTGTGGGATCTCTAAAAGTCTATAAACAGAGGGCATATTGAAAGGTAAAAAGTAAGAACTTTCTAACATTCCTCTTAAGTAGACATTTCGTATTAAAACCTTGGAGCCTGGCATTATTTGTTCCATGAAAAAACTGGCAGGAAACTCAACATTTGTATACTTAATTGGTAAATATATGCAAGAATTAGATTATTAGAACAAAATCAAGGAGATTCTAAAGAATTTACCTTAAAAAAATCCACAGCTGTAGTGGATAAAGCATTAATTTCAGATTCTGACTCAAACACCTCAAGATAGTCTGGCCCTGTCCAACCATCAAAGAGTAATCTCGGGGCTAAACAAAAAGGAAGAAATTAATTCCTTCAGCTTGGCATTTCTGAGTTTTATGAATTATTATTGTTATTATTAATACATACCCCTAATCAAGAAAAGATGCTTTTGTTACTTATTAGGTAACATTTGAAGAAAGTTCACTAGAAGTCTCGAACACTGGAATTTCTAAAGAATATTGCAATATTTTTATCCCACATCCTTCCTTATATAAGCCCATAATAAGTTTTAATAAATTGTGCATATTTGATGCATAAAATAAAGTATAGAAGGGGCACTTTGAGTGGATCTGCACATACTAAATTAATTGAATGATACTACAGCATGTGGACAGGCTGTGATTCGAATGCAAGCATCAATTGCATTGCAGTTTCAGCATGCAACGAGCTCCTCCATCAGAATGCTTCAAAAATAAGCAATTTTTCTTTAATGCTTCCTCTTCGAGACTAAAGTTTACCACACAATTAAGTTTCCAAGTGTCAGCATTTGAAGTAAAAATTTTACAAATTTTCTACAAAATGGAGGGAGAGAAAGTCTTGGCAATACTCCCATTCAAAATGTTGTCAGAAAAGACAATATTTCCTAAGAAATAATTCTTGACTTTGGAGAACAGCAGTCTCTAAACTGCTCTTTACTCCACTGTGTTAAGTACTGCAGTATTCCATTCAAACCTCAAAGTAAGTATAGCAGGAAAAAGACCTGTTAGTGAGTATTTCAAAAAAAAATTCATCCATTTTTTCATGTTTTCTATATTTTTTACTGTCAAAATGTTCGTTAAGTGATCGACTCACCATACCATCAGTATAAATAACTTATGTCACTCAATCAACTCATGGTATTACCAATCTAAATAATTTTATTGCACCAAAAGATTTCATTCCACCAAATCTGGAAGTAAATGTAATTACTATAACATTTTTTTTTTAAAAAACACACCAGCAGGAGAGGAAACAATTGTCACAATGTTACTTACCAACCTCCACTTTTCTCTTTCCATTCTTTTTAACATCTTTGACCCAGCCTGAATTAAATGAAAAATTACAAAAACAAAAAGACTGAAATTCTATGCATCCTCACCAATAAATTACCTTAAAGTCTCTTTCTTGGGAAGGCAACAGTTACAATCATGAATACATATTTTCTGACTTTTTCCTTGTTCTTTTCTTCTAAATTTTGTTAGAACTAAGTTTTGCAGTTTTTAAACTACGTAAGGTACAACAGTTCCTTGTCAAGCATACCTGCCAAGCCTTTTGTGACCATGCAATGCATTTCCAATTCAAAATTTTCTACCTTCCCAAGACACTTAAAAAATTTGGTCTTTCGATAAAAGGACTAATGAATTAAAACTATATGAAACCTTTGTATGAAATCAGAGACACATTTACAACAAGCATATAGCGGTTACAGCCCACGAGACCAAAGGTCCATGAGACCGAAGGTCTGCGAGACCGAAAATGAAACAGGGTCCACGAAACCGGTCTGCAAGTCCGCGAGGCCGAAATTAAAAATCCCCTCACGAGACCGGAACGTTTAATACCAGAAGGATGGTGTTGCAAGGGCAATGCACGAGATTGCAAAAGGTATACCACAGGTTCCAGCATTAACTTAAAGCGGAGCGTAGCAGTACGGCAGACTGATACTTCTGTCTGTCTTGCAGACCATTTCTCATTTTCGACCTCGCAGACCTTTTCTCCTTTTTGGTCTTGCGGACCCTTTCTCATTTTCGGTCTCGCAGACCTCTCCTCATTTTCGGTCTGGCGGACGTTTTCTTATTTTCGGTCTTGTGAACCTTTTTTCACTTTCAGTCTCGTGGACCCTTTTTGTTTTTGATTTTCTGTCTCGCAGACCTTCAGTCTCGTGGACCTTTGGCCTCGTGGAATGCCCTCGCATATAGCAGTTCTTATACTCAAATGGTACACTGCCTATGTTGCAGAAAATGTTAATATGAATCCATTTTTCTGTCAAAACCTTCATACCACTAATTAATATGCATGATACTGGTACCAGGCTTGGGTGGGTTACTTGACTCAAGAGTTGCAACTCCTGACTGCGAGTCCAGCAACAACTCCACTTTTCTTGGAATCATGACTCCTAAGGAGTCTTCAATACTGTCAAAAATATGGACAAAAAAAAAATCCCATTTTAGAGTTAAATTCTGTGTTATTTCACAGAATTTAATGAAATGCAATAACATCACTGGCTTTTTCAAGCTTTCTCTTTATGCAGTACCAAATTTTCTTTGTAGTTGGCCACTATGATTCCCCCATATTGGCTGTGGCACCTCACCCTTTAAGAAACCTGTAGTGTAGGCCTACTGGTGTATTTATACTTATTGGTAGGCTAGTACTGACATCATATAGCTGCTTAGGTATATGTTCCTGCTTCAGTTGTCACATCAATTGTAGGAGTAGTGACTTCATTCTGAGTTGCCACAAATAGGAAGGCAGGTACCCGACTCCCAACAATTTTGGAGTTGCCCAAGCCTAACTGGTAAAACTAGCACCTAACTAGGTGGGTTTCCACCTAACTCTGTATTTTATGAGTATTTTAAATCAGACTTTATGCCATCACATACAAACAAACTATAAAACACACACCAGATACATCTTTTTCAATGTCAAGTTTATGATTCCCTTTGCAGCATCATGATTAACAATCAAAACAAAACTTTTCAACTGGTACTTCAACAAATTACCTTTATCAATATCATGTCCTCCATTGACAGCAAATTCACCAGCAGATTTTCTCACAATTTGCAGCCACACTGGAGACACTGTACTAAATTTTCCACCAAATATTTTTGCAACATCATAGCCATGACCATTCCACTGAAAGAAAATGAGAACACTGTTCATGAAAACTTCCACCTACTTAAAGGCTCTGATGACTGAAGGTGTTCTAAAATTACTTCAAGGCATTGCTTACCAATCATTTTCATTTGCAACCCATACTATGGTTTGCCACAATTGCAAAGACCTGGGGATTATGTGTGACAGGATCCACTCTAAGGCTCTTAGTGGAGTGCCAATCGGTGCCATCAGTTTTAGCATTGTGACCCCAAACTGTGTGGCCAAAACACCTCCCAGGTATCTGGAAATGACACTTCTCAAACCTTGTTAGTTGCAAATAAACTCTTCTTTCATTTAAGATCTAATTTTGTAGAAATTTGCACTTCAAAGAAGTAATCACAATCTTGGAAAATTCCACTCTCCGTGTCATATAGAATGTAACATGCTGCTGTGGGGTACCTGCTTGTTCTCTTTCACTTCACTTCTCTTTCTCTTTCTGCTAAACTCAAGTGATATTGGAAAACATTCCTCCATTTAATGGTAATTTTTTGGATACCATCCAATTATTTTAAAGGGACAAAACAGGTAATCTATGGTACTGAATACTGGTTCATCATTTTATAATATGCTACATGAATGGGAGGTTTTTTACCTTTGAAATTAGATAAAGGAAAAAAATGACAAAAAAAAAAAACCCAAGTTTAAACCTGAGAATAAGTTACTCAGTAAAACAGAATAATTGTAAGTCAAGCTTTCTAGAACTCTGACGTACTGTAGATGTCCTGCAGGAACATGAAGACAACACAGAATTTCATGAAATTTTGATTATTGATGAAAAAGATAGGTGAATCAACAACTATTTATTTACATCTTATTTAAACATTACAATACTGTTCCCTTTTAAATTATTATTAATATTCCATTACAACTTGATTTAATACTTACAGGAGTGACATATCCCAATACATCTCCTTGGAATTGTTTCTTTTCTAAGTTGACAGTGCAGTAGTTAGCATGTTCCCCTGTTACTTCCTTCGTCTTTGGAGTTTCATCCACAAAACCACGTTCTACAACAGTTTTTGTAGACAGCGTCACCTTTTAATTTCAATCCACAGAAAAATAGGTTTGATAGAAACGTTCATACCAAGTGTACATTTCAGTATGTCAGGTACCAACAGCAGAATGAGTCTTTCAAATAAATTTAAAAGGCAGATTCTCACCAATGTGAACCATAATAAGCCAGTTGGGTAATTCAGTACTTCCAGTGGGGTCACAAGGTCAGCTGTACCATGGCAACTTTTTTTGCCATTGTATGTGGTTCACTTGACCTTTGAACCATCCCATGATGCATTGCATGAAAGCATTTTCCCAAGTCATCTATTACATAAAACATCCTCAAAATTTGTGATTGGTCACTTCAACCTACTGTACTTATCCTAGTTTGATTTTGATTGAAATAAAAATGGGCACAAGTTCATATTGTTCTTCTCATTCATGTAGAAAGCCACGGTACATGCATACTTGCAAGCCACCCTCATTGGTCAATGACATGTGCAGATTTGTGAAATGTTAATTTCACACAAAGTAGCTCATTGGACCCTCATCCAATATTTATTTACTGTCTTAAGCACTCTCCACATTGCAGTTCAATTCCTTTTTAATTAGGCCAGCCCCCCCCCCCCCAACTCTGCTGGAGGCACTATGTATAGTGTAATCTACACCCTGGTTTTATTCTTGAAAACACTGACTGCCTGTCACCTTTGTTGAATACTGTAATGTACTGCAGGTCTTACAGTATATCTAACTGATCTGCTCATTGTAACTGACGAACTAGAATAGCATATGTACTGTACATTTAGCATACATACTGTACATTTGAATGTACAGTTTGAACTGCCCCTACTTTTGTGTCAACAGCAAACCATGATCAGTCAAAAATTTGAGGAATGTTATTGTCAGTTGATTTAAGGGGTGATGAACATCTGCTGAATAAGGCACCATGTCATTATCAGTTAATCTCATGCACGTGATTTACTTTCTTCAAAGCTAACTTCAATTATTCAAAAAGAATATCACTCAACTTGTATCTCTATACTGGGGATGCTAGTTGCATTTCAATACTTTACCTTTTCTTTTTCTTTCTTTGCTTTTTTATCTTTTGTTTTAGGTGGTGAACCAGCTTCTATCAATAAAAGAGATGCCACCAGGAAGATAACAGCATGCTGAAATTTGCACTGTAGTCTCATGACTGCGTGGAAAATGCATCCATCTACTGTTCACTATGCTGCATGTGAAAAAATGAGAATATTTATTATGACAAAAGTTCACAAATATGATTAAGCCTACAATCTGTGACAATATTAAAGGGGGAAGGAAATGTTAAGATATCAGTTGTAAAGAGAAACCAAAATGCCAAAGGCTTTTGAGTGGTTTATTGCCACTGATATATAAATCTAGAACTGTGTTTTCAAATTGACTGTTTCAAAAATTACTGTGTTTACAACTTTGGCACAGAATGTTTAGGATTCATGGGCCTTAACACCACATTAATCACCTTTTGACCTCAATGACCACAAATGAGCTTTTATCTCCACCAAAAATGATAGGGACCATTTACTCAATACTGACCATTCACATACCAAGCATGAGATTCATCAAAGTTTCTCAACTTAAGATATTGTGTTACCAAGGTTATAACCTTTTGCACTCTGTTAATTCCAAATGACCTTTGATCTCCACCAAAAACAATAGGGATTATTTAACCAGAAAGCCCAAAGGCTTAGTGATTCCTTGCCAAATGGGATGCTTTGTTGCACTGTGGTTTATCCCTCAAATTTATCTTTCTTGACTACATCATTTTGTTTTAACAATTTGACCTCTGCTGACCTCACATGACCTTTGAACCCCACCAAATATAACAAAAAAGAAAATCTGAAGTGTCTTGAAAGGGATTCAACTCCAATGGACCTTGGATCTTGATCATTATTGGAAAATTTTGGTTTCTGACCGCTGGTGACCCTAGATGACAATCTTAGGAATACTTGGGATATTTTGCTGTTTGACCTCTGGTGATTCCTGATGACTATCTTGGGAATTCTTGGGAAATTTCACTTTTTGACCTCTGGTGACCCCATATCATGATCTTGGGAATTCTTGGCATATTTTGCTTTTTGGCCTCTGATAACTCCAGATGATGATCTTGGGAATTCTTGGGAAATGTTGATTTTTGACCCCAGTGATGCCAGATTACAATCTTGGGAATTCTTGGGATATTTTGCTTTTTGACCTCTGGTGACCCCATATAACAATCTTGGGAATTCTTGGGAAATTTTGCTTTTTGACCCCAGTGATGCCAGATTACAATCTTGGGAATTCTTAGGATATTTTGCTTTTTGACCTCTGGTGACCCCATATAACAATCTTGAGAATTCTTGGGAAATTTTGCTTTTTGACCCCAGTGATGCCAGATTACAATCTTGGAAATTCTTGGGAAATTTTGCTTTTTGACCTTTGGTAACCCAAGATGACCTTTGACCTCCACCAAAAACAATAGGATTCTTCCTTACATCATGACAAATCTATGTACCAAATATGAAGTGTCAGTCATTCCTATCTTGAGATATTGTGATTACGAGCTTTTCAGCTTTTTACCTCCAGTGACCCAAAATGACCTTTGACCTTCACCAAAAACAAAAGGCTTCTTCCTGTCAACATGACAAATCTATGTACCAAATAAGAAAAGTGTCGGTCATTGCTATCTAGAGATATCGTGTTTACAAGCCGTTTACGAGGTTTTCGCAGTTTAACCTCTGGTGACCTCAGATGATCTTTGACCTCTACCAAAAACAATAGGATTTCTCCTCTCAACATGACAAATCTATATACCAAATATGAAAAGTGTCTGTCATTCCTATCTTGAGATATCGTGATTAACGAGCTTTTCGGCTTTTTAACTCCGGTGACCCCAAGTGACCTTTGACCTTCACCAAAAACGATAGGCCTCTTCCTCTCAACATGACAAATCTACATACCAAATATGAAAAGTGTCGGTCATCCCTAACTTGAGATTTCCCGATTACAAGGTTTTTTGGTTTTTGACCTCTGGTGACCTCAGATGACCTTTGACCTCTACCAAAAACAATAGGGTTCTTCCTCTCAACACGATAAGTCCATACAGGCCACTCCTATCTTGAGATATCGTGACTTCAAGGTTTTCGGTCTTTGACCTCTGGTGACCTCAAATGACCTTTGACCTCCACCAAAAACAATAGGATTCTTTCTCTCAAGATGACAAACCTATATATCAAATATGAAAAGTGTCCGTCATTCCTATCTTGAGATATCGCGATTATGAGCTTTTCGGCTTTTTACCTCCGGTGACCTCAAATGACCTTTGACCTTCACCAAAAACAATAGGGTTCTTCCTCTTAACATGACAAATCTATATACCAAATATGAAAAGTGTCAGTCATCGCTAACTCGAGATAGCGCGATTACAAGCCATTTATGAGGTTTTCGCAGTTTAACCTATGGTGACCTCAGATGACCTTTGACCTCTACCAAAAACAATAGGGTTCCTCCTCTCAACATGAAAAATCTATATAGTAAATATGAAAAGTTTCGGTGATCCCTATCTCGAGATAACGCGATTACAAGGTTTTCGGTTTTTGACCTCTGGTGACCTCCGATGACCTTTGACCTCCTCCAAAAACAATAGAGTTCTTCCTCTCAACATGACAAATCTATATACCAAATATGAAAAGTGTCGGTCAATCCTACCTTGAGATATCGCGATTACAAGCAGCGTCACAAACACACATACACACACACATACACACACACGACATCACCATCGCATAGATTCCTTGCCTGCCTATGGCAAGGAATCAATAAGGGCCATCCATGTCAAGTATAAGATTCATCAGAGTTTCCCTGCTTGAGACATCATGTTTACAAGGTTTTAACCTTCTGCCCTCTGGTCACCCCAAATGACCTTTGACCTCCACCAAACACGTTAGGGATCATTTACTTGATAAGGGCTATCCAAATGTTAAGTGTGACATTCATCAGTTTCCCTTCTTGAGAAATTTGTTTACGAGGTTTTGTCATGAGAAATTGACCATTTTGTTTAGTGCAAAGTTTCCACTCTGCTTATTTTAAATGTGTATATACATACTTACATACATACATACATACATACATACATACACTGGGATGTTAAACCTCATCTAACTAACTAACATACATTCATACATACATACATGCCCCCTGTGGACTGGGGGTCGTAGAAAATGCCCACGGTATTTCCCGCCTGTCGTAAGTGGCGACTAAAGGGAAGGACTTGCACCGTATTGAGATGTATTTAAAACCAAACTTGAACTTGAACCGTATTTAAACTTTAACTTTTTATCTAGTTGATACTATATAGAACATTCATGTTGGTGTGTCGTTAAATCTCATCTAACTACATACACTACATACATACATACATACATACATACATACATACATACATACACACATATACATACACACATACATATGTATGTCACAGTGGGAACAGGTTAACTTTCTTTAAGGGGCCAGACTCGAAAAATTCTGCTTATTTCTGGCTCCTCTACCCATCACTAATTACCGTTAAGTTTTCAGTTGCTTGTCTCCATTTCTGAAATAAGTTTTATTATATACTGTACTTTATATGTGCTGACATTCTTGAGATGTTGATTGATGATGGTAGAAATAAATTGAACTGAACTGAAATTTAAAACCAGAATGCAAAAATGCATTGAGGTTTCGATGATATATGTTCTATTCCAAATAATGCCATGATGTCCCATATCTTTCAGTCACTGGTCAAGTGCTATCTTAACATGTTGGAAAATAATTTTAGGTTCATATTTGATCTTGGGAATATTGGAGACATATATATATTGGAGATATAGTGTTAACAAGGTTTTCAGTGTTTGACCCCAGTGACCCCAGATGACCTTTGACCTCCACCAAAAACAAATGTGTTCATTTTCTCATCATAATGCATCCACAAACCAAGTATGAAATCTATCCAAGCTTCCTACCTGGAGGTATCGTGTTAACAAGGTTTTCAGTTTTTGACCCCCGGTGACCCCAGATGACCTTTCACCTCCACCAAATATGAAAGCGTTTAACTTTGCACCATAATGCATCCACATACTGCGTATGAAATCTATTCAAGCTTCCTACCTGGAGATATCGTGTTAATAAGGTTTTTAGTGTTTGACCCCCAGTGACCTCAGATGACCTTTGACCTCCACCAAAAAATGAAAGCGTTCACCTTCGCACCATAATGCATCCACATACTAAGTATGCAACCTATTCAAGCTTCCTACCTGGAGATATAGTGCTAATAAGGTTTTCAGTGTTTGACCCTTGATGACCCCAGATGACCTTTGACCTCCACCAAAAATGACAGGGTTCATTGTCTTACCATTAAGCATCTACATACTACGTATGAAATCAATCCAAGCTTTCCAGCTTGAGATATCATGTTAACAAGGTTTTCAAGATTGGACCCCTGGTGACCCCAAATGACCTTTCACCTCCACCAAAAACAATAGGGTTCTTCCTCTCACCATAACACATCTACATACTAAGTATGGAATTTATTCAACCTTCCTATCTTGAGATATCGTGTTAACAAGGTTTTCAGCGTTTGACCCCTAGTGACCCCAGATAACCTTTGACCTCCATCAAAAACAATAGGGTTCTTCCTCTTACAATAACCCATCTACATACTAAGTATAAAATTTATCCAAGCTTCCTATCTTGAGATATCGTGTTAACAAGGTTTTCAGAGTTTGACCTCTGGTGACCCTAGATGACCTTTGATCCCACCAAAAACAACAAAGTTCTTAGTCTCACCATAAGGCATCAGCATACTAAGTATGAAATCTACCCAAGCTTCCTACCTCGAGATACCATATGTTAACAATGTTTTTAGGGTTTGACCCCTGGTGGTCCCAGATGACCTTTGACCCCACCAAAAACAGCAAAGTTCTTAGTCTCACCATAAGGCATCAGCATACTAAGTATGAAATCTACCCAAGCTTCCTACCTCGAGATACCATGTTAACAATGTTTTTAGGGTTTGACGCCTGGTGGTCCCAGATGACCTTTGACCCCACCAAAAACAACAAAGTTCTTAGTCTCACCATAAGGCATCAGCATACTAAGTATGAAATCTACCCAAGCTTCCTACCTCGAGATACCATGTTAACAATGTTTTTAGGGTTTGACCCCTGGTGGTCCCAGATGACCTTTGACCTCCACCAAAAACAAAAGGATTCTTTGTCTAAACACAATGCATCTACATACTAAGTATGAAATTCATCCAAGCTTCCTGCATCAAGATATTGTGTTAAAAGGTTTTCAAAGTTTGACCCCAGTGACCCCAAATGACCCTTAACCTCCACAAAAAATGATCTACTTCTTCCTCACACTATACGGCATCTACATACAAAGTATAAAATTTATCCAAGCTTTCTACCTCAACATATCCTGTCCACAAGGTTTTCAGACTTTGACCCTCAGTGACCTGAGATGCCCTTTGACCTCCATCAAAAATGATAGGATTCTTTCTCCCAGTATAATGCACCTCCATACAAAGTATGAAATTCATCCAAGCTTCCTACCTCGAGATATCGTATTATCAAGGTTTTCAGAGTTTGAACCCCGGTGACCCCAGGTGACCTTTGACCCCCACCAAAAACAATAGGGTTCCTCCTCTAAATATGGGGTATCTATGTACCAAGTTTGAGAACTGTCAGAGTTTCCCTTCATGAGATATCTTGTTAATGAGCAAAGTGTCACAAACACACACATACACACCCATGCCATCAGGTTTCTCTTACCATCAAAACCAAAAACTGAGTCTGGCTGTTTGTCCTCGGCTCACTATACTGTATAGTCCTTACTACAACCTCTGCAAAGAGTGGGGTTGTTGGCCATCTGTTTGATGGTTGAAACTGACTTTACTTTTATAAAAAATTTTATCTAGACCTAAAATCTTAATTTACTACCATGACTTTTCTTCTCCAGATTATACTGGGGTATTACAGTTTTTTGATCACTGAGATGAGTGAGATCTTCTGTAAATGGACAAAAATATGATCAGCAACCTTTGCATGCCATAAAATGTACTGAGTGGCAATTAGGAACTTTGCGACAGTAAAGGGCTTCTGTTCCTGCTTCATACTGTGCAAACACCTCCAAAATCGGTTATCATGCACAGGTCAGTGTGAAAGAGGAGTTGCCTAGATTTTAAAGTGCGCCTTAGATACTAGATTTCGAAGATTAACATTGGCTAGGCTAGATTTAAAAGAGCAAACATCAGGTGCTGCACGTATGTTTGGTGGAAGGAAATTCCATTCACGAGCAGTCCTTGGGTACATCGAATATTGATAACATCTCTTACTAAAAGGAGGGGGAACAATTATGTGGGTGCCTTGATTATGCCTAGTGGTCCTACTATGGTTACTCTGCAGCTGGATGGTGGGGGGAGTGAAGTTATGAACCTCCTTACAGATAGCGATGAGACAAAGTCTGGTACGGCGCACTTCAAGTGGTTCCCACTTGAGATCTGTTTACGTGTTGGTGATGCTATCCCTGTAATTATAGTTGTTGAGAACAAAATGGGCTGCACGTCTTTGAACATTCTCCAGTGTTGTTTCGTCATTTTTGATGTAAGGATCCCATATGGCCCCACAATACTCCAGCTTTGAGCGGACTAGCATTTTGTAGGCAGTTTCCTTGACGCCTTTGCTACAAGAGTGGAGTCAGAGCCAAAATGACTGTACTGTATTGTGGTGGGACGGAATTTGATAGCCTTTTCTATTTGTGCCTGTGTACATGTAGCTTCTGTGAATAATTCATTGGTTTCATAAAAACTGGTCAGCTACAGATTATTACTGTACAAGGCACAATAAAAAGCAAAATACATCTCATGGTGTTGCCATGGTGACACAAATTTATGGATGTGGCAGACAGAATGATAACTTCCACACAATCAGGAACATGTGACCAATAGGCCTATTTAATTATTATCAAAAGTAGAAAGACACAAGGTAAAATTTCAAGATTGCAATGAAGTCTGATTATTGCTCTTTCATTATGAAAACAATCACAGAAATTATATTTCATTTGAAAGAGCAATGCAAAGTTTTAAAAATTGTGTCGCTGTGATTTGATGGAGCTTGGTGAAGCCTGTTCATTATGTACCAGTTACAAAGACACCCCTCAGATTTTCATGACACTCCCTCAGAACTTTACATTATAGACAAAACCAACTCATGAAAACTTACATTTCCATAGCCCAACCTTTTCAATAGGTATGGCCCTTTAAAAAACTTGTGTGCAATATGGTACTTTTTCAGGAGAGAGTTGCCATTACCATTTTGCAGGCCCATTACTGTATAACTCACAGGAATAAGAAAAAAAAAACTGAAAATTTGTATGTGGAGTGATTCCTAGCCATATAAACAGAATCTGTTGTAAAAACTCAAGTACCTGCCATATTTCTGAAAATATACAAGTCTTCAAAAAAGCAGTTTTTACTTTTGGAAAGTGATTTTTCAAACTTTGGGCCCATCTAGGCCCTACACCAATGTCAGATGGCCCTCATAATTTGGCTCCGCATTATTTGGTTACAGATCAATAAGCAGTGGGCAAACATTGCCAAAAACCTTTCTTCAAAGACTGAGTTGATTGGGTCCAAAATTGGTCCCATGGGAAATATATGGAAAATGGGCCCTGCACAAGGAGACTGCTGACCCCATGGGCAATGACCAACAGGTTTTAAGTTTTTAGTGGGGAAAAATACTGTACATTTGTTCTTAACATTTTCAGAAAACAATGTATGTTTTAAATCTCCTTCATGGTTAGGTGAGAGGAAGAAGGTGAGTATTAATATACATGCAAGTCAGAAAGAAACTTGGCAAAACCTATGAGGGATCATATTTGAGGGTTCACAAAATTCGAACTATAGGCCTACATGATATACCTTCAAAACTAAATACAAGGTGGACATATATGCCATACTGTTAAAAAACCTGACACTGGCTGTAAAAGTAAATTTATGAGTAAATCTAGCATGGCATTGCTACTTTAAATTACCTTTAAACTAAAATTCCGTCCTACCACACTTGTTTCCGTCCTACCACAAAAATGTCGAGCAATCACCATGACTTCCCAAAACACCATACTGTATTGACTTGTTTTGCACACAGAAGTGTCACTTGCATTTATAGTTGTAAGTTTGGAAAGTTTCAAGAAATTTTTCAACTTTCCTACCATTGAAAATAAAAAAAGAATGTCAAAACAGGTAGTGGGATACAAATTTTGGACATTTTCATTTTTACTACCTACATTAAAGTTAAGCATCTTTGGTATTTGTTCATTGTATAACAGTGTTGTAACAAGTCACTCAATTTTGCAGTTGAGTCGAGTCTTTTACTACTTTCACTGTGACTCCAATCTGGTCAGTGACTCAAGTCATTGTATTATTTTTATGAAGAAAATTATGATACAATTGCTCGAGTCATTTCCCTTTGAAAATTAGTGATTCGAGTGATGACTCCTTATGTGGCACTGTTGCATACATTGTGTTTACTAAAAAGCTTTGACACTGTAAAAGAAAGAAATTCAAATTCTCTTTTATTTATGTTTTTATATCCTTTTTTCCTAATTCTGTCCCACCACATTTTGAATGTGCAATTTGCTGCAATTTACATCTTTGAATGACTGCATCTCACTGATTATGCAATTAATCCCAACCTTTTCTTCAGATTACATAATTTGGGCTGTAGTTTAAAGACAGGCAGTCATCACCCCAAAGTACATTTTTGGTGTGGGGGTACCAAAATTCTCAGTTGATTCCTCTCTTTGACTGACATCAAAGTTTGGAAATTCAAATGATGCAGAGTAACCCACATTTCACACAATGCAGAGAGAGTGTTTGGATTACACATTATAACCTTGTACTGTATGCTCACCACGGTCATTGCCTGAAGCAATAAATTTGGTTTGTGTCTGCACATGGACGAGATTTAAACAGTTGTGGGAGGAGCTACAGGTTGCTTAGTTGGGAAAATTGGAACTGTCTGGGATGATGAGAGTTGCCCTTTGAATTACCTTGGGTGAATTCAACCACATTATATTGGCATTGTTCAAAGTTTAGGTTTGGTGATGACCATTTTTTGGCTTTGGCCCCAATTGCCCTCTGGTGACCTAAAGGAAATGGAACTTTGACCACCACCAAAAAGATTAGGGTACTCACTGCATCTTCATGTCAAGTAGGATGAGTATACTTCCTTCATACTTTAAGATTATCATGTTAACAAGGTTTCCTGAGTTTGACTTCTGGTAACCTCGTATGAATGTTGACCTCCCCCCAAAAAATATTATTGTAGGGTACTTACCCTACATAATGCACCTACACACCCAAGTATGAAGAACATCCTTGCTTCCTATCTTAAGATATCATGTTAACAAGGTTTTGATTTGACCCCTGGTGACATCATATGACCTTTGACCTTCACTAAAAACTGTAGGTTCTCCATCTCAATATGGTGCACCCATATACCCACTTACCCAGTATGACATCAACAGGAAAGATGCAGTCGCCCCAATCAGAGTTACTGTAGTATGCTCTCTCACTCTAGTTCATAAATGGCCTATTTTGATCATGTGACAATGTTTTTGTTGGTGAATTGTGAAATTCAAGGCAAATTTATCCTTGCTTTACCTATTGTTTGTAACAGTTATGTTCAAAACGTCTTCAGAGGTGCTTGTTATGCAATATGAGGAGATTTGCAAGAGGTTGCTGATTTTTCAAAGCAAATTTTTGGGTGTACAACTGCCTAAGTGCCTATTGCCTTAAAGTTTCCTTTAATACTTGAGATACTGTGTTAACAACCTATGTGTCACAAACACACAAGCACATACCTGGCACCCACACATACTGTATACTGTATACAAACACGCCAGGGTTCATTTCACTTGATTCAAATGAAATGCACCCTGGCGTGTCAATACAGTACGATTTGAAGATTTGAAGAATACAGAATGATTCAAATGATTTGAAGCTGACGGTGAACTATTGCCGAGGTGTCAGCAGTTGTATATGCCAACAAAACCAGGGTGTGATTTATACCACACAATATTACATAAAAATGCCTACTGTATGATGATCATTCATCATACTTGAAGCAAAAAGTTACACACATTTTTGTGTGGGACTCAAGGTAAATTATGAGGAAACAGACTGCAGCAGAAAATTTTACAGCAGCAGTTTTGACTTAGAGCTACAGTAGTCTGCAGTACAAAATATATAGTCAATATAGGTAAAGTTGTATGCCAACTCGAGTGAATCTTTCTCCGGAAAGTTGTATGCAACTCATGTGAAATACATGTATCATATGCCAATATGCCAAGTGTTTTCCCTCTTGCAGAAAATGTGCATGGGCCAGTATGGAAAGTATGGCAATTGCACACCCAAGACTTTTTTTTCTAGATTTTTATTGCACACCTGATTTTTTAAGCCAACGGCGATTGCCTCGTAAAACCCTAGGTATATGTTATATTGACTTGGCCTATTGGCCGCCTACATACTATGACTCGAGAGAGTGACCATTAACTTTCAATTTTTCAGTGAGTTCTGAAGCCTAATTGACACAGGCGCATGTGGTATGTTAAGGAGGCCTTGGTGGGTTTTGTTTAAATTTCTCCCAAATATTAATTTTTTCACACTTGACTTTTTGTGTGCACACTTGAAGTTTTTCATTTGACACCTTGTTGCACACTGCACACTTCATTTTTTTTTTTCGTGCACACCCGAGATCTCGGCGAAAAGTGCCATACTTTCCAATCTGGTGCATGGGCAAACACACCTAGTCTAGGGGCCTACCACAGGCGTTCGAAACGTTACATACATATACTACACACTATACATATATATATTAACAAGGTAGGGCATTTCTCAGTACCAAGCACGAATTTTGGCCAATTTTTTCACTCTTACTCTTACCGCGAACCTCAAAAGACTTTGTTAATCACGTCATCTGTTCCAGTAGAACATCCAACACCTCATCGGATACAATTTTGTGCATAAGATTAACTCCAAATGGTAAAAAATGTGAGAAAATAAAATTTGGAGCACAAGCAGTCACCTCGCACTTCACTGCCGCGATACATATGATAGTAGCTTGCGTAGCTATCCATACCATCTTTTGCTTTGCTTCATCATCCGATACGTGTTTCCGTGAGAAAGACGGCATAGATAGCTACGCAGGTTACTATCATTTGTATCGCATGCAGTGAAGTGCGAGGCGACTGCTTGTGCTCCAAATTTTATTTTCTCACATTTTTTTACTGCTTGGAATTAATCTTATGCACAAAATTGTATCCAATGAGGTGGTGGATGTTCTACTGGAACAGATGACGTGATTAACAAAGTCTTTTGAGGTTCGCGGTAAGAGTAAGAGTGTAAAAATAGGCCAAGATTCGTGCTTGGTACTGAGAAATGCCCTACCTTGTTAATATATATGTATAGTGACGTGTAGTAGGCCCTATATGTATGTAACGTTTCGAACGCCTGTGGGGCCTACATGGATGCACAGATTCCTTGACCTCAACGCAAGGCATCAAAAAGTGTTAGTATCAATGCATTAAACCTTCAACTGCCCACGGCCCGCTGCATCGGCTACGATGCACGGTACTGCCAAAGTAATAATTATCTTACAGTACGGTGTACGTACCCCATGTATGATCGTGTAAGTGGTACTTACACATAAGTTATATAAGTCATACTTTCTTAGAAAATTGCAGATTGTATGATGAAGTAAAAGATACTAAAAAGGGTGACCTAAGATTCTAACAAGTACAAAAACATCTTGCCATAAAGATTTCTTTACTGCTTCTTACAATACCTCAATTGCCTCTCTCTTAAACGCGCGTCAGAAATGTTTGTCAGAATGGCATTGGGGGTCGAACTGAACTAAGTTTGATTACATTGCCAATCCCTTGGGAAGGCGCGCTGCCAGGACATTTTTTTTCCCACGAGGTTATGGGAAAATCATGCCAATGGAGGGATTTCATGTGACGTCACCGCGCAAAGGATTCCCAGGCACTGAAGGGCAAACACACACGCAGTAAGCGTATTTACAGCACACGCGCACGGCATAACCATAGATACTACTGTGACACAATGGACGCGTGCCCGTCAAAACAAAAAAGACGCGCGATCTTGCCCTTCAAAATTGCGTCTGGTTGGTTACAGTCACGTGACTGAAATCCCTTCAAGCAATCAGCTTCTTGGAAATAGGCCACACCTCTAGTTCCAAAATGACAGCTTTCCGACCCTTCTATTGTAATTCTGACACCGGATTATGAAAGAACATGCCAAATAACTTATGGCTATGGCCTAAATGGACCCTTAAAGGGGAAATGCAGTCACCCCAACTTGAAGTAGTGTAGTAGACTGTCCATGACCTTTTTCCAAATAGCAGTCACAAAGGATATGTGGGATAGTTTTTTGTGTGCTTTAATTTTTGTCAATGGCATTTTACTGTGGATAAGAATGATGCAGACCAAAATGCTATCCCACAATCCTTTGTAATTGCTATTTGGAAAAGTGTCTATGATTTTGAAACAAATTTAAAATATTTTGAAATCAAGTTTGCCCATAACCTCGTGGGAAAAAATTAGGCGCGCGGCCACTGATCTACATTGTACGTAGATCTAGAGAGGTTCCTGGTAGATCATCATAGTTCATAGCCTCACACCACTGTTCTACATACAAACTATGTTCTTGAGCGTCAAATTTACATGCCAAAAAGTAGTACTTTTAACTCCGGTTTAGACCAAAGTTTGTCATGATAACCAGCCCATTGGGTAATGAAACTCCATGAGTCTCAAAGAGAACATAAAAAAGTGTGGATGATGAAAATCTGGGGTGAACTGAAGGTGATTTAGACTGTTTTTAAATTCTTTTCAAACAGTGACGTTTTCTGTTATGTTAAAGAGAAATAGGTGAGTGTACCATACCAAAATTTTAACGCCTTCTAGCTTAAAATGTAAACGGACGTGGTATGGAGATTTTGTAGTGCTATGATTGACAAACTATGAGAGGTAGCTCGAAATAGCTGTGAACTTTGACAAGGCTGCAGAGACTTCGAAACGGACCTAGCTTAGTAAGTCAAAGGGAGAATTATTGGAGGTGTGAATCCTCATATATCCTGCTCTATGGGAGCCGCTCCTACTTATTGTAGCCCGGCTCGGCACCCGACTCTCCCGGGACTACCTAAACTTAGCCCGGCTATCCATGTGACATACAAATCAACCGAGTAAGTTCAATTGTTTAGCAAACCTTTTACAAGGCTGTGGGGGTATGTAACAAAAGTGAAGTAGTACGTATAAGTCAATGGAACAGATAATGGGGTGTATGCGCACCCTACAAATTCACCAAAGATATTATAGGCATATAGTTTCCAGGTATATTAGACCAGGGAGCTGGAAGACACCAGCTCCCTGATTAGACAACAACGTTTTGTCTTATATCCTTTCGCTATGGAAAAATGCATTTGATGATCAGGAAAATGTCAAACGATAACACACTATCCTTTTCATGGATGTTCCAAATTCCAGTGGTCATGGTGCTAGACACATTTGACAACACTATGGACAACCGACTCGGAAGCTTTGGTTATGACGGCAGGGAAGCTTGTGCCCTTTGAAAACTTCTACAAGGATCCAGAGGTCACGAAACGGATTAATTTTTATGTGTTACAGTTAAAAAGAAAGGAATAGTTTCGGGTTCGTTAAATACTGTAGAGACTTGTTCATCGGCGTATGCAGCACTTTTTAACTGAAGGGGAGCAGGTGACTTCAGGTTTGACAAATGCCGAGTACAGCGACCTATGGAAGAGTGATGTGAAGAATTTTCAACCGGGCGCCCCAAACGCCCCCCCCCCCACCTCCCATCCACCTCTTCTTCTTGATTCGCGCTGGAATGCAAAAACTTTCGTCAAGTGAAAGCTACCAACCACAGAACAACCAAGCTGGCCGTCAGTAAATATTTAATTCACCATATCATGACTGTGAAGCTTTTGGAAGGAAGTCTTAGAATTTATTTAGACATCAGAAAGCGCTTGCACCAGCAATCATTCTTCCATTGATTTGCTCTCTTGATTTTGGTCCGTTTCAAGGCATTTGAAAAGTCGTAGCATGTTAAAGTCACAAGAAAGTAAACTGTTTAAGGATTTGTGCTCTTGAGACCAAGGAAAGTCAGGGAGGCTGATCGTCGTCTGGAAATCGGTACGTGACACTAGATGGGGTTAGGGGGCCATGTCCCTCGTCGGGGAAGGACCCCCACGGTCGGGTAAATTTTCCAATTTAGTCACGGGAAACGATATGAAGTAAAATCCAACAGCCATTCGCCTCTGTGATTTATTTGATGTTTTGATTCAAATCAGAGTCCTGTAATAAATCCCCCAAATTTTCAAATTTGACGAATAAAAACTCCCCAAAAGCAGGCCGAAAATTTTGAATTTGCTAACCTTTCGGCACTCTGTCGCCCTTGTTGCGGCTTCAGGCAGCAGTCCCACGAAGGGAAGCTTGGACCCCTGTTGAGCAAATTCTGGCGCTACGTACCCGTGTCGGGATCCCGAGAAAACCACGACTTCCTGCGCATCCGCTCTTACTGCCCCCTCCTCAACCCCTCCCCGCACCCGTCATTTATAGAGCAAACTACGAAACATTTACAGACCATGCTATAAACATTAAAGGAAAATGTATGACATTCAAGGATATTAAAGCAACATCATGATTTGGGGTGTTTCAGGCAATACAAAGTACGGTACTATAATAATTAAGAACAGGGGTAAAAAGGGTTGTTCGATTCAGCTCCCCCTCCCCCTCCACTAGGCATTTCTTCTTGTATGTCATACAGCTTCACACGAGAGTAACTATTGATTATAATGCCGCTACGCCCAGTATTATCGATGTTCAGACGGTAAAGCGCTCGTCTCCGACTATTAAGTTCGTGGGTTCGAGCCCTTTTGCGGTTTCAAAGTTGTGGAACGGTCTAGTTTTGCAGTTTCTTTTTCATTCATATCTTCCTTGTTCTAGCTTTTGTCGACTTCTCTGAGTTCCCACTTTTTCTTTTTGTTTAATAAGGCTTCCTTTTGTTAATCATATCTTACTGTATATTTCCGAATCAGGTCACTTACACGCTGTTGCAGGTAGCCTATATTATCAAGTCGTGTAGCCCCCCCCCCCCCCCAGGCCTTAAACAAAGATTTTTTTCGGTTGAAATTGGTAATAGTTTTATGAATATTTTCCCATTATGAGATAAAAACGATTCCATGTTTCATGAAAGTTACATTTCATACGAAAGGCATCAATAATGACAGAGCTCTCGGCGACATTCGTCGCCGAGAGCTCTGTCATTATTGATACCGAATTTGCCTACCTTCCCAAAGGAACTCTTGTTTTTAGAAAAAGCCACTTTGGGGATGAATATTCATAAATTATCGACTTCAAAATACTTTTTCTATTGCAAGTATCGATTAATCCTCTTAGGGGGTAGGTGTAAGCTTCTACTAACAAAAGGTGACTATTGTCCTTGTTCGATGGTGCGCTGATTTGTCAAAGAAAGCCAACGGTTCCCTTAAACTTGATCAAGTCTCTCTCCGCGTTTTTCCTACCATCTAGATCACACCCTGATTCGAGGGGGATCCCCGCGGAGGATATTACCCTACGAATTTAAAACTTTGAAAAACATTTTTCGGGACAGTGTAGACCATTATTCTGAAATGATGTGTTCAATTTGTGATGTGTACGCGGTAGGAAAGGAGTTTAAGTACTCATCGGACAAAAATGAAGAAAACTGAAGGTATTTCAGACACCTTTCTTTAATATATCCTTCGGCGATGCAAAATGGCATTTTGAATGAAGTAGAAAAGCAGGACACAAGCTCTCGGCACTCAAAATCTCAACGGTCATGGTACACAAATTTGAAATCATTGTGAAAGGCCTACCCGTGAGCTTTCATATTTGCAATTTCACGATTCAGATTCAAAACAACACTATCAGTGCGCAACTCGGCCCTTGAAGTTTTAAGTGATATTATGCAAAATATGCCCTAGCTTTGTATAGTTAGGCTTCTTCATATCCCCTCCTCACCCACCTCTCGAAATAGGGGCTGTCGAAATTTCCTGGGGTCGCTGTCATAGCCCGGCCTCCTGTCGGAAAAATTCCGTCGCCACCCATGGTCGGTTTACTTATTTTGGCTTTTAAAATGGTTATTTCTGAGACAAAACCGAAAAATTTTTGCTACGCTTTGCCCACTTTTCCTGCGTTTCCTTGGCTAAATATAATACAAACCTTTTCCACCTTTTCATGTAACTAGAATACATGCATAGATTTATGTAAATGCAGGGCCGTAGCCTACGGGGGCGGGGAGCACCGGGGGGCTACTGCGCCCCTGAGATTTCCAAACTATAAATGAAAGTTGGCCTACTTGAGAAAATATACAGAAATGCTGAAATTTCACCGTTTAATTTTTGATTTTAAGGCCCCCAAACCTGGAAATTGCATTTAAGGGTTCTTTTTCCAAAAACATTCCCGGGAAGATCCCCGGAACCCCGCCATGGACGCTTGCTTATGTGGGTTTTCCTGCCTGTTAAATAAACCAACTTTCTCCTTCAAGAAACACCGCTTGAATACACCGCCATATACACTGGCTAAAGGTAAAATAGACAATGATTACCTTTAATTATTAGCTTAAGTTAATGAGCATACAAAGTAACTCTTAATTTAAGGACATAAGCAGCCACCGAAAACTTAGTTTGAAGAACAGCTAAACTGCTAAATCTCACAGATATCCCCTATCTCACTTCAAGTATCTTTTATGATATATGTTAGAACATATATTGCATATTCAGGGTAAACCAAGGAGTTAGTCTATTCTTAAATTTCTCAAGTGATGCAGTGAGAAACATATTGTAACATAATATTCCAGAGCCCTTGATGAAATAGAATGTCAGGGTATACTAATTCAAATTGGAGTGACTGCATTTCAACTTTAAATAAGGCCTAACTTTCCTTCTTGAAATCTTAATTTGTTCCTAAAGAATTGACGTAAAAAATGCTTAGACAGTGGCGGATTTAGGCGGGGGCGCATCCGGCGCGGGCCCTCTAAAATTTTCCAAAGCTTATTTTTTACTTTCACTAAATAGATCATTTAGCCTACTTGTTTCTACATAATGTTGTATTATCTTATAATTTTCAAACTATGTAATTATAATTGTTACAAACTAATAGCAATTTAGAGCACACAGTTTCAAGTTTTCCCATAAAATGTCAATAGAGTTATATCGAAGGTCTCAACCCTATTTCGGACCACGCTTTATCTAGAACACTAAACTTTTTCTTACAATCCATCTGCTATTTGGGTTCATCAGATGTGGAGTTTTTTAATCAACGGAAATCCTCGTTAATGTTATCATACACTCGTCATTGAAAAACAAAAGAACCGTGAAAATGTCCATAGGCTACACACCATCGATAATAGAAGTTCAAACTGTATATGAAAATGTAAATTATGCTATCAGTTGCAATCCCATTCCTTTCAAGGTAATTACGAGGAATTCGGGAAATTGGTCATTTTCGGGAAATGTAGAATAGTGACAAAATTTCTGGAAATTCTCTGCATAAACTCAAGACATAGTAAAGATCATGTAAAAAGTGATATAAACTACTCGAATTAGCTGTACACATAGGATGGAGGAGAGCTGAGTAGATTAACGAGGGCCAGGCACACAAACCAGACAATTAGGGTAAACGTTCTGTTCTAATATGTCCAAAATGTGAAGGTGGTTTAGGAATGGTCGAATTATGCTGTTTTGCTTATAGCTTAAAGTGTAAATGAGGGAAAGATTATTTTCATGATGGCGTTGCTTTTTGGAAAGTTTTGTTTGATAGTAAGCTCAAGAAATATGGCGGAATATATGTGTTTTAATGTAACCTTTCCAATGAATATGTTATCATTGAAAACAAGTATTTGTGATGTCTGTTGCACTTGATCTTATTTTACGCCCTCCGGATGTGTATGCTAATCAATATATTTTGAATAATTCTTATTAAAATTGACAATAAACTTATCTATGCCAGAGCTCTCATGGTCACTAAGACTTACAAAGTAATTTTTTAATGAGAGAGTCGACTGAGTGCTTAATTAGAATGATTTCTGCCATAAATGTAATTTTACTAGTATTTTTCCTTTTACATTGTATTATGGAAAAATTCTGCTATCCCGAGGGAGTGGAGACTGAATCTACATGCCACTAATGAAGTCAATGATAACGCAAAGCGTTAACAATGTTTATCTCTCATGCACATGACAATAAAGTGGTATATTCATCAAGCAAAAGACTTTAAAAGCTACTGCGATCTCAAATATGAATCTTACAGTAGTGCACCGTATTCTTGGTCAGATATTTTCACCATCGTCTTTGAAGCTGTTGGAGACCGCAAAATTCAGTTCTTTCAGTTTTTTTTTACGTTCATAGAATTATAGGTTGTAACAAATTTTTATTCAAAATTAAAAAGGAAAGATTCTCCTCTCTGTACCTTGTGTGAGGATCCCCCTTATCTTTAGATCACTTTTTCCGGACCTATAACATTACGACATATTTTTGGAAAGATATTTCATCAAAGTGTTTAAAGAGTGATCTTAGCTTAAATCAAGATCAAGTAAGTTTTGGTTTAGTTAATGAAGCAAGTTTTTGCAATTTTCTCACTTTTAATTAAAGGGAACATTTTTTGGCAAACAAAAGCTCAAAGTAACGACTGCTTAGGTTCTACTTACAAGCCTGGGAAATGCCATTTCCGGCTATCTGAGGGGTCGCGATTTTTCAGAATTTTCTGTACGCTCCGCGCCAACTAATGGTGGCGCTCCGCTTAGATATTCGTTCGGGCAGATGATCGACCGTCAGCGCCCCCCCCCTCCCTAACGAAAAATCCTAGATCCGCCCCTGTTTGATGCAACTTTTATGGTCTAAAATGTGTCATTTCCTCCTCCCATTTTCTAGAAAGGCCTGCGCTATGGCTACGCACCAACTAATGGTGGCTGTCCCAGTGTCGCACTAAGAGCGCCAGGGGGAATCCTGCACCGGGTATCAGCCTTTTAGGGGTGACACGCATGCCACAGCCGAAAAATGCAATAAATAATGTGAACTTTTGGATCATGTTATGAGTCCGAAGCTTCACCAAAGATAACACCATTTTGAATCTAGGAGAGCTTAGAACAAGAAAAACTTCTCGAAGAGTAGAGGTGTAATCCCTCCCCTTTGGCAATATCCATTTCAAGTACACCCTAACGGGATAGAAAAAATCAATCAATAATGCGAATTCCTAAACATGTAATCGATTCAACGCTTTACGAAGCTTCAGAAAGATAGCACCATTTTGCATCCAAGACACGTCACTTAGACAAAAATATCTGAAAGAGTACAGGGCGTCGTCCCCTCCTCTTAGACAGCACCTCCTGCCTTCCGCGCAGTCATAAAATGTGGATAATATCACTAAATAATAACAATTTATAGAAATATAATCAGTTCAAAGCTTTGACAACGATAGCTTGAAACTAAGGCAGACCTTACTTGTGCCCCTCCCCTCATTGTACCCAGAACATGTGAAAAAGGAAGGGTCCGTCTGGGTGTTACGTATCTGTAGGCATAGCCTACCACGTGGTGCTCCGCTTAGACAGTGTCATGAACTGACCCCCTAGAGATTTCGCCCAGGCTACGGCCTTGTAGGCTTTGCGATATGGGATGAAATTACGACCTCTACATAATCTGTGTACTCTGCCTACATATTACTTGGTAAGGTGAACTGGACTTGTGCTATCTAGCTATGTGGAATGGAACTATTGAAGAAACTGGAGTGACTATACAGCGTGCGTAGCGAGCAGAAAAGTTTGGGTTCTTATCAGAGAAGTTGTCCTCTTGAGAGCAAGAAACAGTTAAACCGTCGGGACTACTAGTCGGGGACTGCATACTTTATCGTATCGACTAAGACTCTCCGACGAAACTGTAAAAATTCCCCGACGGGGGGAGGCAGCATTCTCCAACGGGGGACCATTTCCCCCTACCCCCACCTGACCAAGCGGCGTGCCTGCAGACAGTTGACACCTGGGCGGACCGTTTCTTTTTTCCCTTGTGTATATGACGGGGTGTCTTCCTAAGGAAGAGTGCTGAGGAGAGGGATACATATGTATAAGGCCTGCATGGCTTAGGTGCAAAATTGTGCTATCGTTGTCAAACCTTTAAAGTAATTATACTTTTAAAAATTGTTAGTGATATTTTTCCTTTCTTTGGTAAGGCGAAGGTAAGAGGCAGTGGCGTAGCTAGAGGGGGCAGGGGCGGTCGTCCCCCCCCCACAAAGCCTCCGAAGGCCTCTGTCGGAAATTTCTAGTCTCTGCCGGAAATAAATTAAAACAATTCATTTGAAACACTTACAACACTTCTTATGTTTTTAAGCAGAATTACACATCGAAATGGTTACTGACAAGGCCTGGAAGTGTCACTTAAGGCAATCTCGGAGATATTGTAATCTATTTTTTTCCGCGCGCTACACGCCAGAGATGATGGCGCTACGCTTAGATAGTACATCATTACTTCAAGATAATAATCTGCCGGAAATATTTTGCCTCCCCCCCCCCCCAAAAAAAATATCTAGCTACGCCACTGGTAAGAGGTGCTGTCTAAGAGCAGGGGACAACTTGGATACCCTATACTCTTTGAGAAATTTTTGTCTATGTTAGGTGGCTTGGATGCAAAATACAGTAAAACTCCGTCTATCCGAACCCCGTTTATCTGAACTAGCTATCAGATTTAGCAACAATACTATTCAACGCAATTACGGTGGTTTTCAGTGCTACATGGCAAAATTCAACGTAAATTTGCGCAGAAATGCACTCATTTTTCTCGGGACTTAAAAAGTCACGGTAAGATGTCACAATGGCTAAACAGCCGACATATGGGCATAGAAAACAATCTGTTATCTCTTTGTCAAATTTGGAAGTAAACATTCTTGCTAGAAGCCATGAGTCGGTTCGGTATAGGCTCAATATCCCCTTATACTAAAATACGTTAGGCTAACGTAAGTCCTAGTTTCATCAAATCTGAAAAGTTAGTTTCGTAGTGAGCTTCATACCTAAAAATAAAAATAAGCCTAACTAGAGTAGATCCATAGGCGTACGAGGCCGGGCAGTGTGCCCCCTGCCACCAATTTTCTGAGGACGAAAATTTGGGCAGGAAACGACAAAAAATCGGGCACAGAATAGGTGAAATTCCGGCAAAGGTAGAGTAAAAGTGAAGAGTTGCCCGAATTTTCTACTCAGTTCCCGAATTTTTGATCGAATGCCCGAAAAATGTGCAAAAATTTTCGCGCTCTTCGCGCGCTTGTAGTGGGTTAGTGGCAGTAGCGTTGGCAGTGGGTGGGCCCACCCGGGAAAAAATGATGGGGAAAATGGGGAAGAGAGAGGAGGGGAAAAGAGGAAAAGAAAGAAGGAAAGAAAAAGAGAAAAAAAGAAAGAAAAGGGGGAAAGAAAAAGGAAAGAAGGAGGGAAAGGAAAGAAAAAGAGGGAAAAAGAAAGAGAAAGAAAAATAGGGAAAGAAAAATAGGGAAAGAAAAATAGGGAAAGAAAAATAGGGAAAGAAAAAAGAGAAAGAAAAATAGGGAAAGAAAAAAGAGAAAGAAAAATAGGGAAAGAAAAATAGGGAAAGAAAAATAGGGAAAGAAAAAAGAGAAAGAAAAATAGGGAAAGAAAAAGAGGGAAAGAAAAAGAGGGAAAGAAAAAGAGGGAAAGAAAAAGAGGGAAAGAAAAAGAGGGAAAGAAAAAGAGGGAAAGAAAAAGAGGGAAAGAAAAAGAGGGAAAGAAAAAGAGAGCTAGAAATGAAAAGAGGGGAAAGGGAAAACAAAGAGAGGGGAAAAAGAGTAAAGCAAAGGTCAAAAGGAGAGAAAGAAAAGGAAAGAGAAAGAGGGAAAGAAAATACAAAAGAAACAGGGAAGAGAAAGAGGGAAAGAAATGGAGGGAAAAAATAAAAGGGAAAGGAAAAAGATTTGAAACAATTATACTTCCGCCGCGCCTGCAAATCGTTACAATAAAATCGGGCTAGGTAGCTCACCGGGTAGTTCACATGGCCACTGCGTTGCACCCCCACTGCGCTAATATTCAAGTCAATGGGCTGAGTTCAGCCGAGGATTCAGATAGGTATTTTTCCACATTTTCAAAACTAATTTTCCGAAACATGTTCTCACATTTCCGAGAAAATCGTCCGCCATTCATGTAATAGGTTTAAGTTTTAGGCCTGGAAAGTGTCTGGTGTCATTTTCGGCGATCTACCTGTCTACTGTCGTGGACAAAACTCGTTGGAACACCCCTGTACCCCCGCTCCCCCGTACAATGTTGGAGATAATAATATAAATTCGAGATGAGCCGCTTTCGTTTGGACACAACATTATACTGGGGGACGGGGGTTTCGTAAATCGTGCACAACATTGTACTGGGGACGAGGGTTTCGTAAATCGTGCACGATATCATATTGTATATGGCACAACGGTGGGAGGTGTTCCAACAGTTTTGTCCAAGAATGTAGGAGGTATTTTTCACCAAACATTTTTCTGTACGCTACGCGCCAACCTATGGTGGCGCTTCGCTTAGATTGTGGGATATGCACGCTTTGATAATTAAAGTTTGGGGAAATGTTCACATCTTCGTCCACCCGGGATCCCGGGGCTGGCTACGCCCCTGGTTAGTGGTCTATTTTATGCACCTGAACTGCAACGACATTGGGGCAACTTTTTGAAATTCGGGCAAAAAATTTTCTGCCCCCCCCCCCAAATTGGAATCCCGTACGCTTATGAGTAGACCTTACAAAAACATTGCGTATTGCGGTTTGAGAGTCTCCTGCACATGCGTCTCTGATATTTTTGGAAATTTATGACGACTTTATACTTTCGATACCCATAGGGAGGGGGGAGGGGGAAGCCTCCCCCTTTTTGAGCATATTTTCTGTATTTTTTAAAGATTTTTATGATATTGCTAGTAACTCAAAATAAAAAAAAATGTTTAGATGCAACTTATACAAGGCCTGAGAAGTGCCATTTATTTCCAGCGGTCTAGCTGGGAGGTATTTTCGACCAAAATTGTCTTGTACGCTCTGCGCCAACCTGTGGTGGTGCTACGCTTAGATAGTTTGCCAACAGGCTTCGCCCCTTCCTTGGCATTATTCCTGGCTACGCGCCTGACGATACCTCTCCAGATCGTTATACCCTCTCTTCAGCACATGCACTCGTTTAGTGTGTAGAAAGCATTGGTCATTCAGAAGAGCGTAGGCTCGAATTTTGGCAATTAAATCTCTGTTTTAGAAGTCTAAAAATTTGTTTGTCATATCACAGGTCAAAAATGGTAACCAAATATATTTGGGGGTTTTGTCTGCAAATTTTGCTAGCCTTTCCAGAATTATGTGGGGATTGTTTTAACACTCTTTCTTATGGGCCCTGTGTACCATACTAATTGAGGCAAAAACTTGAAACCTCGTTTATCCGAATTTTTCCGTTATCCAAACGACCTTCGATCCCGATGTGTTCGGATAAACAGGTTTTACTGAAGTGCGATCTTTGGTGTACCCTAAAGCTTCGTAAGGAGTTGAATTGGTTATATGTTTAGGAATCCTCATTATTAAGTGATTTTTTCTGTTTGGTAAGGTGTAATCGACGGGATCATGTTGCTTGAGGGGAGGCATGGTACCTCTACTCTTGGAGAAATCTCTTGTTCTAAGTTTTCCTAGATCCAAAGTGATGGTGCTATCTTTGGTATAGCTTCGAACTGATTACATGATCTGCAATTTTAATTATTTACTGAATTTTCGGCAGTTGCTTGGCACTCCTACATGGCCATTGCATGCTTCTAACTAGCGCTCAGTACACCACTGGGGGACCCACTAGCACGTAACCGTAGCGTAGGTCTTGCAAATAAATGCTGGGTAGAAATATGTCTCCCAGATTGGAGGGTGGTCGGGGTGACACATTGTAGAGTTAGACCTTAAAGTTGCATCTAAACCTTTTTACCTTTAGATTTCATGCTTAAGACACAAATTTAGATTTGAAGAAGAAAAGTTAGATAGTGGTTTGAAGGGAACGATCAGCCACCCCAATGTTAAACAGTGCATGTATTCACTGAAGTATGTTACTTAATGGATGGCTCTTGAGTATCATATGACAATATGTTTCTGAGTTGAGAAATCATTCACGAATAACTTCTTGGAGTTTACCTTCAACAAGTAATGTTTACGTTCTAACATATATGAAAGATTGAGGGTATTTGTGAATTTCGTTGTTTCAAAATAAGTTTGCCGTGACTACTTTTGCCCTTAAACTACAACAAGCTCATTGAGTCAAGCTAGAATAATTTAAGATAATCATAGCCTATATGTTATCTTGAGCATGTCTGCTGGTGTCTTCAAGCGTATATCTTGTAGGAAGAACAGGGTTTATTCATCAGGAAGAGAAACTCACACTCCCAAAAGGAAGCGTTCATGACGGGGGGGGGGGGGGGTCCCGGAGACCTCCCGGGAAAATTTGGGGAAAAAAGGAGCCCTTGCATGCAATTTCTTATGTTTTGGGGCCTTGAAATCATAACTTGGACAGTGAATTTTTCACAATTTCAGTATTTTTTCTCAAATAGGCCAACTTTCAGTTTTGAGCTGGAAATCTTGTGGGGGTAGTTTATACCCCCTGCCCCCCGCAGGTTACGGCTTTGCCCGGGTGCAAACTAGGTACTCATATATACTGTAAGGTGTTTACATACACAGGTTAAGCCGTGTGTATTTGTCTGGGGGCGTTACGACATATAATCAGGTGTCTCCCCTTCCCCCTTATGAGAAGTTCTGGTCTATTGCAGTTTTGCAGGCATGTAGTAAAGGGAAAGTCATAACATGTCCACCGAACCATAGAGTAGTAGCCTAATGCCGCGTACATAAATCCGCTGTGATTGCATGTGGACCACTGATCTACATTTAGATCAGTGACTGAGACCCGTCCGCCATTATAGGTAGAGGCAAGAAGCTACGCTGTGTGCGAGCATGTGTGTACAAACTGTATGGCGGCCGAGTCCCCATGCGATCACAGCTGTTTCGGGGAGTGAGCACCGTGACTCTAGTTCCTATATCCTACTCTATGTCCACAACTCACAAGATTCCCATCATGCTTCAGACCTGTTAGGCTTTTCGGACGTTGCAAATCGCACTATTTGGATAGTACGTACAATTCATGACATGAACGGGAAGATCCGTCGAGCATTTATCATGCATTCTGCAATTTATACTTGGTAGGGCATAGCGTCATACATGGAAATATTTTTTACTGACGTCACCAAATTTCCCCACGCCTGGCAGAAGAATGTTAAGACGACGTCATTGCTACAAATAACGCTTTTCGTAACCATCAACCAACACCAATCTCCCAGGAATATCTCGCTGTAAGCGGGTAAGTTGACTTAAACATTTTACAGTGAAAATTTTAGGAACATTTAGAAAGTTATGGAATTTAATGGTTGTTACAAAGGCATGAACCATGCTGCTTTTAACTGATAAACAGTAGCTTCCGCATAAACGGACAATACTCAATCGTTAATGGATAAACCATGTACTGTAGACTACATACAGTGTAGTAAGTTACTGAAGAGAAGACAGCACTTGATTAACGTTAGTAGTGTAGTGCAATCGAAACCGCAACCAACCACCACAGCACGCTAAGTGTAAGTTGTACTAAAGCTAGCCTACATCGTGAATAGTCACTAACTTAGCCAAGGCCTAACACCTAAACATATGATCTCCGTATGTCGTGCACTATGTTTATTACTTCCCTACCCCTTTGTGTGCTACTAACAGTAACATTTAACATTTGTTTTTCCATACCATAAGGCATAGCCTAACATAAATAGCCTAGGGCCATTCAAAGACAAGTTGTTAATTATTCCACTCGGTTGAAACAATTTATTTCAGTGACCTCCTATTCCTAAGGCTGTGTGGTGGATATTTGCTGCACTGTTCATTTCTTGAGAATCCTTACACAGTATTGAGATAAAGGTACTAATTTAGAATCAGTGCCCGGAAGTGACGTAGCATTAACTTCAACTTAAAACTTAGGCCTACAACTCCAAATTAAAATACCAGTGACGAAGTCAAGTTCCAAAAAAGCTACAATGAAGTAGCGTAACAAGCCATGAGAAAAGGAGGTGTGGAAAGAAAGGTGACAGTGAGATTCGAACGCAGAACACGTCAAGAATACGAATGCAGTAAAGATTACAGTAACACACCCCAGACTGCATAATTTGTCAGTCGCGCGGAAGAAGTTCCGCGCGCATTTTCAATTTACATACTGTTTTACCACGAATTTGGCGCGCAATAATTCAGTTTGGTGTGCGGCGCGCAGAGCAAGACTCCATCCCGGCATAGCGGTGGCAAAACGGTTACAGTACCTCGGTCTGTCGGCGTACTGTGCAATGCAAACTAGCCTTATCCAATACACAAACGGCAGCCATGCAATTTTGTATTGTAATGTGCCTCCACTTAATTCACACTGAGTACCACACAAAATATGATTATTTCCTGCCAAATAGGAAAAATGTACATAAATTTTGGAGTAGAGTACGTACGTACAGTATACGTACATATAGTATGTAGAATACATAAATATAGTATACATATGCTTATATGTATATACGTACACATATAGTTAAATGTATTGTGTGTATTCAGTTTGTAGCGGCATTGGCGCGCAATATCGAACTTTACAATTACATTCCGCGCGCAATTAACAAACTATGCAATCTGGAACACACCCAAACCAATCGATAGCGCTGCGATCCGAGCTGCTGACAAACGATTTCAAATTTTATAAGTAGGCCTAATTTACATACTAACTCTGCTGCATATATACGTGTCTACATGTATATTGTACTGTAGGCCTAATGTATCTCTACGTATACATACTTCGTTACGGGTATTTAACCCTAACCGCATTTCTTTGCGTACCATGTATGTAACCCTAGCCCTATCCGAATGCGTACCACGTACACCCTAACCTTATCTCTATGCGCACCACGTATATAACCCTACCTATCTGTAGCCTATGCCAACCATGTATATAACCTTATCCCTATGTGTACCAGGTTTCGTCCCTTCCAGGCACTGATTCTAAGTTGGAGCTGAGATAAATTTCAACAAACAGTAGCCTAAGCTGACTTTCAGCAGGGCAGAATCTGCACATTGTCAATAAGTATTCCGCCTTTTGTTCATGTGCACATCTCATCAGTGCGCCCTATAGCTGGAATCTATAAACAACCAGCACTGTTGTTGGTGGTACGTTGTATCGCTAACCTATTTAAAACCAGTAACAGTATGGAAGTTATGGCAATTTCACACCTGAGAGTTTTGTTTTTGTTCACTTTCCAATTGTACACTTGAATATAAATTTTTCTTCACTGCCTGCAGGGAGGGGGGAGTTGCAATTCCTGGTTTTTGGCCTTTCTGTAAAATGCCAATTAGTAACACGACCATTGGCAAGGTGGCATTGATACAACAGTGATTGAAAGTCCCCATTTCTGGTGCTTGAGAATTAAGTGTATATCCTGCATCACTGTGTATGGGTGGCCAGTGTGATATTTTACTGGGTGACCACTTAAGTTAACATCTTTCAATATTTGTAATTTTTCAGTAAAATTTTGAATATTCTTGTTGATTTCCTTTTTGGACTTTCAGCGTGCTCCCTGCTCACTTTTTTCTTTGCACAACTGAGATCACAGCGAAAAGGGCCCTACTTGCCATACTTAATATACTAGACCTAACAATCACGCATTTATGGAACTCATAAAATTTGAATGTGGCCTTGGTAGGTGCCTCCACTTTCAAGTTTCTAGCACAGCCTAGGCCTTCCAGACAGTCAAGTTTATTTCTTTCTCAGGAAACATAAAAACAATCATTCAGAAAGTGCAGTTTATTGAGGGAACACAAAATAAGAGCTGATGAATATGCACAGAAAGTTTTGTGTAACTTGTACTGTTCATGCATGATTCACCAAGTCAAATTCATTCTACCCTGCGCAGCATCTCTTTGTGGCTAGGCCATCACAACTCCCTTGGTATGTTGTTGGGAGTACAGTAATTATAGAATACCCCACCACATGAAAGCACCCCAAAAATTAATTGGCTAGTTTGTTAATTCCATAGTGAGACAATTTTGAGAGCAACTTATCGATGGGGCTGATGTAGAAGGTTAGATGTAAACTTGCCAAAATAGACTTAGTCCAAAGTTTTCCTACCAAGTATATTATACACTGGCTATATCTTGCAGAAATCATTTTGTATGGGCCTAAATTAACAAATGCCATTATGAAATGTTGTAAAATAAGTGGAAATGTTTCTCTTGGAGTGGCTACACTGGCTTTCTGGTTACATTGTAAGGGCATCATTTAAACAGACTATACATATTACATAAGAATATTGCTAGGCTTTAGAAGAAATAGTGCAAAAATATTCTAGTCCAATGCTTTCTCCCTAAAGTGGATACACACTGGCTTTGCTGGCTACATTTTGAAGTATTTGAAATGCAATATATACTGTAGCAAGCTACACCATGGCTGGCTTTTCTGTAATTGTACAGAAGCTGACACGGTAATGAGCTGAACGTAAAAAACTTTCCCTGCTCCGCATGTCTTTGTAAACACATACACCTGTTTGGTTTAAACAGAGTCTATGCACTATCAGAGATGATTAGTTACAGTGGTAGCTGGATTATGAGACTGTACAGTGCTTACATACACAGCCCTGGTGTGTGGTGTAGACTGTGATGACATCCTTGATGTTGTAGATTTGTAGCCTCATTTCTGCGCTGCGCGAAGGAATGCTTTAAGTAAAAGTTAAATATTTGGGATGGATTTGAAGAAAGCCAAAGAAATTGTGCAGACAGAAAATTGGTTATTCCTGTTTGAGCAGGGAACATGTTCTTTGCACAGCCCAAACTTAACAGTTTGGTAGGCCTACAGTAGAATTTTTGTTAACTCAGTGGAAGACTAGGCTTAGACCAGACCTTAGTAAAAGCCCGTGTTTGGTCACTGGTCGAGAGCACCCCCCTATTGCTCTACCTGTGCGCAGTCCTTACTAAGCCAATAGTTACGGCTTATTGACATGGTGGGGTGATTGACGGTCCCTGCAACAGATGAAATTGACTTACTGTACTTCTGAAAGTAACTTTAGGACCAAAAATGTTAATTTTCGTGGATGACTTTTTCCAAATTTTACAGGACTACTGTAGACCTGTGTATCTTATTACTGACAACTTTTTGAAGTGTTGAAAAGACCATTTATAGGCTTGAGAAACAGGTCTAGGCCTGTACATGCTATCTGTGACTTTTCTTTAATAATATTCACAACATTCATTGGAGTCTAGGTGAAATAAGCTCTTCTCAGCTTGACAGTCAGAAAGAGGGAGACAGGTACTTTGCTTTCTTCCTTCACATTTACAATGACAGAACACTGTTAGAAGTGTGTAGTGTGACAGGAGCCATTTAACAAGAACATGTTGATAGCACTTGTCAGGCAGGGTTCTAGCCAGGAATATGTTCAATCCAGGCAACTAACACATTTTGCCATCAACATTACCCCAATAACTATACTGTAGTAAACTGTTACAAAAGGTTGATGGCTTTGGTTTAGGTTCCCTTTTATCGTTGTGAGCTACAAATCCAAACTAGGTGCTCACCATTCAAACTGGGGTTTAAATTGAAAATGTGAAATACAAACTTTGTGCAGGACCCCCAGTTTAAATAGCCTGGCTAGAACCCGCTTGCCAAATATTCATATATGTTACTACACATGGCACCAAGTCACTGTGCGGAATTTTGTGTTGGACATTTTGATATTTTGGCTGTTTAAAATGTCAAATTTCAAGGGTAGAGATGTGGAACTAATTTTGTCTTTTTTGGATAACTTAGTCTTTGGGGCAAAATTGGGATTTAACTAGGTCTAGCATCTAGGCAATATGGTGTACATAGCCAGATATACTCTGAAATGTATAAACATGATGATACAGCACTGAAACATTAAGGCTCAAAACCTTTTACTTTGTAGTCATTGAATGTAACCCTTGGCTATAATCTGCTCCTTATTGGTCACTCCTCATTACAAAATGGAGGATAGGTATAGTAAAGGAATATAATGCTTGGTCCTGATAAGAAATAACCATGCATATAACATTGTACCATGGAACTTAAGTTATTGCATGTTATGTAAGCATTGTTTAGAAACAGGGCTGGACTCACATGGAGGTTGCACTTTTGTGAAGGTGGATAAGTTTGCTGTGTGATTGCAATTTCAGACTAATTCTGTGTGTTTGTTAGATCTGGAAAGTATCCTTAGTCTACTAATCCTTACAGGCCTGAGTTAATAGCTTACTGTAGCAAGCAAGGACAAGGTTTTTAGGGGTTTTACCAATTTTCAAGTACAAAAAAAGCTAGATTTCCTGTAAATTGCCACAATTTCATTCCAGGTACCAAAATTTCCTCTGGGAAGAGGGGCTAAGCTTCTCAACTTTTTCCATGCATGAGTAGGAATTTTTGATTTATAATTTTGAACTGCTAGATGAAAGGAGTAAGTATGGGACAGAAATTTTGGGTACATTAAGGGCAAGCTGCCCCCCCCTCCCCCCACCAATGATGGGTTCCCACTACCCACCTCCTCTACCTCAGAATTTTCCCTAAAATAAGCATTTGGATTGTGTTAGAAGAAATTCAGTTAAAATCACCTTGAGCATAAATTTGCATGGAAGTTATACATGTTTTATAACAGTAGAGTTCCCTGGGTTTGGCAAGGATGCTCTGAAACATGAGTATTTTGGCTACTGTGCAAATTTTACATTTTTTTGCCATTGTGGCCAACAAATATTTTTAATACTTAATCATTGTAAGGCCAGAATTGCAAGATTCCATAGCAAAATTTAAACCAAGTTACACGTAGATGTAGTTTTTTTTTTTGTGGTCTGTCAGATAGAAAGAAACCTTTCAGCTAGTACACTTGTGCTTCAATTAATTCATCTAAAGTGATGACAACCAGGTGATTTTGTATAAATTTCATTTTGGTCTTCAGATTTTATCATGAGTAACAGAGACAATTCCGACAAACCATTCCCATGTACCATTGGATCTTGCAAGCAAGTGAGTAGATATTTGTATGGATTAGACATTATTTAATCACTCATATAATAAGAACCACCATTAGTTTGTAATGCTATGATTTTGCTTCATTACCTATAAAGTCAGTTTACATAATTGAGCAGGAATTATTAGATATAACTTAAGACTGTTAGTCAGTTACAAAGTTTTTGGGTCACTACTGTCTACACTCACATTGTCAGTAATGTTGCATTCTTTTCTTCCAGTGTTGGTTTGGCAGCAGACACAGACAGTTTGCAATTGGTGCAAAGTGCTGATAGAGATGGGATTTAAATGTAAAACCCAGAAGAACATTGATAAATTGGATATGTAGTGACCATCTTTGCTTTTTCATGCAACAATTAGCATTTCGGGCGACATGGCATAAGAAGCACAATGTAAAACAAGTATTGTGGGGATAGTCAAGATGGTACTGTAGTTACGGTAGGGTGTGTCAGTAAATACCAGTGCTAATTGAGAGGCAATAGTATCAGACAGACTTTCACCACCAATCCCTTAATTCCTGCACGTGGAACATCTTTTCTTGTTCTTGAGAAATACCTGTAGGAACAGTGGAGAATTTTTGTGGAATGCTGTGTATCCCTGTTTAATATGTTTACCTTCCCCTCCCCCTCTGTAGCTTGTGAGCTTGTGAAGACATTTGAAAGGTTTGCTTGTGTGTGCTCTTGTTTGCAAATTATGCTTTTCATCAGAAATTGTGTAAAATTTTCATTTGAGTAAAATTTTAAGGAAAAGTCCAAGGTTTTATCGAAATTTCCATGTTTTCTTCCAGCGCTTCACTAATGCTGACCATCTGCAAGTACATTGCCTGAAACACGAGATGTCTCTCAAATCGTTGGACACACCGATTATAAGTGAGTCTTGAATTAGTCCCATGCACTATGCAGATGTCTATCTGTGCTCATAAAGGGCTGTCCATTTATCTCCAAAACAGTTGCTTGACTGCCTAGTCAGGCAAATAGCTTACACATTTCAGTTGTTCTGATAAGTGTGTACAGTACTTGCCCTGAAATGATGAAAAATATATAAAGCAACACTGACTCTGTTCGAGACTTACAATTATATGGGAGATTCTAGCTGTGTTCTGATTAGTATAGTGGAAGAGACAATGTATTACAGGATTTTAAGTATAAGTTAAATCTTGGCATTATCACTGTTTATTTTTTTAATTTTTAACTGTGAATTTTATATTAGGACTTTAAACAAATTTGCATTTGGCAAAATAAGGAAGCTTGCCCACCATTATTTGTACTTCCTGTGGGCAACTGGAAAAGTTTTAGCCCTGAAATACAGTGAATTACTATTAAATCAGGTAGTTCTGTCAGGTAGAAGCACTGCTGACACCATAACTTCTGTGTGTAAATTGTTTGGTCTTATTTGGGTCATGTGACTGACATTCGAAAGGCCTACCTGAAGCTTCAAAGCGTACTTGAAACTTTTCACTTAAGACACATTTTTCAATGAAACCTTATGGAAGAATGTGCAAAGATATTGCTCAAAGATTTGAAGAATATTAGGGGAGTGTCACTTTATAGCAGGGTGTACTTATTCAAATGGGAGGGGGGACTTCATTTGACCTTTAAGTCTTATCAAGTTTGTTGTGGAATGAAAAGTTGAAAATATCTACATGACTGACATATAGAGGAAGATAGTTTGCACAAGACAGTGTGGCAGCCATTTTAGGCAATGCTTGACAAATCCCTTGCTCAACGGTCTGGGACAAGGAACAACAACAAAAAAAAACAGAGCAGAGTCTGGGATAAAAAAAAGTAAAAAGCAAAAGCAAAAAAAAAAAAAAAACACTCAGGCAAGTGCATTGGTCAATATTGTAGTCTGCCTGGTAAGTACCGAAGGTAAATTTTCTCCACAAACAAGTTCAAAGGCTATTAGGCAGATTCGAACTAGATAAGTAGCAGATTAAGAGAACAGCTACTGTAACCAGATAGACAAGTAACTAAACAGCTTTGTTGGAGCCTGTTAATAGGTGCCCTGTAATCTAAAGTAATAAATATTGGAGTTAGAATATCCATAATTGATGGCTAAAAAGATGTTTTCTTTGAGAATGGTGTTTCTCCAGTTTAATGGCAACAGATGTTTAGTTTGAGTCATATTCAAAATTACTGTAAGACTGTGAACGTTTTTCTACTTTAGATGACACCACTCCGACTCCCACACGTTTCTTGAAGAATGAGAGTGCTGCTGAGGATGCCCTTTTCACTGATTTGGTACCTCCAACCAATCCCTTTGATGTGGAGTTCAAAAAAGCAAGTGAGAAACGGGTGAGTTATCTCTCTGTCTTTCACAAGCCTAAGCAGGACCAGGCTCTGGTCCAGTCTACATTTTACTCCCTGTCTAGTAGATTTCGGCAGAATCAGGTGCCATTTTAGCATGATCTGGAGCCTCCTTTAGATCACACACAGTATGTGTGAGGTCATGGTGTTAGAAACCATGTTCATTTTTCATCTTTTTGAAATATCCTTCTAAAATTTTGTCAGTGAGTTTAACTTTTTGGAGATATTATGAATGGAAGTTGATTTATGAGCCATTTTTATGCTAGTTTGGGGTTTAGTACTTAGGTGTACATTGTCACTTTTTGCACACATCACACAACCCTTCTAGACCATTCATTCTAAACTGGTTACTGCTTGTTGACGTAGTGGAACATTCCTCTCACCAAGTTTGTGGGTAGGGAGGGAGTTGTTACTAATTACCACAGCCCATTTAGCAGTGACTTTTTCCTGAGATTGTTATCATGCATGGCAACATTCTCATACATTACTCATGCTAGAATAGGATTATGAAATCAGTTTGATCTTTTTTTTCCTCATCTTTTTTCTTTTTTTCTCCCTCTTTTGCTTACTAGGCCTACTGTGTTAAGAACCTTTTTTTTTAATAAAATTCTCCAATTTTCCCATCAAAAGAAACAATTCATCAAAATATGAGACTGATTCTCAATGGAGTGAATTTTGGGAATTAAAGGTTCAATTCAGTCTTTCATCTCTATGAATTAGGATAACATTATTATTGCTTTTATACTGTAAGATAAAATTATCTGGATAGTCTGTTGGAGTGGTCTGGAGGTTCTAACAGTGTAGCCCTACTGCTTACTCTCAGAGGTGCCCCATATAAAATCCTTCACAATCTTCCCCAAATAAAATCCTTCACCAACCACCCTAGAAATGTTCTGTTTCCTTAAAATTGCTTGTTTGGCATGGCTGTAGCCATTCTGCTGAAAGGGTTTCAAATTGGTGATTTATGAGTTGAACAAATGTTGTTTGACTCAGGAAAGTGACTGATTTGAAGTTCTTTCTCCATTCAGTCTGCTGAGCAAGGGTCCGCCACCCCTCTCAGCCTTTGGGAAAGTGGCTAAAAGACTGGGGATACTGATGCTGGCTTCCCAACTCTTAATGTGTTAAACATAAAGTTTAAGGCTGGGGGGGGGGAGGGGGGCTACAATAGCTTTGTGAGTTACAGCAGGATTGCTGCTCTAGTTTTCAAGTCATGGAAAGGTAAAATTATGCATGCTGTTTGGTGCAGTATGCTGATAATGCTCTGCTGGAATACCCTAGTGCTACACGTTACAATGGGTAATGGTACGTAAAAATATTCAAAATAAGCTCATAATTGTATTTCAGCGTTTTGTGCACAAATGAAGGAAATATGCCAGTAATTGAATCACTATAAATTTACAAAGTTGAGGGATGTGACCAAGTGCATGGCCATGTATTTTGGAATCAAACCAAGCACTAAATCTCTGGGACCATAGGGTAAAATTGCTGGCACCCACATAAAGTAAGGCTTGATTATGCAGAAAAGTTTTGTCAAAGGTGTATTTTGCAGTCCATCCAAAAGTGGATATTACAGACACTTGATACATATGGAAAGGATGAATTGTATTTAGTTGTTTCATTTTGTAATAGTTTTTGAATCTTCGGCTGAAGAGGAGAAAGTCAAAATCACTTCAAGTTCCGTATTCAACAGATTTAGATTATTTGTATTGTTGTACAGCGTATGTCTCAAGATGCATTGTCTTCTGTCAAGACAACTTCTTTGCTGGACACACCTGATCCAAAGACAGTGGACTCTGACTCAGGGTTAGACAGTGAGCCTATTTTGGAGACTGTGGAGGAAGACAACCAAGCAGGAGTTGGCTTGCCTGTTGTGACATCCACCACAGCTGAGCATCAGGTTACAGAGGTTTTAGAGTCACCCTTGGAGAGCACCTTTCCCTCCCATGGCCATCAGACAGTGGACATACCAGTAACTGAAAGTGTGCCAACAGGTTAGTGAGGATAAAGAAAGTTTAGCCTGAATGTGAAACATGATAGAGTGTATGAATAGCTAAAAGTTTTACAAGTATTGATTGTCTCATTCACCGTGTCTTGTGAAATTATAAGGAGTTTGAAAACATTTCTCAAAGATAAGTAGTGACCAAGATGTGTTTGTATCCATAGACCCTTTTCCAAATAGCATTTACAAAGGATTGTGGGATTGGATTTTGGTGTGCGTCGTTTTTGGCCACAGTAGAATGCCATTGAGAAAAATGCCCCACTTCAAAAGTCTATCCCACAATCCTTTTAACTGCTATATGGAAAAGGGTCTATAGCAAATTACAAATAGAGCAGCAAAATGTTTGTTGGCAAAGAAAAACTCCTGTTTAAAGTTTCATTTCAAGCACCATACCTTCCATGAGCAAAATTGGCAGATCTGTAAACTGAATACCACTTTTGTTGTACTTTCATGTACTTTTTTGCTTACTACAACATTTGAACAGAAATTACCACAATCATTGAACCAGAAAAGTATGAACCACCCATGCCACTTAAAATCGCTACAACAATGCAGCAGTCGCAACCCCAGCTACAACCTCAGCCACAACCTCCTGAGATCTCACAGCAAAGGGACACCAAACTTGCATACCTTGTGTCAACTGCACCACCTACAAGTTCTCCAACACAGACGATTACTCCTCTGCAGACACAAGCAAAGTAATTTATTTTTCTTCAGCTATTGTTTTCTAATATTTTTTTCAAAAATTCATGTGAAATACCTTCTCCACTTTGAAGTTTCTTGTAACTTCAAACTAGAGGGAGTAATTCAAGGAAATTTATGAAAAAAGAATGTAGTCCAGCTTGTACTTACCCCAATTTGGACTATGTCTTTATTGAAGCTTGCATACGGACTGATTGTCAGTCTCTGTCTGTCTGTTGTAATCTTGAAAATGGTTGAAATCTGACAAGTTAAGATGTTACATTTCAAACATGTTTGTATTAACATTGTTGCTGTTTAAAACTATCTTTTCCACTTACCGATAAGGAGAACCACTGAAGCTGCACCAGGCAAGTAGCACCTAGGATGGAAAAGTTGAGTTTATTCCCACCTTCCTGCCTTCATATAGGATTTCTTCAATCTTGTGGACAGATGTTATGGCCAGCTGTGGTAGTCAGTAAAACCTTTCTGTACTGAGGCTGAATTTCAAGGAGCTTTTTGTCCCCGTTTTAATCTTCTCCCTGTGATATAGTATCATACCAAGGTTAAGTTTTATGTGATTGATCTTAGCGTTTTTGTACAGTTATATGAATTAAAAGTGTTTTGTCTCCTGAATTTTTGTCTCTTTTGCAGTAGCCTACAATCCATTGTCAATTCACTTCCATCCAACATTACAACACCACTGCTCATTAAGCTACCCGATGGACAGCAAATCCGTGTGGTGCCCAGCATTGTAGCCAACCCTTCTGCACATGTTCCTGTGGCCACTTCTGCAAATCAGAGTGGCTCTAAAAAATCTTCTAAACCAGCTGTTGAGCCAACCATAACTGGTACTGGAGGCAAAAGTGCTGTGAAGGAGGTATGTTTGAAATTCTACAACAAGGAAACTTACATTTCCTGACAAAGATTTGTAAAAAGTTATGAACTCATCTAACAGTTGCTTGTAAGGGAAGTAAATTTGGCCTCAAGTCTTCTCATGAATTAATCATGTGATAATATGTCCCTTTCCATAACTTAAGTCAAATTTTCCTACTTAAAAGGTTCAAAAAACTTTGTGTAATGACGGATCAGAAATTTTATGTATCTCCGAACTCTTATAGAGTAATGGATTCTATAGTTATGTATAAATTGTTACATATTTGCAAATTTTTTCTGTGAAAATATCAAAATAACTAAGTATTAAATTACTGGATTTAAGCACTGTGCGAATAATGCGTGACCGAACAAATACCCACCCGGATGAATACCCCCGGGACAATATCCCCCGGACAGTTACCCCCCAGTCAATAAGTACATGGACGGGTGGTATTTGACCGGGTGGTATGAGACTGGGGTTAATGTCCGGGTGGTATTTGACCGGGGTGAGTATTTGTCTGGGGGTAATAGTCTAGCAACCGAATAATGATTTTCTGAGTACTAATCTAAGAATACTTGGATGTCAAATTTTAACAGATACTGAAGAGCACTTTGCTCTCCAACCAGAGTCATGGAAACATGAATGTGATGGCTAGAGCAGTAGAAGTAGTCTCAAAACGGGAAGAGCAAGAGAAGATACTCCGACCTGATAATAGTGTGACTGTGGTAGCCCCAGGGGGAGAGAAAGTGGAACCAGGTAGCATCCACCCTGGGTAAGTCAAGATTCAATCAGAAATAAAACTTTCCTATTCCTGTCTCTTTTTGGTTTCGATGAAAAGAGAAACCTATGCAGTCATGATGGCGTGTGTGTGTATGTATGTGTGTATGTGTGTGTGTATGTGTGTGTGTGTTTGTGACACTTCTTGTTTACACGATATCTCAAGAAGGGAAACTCTGACAGTTCTCAAAGTTGGTAGGTAGATGCCCCATATTGAGAGGAAGAACCCTATTGTTTTTGGTGGAGGTCAAAGGTCATTTGGGGTCACCAGGGGTCAAACTCTGAAAACCTTGTTTACACGATATCTCAAGTTAGGAAGCTTGGATAGATTTCATACTTGGTGTGTGGATGCATTATGGTGAGAGGAAGAACCCTATTGTTTTTGGTGGAGGTCAAAGGTCATTTGGGGTCACCAGGGGTCAAACTCTGAAAACCTTGTTTACACAATATCTGAAGGTAGGAAGCTTGGATATATTTCATACTTGGTGTGTGGATGTATTATGGTGAGAGGAAGAACCCTATTGTTTTTGGTGGAGGTCAAAGGTCATTTGGGGTCACCAGGGGTCAAACTCTGAAAACCTTGTTTACATGATATCTCAAGGTAGGAAGCTTGGATAGATTTCATATTTGGTGTGTGGATGTATTATGGTGAGAGGAAGAACCCTATTGTTTTTGGTGGAGGTCAAAGGTCATTTGGGGTCACCAGAGGTCAAACTCTGAAAACATTGTTTCCACAATTTCTCAAGGTAGGAAGCTTGGATAGATTTCATACTTGGTGTGCGGATGTATTGTGGTGAGAGGAAGAACCCTATTGTTTTTGGTGGAGGTCAAAGGTCATTTGAGGTCACCAGGGGTCAAACTCTGAAAACCTTGTTTACATGATATCTGAAGATAGGGAGCTTGGATAGATTTCATATTTGATGTGTGGATGCATTATGGTGAGCAGAAGAACCCTATTCTTTTTCGTGGAGGTCAAAGGTCATTTGAGGTCACTAGGGGTCAAACTCTGAAAACCTTCTTTACATGATATCTGAAGTTAGGAAGCTTGGATAGATTTCATACTTGGTGTGTTGATGTATTATGGTGAGAGGAAGAACCCTGTTGTTTTTGGTGGAGGTCAAAGGTCATTTGGGGTCGGTCACCAGAGGTCAAACTCTGAAAACCTTGTTTACACGATATCTCAAGGTAGGAAGCTTGCATAGATATCATACGTGGCACATGGATGCATAATCTCCAGAGGTACAAGCACATTGTTTTTTGGTGGAGGTCAAAGGTCATTTGGGGTTACCTGGGGTCAAAGTCTGAAAACCTTGTTGACAGGATATCTCAAGGTAGGAAGTTTGGATAGATTTTATAGGTAGTATGTGGATGCCTTGTGGTCAGAGGTGGAACCATATTGTTTTTGGTGGAAGTTGAAGGTCAGATGGGTTCACTGGGGGTCAACTTCAGAAAAGCTTGTTAACATGATATCACAAGGTAGGAAGCTTGGATAGATTTCATACATAGTATGTGGATGACTTATGGTGAGAGGAAGTACCCTATTTCTTATGGTGGAGGTCAGTGGTTATCTGGGGTCAAACTCTGAAAACTTTGTTTACAAGATAGCTCAAGTTAGGAAGGTTGGATACTTCCCATGTTGTTGCATTTAATCCATCAGAAATCACCAAAGGCCATTAAGCAAAAATTCCCGAGAATTCCCACGGTCAAATATGAACATGCAACTGTAATTTTCCAGCACTTTAAGATCACATTCAACCAATGACTGAAAGAAACAGAACATCTTGGTGTTATTTGGGATTACACATTAAGTGCTATATTCATCGAAACCACAATGCATTTTTGCATTCTGGTTATTGAAAAATTTTCTCATCTAGGCTTTATTGTATCACAATTATATCTAGGGTACTGCTGAATGCCCCAAAGGGCTTAATATTAGGGAACAGTTCATGGCCAAAGTCATAGAATAAATGGGTTTGATGTCATATAGATCTTCTATTGGACAATTTGTTAAAGGAGAATACATCCACGAGATGGTATGAGTGTAGAATTTTTGTGGTGGCTGAAGTGTACCCCTTTTATTCAGGAAGTCTACAGGTCAAAGGCTGGTAGAACCATCAGAAATTTTTCTGGTGACTCAAACTTGCTTAAAGTTTTGTGATTTTAAAAGGGCTTCCAGCAGGGTTATAGCTAGCCCAATTTGAGTGTCGGTTAAAATCCCCTGCATAACTTTCACAAACCACATTATGTGTAGGATAATGAACGTTATGCCACATACTACGAGTGCTTAGCCTAGCCTTATAAAATTTGTGCTGAAACGGGATTTGCCAGTACGCGTCAAACATGCAATTGGCGCTAATAATAGCCGAAAGTGTTTGTTGTTGAAACTTGGTTAGTGTGTTAAACTGATGCAACATTGGATTTTGGCCACGGATATTACCCTCTGTAGTTAGAGTATACTAACCTGACAAAGAAAAGATGCATTTTATATTGATAGCATATACCATCATTTTAGGAAATCGGGTGCCGGTCCGTAAGCTGACAAATTACTTTGAGTGGCGGTCGGTAAGCTTTAGTGCCGGTTCACCCGACGGGCGTAGCTATAACCCTGGCTTCCAGTATGCCGACTCAGGTGTTGTTCGATTTAGTTGCCTGATGCTACCCCTCAGGCTGTGGTGTTGAACAAGCTGCACCCCTCCTACGGTAGCCTTTGGGAATGTGGTCAAGTTAGTTAGTTAGATAGGGTTTAACGACACACCAACACGAATGTGTTATATAGTGTCAGCAAGAAAAAAAAAAGGTAAAATGGGGATACTCTCCTGTCCTTCCCATGGGGATTTCAGTGGCAGTCCTGGGAGTATGATTAAGAGGGATAACTACACCTAGCCTCATTACCCCTTGAACTCCCATCTAAAGGGCAGGTGAATCTCGCTAGTGTTCCTTTACCTTCAACTTGTTATAGGGTCCACAATGAGCCCAGGTGGGTTCCTCACCCTGAATTTACTAAACTAAACATATTTTGTACTTCAACTTTTGAGTGTGAGGTTGTACTTTACCTCATCATGATGGATTTTGAAAGAAAAGGATTGCTTTAGGATATTTTAGGAAGGAGTTATAGTAAGAAGGAAGATAAGTAGTTTTATTCCCACTTGCAAGTTTGGCAGAACAGCTAAGCCGTACTAAAAATCCTACACAGCAAATCTGAGCAGGATTGTACTAGCCAAGGGTTTATTCATACCAGTTAAGGGACAGGTCAGATGTCTTATTTTAAAAAGTTGTTGGTACAAGACTATATTACAGTAAAATTTGAATTTCATTTCAGTACAAAGAGAAGATCATCTGATGAAGAAGACCCAGAGGTAAAGAGGCAAAAGTTTTTGGAGAGAAATCGAGCAGCAGCCATGAGATGCAGAGAAAAGAAAAAGCAGTGGGTGAATAACTTGGAATCCAAAGCTGAAAACCTAACAGTGACTAATGTGAAGCTTAATGTAAGGACCAGGCATTGTTCAAATATTGCTTTGTTAAATGTTGTTGGCTGGAATGAGAAATGATTCAAAGATTATTGTATTGTTGTTTGCAGTCTCGTGGGAAATTGTGGAAGAAACCGCAGGATTCTCAGTTATTTAGGGAGAATGTTGTTAAGGTTGAATAACAGTTTCTATGGAATGATCATCTTATTAAACTTGTATTGAATAATTTTTAACTTTTACCTAGCCAAACCTCTATCAACTGGTGATCAGTCTTATCTGTCTTGTCAGACTCTGTAGCTTTTGACTACTAGTCTGCTAAAAAGAAGGGATTTTTGGGGGACCATATCTCATGATTGCAAGATTTTATCTTTCGTTGGGGGTAAGGGGAAGGGAGGGCAGGACTTACATTCTTTGCCTACAGTATGTCCATAGTAGTAGTTTAGTACAGTGTTGGAGGTACTACAACAAGGAACATTAAGACTTAAGGTAAGTTCAATCTTTTGATGCTTTGATTTCTGTGACAAGAGAGTGTCTTTGTAACTGAGACTTTACAGAAGTGATTATGTATTTTTCCCTCAGAATGAAGTTTTGAAATTAAAGAATGAAGTCGCTCAGTTAAAACAGCTGTTACTGGCTCATAAAGATTGTCCTGTCACCCAGATGCAACAGAGACAGTCACAAAACTGGCAGGTCTTCCATGGTGAGTGTTCCCAGTTTAACCTGAATTTGCTTTAAATTGTTTGGCTATGCAGACTTTTGCAGGGAAACAATATTTTACTCTCCTTTTAAAAAAAAAAGGAAACAAAAATGAAACTGTGAGACCTTGAAGGGCAGTTGTTTTACAACGCTAAGCAACCACAAGTGTGGAAACAGCTCAAATGGCTGATACATTACAACTTCACATCGGGTGGCTAACCAAGTCAACAATTTAGATCAAATTTGGTTTCTTTTGAATTTGAAAGCCAGTTCAGATTGGAAAACAGTAGATGGCTCTTGGATGAAAAACCCACCTTACTTTGATACCGCAGGGAATCGAATCCCGAACCTCCCAGATGCCAAGCTTCATCGCTTGAAATGCCACCACCTTTATCTACTCGGCCACAGCACCTTTTTACACAGTGTGGTTTCACTACAAAACTACCCATCTTTCTGACCCTTCAAAGGCTCTGTAGAAAGTGACAGTTTTCTGTTGTGCTTTGGGGATGTGGAAAAATATGTATAGACCCTCTGAGGGTTACACCATAAAAATTAAAGTAAGCGAGAAGGCTGACACAGTGCTTTTATCCTTTGTTTGAAAGATTAGGAGTAGTTTTCACAACAGGGATAAGTCGTGTTGCCTTAGGTGCTTTGTTTTTGGTTTCGATGAAAAGAGAAACCTAAGCGGTCATGATGGCGTGTGTATGTGCGTGTGTGTGTATGTGTGTATGTGTGTATGTGTGAACTTGTCTTCCTATCAGACCGAGGACCTGAACAATGGATTTGAGGTCCTCTGAAGGAAATTCAATAGATTTGTCAAGTCCTCGAAAGTTTGAACAATAGAGAGTCTATTGTCAAGGTTAGGGTTAAGGAAGTAAACACAAAGGAAATAACAAAGAGGTCCTCGGATTGTATGTAAAATCGACTTGTGTGTATGTGTGTATGTGTGTGTGTGTTTGTGACACTTTGCTCGTTAACACGATATCTCAAGAAGGGAAACTCTGACAGTTTTCAAACTTGGTACATAGATGCCCCATATTGAGAGGAAGAACCCTATTGTTTTTGGTGGGGGTCAAAGGTCACCTGGGGTCACCGGGGGTCAAAACCTGAAAACCTTGTTAACACAATATCTCGAGATAGGAAGCTTGGATGAATTTCATACTTTGTATGTAGATGCTTTATGGTAAGAGGAAGAACCCTATCATTTTTGGTGGAGGTCAAAGGTCATCTGGGGTCACCGGGGGTCAAACCCTAAAAACTTCGTTAACACGATATCTCAAGAAGGGAAGCTCTGACAGTTCTCAAACTTAGTACATAGATGCTCCATATTGAGAGGAAGTACCCTATTGTTTTTGGTGGAGGTCAAAGGTCACCTGGGGTCACCGGGGGTCAAACCCTGAAAACATTGTTAACACAATATCTTGAGGTAGGAAGCTTGGGTGAATTTCATACTTAGTATGTAGATGCGTTATGGTAAGAGGAAGAACCCTATCATTTTTGTTGGAGGTCAAAGGTCATCTGGGATCACCGGGGGTCAAACCCTGAAAACTTTGTTAACACGATATCTCAAGAAGGGAAGCTCTTACAGTTCTCAAACTTGGTACATAGATGCCCCATACTAAGAGAAAGAACCCTTTCACTTTTGGTGGAGGTCAAAGGTCACCTGGGGTCACCGGGGGTCAAACTCTGAAAACCATGTTAACATGATATCTCAAGAAAGAAAGCTCTGACAGTTCTCAAATGTAGTACATGGATGCCCCATATTGAGAGCAAGCACCCTATTGTTTTTGGTGGAGGTCAAAGGTCACCTGGGGTCAAACCCTGAAAACATTGTTAACACAATATCTTGAGGTAGGAAGCTTGGATGAGTTTCATACTTTGTATGTAGATGCGTTACGGTAAGAGGAAGAACCCTATCATTTTTGGTGGAGGTCAAAGGTCATCTGGGGTCACCGGGGGTCAAAGCCTGAAAACTTTGTTAACGCGATATCTCAAGAAAGGAAGCTCTGACAGTTCTCAAACTTGGTACATGGATGCCCCATACTGAGAGGAAGAACCCTATTGTTTTTGGTGGAGGTCAAAGGTCACCTGGGGTCACCGGGGGTCAAACCCTGAAAACATTGTTAACACAATATCTTGAGGTAGGAAGCTTGGGTGAATTTCATACTTTGTATGTAGATGCGTTATGGTAAGAGGAAGAACCCTTTCACATTTGGTGGAGGTCAAAGGTCATCTGGGGTCACCGGGGGTAAAACTCTGAAAACTTTGTTAACACGATATCTCAAGAAGGGAAGCTCTGACAGTTCTTTAACGTGGTACATGGATGCCCCATATTGAGAGGAAGAACCCTATTGTTTTGGTGGAGGTCAAAGGTCACCTGGGGTCACTGGGGGTCAAACGCTGAAAACATTGTTAACACAATATCTTGAGGTAGGAAGCTTGGATGAATTTCATACTTATGTAGATGTGTTATGGTAAGAGGAAGAACCCTATCATTTTTGTTGGAGGTCAAAGGTCATCTGGGGTCACCGGGGGTCAAACTCTGAAAACCTTGTTAACACGATATCTCGAGGTAGGAAGCTTGGATAAATTTCATACCTTGTATTTAGATGCCTTATAGTAAGAGGAAGAACTCTATCATTTTTGGTGGGGGTCAAAAGTCATCTGGGGTCACCAGGGGGGTCAAACCCTGAGACAGAGCTCCCAACCAGCACGGACTTTCCATATTCAGTACGGAAAATCATTGTAAATATGGGAATACGGATTTTTCCTTGATAATCCAAATTTTGAATGAGTAAATAGGTCCTTTCACGAACTTTATTATTCTTTAGCCAACATATCAAAAGACTGAGAATAGACTACAGTATTTCACTTTTCTGTACAGTACTGTAGTGTATTTATTTGAGCCCAGTAATCTATGCTGTTATGTTATTGGTTAAATTTTTGTCAACAAGTTGATGTTAAACCAATCAGTAGATAGTTTGCAGCAGATCCATGACATTCCATAAGCATCCATATCATTGGTTGATCAGTTGTAAACAGATCCACTTTCAACCAATCAAAAACTGTGTTAAAAGCTAGTTTCTGAGTGCAGTGACAGAATCCTGCCAAGGTCTGTTGAGCTGGCTGAGTAGCCCAACGTTAATGTTAGATTTGACTGTAGGACTGAATTGGAAAACTAGCACCAAGAAATGGAATAATAAAAATTACAGCAGGAATATCACAGTATGTTGTAATATGGCTCCTCTTCAGAGTAGCAGAGTAGTATGAGTAACTTTAGTGGAAAATTTACCAGGCAGATCAAGTTTTAACGTAGGCCTAGGCCTAGGCCTAACAGTTAGGGCCTAACGTTAGGCCTAAGTGTTGTTACAGAACCAACAACAAACATTAGCCTACACACACAATAACGTTAGACTCAGTACATAAATCTAATGCAGAGTTCCAGGTTTATGGGCTAGGCCTAGACAAAGTCCTAGTCCTGTGACTAAGTCCTAGCCTAACTGCCACAGTACAGGCTAGCCTAATTGTAGTACAGTATGTATGGGCTGATATTACTTATTAGAGGTAGGCCTAGGTTACTGTAATAGCTATGGCCTAGGCTAGGCTAGTCAAAGCAGTTATTGCCTGTCAAATGTTGGTACCCATCATCTAAGTTTGTAGTATTTACAGAGAGATTTCTGTGACCAGCTGTGCATAGGCCTACAGTATGTGTACCAATAGCGTGAAACACATTTATTGATTGTATTTTTCAGAACGTATCAAATTGTACATCGAGTATCACCCATATTCTGCACAAAGACAAAGTCTTTCATACAGCATTAAAATAATCTCGCAAATTTTGTTTTGATATCGGTAAACACAGTTTTATAGGTTTCACGCTATTGGTACACATACTGTAGGCTAGGTTTATACTTATAGCTGGGCCTAGGCTAGACCTAGGCTAATGATACTTAGGGCCTTGCCAAGTATTTAGCATAGCCTCTAGGCTATACTGTAACGTTAGGCCTTGGGAATACTTGGGATATTTTGCATTTTGTCCTTTGGTGACCCTGATGACTATCTTGGGAATTCTTGGGAAATTTTGCTTTTTGACCTCTCGTAACCCCAGATGACGATCTTGGGAATTCTTGGGAAATTTTGACCAGTGACTGAAAGATATGGGACATCATGGCATTATTTGGAATAGAACATATATCATCGAAACCTCAATGCATTTTTGCATTCTGGTTTACTCCTAACTTGACGTTTCTCTACCAGTATCTGGGCTAAAGCAATGGTGTGATGTTTATATTACATGCTGTTGCTATGTTGCTGTACAGAGAGCCAAATCAGTGGTTTCAGTCCATATTGCCAGTTGTCACTCTCCCTTGCTTTAATGTCTATGGTTTGCACACAAACAAGATGGTGGCCAACATAGTATTATTGCAAAACTGGTCCTAGCAAGTTGAATAAAACTTGCTAATTAGTAGATATGCAGTACAGATGCAGTAAATCATTTTCAAACCTTCAGCTACTTTTCTACATTCTTTTTTGGGGACTGAAATTTCATGAAAGACAAAATTGCATATCATGCAAATGTCTGGCACTATCATTCTTTCAGCAGGAAGGAGGAGGGGGGCACCTAGCATAGTGAAAGGATTAAAAGAAATACATTAAAAGTTAATTGCATGGTAATTATTGCAAAATGATTGTTCCCAGTTGAATAATATTTAGTGTTAACCAAAAGCTATGGATCTGCTAGCATGTATGTATTTATGTTTTTTTGTGTGTGTGTTAATGTGGTGCCCTGGCTTCTAAACAAGCATTGTTACAGAGGGAAAGTTCAGAAGGGTATCATCCATGGTATCTATGCCTGGTATAGTCTGATGTTGTGCTCTTTTCTTTGTGTAGCCGATATGATGTATTAATGGTGGGGGGGGGGGGTCGAGGATGAGTTGGGGGGCACATTGTAAGAATCTGAAGGTACCAATATTTCCCATATGATAGGCTAGATCTGCTTGATACTTAATTAGAGAATGGAACTAAATACTATGTGTTCATTTCATATTTGTGGTATCAGTATAACAGCTTTACTAATACTCACAAGTGGGAAGGACCATGCATAAAACCGTGAAGAAAGTTTGTAATGAAGTATAGAGGAAATGTTCAGGTGGATACCACATTTGCAAAACATAGTGACCATGGTCTGAATTCAGCTTACCACATTTGCGAAACATATTGACCATAGTCTGAATTCAGCTTTAGTTGCTTGTGTTTGCATGATAATGACTGGATGGAGCTAAGTGTTAAATGCAAACTGTATGAAATATTAAGCAAATGGTATAATGGTATAAAAAGTATGTTTAAGTAAAAAGCATGTAAAAAGTATATACTATATTTCTGAATTACATCTACCCTAACCTAACTTGTTGTTGGGAGAGGAAGAGAAAACTGTTTTTCAGTTGAAAATTTTGTTTAAAAAGTTTCATAAGTAACACATGATTTAGTAGTGACATGTCATCTTAAAAACAATCAAATGATAGCTTGATGCACCCTTCACAGGTGTAAGAATAACATGGTACTTAGACAGTAAGCATACTATTTTTATAATTTCTTTTTTTTCAGCCATTAATGAATCTGAAGAGGAGAAGAGTAGCCTGCAAGCAGTAAATAGTAATGCTGCCACCAATACCAGTACGTCCCAGATATCAACAACAAACAGTCATGATAAAGTCAACAATTTGACTGTCATTGCACCCACATAACAGCCCCCCCCCCTTCCCCCACATCCCCATCCCCTCCCACCCAGTCTTTGCTAGAAAATGTAAATTCACATTTCAAAAGTGTATTGTATGAAATGTATACATTAGGGTACACTTCAAAAGTGTATACATATGAGTGTGTGCATTGAAAGTGTTATATGAAAGTGTATCACAGGAAGTTTGAATCAATATTGGAAATCTTATGAAGATTGACACACATGACTTCGTTCTGTGTAGTACATCGATTTGGTTAAAATTTGCATTGCCTTAGCTTGATGGCCATTGTAAAAAATGTTATGTATATTTGAAAGAAACACTTAGCTTTATCCTGTATCCTATCCAGAACTGTACATATATTTATGTTAATATTTATTTCTGAGACACAGTCCTCATATTTAATGGAGAATGTGAAAAACTTTTGTTCATGTGATAAGACTCATTTTACAAGTACAGTATTGTAAGTGCAAAGCACTGATTGCAGCAAGATTGGGCTAGTTCGACTAATAATTTTGGAGTCAGGTACCCATGGCCTCAGCATTGGCAACTCTGAATGGAGTTCTGTCTCAGATTTGTACGGTATACAATATAATAAACACTGATTGCATTGGGATTAGGCTATTGGTGACTCCCATGTTTTTGGAGTCAGCCACCCATGGTCTTAGGATTGGCAAGTCTGAATGGAGTCACTTCTCAAATTTGCACATTATACATTGGCATCATAACTGCTACAGAAGGCTTCACACTACAAACTTTTGTACAGCAGAGGTGAAGAACTGAATTTGTGGGAGAGTGGGAAACTAGTGACTGAGTTAAAAACAAGACTAAAGGAGTACTTTTTTGTTACAAAATTTGCAAAAGGAAACAAATGCAAAACTCCCAGAATGCAAAGGAAGGATGTTGTGCATCTTAAATAGGTTTAATGAATTTATATTAATAATATTTACAGTCTAAGTGCAATGCAGGCAAAGAAGTTGTAACAAAATGTAAAGAACTAAATGAAAGGTTGGAGAATATCTCATACAGTTTGGGAATGGCCGAGCCACTAACTTGAGGCATTGAATTTCTGGCGTCTGTTTGCCACAGACACAGCCCACCTTAACCCCACTATGTTGGGGCTGGGGTGAAAGAAATTTTGTTGGATGCCTAGATTGCAGGAAATGAACTCTAAGACAGATTTTTAGTACACTTTTACATTGTATTTCCTGCCATGCCTGATGCTTTGACACTTGAGGGATTTCAGTGAAATTGGAGTTGGTATATCTTGAGACTCGCAGAAAATCTGTGAGACGTCACATGCCCGACATGTAATCAACACAAGTCAGTAGTGATGCATTTTTTGGGTGCAATCAAAAGGTGCTCTTGTTTTGCATAGAACTTGTAGAAGGGAAGAAAAGCAAAGAAAAGATGGTTTAAGTATGTGATAAATGGAATTGTTAACTTAATTGATTCATTTTGATTAACTGCTTAAGTTTTTTTTTCTTTGAAGTCTAAGATTTGTTGAATTCTGGAGGATTTCTCCCATTATTTCTCATTCTTTGATAATGAAATGTGAAACAAATATTAAGAGTGAAATGAAAATCACTAGCCTTTTTTTTTTCTGGTAACAGTAGTGAAATGAATGCATTTGTACATTATGATTTTTGAAAACCATTACAGATCTATGTCCAAGTGGTATCCAGTGGCATAGTAAATTTTAGAAGAGGGAAGGGATACACCATTTCATTTGGGGGTCTTGAAATACAAAAGTGGTATATTTGTTTACCCTGCAAGTTTTACAGTGGGGAGAGGGTTGACTGAGGTGCAAGACCAGTGGTGGGCTTTCACCAGTAGGATCAGTGCTTTTAATTTTTGAATATTTGCAATTGACATGTCTGGAACATATCAGTCAAATATGTACATAGCTTTATTCATTATTTATTTGTTAGTAGATAAGTAACATCTACCAAGTAAGGGATCAAAGGTTTACAGGCAAGGTGACCAGATGTCACATGGCACCTGGGACTCACCCACACCTGCTAGGGGCTTGGTGCTTGCACTCCCTGTGCTCAGTACATGTGCTCACAACCCTACTTTCAGCGGGTGTCCGGTATGTCAGTTTTCAAAAGCTAGTCACCCTGACTACAGGTGAGAAGTGTAAAAAACAAACAAGGCTCTGGCAATTTCTTAAAAGAATTTGCACGGGATATCAAAGAACCGCATTCATAATCTGTCACTATGGCACACTTTGGTTGTAAATTCAAATTGGCTCGACAAGCACTCTGATGTATCAGTTTATATCCTGTATCCTCTGCAAAATCATGTAACCATCTCAAAAACTATGTGCCAGCAGTCAAGGGATATTAAATATTGATATAATGCTCTCAAATACCAGGCTCATAGCCAGACAAGATATTCGAGGGACAGACGGGGAGAGATAACTTTCAGGAGAATGTATTTTCCATGGGAGGCAAGATGTGTTAATACATTAAGGTATTATGAATGATTGTTTCCAGTGCTTTGTTCTCTTCTTTTAAAGTACTACTTTGCCATTTACAGCATGTACAATGGAAAATAAACAGGAAAATGTTTTCTCAGCTTGTATAGTGTAAATAATATGAATTCATCTGGCATGAAATATACCAGTGCTGTTTATTCTTTGCTAAGAAAATAACAGAGCAAACCAATGAATAAAAAGTTTTATACATGGAAACAAGTAGCCTTAATATTTACATTGCTCCTTTTTCTTGCTTTTGAAATAATTGCATGGATTGGTTCTGTCTGTTTTGAGGCATAGCATTTACCAGACATGAGGGTATGATATTTAGACTAGTAGAGACACATGTGCAATAGACATGTTGGACGTAAGTCAAGAGTTGGAATTAACTGTTCTCAGCTGGGGCTAAACATTGTTTTGGACCACTGTCCTTGAATATTGGAGGGTCCTTAGGCCATCATGCCATGAAAAGGCCCCTTACAGGAATGCACTCTTCTAAATCAGGTAACTGATAATTGCATATTATACCTTGGAGGGGGAGGGGGGGGGGGGCTCGGGTAACTCTGACAATTGCATAATATTATACTTTATACCCATGACCCTGAATAGAATTGTGACTTCATGATATCATAACCAGGGAAATCGGTCAAGGGGACTACATTTCCTTGGTCAGACATTATAAACTGTCTTATAGGCTTTATAATTGCTCTAAAACAGCAAAAATTCTCCCTACAAAGTTTCTTCTAGCCCAGCGCTTCTCAACCTTTTTTAACTCGAGGACCACTTTCACTCTCAGAATTTTTCTGGCCCACCTTACAAAAAGTTTATTCTTTTTTCTTATTTTTTATATTTTATGGCGGATCTCACGGCCCACCAGTGGGCCGCGGCCCACCGGTTGAGAAGCGCTGTTCTAGCCCCTCCAATTTAAAGAAAAACACCCATGTAGTGCACCTTCAAGATGGAGCCACAGTAACCTGCTCTGAGATACAATTCCTTGAGGGAATACTGACACACACAACTATGTGAGCTTAACTGGAAACACAACTAAGTGCATAGGTCAGCATTGACCAACCAGAATGGAGCTATTGGTCTGAATAAATTTCAATAAAAAAAAAAAACAGTCATCCATTGCATTTAGAACTATAGGGCTGTTCCTAAAGATGTTTAGGGGATGTCATAGTGCCTTGAAACCACATTGTTCTAGACATTTTTTGTGGAATTTTACCCCATCTTTGCTTTTTTATTTGATTTTTACCCCACTATTCCATTTTTCTCATCGAGCTGACACTATATAACACATTGGTGTTGTTGTGTGTGTCATTAGGACAATAGAATCACCTTTTTTACCATCATTTTCCTATACTTTTATGTCATATTGCTTTTGGAGGGCACCCTCCTCCACTGTGCTATTAGTTTACCAGGGTCTTATTGCAGGTAAGGGAAAATACATGTGTAAATAGGAGGTCATGAGGGGCAATGCAGATTCACCATTTCTACCATCCTTCTCCAATATTTTTATGTTTTTGATTTGCTCTCTTTTTGTGGTGCTAAGCTGGAAGGAGCCATTTGTCAGCAAGCAGTCATTTGTCTTGTCAAAGCTCACTACCTTAATGGGCCCATTTTCTCATCCCAAGACAGGTAAATTTCTCGAGGACTAGGTTTACTTCCAGCCTTTTCTAATTATTAAAAAAAAAATCAGTGTCTGGCACTTGTCAGACAAAGGCATGTAGTTTATTTCCTCAATGCTATGTTCTGCTGAATCCACCCACCTGTATCCTGTGCAATGCAGGCCACATATTACATTTCAATAATCTGCACAAGCCACTACTGACCAATCAGAGTGGTTTTATTTGAGGGGCATAGTTGCAACTCATGTCAATCAAAGTGCTGTCATCAATTGTGCATAGATCTAGACAAGCCCAGGTTCCTAAATATATTTGGGGTGGTGCAAGAACTACTTTTAAGTTCTGAACAAAATTTATTAAGCAATGCTATAATTGTAGAAGGTATGTAACTGTAGGTGAAACTCTGATCACAAACATTGGCTTATGAAATATTAACCAACTAACCAAGCATATCTGCTTTATGAAGTAAAGTAATTTGCCTACACTTAATTTCTACCCTAGAAATTTATAGTTTGGGCAAATCTTTAAAGGGGATATGGCATCCCCCCAAACCAGGGAGTTACTAGCAACTCCCTACCCAAAACATTTAGGAATATCCCCCGAGTTCTAAACAGAGTTGACAGCTGCACTTTGACTGACATTCATTCAAACAACACAGTTTCACTTTGGTTGGTCAACAATGACTTGTACAGTCTGTTGCAGTGTGTTCCCAATTAAGCTCACAAACACTGTGCTTGACAATATTGCTTCGAGCAATTTAAACCCAGTGCAGGTTACTTTGGCTCTGTCCTAGTAGCTCAATGCTCTGTCTTAGACTTTTAGAGGTGTACTATAAACAGGAGGCTTGGTGTGAATTGGATGAGGGGCTAGAATTTAACTTAGTAGGGAGAATTGGTACTGTCTGGGGTGAGCTTAGAGAGCCTTTAAAACTTTGGTCACTGGAAGAAACTTAGCAAGTGTAATGGCAATGAATGACAGTACATCTTTTTCAGATGAATAAACATTTTTTATTTCTCAATTTCTCTTCAACTAAAGTTGGGGTTAAAACATTGACCTATTTAGAATATGACGACAATGAGCAATAGGTATAAACATTAGCATTGGGTAAAAAAATCACCAAGGTGAATTTCTCCTCATATGATAAACATAAGGAATTTACAAAGACAGCTGTATAAGAATACAATATGCTACACCTCTACAATCCATGTGGGTGCAAAATGAATTTTTTTCATGATTACCAGTTCACTGAAATAAAATATAATGATCTAAATATAAAATGATCAATTCTCTATTAAATGAATACTAGTAAATGGTAGCTCACTTACAAGTAACACACCACCAAAAGGACAGAATGCTTGCTCTACAACAATATAAGAAAAGAAGAACAATAGCCCATCAAAGCTGAAACAATGGAACAAACATAATACGAAAATGAATACATGATAGCTATAAAACAAAGCTGTTGATTGTTGTATTTAATAGACAGTTAATATTTTGAAACTTTCCAACACAGTGGCAAACATAATTGACTGTTTGCCCCAATTATTGAAAGCTTCCTTTACAGATGGAGTACGAGTTCATTCACCTCACTGGACAACTTAAATTGTAAATAATAGTGAACACAACTACATGAACATTAGAATTCCTGTGTTATATTTCTGACCATTCCTCAAAAAAGTGAAGAAGAAAAAGGGCCCATCTTCAGCCGGTAAAGAAGAAATTGCCCTTAGTAACTGATCAATGCCTTGAACACTTCTGAGGAGCACTAACTAAAAAGTGGACACAAACAAGTGTACACTGATTAGCTTTTACAGTGAAGCTTGATGTTTGAAGACAAAACTTCTATGCATTTAAACAGCTCCATGGTAATGCCTTTGTGTGTATTATTAGACGTAACACTATAAAAATTAAGTAATATCATGAATACAATTTCTGAATACATCAGTTTTGAAATTTCTCTGATTAAGGTGACTTCAAGTGGATGAATGAAAAGCTTTGATGAAGATGGTAATCCACACTATTCCTTATTACCACATTACGACCTTACTATGGGGCAGCCAAAAGCATTCACTTACAAAATATAGTGGTCAACGCTCGCAGAGCTTTTTTTAAGCATTTCAAAAGAACACAAAGAAACCAGAAGACACAAAATCCAGATCACACATTCACTTATGTCACTGAGGACATGGACAAATGCCTGTACGAAGTTTCACACAAATGTTAGAAAAATACTGTTGGATTAATGTATAATCAATGAATTAGAATTCAGGAAATTGACATCCATTTGAAAAGTCAAACATGAAAGCAGTTCCACCCTAAAGGCACTTATGTAATTGATTATACAACTTGGCACTCAAGTACTTATTAATGGTGGCCGAGTAGTGACTTCTATGAGAACTAAAAAACAACATACGTTACCATTATGACATCATCATGACATCACCATTAACAACACAAACAGATATTTTGAGATAACAAGTGAATCACTAAATTCCAGTAGAAAGTTGATTTCAGATCAAATTTAAGGGTCAAAACTAAACATGCAACCAACTTTTAAGTGATAAAAATGGACCTTTCTCACGGATAAAGAAGCAATATTTTCTGCTCTTAATTGTCATCTATGAAGTCTGTAAACCAGATTCTTGTCACAGATTTACTTAATCCATTGCTATAACCTTTAGTCCTACTATTGTGCCTCTTTGGGTACTTGTTGACAAAGAGTCAACTCATTTCAAAATTGGTCGCGCTCAATTTCGGTCAAGATCAAGAGGAAAATAAAAAGCAATGTAGTGATGCCATTTTGGAACATCAAATAACAGAAATATCTAAATGAATTTTTTGATACAAAGTACTTTGACTGTTTTAAGCAAAATTAACCACATATTACTATTTTTAAACATGACCTGTGCATGGCTGGTTTAATCCCCGTTCTTACAACATTTTCATTACAGCAAATCATATTACACACTTGCTCTCAACGTTTTAACTCTAACATCAACTTGCATTCTCACACATCTCCATGTCATACAAATTTTTTTCCCAATTTACAGAATTTTGACTTCCAAATTAATAATAATTAAAAACTCCACAAAACTACCCCTGATTGTTAGTACTTGATACAAAATTATTATCTACAGAATTTACTGCATAATTTACACAATAGTAATCTGTTTCTTAAATTCTCCTTTTACCAAAGCAGTGAAAAAGACTATTTACAAATTCTGTCATATCCCTAACCCTCTAGGTATAAATCCAATCCAACCCTAGAAATGTTCCACCATTACTGATACTGTCTTCTGGCCCACTGCTGCAGCTCCGTCCCGTTCACTGATTGACATGTTCTTCCACTCGGCAGCTTCTCCTAAGGATAAAACGATTCAGATGTCAAATACTTGCTATAATGCTAGAATTATGTGTGTCACCAAAGCATTCTTTCATATGGTGTCTAGTCTCTTGGCAGAATCTTGATAAAGTTTAACATTCTATCTCAAACACAACCTACTGACTTCAAATACGACCTGCCTTCAAATATCAAAATATCTATCATTTCATTGAAATTCATTGTTGAGTGACTTTTCAAATAATAGGTACTACAATAGCAAGGAGTTTGATCCATGCACAACAGAACTCATTGCTCTTCAGTGGCCTTCTTGTGCCAAACGAATCCAATCCAAAGACGACCAGTATTTACAGCTTTCCATAAGCAATTGCCACCCTATAAATCCAACTGACTTAAACAATAACCTGTGTCAGTCTGACACATTCCCTGATCAACCATTTCCACGTTTGTTCCTAGTGAGTGGAATGCTCTTCCAAATCATGTATCCATGTGGAACTGTGGTAATTAACACAGAACGTAAAGAGAAGACAAATGGCTGTACAACATACTGATGCATTTTTGGGGACCAATGAGCTCTCTAAATTATGAAATCAAATATGTTCACATGGGTGAACAAAGTATTTACCTGCTAACTGGTCAAACAGACTGCCTACTTATACCAAAATTTTAAAGTTTCATCACAGAGAAGACAGTGACCACTGCTACAATACTTGACCCTTCCCTCCTCCCCTTCTTTTTGCACTATGACTTAGCTGTGTACTAGCACTGGTAGGTAATAGGGGTGGGGGAGGTTTGGATGTTTTCCCCTTAGTGTTTTCAGAGCAAAGTTAGGTTACCCTAGGCAGTGGGGAGTTCTTGATTTTTGTAACTGCAACTATGCCTTGCCTGCCCATCTTGCCCTCTCTCATCCCCCTCTTGTCCCCCCCCCCCCAAAAAATAAGTTCTAGATCTGCTGCTACTGCTTGGGGAAAGTTAAAACAATACCTGCTGGCGTGTCACTTGACTTGAGGTTAAAGGACCAGCCATCTGGCGTATTGGAAGCTGTATGGGGAAGGTTCAACTCGACAGGTTTCTGGAATTTCAGTCCGTGAGGTCCACACATGACGAGTGGACTAAGTAAGGTCTCTCCTGTAAAGTGAATAAATCAGGAAGTGACTATCATGTTGCAAATTTAATGTTATTTTTAGCTGTTTCAGAATTTCTTCTAATCCTGAAAGGACAAAACTGGCTTTAACTGAGAAGTTTAGAATAATATCTTAATAACAATGTAATAAATATATTCCAACACGTGTGACACAAACCATCAAACCATCTATGTCAAAAAGAAAATTATCACAAAACTGCACAAATTCAAAATGCTCATTACTCTACCAGCTGCTATCTCATCCACACTGATTGAAAATGTTTTTTTCAAAAATAGGTAGGTGCTAAGACACATGACTGCTAAATCTCAGTGCATAAATAACCTTGTACACATGCTGATGAACTCCAAAGGACTAGCTAATTTGTTTAAGGACAGGCTACTGGTCTATCAATTTAATGGTAGAAAGTCAAGTGCCTCTGCATTCAGACACTCACACACCATATAAATGTAACACATGGCACAGCCTACATTCTGAAAACAACCTTTAAAAGTGGGCAGAATACTGGCAAACTCTTCAAATTACCAGCATCATTCTCTCACAAAGAATGCATCTCATTCTCTCTATTATCTTCACTTGCCTTTGTCTGTGTCCAAAGGTGGCAGCATGTTGTTATCCCGACAAACTTTGAAGTACACTTCTTGCCTAATTCCTGGTGGAATGGCACCTGCTGGAATTTTGATACTGACCCCAGTTTCAGGTGACCTCAAGGTTCCCCCTGCTGAGGTGAAGGTCCCCCTTGCTGTGGCTACCACTTCCTGGCCCTCATCTGAGTTGAAAGCTTCCTCACTGTAAGAAACAATACAAATGGATTCATTATGCTTGTCCTTTGAATAACTATTTGAATCAACCAATATGTAAATACAACAAATTACTTACTTAATTTCTTGATTCCGTTACTTGCCAACAAAGGAAAAATCATTTTAAGCAAAAAATCACTATAACTTCCATTAATTGCTATTAAGTGGTTAAAAATAAAAGTGGAGTTATGATTTCAAAGATGTTTCAATAAGACACCATATGGGTGACACTTGCATCACATTTCCTTGACATGAAGTCAATGAATGTGTGATATTCCCCAAGGATGGTATGCCAATACATGACTGGATAACCCCCTAGCCAAAGCTGATACCAACTTTTACCAAAATGGACTACTGCAGGCTCAGTGAAGGGTACTGCTAAATGACAAAGGTCAACTGTTTTTTACTTTTACCATTATCTTTACTAATCATTCCTTACATTGACATAACTGTACTGACCTTACAGGTACTGCCTTAAAGTTCCTAGGTGATTCCCATCCCTTGGGACCATACAAGCCAGCTTTCTCTTGGTACTGTCTCCCTGGTGACTGAGATCTCTTGTTTCTCTGTTCTTTATATGCTCTATATGAGCTTTGGTCATACTGGTATGGTTTCTGTCCAGGTTTGTTCTGGGTGGGGTCATTTTGTCCCAAGAAGAAACGCTCTCGAGCACTTTTCAGGTCTGTACGAGCCTTCTCTCGAGTCTCTTCAGGAGTTTCTGACCTTGGTTTGTCTTGAAATGGTGAAGAGCGATCATCATTTGGGGGTAAGGCTGAGTACTGGAAATCTTGAAGCTGTTTCTTGTATTCATTTTCATCATTCCCATTTTGTAAGTCCACTCTATAAACCTCTGAACTTACTACTGTTGATGTCACACTAACTACTTTCCTCTCACTTTGACGGGGCTGTGATGTCGGTATGGGAGGCGGTGCCATTGTAGGTTTTGTTACTTGAGCATATACTGGTTCTGGGGGTGGAAGATCCTCTTCCGGAGGGGGAGGTGGTGGAACGTAGGATGGCGGTGAATCATCGTCAAATTCATCTGGCAATCCCCAGGCGGGAGGATCTGCATCAATATCAGTTACTATTGGAGCTGTGGGGGAGGTATGAAACATGAAATATTGTGTGCGAATTAGAAAATTTTATCAGTACAAACCTTTTTGAAAGTACCAAAAAGTCAAGTAAAGCCTTACAGAGATTATACAGGACAGTTGTACAACGAAACACTGGATAATGATGTTACTGCTATGTGGAAATATGACTGATTCAGCTTTTAAAAAGTCACTCCATTATGCTTCCTCTAATGCTCAAAACCATCCATCAACAGTAGACTAAATACAAGCAATCAGTACTTTACAAGCAGTTCCTATCCATGTACATTCTGCCAGTACAACAGACACATTACGTTGTCATCTAAACTGTCTTCTTCATAGTCGCACATTTCAAGAGAGCCCTCAATGGTTCCCACTTACCTTTATTAGTAATTTTCTCATCTTTCCCATCTTCTGGACCAAATGTTGTCTCTTTGTAATCCTGCTTGGGCTTGGAAGGGAAGGATCTATCACCTTGTGGAAAGAGATCTGGTTGCTCGTAAAGATCCGTTTGTTGGTAAGGATTGGGTTCATCCTCGTACAGGGATTGTTGGAACTCATTTGGTTCATCATAGGAGTTCGGTTGCTGGTAAGGGTCTGGCTGTTGGTATGGGTCTGGTTGATCATAAGGATCGGGTTGCTGGTACGGGTCAGGTTGCTGGTAGGTATCAGGCTGTTGATAGGAATCAACTTGTTGGTAAGGGTCGGGTTGTTGATAGGGGTCAGGTTGTTGATACATGTCAGGTTGTTGATAGCTATCATGCTGGTCATAGGGATCAGGCTGTTGATATGTATCATGTTGATATGGATCTGGCTGTTGATATGGATCTGGCTGTTGATAAGGATCTGGTTGTTGATATGGGGTACTCTCTTCATATTGCTCCTGTTGGTAGGAATTATAGGGGTCATCCAAATGATAATCATTCTGCTGATGATATGAATTGGGGACTTCATCATTCATGCTGGTATCTTGAGGAGGTGGCGCAGACTCAACTTCATAGTTCAACTGTGCTTGTATTTCCTCCTCATCAAGTTGGTACTCCGGCTGTGGGGCCATCTCGGGGGTTTTCTCTCCGTTAACTCTTTGGGCAGGTTCTGGTTTAGGAACAGAGTCTTGTGGTGTTGAGTGGGTGACTGGTGAAGTCATTGGCTGTGACGGTGATACTTCATGACCTACTGATTCCCGTGCCAGTTTTTGTGCCAACCGTTTCTCTTCCTCTCTTTTCCTCATTTGTTCCTTACGAGAAGGTCTTTCTTTAGGAGTCCAGGATGTGTCTGCCCTGTCTGCTACAATAACTCGCCAATCTTTGTTTTGTATCTAAAAATTGATAAGAGACAGTTTCGTTAGTGACAAAACACTAATAATACATATCTTGAAATGAAACAAAAAATACAGCCTCTTCAAATGTCACAGTTAAGTAGCATTTTACAACAAACCATCTCTTCTTCTCAGGACTACAAACACTTAATAAGCATGTACAGTGGCTATGCAGCACTATCAATCTTATTTTCCATTAGTCCTCATTACCTCCTCTGTTTCATCCTCCTCATCCGAGGGTGGTCGCACCTCAGATCGTCTGTCCCTTGACCTGGACCTGGACCGTTCCCTTGCCCAGCCCATAGTGTCCTTCTTACCCCTCTTCTTCTGTCTTGGTCGGCTCCTCCTACTATTGTCTTCTTCATCTGAGTCATATTTGTCTGGGGGAGGTACTGTCATAGCAGCCTGTGGAAGCTCCTCCTAAAGAGAATAAAGGCAGGAGACAGGGAGATATGTTACCAGAGATGACTATGATGATACACAGGAGCAACATGATCATTAGTATGATCAATATCCGCATTGAAGCTTTAAAGCAATGATATACTTAAGTGTATAAAGGCAGTGGCAAATGAAGCTCAAATAACAGAACGTTCTGGTTTGACCCTTACCAGTATCAGGTGAGATTTCATCCAAGAGTTATCACTATTCTTTGACTTTGTACATGACCTCATCCAAAACTAAGCTTAAAACTGGTGTTGTAAAATGACTGCACTCACATACACATAGGTACCTGTTGCTATCAATATTGTGACAAGGAGTAATTATTATTCAATTTTCAACACACAGCTGGATCACAAGAATTTAAAATTTTCTTAACACCACTCAAATACTTCCACAATCTTTGTTTCTCAATGGCTATAGTAAAGCTTTACCCTAGGTGGTGGTGGAGCCCCATATTCAAAGGTAGTCGATTCATTAGGAGAGATGGGCTCCTCTTTCTCAAAATCTGATTCCTGTTGAGATTCATTGCCTGATGCGTAAGATGATGCAGCGTCTGTATCGTAACCATCGGGGAGGGCCAACTCTCCAATCACGGGTAGTTCAGCATCATCCTCCTCCTCTTCTTCTTCAAACTAATTTCAAGAGAAGAAAGAAAGAAAACATCACTGCATGGACCACTGCAACTTGAACAGTAACATTTAGAGAAGAAATCTGGCGCATGTACGAAGGGAAAGTACATATTAAAGAAACAAATTTACATAAAAAAAAAAAATTTACTAGTTTAATTATATTTCATCTAAAATGGATACCTGAGGAGGCCCCATGTTATCAATGTATCCTGAATTTCCAAATAAATGTAGATACAAACAATACTGAGAAGACTTTCAGGTAAATATTTTAAACATTGCATTTTTTGGTCTGTGAGCTAGGTAAAAACTGGAAACTTAAACTTCTTGTTGCATACTGAAACTCTTGAGAAAAAACTCACTTTGCTCTCTGATACCCAGATTTCCCGATCCTGTTGAATACGCACAGCTTCCTGGATATAGTTGAACCATTCATCCTTACGATGATCTTTGTAGTTGTGTAGAGGAATCATAGCTGAAATGGGGAAAGAAAATAACAATGTCTCTCTACAGGGCAATGTTAGCTGTATATCAAAGTCAAATACCTACTGCTTGTCAGTTCCAAGTTTAATTTATTATTCAAACAGTTTCAGTCAAACCTTGATGTGATAATAAGGAGGCAGCCTGACAACTGGAGGAATATCAAACTGAAATGTGTTTATAGCACCTTTTAGTACCAATTGTTACGGGACTTTTAGAATGCATGCTATGTACACATCAACAATCCATTCCCCAATAAACTAATTCATGAAACTTAAAAAGTAATCAACATTTAGCGTATTCCTAAACACTCTTTTATGCCACATTTTCAACACTGGCTCAATCTTGCCTTGTAATTATTAAGATATCATTTTATGGCAGAGTCTAAGGACTTACATACCATGTACCAATGTCCTAAACACGTTTTTATAACTGCATATCTTCTTTGATGATTGCAACTATGGGATCACAATTCACTGAAATAATTCTCACCTGTAAATATGTGACCAAATGATGACTTCACTTTCTTTGCAGTCTGATACAGTTTCCGGGAGCCTTTATTCTCTTCCGCAGACAGATACTGTCCTCGGATACCTTTGACCGTTGATCGATTCTCTGCATTTAAAAAGATGACTACTGGATACAGCTGATGGTAGTTGAGTTGTTCAACGGCATTGGGAGTCACGTCAAGAACACAATGCTTTTCCTGAGATAGACAAAGCAGTAAATGCTTGTGAAGTAAAGACAACATAATACTTGAGCTCTTGAAAAGTGGTTATTTTATGAGGGGCATGATGTGGATATACATGGCAGTCAAATTTATCCCAGGAGAGGTGACATTCAGCAGCATTCCTGGGGAGAGGGGAGAGACTTAACCCATGACAGAGGCTTTGCCCCTCCTCCCAATTAGATAACAGATTACAGTCTGATTGTACAGATTAACACAGGTTCCAGTTTTAATCTCACCCCCTCAAGCTGTAACCCTAAACCATTCTTACCGCCTTAAATACCACAATCTCGCTATGATACTGGCCAAAATTGTTTCTTCAGATTATATCATATGTTTAAATGGAAACAAACAGAATTTATTCGTTCCACACAAAGCTAGCACTTTCTTAAGAGTTAGATTACACCTCCTTCTACAATTTACCTGGCCCATGATATCCCTTATAGCTGATATCTTGACATTGCCTTGCTGATTCAACCGCATTGGTTCACCTGGGAAGCTTTCTACTCCATGTTGCGTAACTGCAAAAAGAAATTCAAGATAATTACAGACCGTTCAATAACACTCTTAAGGCCAGTTTATACTGTCAAATTTTCACATGCTATTTACCTATAAGAACCATACAAAGGTCATACCTTGCTCTTCTGGGCCAATCACGAATGAAGCTCAGTGTTGAACAGTGTTCAACTTTCATAGCTTTACAGCACCACACTGAAATATGAATCGGCCTTTATTATGACTTAATAGACTTTTTCACTTTTCTTGTTAATTTTTCACTCGAGTTCTGTTACCTTAACATAACATTTTAGGAAGTCTTGTGGATGCAGAGCAGAAACTTACATAACACTGAATGAGTTGTACAGTTGCATCTCTCCAAAGAATTCCTGCTTTTATTTTCCCTTTTCATTATAACCCTAGACATAGCTTCATTCAATTCTAATCATGTATAAATGTGATACACTTGCATTTTAGTAATGTTTTGCCAGTTGCTGCTCAGACCACAACAGTCACTTACATCAGACATAATATATATATATTGTTGACGAAATCTGATCCATTCATGAACATGCATGACATGGACAACAAATTAAACACAGTTTCAGATTGCTACAAATATCAAACGTTAGTCAGGTTTAAGCTTCAAGTAATACCTGTTTTAGAGGCTATTTGCTCCGAAGCAACCTTACATTTAAAAAACCAGAATGCAAAAATGCATTGAGGTTTCGATGATACATGTTCTATTCCAAATAATGCCATGATGTCCCATATCTTTCAGTCACTGGTCAAGTGATATCTTAACATGTTGGAAAAATAATTTTAGATTCATATTTGATCTTGGGAATTCTTGGGAAAATTTGCATTTTGACTTCTGGTGAACCCATGAGACGATCTTGGGAATTTTTAAAATTTTGCTTTTTGACCCCTGTGACCCCAGATGACCTTTGACCTCCACTAAAAATGAAAGCATTCATATTTTCACTACAACGCATCCACATACTGAGTATGAAATCTATCCAAGCTTCCTACCTGGCGATATCGTGTTAACAAGGTTTGCAGTGTTTGACCCCAGTGATGTCAGATGACCTCTGACATCCACCAAAAAGTGATAGGTTCATCTTCTTACCAAAACGCATCCACATACCACATATGAAATCTATCCAAGCTTCCTATCTTGAGATATCATGTTAACAAGGTTTTCAGGGTTTGACCCCCAGTGACCCCAGATGACCTTTGACCTCCACCAAAAACAATAGGGTTCTTCCTCGTACCATAATGCATCTACATTCTAAGTATGAAATTCATCCAAGCTTCCTATCTTGAGATATCGTGTTAACAAGGTTTTCAGGTTTTGACCCCCGGTGACCCCAGATGACCTTTGACCTCCATCAAAAACAATACGGTTCTCCCTCTTACCATAACACTTCTACACACTAAGTATGAAATTCATCCAAGCTTCCTATCTTGAGATATCATGTTAACAAGGTTTTCTGGGTTTGACCCCCAGTGACCCCAGATGACCTTTGACCTCCACCAAAAACAATAGGGTTCTTCCTCTTACCATAACACATCTACACACTAAGTATGAAATTCATCCAAGCTTCCTACCTTGAGATATCCTGCACACAAGGTTTTCAGGTTTTGACCCCCGGTGACCCCAAATGACCTTTGACCTCCACCAAAAATGATAGGGTTCTTCCTCTTACCATAACACATCTACACACTAAGTATGAAATTCATCCAAGCTTCCTACCTTGAGATATCCTGCACACAAGGTTTTCAGGTTTTGACCCCCGGTGACCCCAAATGACCTTTGACCTCCACCAAAAACAATAGCATCCTTCCTCTTACCATAACACATCTACACACTAAGTATGAAATTCATCCAAGCTTCCTACCTTGAGATATCGTGCACACAAGGTTTTCAGGTTTTGACCCCCGGTGACCCCAGATGACCTTTGACCTCCACCAAAAACGATAGGGTTCTTCCTCTTACTATAACACATCTACACACTAAGTATGAAATTTATCCAAGCTTCCTAACTTGAGATATCGTGCACACAAGGTTTTCAGGTTTTGACCCCCAGTAACCCCAGATGACCTTTGACCTCCACCAAAAACGATAGGGTCCTTCCTCTTACCATAACACATCTACACACTAAGTATGAAATTCATTCAAGCTTCCTATCTTGAGATATCATGTTAACAAGGTTTTCAGGTTTTGACCCCCGGTGACCTCAGATGACCTTTGACCTCCACCAAAAACAATAGGGTTCTTCCTCTTACCATAACACATCTACACACTAAGTGTGAAATTCATTCAAGCTTCCTACCTTGAGATATCGTGCACACAAGGTTTTCAGGTTTTGACCCCCGGTGACCCCAGATGACCTTTGACCTCCACCAAAAACAATAGGGTTCTTCCTCTTACCATAACACATCTACACACTAAGTATGAAATTCATCCAAGCTTCCTACCTTGAGATATCGTGAACACAAGGTTTTCAGGTTTTGACCCCCGGTGACCCCAGATGACCTTTGACCTCCACCAAAAACGATAGGGTTCTTCCTCTTAATACGGGGCATCTATGTACCAAGTTTGAAAACTATCAGAGTTTCTCTTCTTGAGATATCGCGCACACAAGCTAAGCGTCACAAACACACACACACATACATACACACATACATACACACATACGCCATCATGACCGCATAGGTTTCTCTTTCATCGAAACCAAAAAGCACTCTTTATGACTGAACACACTGGATTTATTGTCAAAATTAAGCCAGCCAATTCACTCCCACTCCCCCCTCACCCAAAGGCTCTTGCTCTTAGTAGAGAAGAGCACTGACACTATTCAAGACCTTTTTTCACCAAGTAAACCTGTACATTTAATTCAATAATTTAGCCAGCTGAGCATGATTAAGTTGCCACAAGCATCATCTAGAGTGGCAAACACAAGATGATGTCAAACAGGTAATATCACAATCTAATCAGCAATGGCTTCCACACTAATCTGTTATTTTCATGTATCCTTTAATGTAAATAATTCCACCAATCAAAGCGAATGGGAAAAAGGAAAAGATTTTACTTACTTGGTGACTCAAATCTCTGTGGGAAACTTTCAATGAGCCTCTTTCTAGCAATATCTGCTAATGGACCAAAGATAACCACTGGTCTTCTGAAGTTAACTATAACAAAAGAGTAAAGGGGAGGTATGACTATGATTGAAAAACAAGCTTGTTGAATTCTTTAAATATCTCATTATTTCATAATTCAAAACATAATCTTCTTTTTAAGTTGTTACAATCACAATCATCTCTGCATCTTCAACATAAACAATGAAAATTGCAGAAACAAAGTTTAACTAAACAAAAACTTGGAAGCTTTAGGCAAAGGCAAACCTCAATCACTTAAAACTGCTTTTTGGCTCTGGGATCGACTGAGTGATTGAAGCAGTGGAAAACGACCAGCCTGAGGGGGAGGAAGTAAGATCTACTTCAGCATCTAAACGTGCCCAAAGTGGCCGTAACATTAACCAAATTTAATTCCAACATTGTCACAATGGTTAGTCTGCCCGTTTCCAGTTAGCTCTCTATTACTATCAACTGTCTGAAAATTCAGGTTTAACGTGTAAATTTTGATAACTGCATGTTACAGCAAATCCTCTATGTTACAGAAATAGTTCTGTAGTGACAAATATTACATTAACTTACCCCGACGAAGAACCACACGTTCATAGGCTGGAAATTTCATTGGACGGCCACCTGAAAAATCACAGAAGGTTTACATTTTCAAAAATTTCAACACAGAGATCAGTTTGATACTCAAGTACCTTTCCACTATCTCTAAACTGGCAGTAAATATGTAGAGTAATGAACTTAAAAGAGTAATGAACATAACATGCTAGCATACCATGTTTGACATGAAGTCACTAAGACTACAATAAATAATGAAAACTGATTACACCACTGAAACAATTAAGTTTAATGCAGGATTTAAGCTCAACTTTATGTCTGATATGTTTAAGAGAAACTTTAAAGGGGCTCATTGAGTTAATACTGATTACTTTGTGACAAGTCTGAAGGACATCATTTCATGACAATGCTTCCATTGAGCTCATTACTTATAAATCACTTCCTACAGTTACCAAAAGTGGTGAGAAATTGTAGTTTTTATGAATGAGGATTTGCATATCATTTATACTTAAATGGTAAAAAGTGTCTGGTCACAAATTTGAAAAAAATGATTTTAGTTATGAATTACCCTATCGCTGCCATTTTGGTTGTGTGTCAGAGGTGCAGAATCTCTTAGTTTGACCATTAACCATCAAGATGTAAGTAAAACACAACAGGTGTGACATAAAATCATGAATTTGTGAACGAACTCAATAAGCCCCTTTAAATAACTTCTATCTTAAACCATTCTTTCATGAGGAAGATTAACTCTAACTTCATTCACCTCATGACAACTTCAGTGGCATATCTGGGACTCCCCCCCCCCACCCCCACCCTAATGATGCTGACTTTTGTTTTCAATTTAATAACCTAAATTATGTAAACTTTTGAACACAACGTTTCCTTCAAAGGTAGCATATGTAGCACCAGACTGCATGTAAGGACACCTCATTGTTCAAAACTTTTTCAAAGGGAAGGAATCACAGTGCATACTGCATGTCATGCCCGCCAGCCCCAGGCCTTCTTTTTCACAGCGACTCAAGCTGTAAGCAATATTACTGTGAGGTATCTGCCATCTTTCACGAGGACGAAGTAATAATAGCTAACATTTCATGTAAAAGAGATGAGCAGTGTTAATGTGACAGACAAAAGATTCTCTTACATATAAATATATGAGATAAAGGTACAACTCACTGAAAATAACTTCATCCCAATGATCTTTGATAACAGGTTTTCCCTTCATACTCATACTGGCTCTCATTCCCCTCCTCTTAAAGAATCCTGACCTCCCATCTGTATTGGATGGCTTGACATACTCATCTCTCATCAATGCATAGCCTATCTGCTCCGCCCTGTTCAATTCAGAAAGCAATGAAATGAAATCAAGAATTAGAAAAGCAATACAAACAATCCTTATTCTGAATTTATGGAAACACCTAAGTTCAAACAGAACTGCTCCTACACACTCAACGTAGTAAGAAAGTTATACGAGAAGTAAAAGTACGTGTTTCTAATAATCAAAACTTTGCTTTAGGAGGTTTTCCAAAATTAAAGTTTGCTAAAAGTCTAGAATTACAAGAATATATATTTTAGACGTTAGAAAATGAATCTCATTCATCCAACTCCTTTTTTCATAGCTTACTCATTTTTTGAGATAAAAAATGTTGAAATACATTCACTTAACTTAAAACAGTCGATTCCACAATAATTTGTGATGTCCTTCTTGTACAACTCACATTACCTGCTTTTATTTCTTTTTTGAAGTAAAAACGTTTAAGTAACCTTGAAAAATTTAACGTTTTCTTGCATAGCATGTTACACTGAAGGTGCTTGTTTAACCCTAAAACAGTAAGACAGTAATCAAATTTGGCACCAGGTACAGTGGCTATGAAAAATTAAAGAGACACAAAGACGGTCATTTCAGTAGTACAAGAATGACAACACAAATTATTGTGCAATTTACTATTTTAATTGGGTGAACAACCTTCAACATTTTATAAATCAGCTCAGGATTGTTCTGTGAAGATCCAAGTTGGACCATAAGAATTAATTTTTCAAGCTTTGTGACATACTGTTTTGTAAGTTTAGACTTAAGATACACTGTAAGCTTACAACCACTGTCATTTACTGGTGACAAAGCTGGGTGCATGGTGTGTCAATAAATCACGGAGGTCGTTTGTGTTGTCAGGGAGGAGTAAGTAAACCATTACACTGCTCCTTTTACAACTAACTACCATTCTGCCATACAGGATGTTATCATGAAGAGCACGTTTTATCCAGGGAGATACAACGGAAAGTTTTAATTCATGCTAATACCCTAAGACCCGCTTCATCCTGAGAAGATTATCAATGTTAAGCTGTGCATTTGGCTAAAGGGAATTTTTCTTTCATTCGTTGGCTTCTATTTGATATCAATTTGCTAGCAACATCATTCACCTTCCAGTAATCCTGTCACAATTGACCTTCTCAGAACAATGCTTTGATGCATAGTTTCAAACCGCCACCAATTGAGGGGCAGGTGCTTCAAAACTAGAAACGACTGTTTAATTGAAATAAGCCAATGAGGTTTGTCCCTTCCTATAGAACGAACTTCATGCAAATGAGCTGCAGAGGTAGAAGTCTAATTTTTGTCACAACAATCTCGAAAGTTTCCCGAAGTTTCTGGAAATGCCAGGGATAAGATCATGTTCACATTTATACATAAAACCTCACTGGTATACTCTCATCCGCGTCAAAGAGCGTCCAAACATGCAATATTTTTTAATTTCCTAGTGACTGGTAATGCTATAGCAGTGGCCAAAAACCCCCAGTCTTACAATAGATGTAGCAGACGACAAATGTCCATTGTATGAACTACCTAATCCAGTGTAAGCCCTATAGAAATGCAAAGACAGATACAAGAGACAGATTACTGTGTGACCTTGGTGGTGTCAAACCTCACTTCAAAGCAATGTATCCCCTTCCAAATAACAACTCCCTGTTTTATCTGCCTGGAATATTGAGTGGTGAACACTATGTCTCCTTTAAAAAGTTACTGTTAGTAAGTTAACTGTTGCGGTTAGTCTGTGCTTACTTAACTGCAATAACCGGTAACACTGTAGATGAGTGACCTCACGCAGGTTAAGCATTCAAAGCTCCCTATACTGTGTGGTAATATTACTCAATGGTTAAGAATATCTGAACCAGTCTTTATTAAAGACTGAAAAGCCTTTCTGTTTCGATAAGGGAAGTGCAATGCCACCTCCCCTTTAAACAAAGACAACAGGTTTTCAGAAGTGCAAAACAGAGCAACTGAAAGCCTATTTTCAGTGACACTTTTGATACACATTCACAAAAAAGACAAACATAAGACTAGAAGCACACACAGATACACACATTAGACTAGACAGAACAAGGATTTATTTTCCTGTCCTTGAGTTAACTTACAATCATTGTTGTGGTTGTGTTTCAAAAAGGAACCCATACAATAAGTCCCAGGAGTCTACTGTCGAACTTTTTAAGCGATAATAAAGTCAGCCATTTCATTCACCACAGAAAGTTCAAGGGCTTCTTGGCTAGGATCCTCATTCACTTAACAACAAAGAAGAATTCATTTGCAAGCAGATCCATTGTGTAATAGATCTGTTTTACCCATTCCTGATCTATAGTGTTGGCAACACTTGCAGCAAGTTTAATATCACATCATGAACCTGCTTGTCTAATTATAACAGAAACCAAACAAAGTCCTTTCCATATCATAACACCATCTAGACAAAAAGTAAATACAAATGGTTAAACTTTGAGCTCCAGTACAAAAGAACCCTGCATAACTTTTAAACAAGCACTGTTATAGTTTTCTTATCAATGATTCTTTGACAAACAAGTAGAGCCATAATAATAATTTAAACCTTGGAATATCACTTAAACAAAGAAACACAGCAGTAAACATTTCTCTTATGGCTTTTAAACCACTGATGTTCAAAGTACAGCTCCTAGGCCAAATGCAGCGCTCCCGTAAGTTTTCTCTTGTCTGGAAGTCGGCTTTCGATGCTTAGTTAATACTGTTGCCTGCAAAATCTTAAAGCGTGCTATAAACTGATACTGCTCGAGATATCCATGGGAATGATGAACATGGCTCACTGAAAATCCAATTATCCTGTACCAGACTGAGATAGTTCATGACTTAGTGTTGCAGCTCATGCCTGAGAAAAGTGATTTCAAATAGGCCTGCTATATCAATATGGGTCCACCCCTCTTTTAGGCTAATAGATCAGCTCCAATACCTGTTTTTGTTTGGAATAAGGCCCCGTCCTTCGGCTGTGTTCTGCCTGCTGAGAAGTACAGCATCCCAGTAGCCCATGTTTTTACCAGGGAGCGTGTCCACAATTCTGAAGACACTACCTTTCCTAAAGTTCATCTCAGCTACTTCTTTGCCTTGTGGTGCTTCATATGTAAAATGAGCCCTGTAATGACAAAGAAATATAACTTAAACTGTCAAATTTATCTCAAAGCAGAAATCTATAATAACTGTTAATGTGCTAGAAGTAAGACATTGTGAGGGTAAGGCCATTGTCATACTAGCTTTTAGGGCGATGTAGATTTGTGCATCTCACAGGACACCAAGGCCAAACAGAAGATTTTGTGTTATCTGGTATATGTTTGATTGCATTTTGTTTAGAAAGTGTCCTAAGGCCAAGTTGACCTTGAAAAGTTAGCCATTTTGTGGGGCATCCAGGCCACTGCCAAAAGTATGAAGGCCATGACCTCCATGGCCTTCACAGTCATGGCATTCATTTATTTCCAGCCCTGGAAGACTAATGGAGTGTTTCCACTTTTGAGAAAGGTTCCCCCCAAAAATACGTAGCTCTGGCAATATGGTTGACTTCAGGAAATTTTGCCTTTGACACTGTACATTTCTCTCCTAGTTTTGCATTTAACAATCATTTTGTATGTTACATCACTCCATCACATAACAATATGGGAGGCTACCATGTTTTGTGATTCTGCAAATTAAGGTCAATGTAAAAAAAAATTATGTCAACCATGTGGCATTAAGAACAAATCATTTAGGTAATGTATAATGCATGACCTACAGTTCAAAATAAAAATCAATATGAGAAGCACTGGTTCCCAGAAAATGTTCAGGTGCCATTTATAAAATTTATTCAAAAGTGTGGAAGCAATGGTTGGATGTATCCAATATGCACACTGCATCAATCATAGGACTCTTTTCCCAATAGGAATTACAAAGGATTGTGGGATAGAATTTTGGTGGGCATCATTTTTGCCACAGCAAAATGCCATTGACAACAACATCACCTTCCAGAACTCTATCCCACAATCCATTGCAATTGCTATTTGGAAAAGGGTCTATTACTGAAAGATTTTGATGTAAAATAAAGAAAACACACATTTTGTAGCAATACAATTAACAGAGAAACAAGTGTGACTTGAATTAATATGATGCATATGTAAACAATACAAGGATAACTGAATGAGAGAAAAATTGAAACAAACCTTATGAAAAACTTGTCTCCAAGCTTCTGGGCTTGAATTTTTCTGAAAGCTGTGAAAACCATGAAAAATTATATGATTTTGCCTCATGTAATATGTTTGCAAATCACAAATAAGGAATGAATATCAAAATAATGAAAAAAAAATAAGTAAAAATCATACGACACTGAAAACTTCTAATATATCAAGACTTAAGGTCTATGAAAGAACTCCTGGAAAGTTACAGGATGACATTCCAAAAAGAACACAAACATGCCACAATTTTTCATTATTTGCCCATTTTTTTTATGAGCAATTAACCACAAAAAGTCAAATAGTTTCAACTCCTCTCTTTAAATGTCACTTAACTCTGCTTTCTCAACCATACCATGATTACAGTATATTCACATTTTCATTAAGTATCTTGTAAGTCACTAAACATAATGAAAGAAATCTGGCAGAGAGAAGGCAACGAATGACCCTGGAGACTTGACCTGGGAGATTTACACTAGAACATCTCACTTAATTTCTACTACCCTCCCCTCACCACCATCATCCCTATAATTATGAATTCCACCTTTCAGATACAGAACTCTCTCTTCCTACCTGAGCGGCTGTGGGTGACTACCAACCTGACGTCATCAGTGATGGTCAGGAGGAGGAGGAGGACATCTTCCTTGGTGAAGGTTCTCAGGTCACAACCATTGACCTAACAACAAACACGAAAGGAAAAACTTGACAAAGTGGATTTGAAGCAAACAGAAATGAACACACTGAACACAAAAGAAGAAACAGGTTTTTACAAAAGACAGTTATTGCAATGAAAAGAACCTTTTCACAAAATCCCTGTTTGCCTTAAGAAGGGATCACTCATGTACACATACATATATTCACAAACTGACATGACACCGCAAGTTCAAAACATCAAAACATAGCAACTGAAAATGTACTTCAACTCAGAAAGAATTTTCAGGATTAAAATATCAAGTATACCAATTTGTTGCCAAAGCCATCCTTGAAAAAGCAAATTATTCTTCTGATCACAAATATTTCACAAATTTCCTGAAACCATACCTCTTTAATCCTGTCTCCAACAGCAATTCCAGCACTTTCTGCCTGACTACCTGGCTGTATGGCAGCCACGTAGATACCCACTTCGTTACCTCCAACCAGACGCAAACCAACACTCTTTCCCTTCATGTATGATATTTCCCTATCCTCACCCTCAGGATCATTCACAGGTTCCCTACAAGAGAAGCAATCATTATTCACAATGGAAAAATAAATACAACAAGGATTATTTAACTGGTATTACAAACAGTATCCAAAGTGTTGAATCGATAATTCATAGTCAATATCTATATCAGCCGATGTTCTTCCTACACCAGTATTGGTAAAATAACCCTAAACGCCTATATTTCCCACCCAAAGTTACTAGGTCTTTCTTCATTGAAAGTTTAAAGTGTTACCTTATGTTCAACCTTAAAATTTTAATATTTTTACCATCACAAGTGGAGCTGCAGTTTGTTCATTGCAAAACAGCCTGTGGTTTTATGTTCAGTATGCTTGAAGTGCAAGTTTGACATCATAACACAGGAAGAATTTAGGAAGTAAAAATTTGAAAGGAAGTGCAAAAAAATAACCCTGAAGGGGTTGTTAAGAAGTTGTACTCTCTGCCAAAAGAAAGAAAAACAAATGTGTAAATTACTTAGACAGTAAATACTAAGACTGGAAATGACTTAATCACTTCCCCTCCAGTCCAATTTTGACACTGGTATAAAAAACTTTTCTAATCCACTATAACTCAAAAGTTATAGAATACATGACGATAAGTCTTACAAATGTGATTCGTCTTGATACAAGACACATAGAACTTAAATGACCCTTTGTTCAAGAATGACAAATCTTTGTAGCCATTAGGGTGAAATTTTCAAAAGCCACTTACCCATTTATAAAGTCTGCAGTAACAGGGCTAGGCGGTCTTTGTGGTGCATCTTGGATCAAGAAAATAACAAACATGATTTTAAACTTTAAGTGGTATGCATGCACTACATAACTTAACATTATTTTCTATCACTGTTTCACATACTGTTTCACAGACAAGAAGAAGAACAAAGGTACACACGAGAGAGAAGAAAGCAAATACAATTTAAACACAACAGAACCTCAAAGATCTTATAATGCTAAAATTAAATGCAAAACAAATGAAGTTTAAAAGAGAATATCCAAAGCAAAGTCTATAAATCAAACAAAACAGTAATGAAATCACTAGAAAACTGTTAAGGCATTTAATTTCAAACTGATTCTTAAAAAAGATATGTTTTCAAATTTTAAACTTCATGGGGAAGAACCTTAAACTATCTGCAATGTAACATTGAGAAACCCTATCAGTAATTTAACAGGCTTTTAAGAAATTTATAACTTCTATAAAAGTTACAAATGAAAAAGAAAGAAAAAAAGGCTCAAACAATTGAAAAATTTATTTCAAATTGATAGGATGTGTTCAAAGCATTCCTATCTACTTATTCCCCTAACTATATAAATGCAGTAGAGATTTGAAACTGACAAATCTTTAGACTATAAAGACCTGACACCATTTATGAAAAGGGGCAGTCCTCCATCCTCCTGTTCTCAAGCTCATAATCAGAGCTGGCAATAAAATACTTTAAAGCAGAAGTTTTTCATGAATCCTATGATATATATTGCTTTTCACATCATGTTTTCCATCACATCCTTTTGTAAAGAAAAAGCTTTTCTCATGACTTAATACCCTATTAAAAGCTACTCCACATTCACTTCCAAAATTGTTGCCAGCTATTTTCTCCCCAAATCCTTTTATGAAATACAAATTCAGTAATCTTCATATCTACCAAATATTATCTTCCTTGAAGTTTAACTGAAACCAATCATTAATTGCTTGACTCGAGGAACTCATCATCCTTACCATCCTGACCTTGCACTGGGGGTCGAGGAGGTGGTGCTGCAAAATCCATTGTACGTTGAGCAGATGTGATAGGTTCCTCAACAGGGTACCCATTAGCACCTGGCAAAACTGCTACATACTTCGGGCTGGGACCATCTGTTTCAGTTCGTACTTCTCTGGTAATATCTAGGGTCATGGCATCTTTTGACATCTCGATTTCCTTTCTCACATCAACAAGACTGAGCGTCTCTGCTGATATTTCATTAATCTGGAAGAGCAATCAGTGAATGCAAACAGCAGTTCAGAAGAGGTTGTCTTATTCTTACAAAGATGTTCACTAAACAGATAATTTACTAAAGACCTTCCGCTACTAACATAATCGTTCATCTAAAATTTATCATAAAAAAACAAAAATAGAAATGTTCCTGTCAGAATATACATTTGATAACATTTCCATCCCATGTCAATATATTGACCAAAAGAAAATTAAGAAAATGGCTAATTCTAGGCACAAATCTTAGCAAATTCTAATTCCTTTTAAATTATTGCCACAAAGGTTGAAACCATTCAGGGTCCTCAGGTGGTTAAGTGGTTTGCTTTCCTGGGCAAGAATGATTTCCAAAAGCTCAAACATTCAAATCCTGCTCAAGATACAGGTTTTTCTCCATGCTCCTACTTTTCTCCCACTTGGTCTGGCTGGCAATCAAAACCTATTTGCCCAGCTGATGAAGTCTTTGCACCCCAGGTACCCCAGACTGAGGCACATTTGGGCAGACTTGGCAAAACTGAACAAGAAATTCTTCCCAAATGAAAATTGTGTGTTGCCCGGAATGGAGTAACAAAGGGAAACAAGTTCATTGGGTATCAAGAGTGAGGGCTCCCTTCCACCATTTAACTCCTTTTGCTGGGTCTTAATTGTTGATAGTATGGGTTAAAGAGGTTATATTATATAAGCAGAGGAAATGTAGATTGGCTAATTAACTAACTTCGCTTAAGTTCAACTTACTTTGTCTATCTTGTCTCCAACTTGCACGCCTGATTTTGCTGCGATGCCATTTTCACTGAGTCCTTGCACATAGAGTTTCCATCCCAGCCTCATCCCATAACCTTCAGAGCGTTCTTTGGTTATCTCTATTCTATGTTGTTCAGGAGGTTGAGCAGGAGCTGCTGGTGCGGAATCTGTCTCAGTTCTGGGTGTTGTAGTTCTTGATCCTGTAGATCTGGCGGGTGTCCCGTAGCTTGGTGTGGTAAAGTTTGGTGAAGAAAAGTTTGGTGTTGAAAAGGTTGGTGTGACAGCGATGGGAGTGATAACCTTGGGAGGAATGATCTGTTTTCTTTGTATGACCTGAAAGGAGGTAGAAACAATTTTAGTATGACCTTAAAGGGATTTGCCAGTGGCAAAAATCAATGACTTCAAAAAATGCAGAAAAGTTTTTTCTTCTAGGAGGTGAAAACCGCATCTCAATAGCTTGTAGCGTTTGGAAGATACTGATTTTGTAAGAAATGCAATTTTTTTTTCAAGATAAAGTGCATTATGGGAAATCTGTGATATAGCGGCACATTAATTTGACAAAGCATTGAATTTCTTTATGATATTGACACTGTTGTAGGGAATATAAGCAACTTTGTTACGCCGTACATGTGGTGTAGATTTATGCTAAACCTACATGGAATGATATTCAAACATTCCAACAGTATCAAATTTCAAGGACAACAGGACATTCAATTATAAAGGAAAACACAAGAAATCTGAGGCAATGTGCCCACTTTACATAACATTCTGTGACCTTGATGACAACTGGAGGTATTTTTTGAAAAATTAAGTCGTCTTTAATATTAGATATCTCGAGTTAGTAAAAAAGCATTGCTACAGGGTTTAGAGGGTATGAACTGAAATTTTTTTCTTTTTCACGTGAGATCCTTGTGAAAAGCCACTGGAAAATGCCTTCAGAGAAGAAAATAGAAACAATCTAGGATGATGAGGACTCAGATTTGGGGGGAGGGGAAGGGAATTCCCCCTTCCAAAAAATTTTCACAGGATTTTTGGTTCAAAGAGGGGGATCACGATAAATGGCAATATGAAAAGTCAACTCTTTTCCAACATGTTTTCCCATCAGGTGCAGGATAGTTTCACAAGTGATATTAAACTTTACGGGACTGTTGAGAAAAGGGAATCGTGCAATCCCACTGCCTAGCAAACACTGATGTGGAGGGATCAGGCTAGGGAAACAGTTCTTCTTTGTGGCAAAAACAAATCCCCACCAAGATGATCTAATTTAGAACAACTGCCTCATGTCAAGAAATGGCATCCTCTGTTAAATTACTACCTCAGCAATAAACATGCACAATTAACTGTTCTTGTCACATGATTAAATTCAAATTAGAGACAAAATGAACAAGTATCTTACTATGGTAACTCTATCCCCACTTCTCCTAAGTGAATTGAGAGCAACTTCATGGCGGACTCTGTCCAGGTACTGTCCATTCACTGATATCACACGATCATTAATTCTACACATTAGAAGGAGAAAATTGTCAATTCATTAAAACAGAATTGTTAGCAACTTATTATTTTGTGGTAATGCTAATACATTTTCAGAATTAAAAAATGTTGGATGTGGTTTTCCAGGTACACTCCTTAACACTCCAAACATTTAAAGCACAAAAAAAAACAAAAAAAAAACAAAAAAAAAACAAAAAAGATAATTCAAAGGAAAATGTTTGACAACATTGGGATCAACTTTTCAGCACTTCTTTACTGCAGAACTGGCGAGTTGGGAAATTGGATTTTGCTGAACAATGTATTACCACAGGTCAAGTCTACGGATATTTTCGTATTCATGAATACAAAGTTTTCAAGTAACTGTTTTCTTGTCTTCCACAATTTACTGTCATACTATCCTTTTTGGTCCAAGTTAAGGTGAACAACTTCAAAATGAACTATTTCTTCCAAAGCAAATTCTCTTTGACCCGTCACTGATGTCTAGAGAACCATAATTTTCAACTCGAAAATTGTGCGTGATTTACACAAAATATCTGTCTTGCACATGCAGTCTCTGTTATGGTACACTTTCCTTCCCAGCATGCATTGTGTATCAAAGTTTCCCAACTGGCTTATTGGAAAAATTTTTGCACTTGATTCTTACCACAACATGTGAAAATTTTAGGGGAGAGAGAATGACTTAGGGTCATACCCAGGATTTTGAAAGTGCCTGGCACAAGGGCTGGAAAAAATGTTTACTTCCCATGAAGGGAGTAAAGTTTTCGACAATTCTTTCTGTATTTTCATGTACCAGAAGTGAAATTTCCCTCTAATTTCCATAATTTCCCTTGTATAAATGACCAAATTTCCTGGGAAGGAGCCTCCCAGCTTTCCAACTTTTGCCACCCATGCGTGGCACATTGGCTGCCATTCTGGGGAAGGTTTCAGAGGAAAAGGAACGTATTAGAGGCTTGCCAGTGTGACTGGAAATCTCTCCGAGAACAACTTTCCCAAGGACAATTCTACCTGCATAATTCCCGCCCAGGATGATTACCCTTAAGACAATTTCCCCGCTAGAAAATTTGGAATTATTCTGGGTGAGAATAGTCTGGGTGGGGGGGGGGGGGGGGGAGACATGTGGAATTGTGCCAGCTGGAAATAAAGCGCTGGGTGAGATTCATGAGTTTGTAATTAGAGCCAGGTTAAAACTTGTTGCTCTAGATAAGAAAGCTTGGTGCCACCCAGTGTAGGTGTACCTTTGATCACCTATATCACAAGGAACTACTACAATAGAATAATACAGGGTAAAATGTAAGTTGAATAGGGTCACACAGGGCACAGTGGTGCACCTAACATTATGCAAACAATAACAGAGATCAAGGGTGGTGGAGATTCACCTGGTTGAAATAATTAACATTTCATATTGACAGACAAAAAGGCAAAGCCACAGACACCGATGAAAGGAAGGTTACATACTGGGTCACACTTTATCCTTTAAACAACACTGGCTAGGGAGAGGAATTTTGTTTTCTTACTTGAGCTTTCCCTCTGCTGGGCCTCCAGGAAGTACATCTGACACAACAATGGCAGGGTTGCCATCATTAAAGTAAGGTCTATCAATGCCTCCACTGATGGCGAGACCAAAACCTTTGTTTGGGGGCTGAGGAATAAAAGAAAAGACAATGAAGTGAGAACTAAAACATCAATGGTCAACGCAAACAATTAGTTATATTCACCTTTTCTAAACACAATGGCTGAAAATGAGCAAGACTGCAAATTTACAGTGAACAAGAATGCACACTTGTATTGTTGCTTTCATGAATTCATTATACATTATATATAACAGGGTTCTGCTTACTTCTTCCACTTAATAAACAAGATAAAACCAAACCAAAAATAACAACAAATTCAGGGCTGTGAGAAGTCTATACTGGGAGAGCTGAGAAAATTCCTGAATTTTTACTTTTTGTAGTGTAATGTAATTTCTGTCTATTATTAAGGTAGAGCTTATATTTTTGGAAGAAAAACATTGCACTGAAAGTTATTTGTGGGGGTTGGGGGAGGATGGGGGGAATCAGCCAGGTTGATTCTTTCTTAAATATTCTATTCCATGCCATTCCATTCAATAATTGAAAAGTCTGTAAGATGATACAGATTTACTTTGATTCTTGAATGATATGATAATTACACAAGCTGCCCAGGTACTATTTCGGCACTAAACTGACCATCTCGTGGCGCGCTACCCGTGTCAGTAGAAGTCAAAAGGCTGATACAATTCATACTTTAGAGTCTGTCTCAGATTGAAAGAAAAATGCAATACACCTCATATCATTACACATGGATATATGTCAAAAATGTATCATTTTTAAGTCAGTTTTGTTTTTCATTTTCACTTTTTTCCAGGGGAGGTAATTATGCTTTCAGGAATCCTGTATCTAGTGCTAGACAAATCTTTGGTTCTGTTGCAAAAAATTCCTAAAAGGTACTTGTGAGGGAAATAAAATAGAAAATTATCAGATTCAACCCACCTTTTTACTTTAAGGCAATAGGCAGACACCCCCGATCAGAGTTAGTATGCCTGGTCACTCCAGTTCATGAATGGCCTAATTTGATCATGTGACAATGTTTTTGTTAGTGAATTGTGAAATTCAACGAGAATTTCTCCTTCAATGCTTTACCTATTGTTTGTAATAGTTCAAAACGTCTTCGGAGGTGCTTGTAATGCAATAAGAGGAAATTTGCAAGAATTTGCTTATTTTTCAAAGCAAATTTTGGGGCGACTGCCTATTGCCTTTAAGTCGACTGGATATGGCCTTGGGCATGATGTCATGAATTAAAGCATTCCCTGTCTAATCTTATTTTCTTGTTTAAAAGAAGAATCTTTCAAGATGTTTCAGAATGTACATGCAGCCTATTCAAGGTGCATGTGGGTTTACTCAGCATAAATTTTATTATGGGAGATTACATAGGTGGGGATTACATAGGTGAATAGGAGGTAAGGAGAGGGGCGATGTAGATTTATTATTCCACTGAAAACATGTCATATGACATTAAAGAGATATTTATTAGCACACCATAGTATGCTCCTTTAATATGAGGAGACTGCATTTTTCCCTTTAGTAGCTAATCTCATTTTAACAAGATGGAAAATTTGAGAATGCAAGCACTAAATGCCCTCACAACATAACACACACTCCATGAGCTCAGAACTAAACAAATTTTACAACATCATTAAACCTTAAAATATCCAAGGGTAAAGATTATTTTACAACCACAAGTGACCACAAATATGGGAAATGCTGTGAAGGCCTATAAATTACAGCTGCACCTGGGGCGGTTAACCAAATTTTTGCTCAGAGACATTACATGAAGGGAATATACGCCAGAGTTCTCACTCCGCAACATTTCATAATAACATTAAAATGTTCGTTACAAGTATCACAAAGTCTAGTCCAATGCATAACCTTTGCCATGGTACAATTAATAGACCTAATAAGTAACATCAGAAATCACACACTGATACTGCTTGATACACAATGTTGACAATTGTCAGGCTATATAGTACAAATCTGATAGAATGGCTGAACTACAAACTTTTAAGTGGGACAAGAGTTTTAGGTCAATATTTGGACACATTCCAGTCAATGTTGGATTGGCATTACAGGCTTAAAGGTGAGTAAGGTGTAAGGGTCACATGACTCACCTTCATAGTTAGTTGTTATTTTGTAATTCAAATAGTTATGATGTGTAAAACAGGAGAGAATAGTAAACAATTGACAAAGACTCCAGATCTGTGATCCAAGCATTACCGGTTGGATTTATACTGGTTCATTCCAGAAACCCAAAGGGTAAGATCATTTATCTTCACTGCTTCCCTCCACCAGAGGTTATATGGGTACCTGATATATGTAACTTATCAGTAAACTGGGGTACGTACCTGCAGAGCCCCACCTCTAGTTACCATTGTGTAAGAGTAACAGACACACCAACTTTACTTAGCAGTGTCCATATAACTAGCATTTCACAAATCCAAAACATTTACAGTAAATGAAAAAGCTATTATTTCAAAGTCCTCATCACCAGGGCTGGAAAAAATGTTTATTTCTTGGGAAGGGAGACAAAATTTCCACAATTCCTGCCATATTTTCATGTACATAAAAGGTGTAAATTGCCTTCCAGTGACCAAAATTTTCCTCCAAATACCCAAATTTCCCAGGAAGGAGCCTCCCAGCTTCCCAACTTTTTCCACCTAGGCTCATCAGTGCAAGAATGATTTTGACTGTGCATACAACATAATACCTCACTTATAGTGTTAGCATAAAGCCAACCAGAAAGCCTAAGGGCTTAGTGATTCCTTGCCAAATGGGGATGCTTTGTTGTACTGAGGTTCATTCCTCAGATTTATTTTCCTTGACTACATCATTTTACGATATTTTAACAATTTCACCTCTGCTGACCTCACATGAACTTTGAACCCCACTAAATATAACAAAAAAGAAAAACGAAAGTGTCTTGAAAGGAATTGAACTCCAATGGATCTTGGATCTTGAAAATTCTTGGGAAATTTTGTTTTTTGACCTCTGGTGACCCCTGATGACTATCTTGGGAATTCTTGGGAAATTTTGCTTTTTCACCTCTGGTGACCCCATATAACAATTTTGGAAATTCTTGGGAAATTTTGCTTTTTGACCCTTGGTGACCTCAGATTACGATCTTGGGAATTCTTGGGAAATTTTGCTTTTTGACCTCTGATGACCCCATATGATGATCTTAGGAATTCTAGGGAAACCTATAGTGAACCCGGATGACAATCTTGAGAATTCTTGGGAAATGTTGCTTTTGATCCCAGTGACCCAAGATGACAATCTTGGGAATTCTTGGGAAATTTTGTTTTTTGACCTCTGGTAACCCCAGATGACCTTGACCTCCACCAAAACTGATAGGGTTTTCACCCTCAACATGGCAAATTTATATACCAAATATGAAAAGTGGCTGCCACTGCTATCGTGAGATATTGTGATTACAAGCCATTTACAAGGTTTCTGTAGTTCAACCTCTGGTGACCTCAGATGACCTTTGACCTCTACCAGAAACAATAGCATTCTTCCTCTCAACATGACAAATCTATATCCGCCATTCCTATCTTGACATATCCCAATTTCAAGGATTTCGGTCTTTGACATCTGGTGACCTCAAATGACCTTTGACCTCCACCAAAAACAATAGGGTTCTCTCTCTCAATATGACATATCTATATACCAAATATGAAAAGTGTTGGTCACTCCTATCTTGAGATAAAGTGATAACGAGCTTTTCTGCCTTTTACCTATGGTGACCTCAAATGACCTCTGACCTTCACCAAAAATAATAGGGTTCTTCCTCTCAACTTGATGAATCTATATACCAAATATGAAAAGTGTTGGTCATTCCTATATTGAGATAGCGTGGTTACGAGCCTTTTCGGCTTTTAACCTGCGGTGGCCTCAAATGACCTTTGACCTCCACCAAAAACAACAGGGGTCTTCCCCTCAACATGAAAAATCTGTATACAAAATGTGAAAAAGTGTCGGTCATTGTTAACTTGAGATATCGTGTTTACAAGCCATTTACGAGGTTTTCGCAGTTTAACCTCTGGTGACCTCAGGTGACCTTTGACCTCTACCAAAAACAATAGGGTTCTTCCTCTTGACATGCAAAATCTGTATACCAAATATGAAAAGTGTCGGCCTTTGCTATCTTGAGATATCGTGTTTACGAGGTTTTTGCCGTTGAACCTCTGGTGACCTAAGATGACCTTTGACCTTTACCAAAAACAATAGGGTTCTTCCTCTCAACACAACAAATCTATATACCAAATATGAAAAGTGTCGGTCACTGCTATCTTGAGATATCGTGTTTACAAGCTGTTTACAAGGTTTTAGCAGATTAACCTCTGGTGACCTCAGATGACCTTTGACCTCTACCAAAAACAATAGGCTTCTTCCTCTTGACATGACAAACCTGTATACCAAATATGAAAAGTGTCGGCCTTTGCTATCTTGAGATATCGTGTTTACGAGGTTTTTCGCAGTTTAACCTCTGGTGACCTCAGATGACCTTTGACCTCTACCATAAACAATAGGGTTCTTCCTCTCAACATGACAAGTCTATATACCACATATGAAAAGTGTCGGTCATTGCTATCTTGAGATATCGTGTTTACAAGCCGTTTACAAGGTTTTCGCAGATTAACCTCCGGTGACCTCAGATGACCTTTGACCTCTACCAAAAACAATAGGCTTCTTCTTCTTGACATGACAAATTTGTATACCAAATATGAAAAGTGTCAGTCATTGCTAACTTGAGATATCGTGTTTACAAAGTTTTCGTTATTTGACCTCTGGTGACCTCAAATGACCTTTGACCGCCACCAAAATCAATAGGGTTCTTCCTCTTAACATGATAAATCTATATACCAAATATGAAAAGTGTCGGTTTTTGCTATCTTGAGATATCGTGTTTACAAGCTAGGCGTCACATACACACACACATACACACATACACACACACATACACACACACACACGACATCACCATCGCATAGATTCCTTGCCTGCCTTCGGCAAGGAATCAATAATTAAACACTGCATCAAACCTTCATTGCTATGCTATACTAGGGGTGGGGGTGGGGGTGGGGGATTGTGTATTTATTTTACATTTCAGGTTAAGTGAGGATGAAAAGGCACACTGATTTGTCAATATCTGACAAAGGGGAAAGCATGCTGAATATGACACACTTAAATAACAAAAACAGGAAGATGATAATACTGTCCACATTAAACACAAAGAGTGTTTACACAAAAAGTGAGTCTTCCTGACTGTGTGGACATAATTATTGAACCTATATGAAGGAATGAACTTCTGCAAGGAGCATTGACCCCATACAAATCCAGTCCTTTTCAATCTAAGTAAACAATTTAACTGAAATCCACTTAAAAAGTGCCACAAAAGTCTTCAATTCTTGGTAATGAAAAACTACCAAAAGAAATTAAATTTTCCAAGCTTATTGCCTTACTTTTCCTTGTCATCATCTGACAATGAACTGTACAGATATGGTATGAATGAATAAAATCTGGGGAAATAAAGGGGTCAAACTTGAATAAAAATTTGAGATGAAGTCATAAAAACTGGTGATGCAAATCACTTCAATCAAGTAACAGAATTGCATGCTCTATTACCCCAATCCGCAACCATCCAGTAGCTGGATCGACAGTCAAAAAGAATTAGTATTACAGAATGAGGCAGTAGGTATTCTGTGAAGTGCTTGGTAACCAGCTTTGTGACATGATGGTAAGTCTATACAATGGTGAATAGTAGTGTTTGCACCGGGTCCAAAATTTGGAACCGGGTACCTGAAGTCAATGGTCAGTCAGGTACCCGGGTACCCGAAAATATAACTTTTGTTAGGCTACAAGTTTGTTGTAAAGTCATAACAAGAAATTTTGCTTTGCACGTTGATCTATATAACCCCAACGTATCTTACGCATGGGCATGACAAGTGTTCTTAGGCATGTGCTTGATAAATTTTGCCAGGAAAAAGTAACATGTTAGGTGTTCTGCCACACGTGTAATCTATGTTAGTGGAACTTTGGATCCGGGTAGCAATTTCAGAACCGGGTCCTGACATCGTCGGTCGGGTACCCGGTGCAAACACTAGTGAATAGCTAACTGCTAGCTCATGAGTTCATGAAGGATCCAACATGTAGGTTATACTTAATGAGTACAAAGAGTTCAAAACTTCTAGCTGGCCCATAGCCAGACTCCTCTTGAAGGGCGGGGGAAGGGGAATATATTTGATGGGGAGTGGAGGGGGTGGGGAGAGCACTTACATGGTTTCATCATGAACTTTTGTTAATCAAACTGCAAGTAAATTGGAGGACATAATTCAATGGGTGGGTGGGGGGGGGGTTGGGAGTTAGGAGGGAGAGGAAAAATAATTTAAATGGATGAGGGGACAGGCAGTGACAACATGACAGACCTGTAGAAGACAAGGGAATCACCCATTGGATTTGAGCATTTCACAGCATTCCCCCAGCAAACATAACCTTGCAAAATATGAAGAAACTTGCATAGTGTAATTCACACCTCTGGGAGACAGCCACTGGCAGAGTTCTATCAAACCCTGAAAAGCACAGGAGTAATACACCCCTGGGAGAATTTATGATTTCATTTCAGTGGTTAATGTTTATCACAATTATCACAAGTGTACTGACATTTTGTTGTATGAGGTATAGAGTGAATGCTAAAGGGTTAAGACCTGTAACATTCAAAAAGTCCCATTTTCATATTATTGAACATCTGGAAACAAACCACATGTTGTTACTTACCCTGTTTATAACCACTGTTGATTCCTCCCAGTGAACATCACCCTACCATGAGAAACAAAACACAAACAATCATAAACAATAGCAATAAACAACACTTGAACCATCTCTCTATATATGCACGTAAAATGAAAACGCTTGGTTACAGATGTTTCTCCGCACGGTTTATGATACTGAGCGACCATGCAGGCTTCACAAGATCTAATTACAATCAATGTGTAATCGTGGCAGACCTGGAAATTTGAACTCTGATCCTGTAACCACCTGGCAGTATACCAATTCATTTGTATAGAACCTCAGTTTGACAGGTTAAATGATGCTGATAAATGTAATGTGTAGTTATTTTAAGCAGAAATGTCATAACATTTTCAGATGGTTGATTATCATAACACAAGCCTTAAATATCAATTTGGCAATAGCTACTAGGGGGGATGCTAGACATCTCTAGCCTATGACCTTGCTCTAGCTGAGACTCCACCAGGTTTCTCTGAAATGGTTTAGCTAGGAAACTTTTAAAGTAGATGCCAAGTAGCACTTTGAAGTTTTTACGATAGCCTTCTTAATTTTTTTTTTCATGGTACCTCAATTCGTTAAGGACACAGTGGCAAATTACCAAAAATACATTAGAAGTATGAGCACATGGTTGAATGATCGTCACCAAGTGAGAAGAGGACGGGGGAGGCCGCCCTCTAGTGGAGGCCGGCCTCCTCTACTGTGTGATCAAACTTGCCAGGACCTTAATACGGGTAAGTGAGGGTTACAATTGTAGATAGGAGGTAAGAGAGGGGCGATGTAGATACAGTTATTTCTTACACAAAGGTACATCTTCAATGTACTTGTATTTGGCTATATACAATATACATGTAACATTCAGGAGTTTGCCCATCCTGTAATCAGTGCAGTCTAAAGGATGGGTCAAAGAAAATGGAGAATCCAGAAACGCATGAAAGTCCTAATTCCACAGTAAATGAAATGAGGGCAAGCTCCTAGGTCATGACCCTGAAGTAAGGATAGCACCGCCTCTGTGCCAATTAATTATACCAACTCTAATTCTGCAGCAGATGGGATTGTTCAAATGTACTGCATAGGGCCTAATAGATGAGGTAAGTAAGAGTGAAAGAGACTGGTGTCCCCTTACCCATTTAAGCGGTCCATTTTGCCCAGTTTTTCCAACGAAAAGCAAGTGACCTCTTCCCCCACTGTCAACTCCTGTGCAAAGTGTTGTTGGTAACCCTTTTCACACTAGCAACTTCTCAATATCAGCTGATACCAATCTGATACCGATATTTTTTAAAATAAGCATTCTGCATACTAACCGTAGGCTATGGGGCACTACAACTAAGGTGTCATTTCATCTTGAAGAGTTAAAATATTGGAACTTGCATCCAATAATACTCAAACCATTTTCATGAAAAGTGGGACAAGAAATATCGGTAAGGTTATATCAGCATTTAAAATTCTACTGATACCAATACAGGATGAAAATGAGGAATATCGGCAGATACCGAGAGTGAATACTGGTAATGATAATCAGTCCAACACTCCTAGCAACCATTACATTGTAGAGATCTAAACACACGGCTTTAAAGCTGTTTTGCACATTCGCAGTACAGTCTAGCCAGCACTAACAAACATATTACTGTCTTTATTGTGTGACTATGGCACACTTTGTATACTTTCTATTAATGCAGGCCTGATTTTTAAGAAAATTTTCAGGTTGTCCATGGGACAACTTTGAAGTCAAATTTTCGTTGTCCAAAATATTTTTTCATTGTCCAAATGAAAATGACAAACAAAAAATAATCAATAGCATTTCATGTCACTGCTGTAGTAAATTATACACATTTACTTTAAATTGTACATGCTTTCCTATGATCTTTTATATTTTCATTATAAATATGTTCAAAGATGAATGACAGTCCCTACCATTTTCTCAATTAGGCTTTCACGGTATTTCCAGAAAAGACAATCGATATAATCGGACCCCTAATAATCGAAATGTGATTATAATCGGTCTTTTCTCCACACATGTTACTTGTTAAATGTAACCCATTGCGCCGAATAACCCATTGTGCCGAATGCAGCATTGCCAAACAATGTGTACTGTATATGACCTGTACATGAGCACGAAATTGGGGCCCAGTCTAGCCTTTAAAACTGTCACAAAATCTTTAGGTTTGGTCTAACAGATGATTAATACGCCCTCTCTTCACGATTTTTTTCAATTATTTAACGATTACTTTGATTTTTACAATTATTTCGATTTTTTGATTGTTCGATTTTCTTCTCATGCAATAATCATACCCAATTGAAACCTGTTAAAAAAACCGGTATCAATATAATAATCGGTTTATCGTGAAAGCCTATTCTCAATACCACTTCTTACGGGGATTTTATGACATACACACAGAGTGGTTGTCCAATGCAATTTTTACTCGACTCAGACAATAGGACTGGTGTTAAATTTCAGCCCTGTCATGGTTTAAAGTTCTGATGGGCTTGAGAACCTACATAACCTCAGAAATTACTTTCACTTAGAACGATAATGATTCTATGGAATCTTTTACTTTTGTCACCAGTCTAAAGGCCTGTAGCAGTTTTTTAATCATGCCTGCTGTAACCTGTTTCAAACAGTGCTTTCACAAGTACACACACACACAGAGGCCATGAGAAACTTTTCAAGTACTGTGCACATGCAGCCCTATGTTCTAACAATCACTTTAGTGGCTCAGTAGATCAAAGCTAGTCATTTTTGTAAGAGAAGATAACACTGTGTTAAACTATTCCCTATTACTGAAAGAGATCATTTCAGTGCATTGATTTTTCACCACAACAATATGATTAGAACCAGTAAGCTGTCTACTGTATACATGTGAATGAATGCTCGTTGTGACTGCACAACTGCATTAATTATGTAGTAATAACCAAATCACTTCCAAAGTCCTATCAAGGCCATTTTACTAGCTCTCTACAAAATATCCTACAGGGTTTATGTTGGTTTCACTATGAACTGAAACTTAAGATTCAATTGTGATAGGCAATGTATGTACATAACAGGTCACTAAAAATGGATTCTGCCATGGCTTCATTGTGAAACAGATGTTATAGAACTGCAGCATTTCACTGTCTGTCAAATGCCAGCTACAGTTAAACTGAATCATGCAACTAAAATCAACTAGCTATTAAAATTTTATGATCTATGTGACACTGCAGATGGCACATCTTTCAAGCAGTCATTGTATTCACTACAGAATTTTACTAAGTCCCATTCAATAATCTATATATTGTAGTAAAGTAAAAACTCAATGTCATGACAGTGACGATTCTCACGATGTCACCACTTTATAGTAATACAAAATTACTCCAGAAAACAAGAAAATTTCTTACCTTTTTTCCAAAGCCATTATAATTCAAGGACATCTTTGCTCAATTATTTACTGTATGCAAATATCTACACAGTTAACCCTACATCCCTTTAACACACAAATCTGCATATAACTGTGTCTTGAAATTTAGTCCTGTAGTCTCATACGAATGAGTCACACTAGCACAAACTTTACTCACAAATACAAAGCATTACAGCCAAATATTCCAAGCTTCTTATGACAAGAGTTTGTGCAGATTTGATGGATCTAACCAGACACCTCCACCCCTCACTGTTTCTGCTACTGCTTATTACACAGTGTGTACGTGCAGAATGAGCGTCCTTTTAAATCCAAGCTAACCACACACTCCTTCAATGCCAGAACCAATTCAATCAGTCCTTGTTTACACATCAAACTGTTATGCAGCAGGTAAACTTAAGAAACTCTATTTCTATTGCATGCATGACTTGGTAGTCAGTCCAAGAGAACCTTTGCACCCTTTTGTGGGACTTAGCCAACAAGAGGTAATAATATGTGCATTCCATTGGCTTACAGCTGGCATCATTTAAAACTTTTGTACTATGACTAGGCTACAATGTACTTGACACAAACCACTACTCTGGAAAAAACCTTACCTTAAGAACATGGTTGTTGTATGGCTTGACTAAAGGTTAACTTTCTTCGATATTAGCCATAGCTTTCAACCTTAGTCTCCCAGGGAACTTTATCAGTGGCCGTTTTGATCTAGGTTCAGTCTCACAAACAACTTTGGAGCTAATCTAGGTACAGCTTATACACAAACCAATTTACTACATCTCAGGGAGTTCTACAACATCACCTCATGGAAATCAACTGTCACATGATTCTACATTTTGAACAAAGGAGGGCAAAAGAGTAACCCATGTACAAGATCTACAGGTTCTTTGAAGGGAAATAACTGCATTTTGTTTTACATAAAATTTTCAAATCAAAAACCATGATTTATAGATATTGAATGATATGTAATTCAAAATATGACAGCATGGTAGCTTTACTTTCAAGAAACAAGGGTCTTACAGAGAGAGGTTCAGTTATCTGTAGCTCAAGGATACCTATTTGGCCCAAACTTGTAAATTTCGATTGATGCCCTACCCATAAGCCATAACTCTTTGTTATGTATAATGTTTTGGGGAGATAATGCTCTTACTTGAACTGGTGAAACTGAATCGTTAAACACTGGTAAAAATTACTTTATATACCATGTTGGTACATTGTTAATGCAATAATTTCCTTTAAACCCTCCCTATAGTTTGAAAATATTTGTTGTTATAGATCAAATATCTGGGTCGCATCAGTGGCGCACATTCTGCAACTTCACAAAGTTCACAAAACTGTCATCATTCCCACACTGTTGATGTTTTTCATGTGAGCCTTTCATACTATAGTTTATAACACACCTAGAAGCAATATTGACCTTGAGCTATCTAGAGAGTAAAAACTATGCCAAGATAGGTTCTACTTATCTTAGCAACACAAAATTAAAACAAAAGGTCTTCTCACCAATCTTGAAGATGACTTCCTGTAAATGAAAAAGAAAACTGAAATTGAAATATTTCCGTTTGATAGTTATTTTAAAAGAAGCCAACATACAAACTGACAGCAAAAATTTGCCCTTAACATGATGCAGTACTGATTCCCCTCTCCCCACTGACCCTACTAGAAAGACTGAATTCTGATAAATGAATTACTGGAAGGGTTTACGCAAAAAAAAATTACTTTTGGTGTGTGAAAGAGAAACTGAATCTTAACAATCTCATGAAATTTCCATTCAGTTCTAAGTATCTATGCTCTTGAAATATCAACAAATGAAGTTGTTACATTTACGACCTTAGTGAGCTTGAAGCAAGCAAAGGGTTACATTATCTCCTCACATTCATGACCAATGCTTTATTTTCTTCCTCTTTCAATCTATTGTTTTGACCTTTGAAGTCAACTGGGATATGAGCTTCCCATCAGGAATTTGATAAAATTCCCACGCCTTTCATGCATTCATATTCTACAAACATGGATTATGGAAGAGAAAATTATTCCTGAATTTAAAGAAAAACAACAGAGGGCTAATTAATGTGAGGTTATGATGTTACATGTGCTTGCTTCACTTGGGGTTCAAAGTGTGACAACTTATCTTTCAATATCTCAAGAACCAAACATCAGATTTCAATGCAAATTTTACCGGAAAAGCTTAGTTTGAGTACCTTTCTAACATATCAAAACTTGATTCAAGTCTAAACCCTTCTTTTAAGGTTTGGGTAGCTCATGCACAGAATTACTCTATTCCAGTTTAAAATAACAACTTTCAGTCAATTAACTCAGGTAAGAGATGGAATTGCCAGACTGGGGATGAGACTACACCCTGTCTGCTTGGATGCACTTTTGTGAAAAAGTTTAAGGGCACACACAAATTTCAAACATTTTTATCTTCAAGCTTTCCTAGCAACAGTACTAGGACTGTCATAAATCTGGAAACGTTTTGATAAAGAGGTAGGGTTCATGTCGATCAACTCCTCTTGCTTTGCAAAGTAAAAAAAAACATGTACATAAAGTATGATCATGATGAATGAAAAAATCATACAAATAAAATGACATTATCTCCAGAACATACCTGAAAGTTGGAACATGAGTTCACAGTGGAAATGACCTCACGTACAATAGTACTATAAACATCACTAAAACTGAAACATGAATTTGTGAAAATTTACAGGCAAGGTTGGAACATGACAGATTAAATCATTGCAGAGTTCAGGGGTGTGAGTACTTTTTGACAGAACTTGTCTAAACTTTGTCTGCATTGTCTTGTAAGTTTTAGTCTATCCTGTACAGGTCTTTTGTACTTAGGGTAATTGAGAAACTGATAAGAGGCATGCACATGAGAAGGAAATATGGAATGTTGAACTTCATCGCATACACTAAACTTGTATGAAAATTTTGATTTGAGAGAACAAACAATTAATAAGCATACTACTACCATACAAGTATGTCTTATTGCACTGTGCTTCCTCTAAAACAACAGTAATGACTGCTTGATACACTCTGCTCGCAATAACTTACCACTGAAATTAATACTTTGGAAAACTACAAAAACAAAGTTGAGCAGACAAAGAAATTAATGTAGCTCTACAAATGCATTTTTTAATGGTTAATTTATTACCCAGCATGCTTGAAAGCAGATGGCAGACAATTTTCCTTGCTTTAGCCAGGGAGTAGCTAGGCTCCCTGTATCAACATTTGTAGGTTGCTGATATTTGAATTTCTGACAGACATGTTACCAAACACCACAGTTCATTTTGAAATACCAAGAGAGATTAGTCCAATAAGTTGATACTACAAAAAAAAAAAAAAAAACCAAGCTCGATCAATGGCTTTGATGACCCTGAACATCAAAGGCTTTCTCATTCAACTAATTACTTGTCTGGAAGGATTCTGTATTAAAGATTACACAAAATTGAGATATCTGTGTTTAAATGCCATACATAAAGTAGCCTGAATTCCCTGAAGTTTCATGATTGGCACTGCTTCTCATAAATATTTCATGATGTCGTTTGAAAGATACACAATTTTGAAAATGATGTGCAGTCTATCACCATGTTCCTTGGACAGCTCAGATCTATTACATTGTCCAAAATGGGCAAATGAAACTAGGTTTTATAATACAGTAAGCCTTGCCAACTGATAAATATGCAAGAGAGATCAGTGGCCTTGATCTTACTGAGGAGGGATGGCTAAAGTATAACACTTTTGGGCATCTTTAATTTGAATACTTGGTAAAGTACATGTTTTCATTTTTTTCAGGTGCTCAATACATCCAAGTTTTTTCACCTGGCTAAGAATTTGACCTTTTTGCAAAAAGTTTTGCAGTTTTCAGCTTTTATCCTTCAAGAAAATGCTTTAGAATTTTCAAAGGTCATTCCAAATTAGTTTTTGATGAGTATACTCTTCCCTTTGGGTGTTTTTTAGTGAATTATTTTGCTGCCCTTTTGGCAGCATGTATTAGGCCTCTATTGACTTTGTGTTGGTATGTGAGGGTTACATATGTAAATAGGAGGTGGGGGGGGGGGGGGGGGCGTAGATTTGAAGCTTCAGACAACCAAGGTTGCCCAGTATTCCTGAATAAGTACCGAAAACACCTCTTTTTCAAATCTAGATCTATTAACGGCACAACCACATCCCAACTGTGAGACTGTAACCAACCTGGAGATTAAACAACCATAAAACACACCCACATACACCACATTTTAAGAAGCAAATGGCAAGATCCCAAAATTTCTTAAACAGTGACTTATGGAAGAGCGCAACACTTATACTTACCCATCATCTAAACTTCCATACCCATTGTCTCTTCCTCCCATTATTGGAAGGTCATTCAATCATGTAATTTCAAAATTTATCAAAGTTAGAGAGAATGTCCCCACTTTTCTTGCTTTTCAAAGGTGTCCAAATCTGTAAGAATGATAAAAGAAAAAGTCCATAAGTATTAAGAAAAGATCCATTTCAAACATTTGGATTACACTTGGATAAACAAAACAACTTCTAAGACAAACTAAACAACTTTTGCCCCATCCCATCCCCTCCCCAGGGTTTGCGTTTTATGCCAAAACGGGCATTTTTTACGCTGACAGAAATTTTACTAATGACCAAAAATACAATTCAGTCGTAAATATATATATATATATATATAAAAACAATATACTGGATATTTTCGTCCACATTTCTCTTTAAGGGAAGCGAAAATATTTTTTATTATCCAAGGATTGTTTCTCATCATAAAAACAGGTCGTTATGAATTTACTTCATTCACACTTGAATTTATCAATAAGTTGCACTATAAACGTTGTTGTAGGCTTTAGCCTATAGGCTAGGCTAAGCCTAATGTTGCTGTTTACAGCTTATCGCTGTAGGCATTGTATATTTAATCATTTACGCCAGAAATTTTAAAAATTACGACGCGAAATTTGGATGGTCGTAAAAAAGAAAATACTACCATGAAAAATTATGATGACTTTTTCAGAGAAACGCAAACCCTGCCCCCCCCCCACCCCGTCTCATTGCATTAACGTGAAACCCTCCCAATCATACAGATCAAACCCTTGTATTCCCATCCTCTGACTGATTTAAAGTGTATTACTGTACCCTACAGTTTTATTTATTTACTTATTTACATATAGGCCTATTTATTATCCAGGTCAGGTACAAGTCACTTCCCCTATATTCCAATATAATAAATAGTCTATATTGCTCATGTACATGCAATCAAGTGGTTTTCAATCCAACAGTAGTATGCAATGTTGGTGACCTACTGTAAGGTCTAAATTTAGCAGTTCAGATGCAAAAAGAAATAAGAGAGATCTTGCAAAACCAATGAGCACTACTAGTATCTAGGAGTCAGACAAGGAAGTTTTCACAACTCAGTGAAATCTGTCATGTAGATTTTTTTTACGCTACAATCTACCCTGGTGTACCTTTGGTTCCCCACAACACCATTGCAACAGTCCCCACAAATATCCTTTCCAGTGTAATTTCAATCCACATTCTTCCAATACCACAATTTCACCCTATGGAATTTGAAGGAGAAGTCTGGAAAAACTTTTTAATATCAAACACTTTCAGACATCCCTGGAACTGACAGGAAAGGTCCCTATATTTCATACTATGCAGTTGGTATGGAGTCAAGTAAACAGCTCCCATGTCCACAGGGAGCTCATTTGAACATATTTGAAAATTATTTCAGAAAAGGGCATGCAACACTGCTGCAGTTAAGTGAACAATCTGAGACAATTTTATGCTTGATGGCAGCTCCAGGCAGGTAATGGCACATACTGTATGTAGGTGCATAAATCTGCAATTTTTTACATACCAGCAATATTCAACTTCAAAATATTTCAATTGTATGTTAATACTGAGCAGCAACTTAGGCTAGGTTTATACTCCCTAAGCTACAATGAGAGTAGGGAGCTGCTATAAAATACAGCACAGTGTCAGAAACAAAAATCACTGCTAAAAAGTACATCACCAAGATACGACAAATGATATGAAGTTTATCTAAAAACATTTCTTTAAGCCTTTGTTAAAGACAAACACGAGATACAAACTAACAGATTCACCAAAACTCCCTGGTTTGGGAGTCAATGAGCGATGATACTTAAACTGCTGAACACGGAGAGGCAAAAATGCAGAAGGATGATTTAGGGTTACAGGTGCCCTCTACAGGCAGGGGATACCGTGGTGCTATTAGTTTTTTGCCAGACGGTTATTGCAGGCAATAATGGTTACATATGAGGTAAGGAAGAGCGAAATAGACTCATAAGATTTTAATTTCCAAATGACTTTCAAACAGATCACTTGCAACGAACTGTTGTATAAACAAACTACTGTACCTCAAAACAAACTTGAAAACACAGATACAGTACGAACATCACCAGAAAAGACACAACAATTATTTTCGAACAGCAGATTCTTCAGATCATTCTTGATCAAAGTTCACTTGCAGTATAGAGAACAGTATAGAGATTGGAGACAAACCTGAGGGATATATTCATAATATCAGGGTCATACTGTAACCAGCAAAGTAAGTAAAAGAAATTTACAATATCAATCATTAACAACATTACAGACACAGATGACATGTGTATGATATGATACTCTGTCATAGATATGGCTACTGAAACAGTACAATCTGGAATCAATAGATGTAATTTAAAATGCTGTCAACCTTTTAAAACTGAAGGTACAGTACTTACTTAGCTTTGAATGAAGGATTTGGGTTGAAAAATTACTAGAAAGGATAGTGCCACCTCTGTGCCAATTAATTTTACCAAGTCTAATTTTGCAGTAGATGGGAATGTTCACACGTATAATAGATGAGGAAAGTAGGAGTGAAATAGATTTACTGTTCTCTTCTGTTTCTACAAAATTTCAAGCCTGATACTCAACATAAATCATAAACCATTTGCACAATCAATAGGATTCCAACAGTGAACTAATTTAGCAATGTTTACACAGGTATTGTTAGGCAATTAGGGGAAACACAAGTAAATAGGAGGTAAGGAGGAGTGTAGACTAAACTAACATAATGATTAAGGACCCCCTTGACAGTTCACCCCACCTGACTGGTGTGGGTATTCAGAAGCAACTATACTTACCCCTTGCTACAAGGGGTAAGGGGTAAGTGTATGTCGAAGTGAATACACAATGACAATAGACACAGTGGCTTACAACAGTCAGGGTCACCTAACATCCTGGAACAACTGGTTCATAATAGGTGAAGTGTGAAACAACCAAATATCCTGACAATGTAGCTTGTACATAAAATCTTTGCTACATTTTTTGATAAAATATTCATTTTCATGCATTATGTTGAAAAAGTATGCTTTGCAGCTGTTGTGAGCAAACATTGGTAACCACAGTGATAATTCCCACTGGTACATAACTTGGGGACAATCAAGACCTAATAAAGTTGACATCTCTCCCCCATAGGAGCTTTCCAATAAGGGTCAAAGTCACATTTGAGATAGTAATGCCAGAGGCTAAAGTAATCCAAACTTATCACAAAGAATGACTAACTGACACTGTACAGCAAGTACTCGGTATCTGCAATGTCTATTATTGCATACATTGTAGCACTACAGGATTGATACTGTATGTATACCCTACCACAGGAGTGATGAACTGTGACTGTCACTTCATTGTGTAGTCCAGTAAGAGAAACCTCAACTATAACATACACTACAGTATGTAAACGGAGCTGTACAGACTTTCAACCACACATTTGGTAACTACTGAGATGTTTTAACATTCAAAAATAAATTTGGAACAAACTTTTTAATGACAGGTGAATGCATAATTCTTTGCAAGTATCAGGCAGATGGTTAACCACATATTACACATGATTTGTTTAAAAAAAAAAAAGAAAATGAAAATGGAAAAGAAAAACCCTCTCAACCCAACAAAATTGACACAGTGCCAAACACAAAACAAACACCTTTTTTAAGAGCCTAGAAGGCAAATATTGAATTATATACATAAGACCAGTAGCAGAGAATTGTGTGAAAAAGTGGGGGGGGGGGGGGATAAAAGCACATGAAGCAAAGTCCCCCTTATCCTCCCTGGGATTTCTGCCTATAAATAAGACTACAGTAGTCACACAACATTCCTTAAATGAAGCCTGTAACTTACCAGTAAATACTAAAATTCTGTGATAAATTATACAAGAGGAACAGAACCAGCTAGGTGACGAACTAAGCAGTAAGTCTAACCCTTAACAGTTTGCAAATGAATGTCATCACTGACAGACACACAATAAAATTTGTAGAAATAAATGCCACACAAATATGTCAGACATTCATGCAAATTGGCATTTAAATTGTTTATCTAATGTAAATTTTTATGTGTACCTACACTACACCATCATAGTAGCTGCCTTTGTAATAGCCACTCCCAGCAAATACTAACTGCACTATACATCCATTGCCTTTTTTAGGTCTTTGAATAAACTAAAATTCATTTTGATTACATTTCTCCATCCACAGCATTGTGTCTACAGCAATGTCCACGTCACTTCGTGGGTGTTAATTCACACTTTCTTTATAAATTGCCCTCTGACAGTTATCACTTGATCAAAGAATTTAGAGTTTTTTCTTTAATTCAATATTGACATAAAATCAACAAAGGAGCAAAGTAAAATTATCAAACAAGTGTGGGATACACCTGGATGGAGTCACTTTTCGTCAATGTAATGGTATGCCAATGTTTACAATACATGTTCAGAATTACCCAACACTATCAGGACTGAGTCATGTTTTCAAATTTTTCAAATCTGACAATTTGAAGTAAGATGGGGAACAAACAACCTTCCCCCAGGCATGGATGAAGAGGAAAACAAAGCGACTCACCTGAAGTAGTCACTTCCCCAAAAGGTACACTAAACTGAATGTGACCATACCACTGGGCCTTCTAACTTTAGGGCCTAAGCCTTCATCATAGGTCTGTCACGAGTTCCATTTTAGAATGACTGAAAATGAACAAGCTTTTCTTCAGAGTGTCCCAATCAGCCACCTCATGACTGAAATAGGCCTAAGACTGTACATTACAGCCAGATGGCCTAGGAGAAATGTCAGTATAACAGTAGGCTTGAGCAGGTTTAATGCACTTATCAATTGAATGACGCACCCCACTACCCCCGGACATGGTCAGTCAAATGTGGGTCATTGACCAGTGACAGTGTGACTCACATGTCTGTCATTGTACCAATATTGTCTATCACTGGAGTGACAGAGGGGTGAGTCATGTTACCTCAGATGTCAGTCACTTTACAGACCGAAGGGTGTGTCATTGTGCATCATTTGCCATTACTCCTCATGTAAAATTATAACCATTGTCAGTCACTTTGGTGATGCACACGTCAGTCAAAATCGCAAATTGTTCATCAGTTAAGTGACTGAGGGGTGTGTCATTTTACACAAGTCCGTCACGGAAGTGACTGAGGGGTATGTCAGTGGTATACGTTTTGTCAGTGAAGTTGTGGACAATGACTGACCACGTCCGGGGGTAGTGGGGTGCGTCATTCAATTGATAAGTTCATAATACTGGACTCTTGTATTTGTGAATATGAGTTGCACCTTCAGGCTGTGAAATCAGGTCTTGAGTTTTTAGATTTCCAGGTGTACTACAAATCACACTCCTCAGGAAATTAAGGAGTGTGGTACATGTGCTGTTTTATTAAACTTTAATAGATTTATCTTAGTATCCATTCCTTATCTAGGTGTGCAAAAAATTGCGCTCCTCACAGTGATTTGAGGGTGAGTGATGGTGTGTGATGGCACTCACACACCTCAAAGTTCAAGGCCTGTGGAATCAAGTAACAACTTCACTTTCCTTGGAGTCCCAGCTGCTGGGAGAATTTTCAAAACTGTCAAAGAGTATGTGCAAAAACCATGTTTGAGAGTTTGAATAAATTTGTGTTCTGTTGCAGATTAAATGAAGTATTAATACAGAAATTGCTATTTTTGATCTTTTTCATTAAATTGCTAACACAAATTTCCTCACAAGATAACCACTACTGTACCCCCTCACTGATAGTATGGCATCTCAGACATAAGATGACTGTATATAGTACAGGCTTACAGGTGTATTAATATTCATTGGTTGGCCTGTTGGTTCCTATATCAGTACCTGTATGTCAATAAGACCTGCAAGTCAAAAGCAGCCCCATATCTGCCTCAAATACTTTTGAGTTGCTAGAGCCGAGTTAGTAGGCCTACTACTATTGCTGGACTTTTGCTAAAATTCCCTACAGGTGGATGTCAGAGCACATAAACCAAATTTAACCCTCAAGGAGTCTTGCTCCACAATGGAGCTACATTCCATTATTGGACACTGACTTAACATGGCCTCCTAGTCAGTACTACTGCTAGAGCTGTACATGCACTGTGTCAACTGAAACTGTGACAAATGGAGCTCCCTGCCTAAATGGTAGTGTGCTGATCCCAAACTATGTGTGCTGCAAGCAACCTGTTCAGACAAATACCAGGGGTGTGAGAGTCTGAATAAGGAATAGAAAGAAGTACAAGGAATTTAGGAGATAAATAAAGAATCAAAGATTACTTGGCATGGATGAATGCTCTGAAGGTAGTCTTAACAAAGAGATCTTTAGCAGCAAATGCAATTATCCTAGGTCACAGGGGGATAAGACTCCATTTGAGGTCAGGCAAGACTAGTAAATCAAAGCTAAGGCAATATTGCATCCATATGGTAGAAACCAGAGCCCCACACCATGTTACTACAGCAAAAGTGTATGACTATGACCCAGTGACTTCTACAGCAACACATCACCTCATTGAGAAAGGTTTCAAATCAATATTTAGATAAGAGTTTATGGAGCATGTTTATAGACCCTTCATGAAAAGATGTGAGATATTTACTGCTCCAGCTTTCTAGCATACTGTACTATATTTGTGGCAAACACCTGTGTATTGTTACTGTTACCTCCAAAGACAATTCCCTCCTTGCATGATTTTAAGAACATCAGGGAGCCTTTCCAAAATTTAAAAAAAATTACTCAGTTCTGAGAAAATTTCATGTTTGTATGTCAGAACACCTGTCTGTCTTTTTTGTTGCCTCCCCCCCCCCCCCAAAAGGAAATTCTTAAGTTTATACCTGGATGCTACTTTTTTAAGAAGAAGAGCTGGTCTCATACAGTAGGTATCAACTGCCTTCTACCAAGAAATGATCTATGTATATATGTATGCATGTACAAAATGTAGTTGTCTGTTGTTCATTCAACCACTTTAGGTTGTCCATCACATATCTTGAGCATCACTGGCAACAGGACAACTCTGAAATACTCAACAGGTTTGAAAGTACAGTGCAGGAAACTGTAAATAAACTACTTCGGAGGAGACTTCTTAGTAAAAGTTAGACTTGAAATTAAACGTTCAACTGAACTTGTGTAATAACGCTTATTTGCTGAGGAGCTGACCCTGAGATGACTGTGGAAAACATGGCTGCATGCAATAACATGAACTATAGCTTTGACATTCAAAGTGAAACCTGAATGTTACAGGCCTGTAAGCACTGCAGATAAAAAACTGAAACTTTTGTTCTTAGAGTATGATAACTATGACTTGCCAAAAGAAAATAGTACATGTCAAGTTCCTTAATTCTGCTGGGCAATGAAGTTATACTTCTTGAGACATCATCTTTAAATTACGAGGTTTCACAATTTTTCTTCTGGTGACTTAAAATGACCTTTGACCTCAAAAAAGCATGAGGCTTTCTGAGCTTAATGTGGAGCATCTACAGGTACATGCTAACTGCTACAGCTATCAGGTATCAAGGCTACTCTTCATTAGATACCCTGTTTATGAGGTTTTCACCATTCACACTTTGGTGACCTTATATGACATTTGACCTCAACCAGAAAAAAACAAGTTCTTGTACTCAATATGGGACATCCACATGCTAAGTATGAGGTCGCTCATTGCTATTAACCTTCTTGAGATATCATTTTTACAAGCAGTGAACAAGCCTAATTTCATCTCTAGTGACCTAAGGTGAATATTGACCTCTGCCAAAACAATAGCATTCATTCTCTCAATATGAAAAATCCAAACGAAATATGGAAAGTATCTGCCATTCCTATCATGAGACATGTTTTCCCCACAACATTAACTGGTGTGGATATCCACAAGCTACTATTTATACTTATCTCTTGCAACACTTAATATGCTAGATCTATATGCAAATTTTGACATTAGTTTCGAATACTGGTGACCCCAAATGACCTCTAACCGCCACCAAAAATGATGCAATTCTTTCTCTTAATTTCACATCTATACCCCATGCATGAAAAGTATCCACCATTCCTACCTCAATCATGTTTATAAAACAAAACTTGCCTAAAACAAGCTAGTCTCTTAGTTTGAGGCCTTATGAATTATGATGTTGATATGTAGTTGAAAGTGGTTTGTTCCTGAAGGATACATGCCCAAAACTTGGGTAAATGGTGGTTCTGAACTTCCAGAAGAAACAAGACATGGTCCAAACTGGAAAATACTTTGTCTGAACACTAGAAAGGTTCTACAAAGTGCCAAACAGAACAAAGTTGTCTTGTCTGAACTCTGAAGGGCAAGATGGGGGAGAGAAGGATCCACCTCATCTCCTCCCATAGTAGTGGGATGGGGACCATTATGATGCTGACAAACTATGCCAGATGTTAATTGCTGGCAAGTAGATGAATTACATATTTTCCAGGAGGTAAGGAGGGGTGAAGCAGGTAAGCACTGTCAGTAAAATACTGGAAACTGTAGGATTTTGTGAAAACATTTGTGATGGTTACATTCTCTTGTGTCTGCCTGCACCTTCCCATCTCACATGAACCAGAGATTCAGAAAGGTACATCTTTACAGTGGAGGGGAGGGAGCAGAGGAGGGGGTATACCCTTAAGTACTTCTTTTTGTTTTCAATAGAAGAGGGAAGCTACATGCTTATAATTTCCTGTCTTCCACAGCAACAAGATTCCAATAGATCATGCCTACCACGAAGACAGTTTTAAGTGAAAACGCCATGTCCAGATGTGGCAAAGGTATATGGACAAGTTTTTGCAGTTTTCATGATCAAATTTCATCGTTCAGATAAAGTTCTCAACTTCTTATTATGCCCAAGTGAAGGATGAAAGTATGGAAGGGTGCAAAATTGTACTAAATGCACAGTATGTCACATACATACTGAAAAGGACAATTTTCTTTTAGAGCAAGTTCAAGGAGAGCCACTCGCCCTATACCGAGGTGAGACACCTACCTTATCATGTTAGACTTAAGCATCTTGGGCTTACCACCCTGGAGTTGAGAAGGATTGGGGGGGACATGCTTCAGGTGTACAAATTTCTCTCTGAAAGGAATCATTTGTCATCTTGCAGTTATTTAAAGGTTCAAAGTAATTCTCGGGTTCCAGGCCATTGTAAGAAGCTAGTTTAAGTGTTTTGCAAGGCTTGACATTTGGAAGTTAAGCTTCTCTCATAGAGTTGTCAACGAGTGGAACAGTCTGCCTGAGTGGGTAGTTAACTCCACTTATGAGCACTGCTTTAAGGTTAACATTGACAAGTTCTTCCATAACTATGGTAGAATCTAATTGTGCTGGGCTCATTTGGTATTGGTTGGTTGTTTGTTTGTTTTCAGTTAAGGTTGTATGGACTTCAGGGTATCTTATGGGGCCTTAGCCCTCCTTTGCCCTTTAACCTGTTATGTTATGTTATGTTATACAAAGTTCCACAGTCAAAGCAACATTTCTGTACTAGTTATATATGTCCAAAAACATGATTTAAAAGTTGTATGACTAGAATGGGGGTGTTCCTTGGGTAATTCCTTTAACATTGTCACCCACTGACAATGTTCTATGAACAGAATATTATCAAGAACCATGTGCATTTTTTTTTCATTTCTGGCTTGCTAACAAGATCCATTCCCTACTATAGTGAATGGAACATTCCATTCATTCTGCCCCCAGGGACAAATGTCAGGTTCTCAGTGGGAGATATGGCCGGTAAACACATTCTATTAAGCAGGTACCCATGACACTGAGCCACCCTGTCCCATCCATAATAGCTTCACTAAAATGTTTTGAAGATTCCATTTCTGATGGGAATTTTTGATACCAGCACCCCTACTCCATACCTATAGGACTGCTTTAGAGTGTTTTGACTGATGCGAATAATATTGGCAGTGGATCAAATGTTATGCAGAGTAATTCAGGATTAAGTGTTAGCTATCACACATGAGGTGTGACTGTAAACTAATTCCAAGGAAAATGGCATATTTTGCTAACTGCATACAGTATGGCGAGTGTCATGGATTGAGATAGCAGTGATGAGTGCTTTTTCTATCACTTTTAGCTTCAATAACTGGCAACAAGTTAGAAGAAGCCTACCACTTCTGCTAAGTACCACTTTGCTCTACATTCCTTAAGAGTTGCAGGCATACAGAATGCTATATAAAACTGTACATCATAAGTTCATCAGCGTATCAGTTAGACCAAATGCCTACTGTATTGTAACTATGCTAGTGCTTATGTACAGTAGCAACTCCACTGCAATGGACTCTCATCAGCTAAACTATCATACAATTACTGTTTGTCATGCACCTCACTGAACAACCATTTATCTGGGGCAAACATGAAAGCACGGAGCTAGTCCATAATAGCTATACCTGACAGTAACAAGCGCAATGCTATGGATTTCAAATATCATCGGTTAAAATGTAACTGAGCCATGTTTATCATTACTGATGGAATTGATAATTACTTTAGACAGTGCATCTGCCAAACTGAAATCAGACAAGGTCTAGGCATTCAAATCTTCATTTTTCAGGTGAAAACTTACTTCATCGGAGAGGGATTCAAAGTTTTCCTAGCCAAATTTATACACTGGGCAGGTCTTGCCACCTCCCCACTTGCACAATTACTGTATAAAAACAACCTCTTACTGTACGTTCACTATTCAACTTGTCACTGACAGCAGGGAGTTGTATTAGGCCGAACGATTCTGGCCTTAGGTCTACATAGTACAAGGTATGGGGAAACATTGGAAGGCAAACACGTAGTAAAGATAAACCTTTGTCCTATCAAAACAGCAGGTGAACAGAATTATGGAGACTTAGGATAGACCAGTTGAATGGATAGGATATACAGGCTGAAGTAGGCTATTGATGGCATCTCATTGGGAGTGTATAATTGTCACCCATTGTACGGCAGCTGATGCTGTGGATACATTTAACATATAACACTTTTGCTTCACACACCTTACTTACAGTACCTTACTTGTTTTGAGAGGTTTTTCTTGTGTAGAGAGCCACTGAACATATCTTATGATGGAAGCCCTACATTGAGTCATTTATTACATTTATTACTTGAAAAATTTTCCAAGTCCACATTTCATCAGTGATCAAAACAAACAACCTTCTTTAATACTGTACTGCTGTGTCAAGTTATTTTATGAATCATGGACAATACAAAGCCATCTTTTAATTAGAGATGCGCACTTCTTTAGAGTTAGATACTGTAAGGTTTTACAGCTCAGTTTCTAACCAACTGGTTTTAAGTCGGGCCAGCCAAGCCTTTTTTCCAGTTGTGGCTCACTGGCTTGTTTTCCCTACTCCACTGCTTATTGCTGAGCACCAAGCACAATGGCAGTTCTTTAGAGCAGACAGTGCACTTTGTCCTACTTCTTTTAGAACTGAGGCATGTTTAAGGACAACACCGAAGTTTCTACTTTTGGACTGGACAATGGAGCTGCTGCTAAATAGCCCAATGAATAAACCCAGTCCTGCTCAGAGGTTGAGAATGGCTCAATTGTAACAAACTTCTAAATAACCAAATTTCATGCTTGCTACATGGTAACAAAATCACACACTGAACACTAGTATAGTAAAGACTTGATTTTATAGGCTGTGAATAAACACGTTCTGTTTAAGTAGTTGACTTTTTTTCTGGAAGTGGGTGGGGGATTTCTGCTGTAGCTTGTAAGCTCCTAAACAACTTAAATACACACACCAATACATGGCAATACCTGTATTCACCACAAGTAAAATCAGCTATCTACAACACAATTTAATTTAGGAAGCAGTTCTACAGAAGTCTTTGAACTACATGCTAAGCTGTATTTATTGGCTAATGTACATGGATTTCACTTTTAAAAAAAAAAGTAAATAAAAACATCCTTACTAAATTAATCTACTAGTAATTATGTAAGAATTTTGTTCCAGCAAGCAGATTAAGTCCCCTACAGTTTCCAGCAATAGGGGTTGAAATTGTGAAATTCAACGACTGACTTATATTGAGTCCTGTAGGTCTACACGCACATTACACAACAATGCCTGTACATATTAATAGCTCTATTCACACGGACTTACACTGAAATGGGAGTACCAGCACAAATCTTTCCAAACAGATTCCTGATGATGTTGATACCAGACTGAAATTAGTTTGATTTTTTTAAACACAAGAGGAAGACAATATTCCACTATTGGAAAGCACTGCAGATGTCAATGGTGTGATTGCCATTGCCAGTTCTCTGAGTTTACTCCCACCCCTTTCCCCCAAAAAAGTTTTTAAATTCTTTTCTAAGAACTGAGATAAAAGGCATATTAAGAAGTCATACAGTATAGTACATATCCTTCAAGTTGGTGTGACACTGCAAAACTGAGAAGGTGGACTTAGCTTTTGATGGTTAGACTCTGACCAAGGAATCAGTACCTTTAAGTTAACAGCCCACTACAACATTCATGATTGTCTTTCAATACTACTGTATTACAAAGCATGCACAAAAGTCACAGTGCCCATTTTAATAGGTGGCATTTGTGTTCTTTGTAAGTTTTGTAAAAGAAAAAAAATACATGCCTGCTATACTTTTTATTTTTACTGGATAATTTCTTTCTCCTTGGTCTATTCAACCATTCTGTCATTAGTTCTGGGACAGGTACAGTTCAGGCACTTTCTAGAACAGCCTGCAGCAGTCTAAACTATTGTATCAGCCAGTTTCCACCTTTTGTCTATAAACATCCAACGGAAATTTGCTGTCACCACAATACAAAGACTTTGTGTTGTTTCATTCCAACTACCAGGTTGTTCATGCTAGAGTGCTCAAAAATTGCACATGCGCATTTCAAACCTTCACTCCTGATATAGCTACAGTATGATGTCAATGGTGATTCCCCACAGCATTTTAAAATGCTTACATATTATACAAAATCCCCAAAACTCCCTTTACTTACTTTACTGATAAAGACAGTTCTTACAAACAAATACCATATGAATTCAAAATTCTGTAGCCTATCTCAAACAGAATTACAGTACCTGGTATTTATGGGCCTACCTGACAGATGAAAAAATTTTTGGAAACAAATACTGACCCTTGCAGTGTACTACCAATGATGGCATACATCAAAGGAAATAAATTGCTACACAGAGCGGATCAAGGATTTTGAGAAAGGGGGGGGGTGCACACATCGCCGGGAAGGCCAACGAGCACAAAAAAAAAAAAAAAAAAAAAGGTCTTCAAAATTTTATAGACCCTTTTTTTTTGTTGTTTTTTGCATCTGGGAAGCATATTTTCCATGTCTGTCTGCTCATTTTTTTCATATCGCTGGTGAAATAATCATTGGTCATCGAAAAAGGGGGTTGTGCGCCGGGTGCGCCCCCTTCTGGATCCGCGCCTGCTACAGTACTTGTTAGGTACTGGGCCAAGAACTTCCACAGGACAACCCTCCCAATGCCCTCATATCTTCCTTCAAAGTGGTATTACCTGTTTAAGAAAGGGAAATACATAACACTGCTTTGTCCAAAGTGTTGGAATAATGTTAAGCAGTCCATCCAAACAAAAAAGATAAAGAAAGATCCCTCACAGAAGTAGTTGGTCCAAATATTTTCAATTATCATAAAAATAACAACAAAAACTATGAAAATCGAAAATGATTCCACACAATCTTTATTCCATTCGATCCCACCCCTGGACAAACAAACCATGGGAGTGCTCTAATATATGAATATGCAAAAGGCAGCACAACGAAAGGTGCCCATGTATATGCCAGCGAACGAACACTGAACACATGATATTCACGCTATAGCCTAAGTACTTGAAAACTGACTGTAGGCCTATAGTACCATGGAGCTGATATCTGAAAGGTTTTATTGGCTTCATGATAGTAAATCGAAAGGAGAAATTTCTGTTGAAGCCCACCCGACCAATTTTGGAACAAATTATAGCCCCAGTGAGCTACTCGATAACATCACAGATTGGGACTAAGTATCAGCAAGGGTTGCTATCTGGAAGGGAAAGGACTTTAAAATTTGTGCAGTTAGTGAGCTTTCGTGATCATTGAAGAGTGTTTTTTGCATGTTTCTGAAGGCAGACTCAAGAAAAGACGAGTAAATGTAACTCAGTTTACCCAAGAGACTGGCCATCGATATAATATGTGAGTAATACCTCTGACGAATAATATTACACAATTCTTGAGTCATTCAAATCATCGATGGTCAACGATATCAGCTGGAGTCTGACATCTGAGATGCTTACCCTCCCGTCGCAAGGTCATACCATGAAGCTACTACTACCTGGACATTCTTTCCCTGTTACGTTTCCCACCTAAAATGTACACAATTGTGTTGACTCACTCAGGGAGTTCTGATAAATTCTTTTACATGTTGAAACCCTTGGAGAACCATCTACAACAATCAAAGTTGACCGAGGGCATTGCTCATAGAGGAAATCGAATAGAGCCATACGATTTTATGACTACGACCATTGTCATACTTTAGGTTAGTGCCCTTGTACAAACTCGACACATTTTTGGTCGATTAGTGTATCGTTGTCCAGTTTATGTAGATTATGTGATCTGTACGTAGACCTAGGCTACCGCTCAAGGACAAATACTTGGGATGCGGGGAAGTAAGCAAGTGTATAGAGGTGTAACTGGTTACCCTTACAAGCGTTAGTATGCAAGTGTCTTCTTGAATACTGTTAGGGTGAAATTCACTAACACGGGTATTATGATGAAAACGTACTTTTGTTTCAAAACCTCAAGTGTGCTTTGCAGTATACAACGTTCAAAATTGACACTCTATTCCCAGTCAATACGTGAATAACCCAGGGAATATATAAGCCCATGTACAGTACTTCGGTACACACAGCTGCGTCATCATTGAATATTCCTATGGTTTGAGCTATTTGTAATGAGGACTTTTTTTTCAAAATAGCCTGCAGATTTTCACTGTTTTCGCACTGTTTCTTTATATTTTGCCATTCACACTACCATTTTCAGTCACTACATAAACAACTCCATCCATGAATAGTATAGTTAGTGTATTGATAAACAAGAAAAACATTAGGCCGTATGTATTTCCCTTTTCTTGAACAGGTAATATCACTTTAAGAAATGAGAACTTGTAGTTCCTCTAGGCCTGTAGTTGAAGGGGGGATCCCCTGTAGAAGCCCCTACAGTTACAGCCAGGGTTCTACTACTGTAGCTACACTGCTCATCTTTGTTTGGAGCCACTAAAACTTACATTGGCTGACCTGTACCAAGTGTTAATTTGCAGTTGGCACTTTGCAACTGACGTACTGAACTGAGCAAACAGAATTGAGCAAAATCCCTGAAATGGACATGTATACAAAACTGACTTAAACAATTCTCAATGGCTAACAAGGTTAAGAAAGGATCCTCAAGGAGGCCTTCATCATGGCCTTATATCTCCCAGTGTTTGAAAATGCACTCTCAACTCTAGGACTAAGAAGCTTAATTAGCTGACACTTAACATGGCCTAGCTATAACACTGGTTACAATATGATGTCATTGTCAATGCCAATGGTGATTCCCCAGCTGTATGTTAAATTAGTTTTATACGACCAGAACCTACTTAAATACAGGTCTATGCATAATACTGATGCTGACATAATCAAATAATAATTTGAACTGGAAGAATTAAAAATCCTTGCAAACTTTTAGCCTAATCCAAACATGAATTACGCATGACAGACTAACATCTTTCAAAAACAGCCTCAAATACTGTAATGTGGAAACTGCTCTCTCAGTGGCAATCAAAAACCATCATCACCTGTAGGTTAAATATGATTATGAATCTTCAAAAGTATAATCTACAGTACCAGTTAAATGACCAGTCTCTGATTCGGGTTCTTGATTTTCCATGGTGCAATGCTTCAACAGTTCTTTTAAAACTTCATATTAACTGCATTATGATGTCACAGGTGATTCCCCAGTTGCTGGTAAAATTAGTTACTTACTGTACAGTACCCTACCTACAGTACATACAAAGTTGTTGAGACTGACAGTCCTCAAAGACAAATTTATACCAAAAATGTCCAAAGTGTTTAATTCCCAAAACTAGAAATACATGCACGACAGAGTAAAAACTGAAAAAATCACCTCAAATTACTCATCCTCACAGAGCTATGCTCTACGATGACAGTCAAAACCACTTCAATGTGTGTTAGAAGTACTAGGAGGTCCTAATTGTCAAAAGTACAGTATTCAACAGCATCCCAGACTACAGAGGTACCTTTCAAAATTAATATACTGTACAGGAGCCACAGTCTGATGTCATGGGTGATTCCCCAGTTTTGGGTTAAGCTATGCAATTACCTAACTACTGAAGGTACAAGGTAGGACAACTTGTAACCCAGTTTGTTGGTAATTGCCACCAGTCCTTAAAAACAATAAAACACTTCGTAATTCCTGTAGCCTAACTACAAAGAGTATTGTATGGGATGTACAAAAATTTTCAAGAACAACTGTATTTTCTGACCTGTACAGCACAAGGGCAAGTGCAAGTTTTACAGTACTATATCTGTGTTGTTATTGTATTCTGGATTAATTCTTGGAAAGTTTTTACCACCAAAATACTGACAATAAAACAAAGGAATTTTACTTATTATTTTCTTTCATAACAAGTACTGCAGCTATTGTGACAACCTTGAAAACATATATCTACTGCACTACATAATTAAATATAACGGCAGTAATTTATAGTGTTTACTGAATGTAGGTATGAGACAACTGCATGTTCCCAGGAATGGAGAAAATGTTTATTTCCTGAGAAGGGAGCTAAATTTTCACAACTTCTCCCTTATTTTCACGTACAAAAAAGGTACATCCACTCCAACTACCAAAATTTCCTTCCAAATTCCCAAATTTCTTGGGAAGGAGCCTCCCAGCTTCCAACTTTTTCCACCCATGCCTGTTACATACCAGATCATTAAAACCTTAACTTTTAAGAGGTAAAAACATCAGGTGGCCTTGAGTAGGAAGTAGGCAGTGACACACGTTTCTTTTTTTCTCTTTCAGTGTCTTTGCCTATTAAAGTTATGTTAAGGAAAGGAAAACTTTAAAAGGGAAAATGCAGTCACCCCAATAAGAGTAAGTATGCCCTGTCACTCTAGTTCATGAATGGCCTATTCTGATCATGTGACAATGTTTTTGTTAGTGATTTGTGAAATTCAAGGAGAATTTCTCCTTGCTTTACCTATTGTTTAAAAAAGTTGTGTTCAAAATGTCTTCAGAGGTGCTTGTAATGCAATTAAGAGGAGATTTGCAAGAGTTTGCTGATTGTTCAAAGCAAATTTTGGGGCGACTGCCTATTTACCATTAAACATAAATTTCAAAGCCACTATGAACTTAAACTTCCATCTAATTTAACTAAAAACTGCAAATGCATACACATGGCCATAAACAATGATCACAGTTATCATGATCAAGTGGTCTGATGTCCCATGCTCTTTCAAATTTATCTCCTACGGTTGCTAATTTTCCACGTGAGTCTACAAATTCATTTCCATGTATACACTACATTAAGAGTACATTTAAAGGAATCATACAAATTTAAATCACACTTCCAACAGGTACAGTATGGTTTCTGTGAGAAACGTTACTAGGTTGTGCTTGGTAAATCAAGAATTCATGCATGTAACACAGTCTTCATAAGAGTGCTGTCTAAATTCACTGTATACGTATTATACACTGCATGCTGACTCTAGCTTACGGGATAACACAGCGATGTTACATGTAAACTGCAACATGTTACTTGTTAGTTTATAACAAATACTGCATTCATTTTAGTACTAGAAGTAGAACTTTACACTTAGCAGTTTTGAGTTGCAGCAGTGAAATAATGAGAGACTGATGATAATGGGATGAAATAACTGCACAGACCAAAAAAATTTCCAAAGTACAAAATATACTTAACAAGCAACTTAGGCCTAATTGATGCTGTCTTCCATGGTAAACTAGGCTAGGCCTAGGCTACATCACATCAGATAAGATATTATTACACCATGTTTTTTTTACTTACAACAGCAACTGTGCACAAAACTGCTTGAATACGTGAGTACTTCCTTTTCCTTTGAATTTCCAGAACCAACTAGCAACCACTATCCATAGAATCCAGTTGAAGCCCACTCCACTTGTTGTGAAGCTGTATAATAAAATTCCACATTCCCACCCAATGAATCATGTAGTATGCTGCCTATTGACACAATCTACAGGGCATACCAATCGTGTGCATTGACTTCTCTCTAGCCTCATATTACTATTTTGTTACCTGATAACTCTTCTCCAGGTATACAACAATTTATTCCTTGCCTAGGGTTATTTGGTGATCCTCACTAGACAAAAATAAGTTTTCTTAAAATAAAAACATTTTAAGCTTCAACTTACCTCATAAAATACAGAGACATGCTCAGTAACAACTAACCCTGAATTTCACAATATCTTTGAATTGGTCTCTGCCACACACAAGCAGAGGAAAAATAATACACTTTGCTATGATTCAAATACCAAGCTGTTTGGACACAATAGTGTGATAAACCCACTCTACATTTACATGCGGGACTGTTCCATTTGGATAAGGGGGTGTGGCAGTGTCTTTGGATGAGTGAGTAATTACAATGGGTAGCTTACTCTTTCACAAGTCTTTCAGCTGACACATAATGAAGCACACTGATGGAGGGGGAGGTTGATTATAAAGGAGGTGTGATCAATGGATGACTATCTGGTGAAACTTTTCAAAAAGAAAAAAAAAAAAACTTTTGTAATTATAGGAAATTATTTGTGCACAGAGCATTGAATTGATAACAAATGACAGTCTGGTTTTGTTCTGACAAATGTGTACAAATTTTAGGCATTTTATTCCTACAGCCCAATGGTCCTACAGCCAGCCTCACTGGCCATAAAGTCAATGGGATTTTGCATGTACGCACTGTGCAACTAATGGGCTATAGGGTCCATTGTTGGTCCTTTTCACATGTTTATTTTAAAACACAATGGTTTGCAGGACCACTGGGGCAGTATCTTATCTGTGCTATTCATTATTTATCTCAGCAATGTAATTTTTATCAGTTAGTACACAAACACGTGTCATAAACCACCAAGTACCAAATACCACAAGTCTCTAAGATTCAAGAGTATGCATTGTGTTTGGCCACAAGAAAATGCCATCAATAAAATCGACACATACCAAACCCTATCCCATAATCTTATGTAATTGCTATTTGGAAAAGAATCTATTGGTTAGGGATCATCAAAACTCCCTGGGTTGGGAGTCTAGAGCTCCGATACTTACCTCCTATTGACATATGTATACCATTATTGCCTGCAATAACCGTCTGGCAAACCTAATAACACTGTGGGATTCCCTACCTATTAAGGGCACCCTAAAACCTAACGCTTCCTTCTGCATTTTGCTGCTCTGAGTAATAGGGGGCAATGAGGAGCGAAATAGACTGGGAGGCCGCACCTGCTAATTACCATTGCAGCATGTGCTTATGATGTGAAGGAATCACACACACCAACATTTCTGGATACTGGTAGACATGAAGCCAGTCAACGGGTGGAAAATTGGGAATTTGAGAAATTCCTTGCTGAGGATTTGGGTATCTGTAAGTTAGTTTTGGTAATTGCAGGGATACTTGGCTCTGTTTTTTGTTCATGAACCCATGTAAAAATTGTGGGAAATTTGACTAACTTTCCAGGAAATCAACACTTTTTCCAGTCCTGCTACGATAACAATAAACATGGGCTGGCTTATGCATCAAATTTACCAAATAGTAACCCCCGGTTCCTGTAAGCTGGAGTGAACGTTCAAAGTGTCAAGTTAAGAATTTTAATTCAAAAAAGTACAAATACTGGAAATGTAATAACACCAAAGAAATAGGGAACTACTCCTAATCAATCTGGAGATTCTTTTGCATCAAAAAAATTGTTTCATTCCTGGTTTCATCTTGTCTGTTTTCTTGTTTTTCTGCAAGTGGTCATAACAACATTCCCTTTAATTACTGTATTTTGTTCACATCCCCTCTACTTTTCTTAAATTTGGTAATTTTTAAAAATGGCCAGGCATTAAAACTGGTAAAAAGCCCAATACTGAGTTGTATTTGTTCGTGGCAGAACCAGGTAACAGGGTCCCCTAAACTGAGGGTTCACTACACCACAGGTTCACAACTGAGCTGAGGTGTGCTAATACTAACCCTATTGCTAAGTCTTACTCTAACCCTGATCCTAATCCTAACTCTGACCCATGTCCTATTCCTAACCCCACACAGTAGATTCTATTTCTACCCCTTATCTTAATGATAAACCTAATCCTAGCCCCAACTGCCCTTAGCAAAAGTACCAAACCTTCTATCTAGTGAAATTCTCATAAACTGGGTACTATTAAACACAGGAAAATTAGTATCGCCTATTGCCCATATAGTTGCACCGTCACAATCAAACCTGTCTTCATATTCTCATCCACCATCAAAGGAACAGGTACTTTCATAGAACATAAACATAAGACCCTCTTTATTAACACAGGAGAGATGACAACTGTTTATTCAAGTACATTTGTGTGGTGTTCGTGTTTGCACTTTGCAGGTACACCAAGGTTTAAGTTCAACTTCCATATATACCACACAAATCTACTTTTTCCTCTTTTTTACATAATTGGCATAATCATTTTTAATAAACCATAAAAAGTACTACATCCAGGGTAATGAATTCATCCCCTGCCAACCAGTGAGTGAGTATTTATAGCAAAATTTTTGGACTCCAAAGAAGAAGGGGACCATTACAAAGAGAATTATATACTGCTAAGTGTTTAGAAAGAAATTGAGTTTTTAGTACTGTGCATTATATATCCTAAAAGCTTTTGTCTCCAAACAGTGGACAAACCATACTTCTCTTTATAAGTAGGCATATATATCCCACCCACCACAGTCCTAAAAAGTTCAACCAGAGAAAACAGATGTATACAAATCAGGACCATAGCCTGGGTAAAATCCCTAGCAGGGTTGGGGGGGGGGGGGCAGTTCATGATAGCAACCAGTGGCATACCTATATACCTGGCACCAAAGCAGATCCTTTCTTCATCACCCACTGCCACCCTGAGGGAGAGGTCTAGAGGGGGGTCAAACAGGACATGAGAGTGTAAGGTCGCCTAGGTGCAAATAGGTGCTGTCGCTGGCGAAGCTTCAAATTGATCATATTTAGTGTATTCTCTTTTTCTTTGGGGGGGGGGGGGGGCACACCTACTCTTTGGGAAGTTTTGTGTACATAAGTTGTCTAAGTTGCAAAAGGGTGCTATCTTTGGAAGCTTTGAACTGGTTGCATGTTTAAAAATTCTCATTTTTCTGCCCTTTTCTATTTTCTTTTGGGTGAAAGTAATGGAGAGGGTACTGTGTAAGGCCCTTCCCATTTGAAAAGTTTTTGCCTTTGTATGGTTGATTGGATACAAAGTGAACACACTGACAAAGTTTTGAATTGATTATATACTTTTAGAATTTCTCATTATTTATTGTTTTGTTGGCTGTGGTAGAGTGTGGTGCCATGCCTCAGCCAGTGCCAACCTTCTCCCTCTAAATGCCCTACTTAGAGGACCACCAATGATTACGCATTGCATAGCCTGTCAATTCTTTATAGTCCAAAATGCTTCCCAGATTGATGAAAATCAGGCACGGATCCAAGGGTGGGGGGGGGGGGGACTTCCCGGCCTAAAACAAATCTTTTACATGCAGCCTTCAGTTGTGTTGTGTGCATCATGCATGAGGAAGGATGTTCCTTCCATAAGAGCCTGTCTGTGGCAGGGGTCTGAGAACCTCCCCAGGGAAATTTGAAAAACTGAACCTTATATGCAATCTCCCAGGTCCTGAGCACCTTAAAACATAAACAGTTCAATGGAGTTCTAAGCATTTTCAGTTTTTTTTTTCTTTAAGTACAACATTTTTTATTTAGGGTTTGGGAATCTTGGGGGGGGGGGCAAATGCCCCCTTACCCCCAGGCACCATGCAAATGTAAGGAAAAAAGGCTGGAAATGGTGTACCATTTGGCAATTCTGACGACAAAAGAAGCAAAAATTTACAAAGGGGAGGGAGAATACCTTCTTAAGACTTTCAGAATGGCGTCCCCCCCCCCCCCCCCATATGGCTACTATGGCTATGGGCCTAATTCTCTGAACATAATTTGCATTGCCTAAAGTGAAGTGCATGCTTGGATCACATTTAAAGACAGTAAGTGCTTTCTAACTAATAAAGAGTTTTAATAATTTACAACTGTTGTACATTATCACTGATGCTTTTGATTTCTTTTAATAATAGTGACACTGACAAATAGATAAGAAGGTACTGGTTTTACAACACAACCACGCTTTTCTGTTAAAGTTTAACCATGTCTTATGTACTTCTACCATGCTGTTTGGCATGCCGTCGAACAGTAACAGGTCTTGATAAATAGATCCCAATAAAAAAAAATTCATTTGAATAATTTACAATAGTACTTTACAGTCAAAGTCTAGTTTACTCACATGTTGATAACACACTAAGCACACATTACACCTGTAAACCAATACACTGAAGGCACCATGTAGTTTTAAAGTTCACTATGGAAGACAATATTAGGAATGCCCAACTTTGTTGTCAGTCATTATCTTTTTAGAAAGCTTCTGTGGGACCATGGACCATGCATAATATGAATCTCAAAATCTCGCAAATTATAGCTTGCTTTCTTTCAAAAAATGCATCGAATCTTGACATACCTAGCAACAGATAATCTTTAAAACATCCAGAAACATTGGGGAGTAGGCCTATTTGATAGGAAAGCAAATCAGTGATGATACTGTGACTACAGGTGTCACAAACAAATATGGATGGTGTTTTAATACCAACACCCTAGGTAATGATTTTTACACTCTGTTTTCACATGGGATAATGGGTCCATCATCAAATAACCAACTCCATGTGAATGCATTCATCATCAAGATGTGCTCCCTGGATCAAGACTACAAGTCAGCTAATCTAAAGGACCACAAACTTGCTATCGGATCACCCTGAAATATGCATGAATGGTCACATCATCATAATATCCCATTTATTTTCAGATTCTATCCTGTTTACGAGGCAGAAAAGGCACAATCTTCCAAACATGGCTAACCTTGTAAACAAAGCCTGCAAAAGTTTGTGGACAGTTTGATGACATGATCATTATCTTGATTACATATATGTAAATAGGAGGTAAGGAGGAGAGAAATAGACTGCTCATTATCTTTGATTACTTGTTTGCTGTTCCATGTGGTTTCAACTGTGAATCTTGATATTAGATAAAAAGTGCAGGAGACCATTTTGATTTATTGTAATCAAGCTAAACGGTCGAGTCATCCCATGTAAACACAGGGTAACCGTCAAATACAATGAGACAAATATCAGTACTCCAACCAGGGAGTTGCTTACTCCAACCAGGAGGTTGCTTACTCCAACCAGGGAGTTGCTTACTCCAACCAGGGAGTTGCTTACTCCAACCAGGGAGTTGCTATTTGTCAAATAGTGACTCCCTGCTCCAACCAGGTGCAACTGATCAGCAACAAGATGTCACAAAATGTTGTTAAGCCATGATAATAAGGAAGTCAGCAAAATGTATAGGGCCTACTGCTGGCATTGTGAAGTGTGTGATCAACAGTCACTACTCATCTGCATTACAAAGCAGTATTTATGTAATGCTTTGGGGGAGGGGGTTAAGGAGTTGAAATCCTGGGCCCAACCCTAGGGCAACATTCACACAGCACGATGTTCAATGCTTGGCACAGGATTTAACACAGGTCTCAGAGGTGGTAACTTGATGGTCTTCCTTAACTTCTTACATCATATTGCACATACACAGAGTAAACTGCATCTGATTATATATTGGATAAATTTCCAATGCATGGCAGAAGCATAGAGGTGTAAAACCTGTCCAAAATGGTACATTCCACATGCTGTCCACTCTGTGTAAGTGGCTGTTACTTATAATTCTGAAGCAGTGTCTGATCAGAACACTGACCTTTAACCTACGGGTTCATAAATCTCAGTTAGCACCTGTCCTTAAGCCTAGGTAAAGGACAAACCCATGGCTACAGTGGATAAGTCTTATGGCTGAAATGAAACACAAGTCTGCAGTCTTAGTACAATATTTTTTATTAGGGAAAAACTAAGCATAAAGTACACACCTAAAAACACTTTACCTAAAAGACCACACTAGGAGAAAAAATGCAGAATAGGGTCCAAAACTGTGGAAAAGGTTTTAATTTTCAGAAGAAAAAAATTAGAGGCCAGAAAAAGTGAGACAGGACATTTTGCTAAAAATGAAACAAAGATCACTTGGAACAAGCATTCTGTAAGCTTTAAGGAAGGGAGCCACCTTGCGGGGATCTAAAGCATTGCCAGTTGATATTCTGTAGAAGATGGGAGTGTCAGACCTGACAAAACCACAATTTACTTTGGAGTGTGACTGCATGACAAAGATGACAACATAAATTCCAGTGTGCTAAAGAAATGCTATTCCTTCTCATTATTCCTCTCTTTGACTCTGTGGTGCAACATTAGCTATCACCTTCATCAAAGCGATGAGAGACCTAAAGGTATGATTTTAATCTGATGGATTTCTGACATACTGGATAAAACACGAGTCCATACCGCAAGACAATTTAACAGTAGTACACAACTCAGCATTAGTATATACTGCATACTTCTAGTTGTCATGAGAATAAGCATTATAAGTGTATTGTATTGCGTACCAATAGACCCAGTTCACGTACGTCACATTTTTACTGGCAACACAAAAACTGCTTTACTGGGGGAATAAAAAAGGTCGATAAACAGAACACAAAGCAACCTACTCAAAGTCAGACAGTGGTACCACCAGTGCATGCACAACATACTTTGTGCGCATGGCAACTACCAGGGTTGGGATTTTGCTGGAAAAAACCTGTTTTTACCAGGACAGCGGTAGAAACTGGTAATAACTGGTTATTGCAGGTAAAAACCAGGAGAAAATGGAAAAAACCTCTTCTGGCAACTAGAAGAGTGCAGTTGTTGTACCCCATTGCACATGATGGATAAGCCAGTTGAGATAAAATAAATTTACATTCATTTACACTTTCCATTTTGCCTAAAAAGTGAGCACTAAAACTTGTCAAACACAGAATAAAGAGTGGAAATATACTCGGTTATTACAATAGTACTGTAAGCCCTAACATGTTAAGCATAACCATAAACAAAGCAACTACATGCCAACAGGAATAGTCTGAAATTTACAGTTGGTTTGCAAAATGACTAGATTTAACAGGCGCAGTTTTTCAAAATGAGGATTAATAAAATTATGTGTAAAGTTATGAAAGTTCTCAATATAAGTTCAGTCACAAATTTGGTAGGGCATATCTGTTACACATATTGAGTACAGAAGCAGAATGAAGTGGAAGGGCAACTTCCTTTATCATGTCAGAAACTTCAGTTTGACACAGCAAAGAAGCAAATTACAGTGCCATACATGCTGACTAAGCAGCAACTTGAAGTAAATGAGTTTCATCAAGGGAGCTTCTCTGGGTATTTCAAGTCCACCATATAAAGAGATAATTAAGTAAGAATTTATCAACGACCACAGAAATACGAAGAGTCTAGGCCTATTTTTTGACTAAGCAATCTTCATTGAAAAAAATTGATAAACCACAAATAGTTATGTTAGAATGAAAGAAACGTACAGTAAGTGGATAGCCAGCACTTTATTTTATAAAGGAAGTGGAAATGTTGAAGGAAGGTGGATGGTTCAATTATAAATGAGACATTTACTACTGGAGGTCAATGTACTGTAAGACACTGAGTTATTCTAGGACCTACATAGCTGCAGGTTCCCCTTGAAAGGGTATATGCAAGAATGGAATTACCAACTTGCCAGTATGCTTAGGAAAGCTTCCCATCAAACTGAAAATAAATCCTTACATTATTCCATGATTTTCCTTCCCATTTTTCTGCATTAAATATACCTAGTGTATGTATACTTAACACAAAAACAGTGTAAATTGGACAAAAAGTGGCCAAAATCACTAAACAAATCACATTTAAACTCTAATATGGTATATATTGTTGCCTAAAATGATTAATCTTGATGTAACAGAATGATTTTCTTCTTTAGACTTTGAAAAAAAGCATAAAAAGTACTTGTTAACAACATTTTATGCAATGTAGCAGAATAGGTTTTTACTGTTTTTCCCATTTTTCGGCAAAAACCTGCTTTTACCGGGATGGTTTTTACCAGTAAAAACCGCCTGTGGCAAAAACTGCCAACCCTGACTACTACACATGCAATAGTGCAGCGTGCAAAGCTGGTACAAGCTCTCTGTGTGTGCCCTCAAAATGGCTGCATATAAACAAAACTTCAAATCAAATGGATATATACCATGTCCATGATCTTTTAGGCATTAACCTAAAACTGCTACGAAAGGGACTTTTTTCAGGGTGAACTAAAGTACCCAAAATGACACAATAAAACTCAGAGAAAATCTGAGCAGCCAAAATATGACCAATTTGCATAAATTCAAAATGGCCCCCATACTTCATTTGTTTTAAGGAAATGATACAGTTTCCAAAAATTACTTCCTATGCCAATGACAAACTTTAATTATGTCTATACATGTACACTCTTTTACTGTCTGCAGTAATTAACATTTTCGTAGTCATACATTTCAGCCAAATGAAAAATTCCTATTTGCATTCAAAATGGTGTCCTATGCAAATATCTAATATCCAACAATTACACACATGGCATCAGTGTCATTAGGCAGTGGCATTGCATGATTCCCACACTTCTCTCAGCAACCTTGCAAGTTTTAAAATCAGGTGCAGGAATTTCCACCTCCTGTTGGGAAAAAGTTGACATCTTATGTTGCAACTAACCAAGATCCCCCCCCCCCCTTTGGACCAAAATCCCCCTCAAAATATTTTGGAAAGTGAGAATCTCCCCCACCCCCACCCCTTAATTCTGAGACCTATTGCCAACACTGTATGATGTCAATGTCAAGTACATCTTGAAATTGTTGCCACAAGGAGTATGCATACAACCAGGATAACACAGTACAATCACCAGCATTGGACCTCCAGCCAGTAGGCCTACTTCACAGATCATGTTGCTATGGAATTTTCAATGGTTGTTAGAAGTTTCTGTTACTGTAGGGATTCAGGTCTTAGTAGTTTAATACCATCATGTATGCCACGAATTGACCTATGTGAAAACTGATCACTCATGCTGTGTTACATTAAATTTTTCCTTCTTTGAAACCTCATCAGGCATTTGCAAGAGAACATACCTTCAAGAGTTCAATCACACTGTGTGATTTGCCTGCACATTTAAAGCATTCCCACTGCATTGTAACCACTGCATCATTCACTCTGTGATTTATGGCATAATTCGTCACCAAAGGTAAACCAGTAACCCAGAAAGCCACAAGGCTCAGTGATTCCTTGACATACATATAATAGTAGTACTGTGGTTTCCAGTTGACAAAGTTTTATTCCAAATTTACTGCAGCTTTACTCAAACTAGGTAAACATCAAACAGACTGATTCATTTTAAAATGGTCATCAGTTAAAGGGTGGGGTCCGGGGGAAAAGCCCCGGTGGGGTTCAGGGGGTGAAGCGCCCGGAAGCTGTGAGGTTTTAGCATATCTGTGGGTGAAAAATGAAGTCTCAGGATGGATATATTTTGGTTCATAATGCATCATCAAATGCAAAGATTCCAAATTGTTTTAATGTATTAGGATGTTCCTCCCACCAGACCACTATACCTTTAAGCGGTTGGGGTCCAGGGGGCAAAGCCCCCGGAAGTTCTGAGGTTTTAGCATTTCTCTTGGTAAAATATTAAGCCTCAGGATAGGTATAATTTGGTTTATAATACATCATCCAATGCAAAGATTCCAAATAACTTTAATGTATTAGGCTATTCCTTCCGTCAGGCTATTTTACTTCAGGAGCTGAGTGGGGGCATCTGGGGGAACAGCTTCTGACTGGGGACAAATGCCCCCACCCCCTTGGTGCCACCCCTGCAGCCAATTACAGTTGGTGTTACATGATTGCACCGACCGTGAAATCCAAACTATTTTTCATTCACAACAAAGCTAAAATATCTTGTAATAAATTCTACTACATTTTATCAATGTTTATTCCATTTCTTTCTCAAGCTGGTCACAAATCTTCATTTCATCATATTTTTGTGAATACTGCAATTAATTTGTCCATTTGAAGTTGGTTTACATTAGATTCTTCTCCAATTTTGGGGTCGCATCCATACTTAAGGACTTCAAGGACTTTTGGTAAAAAAGTGGCGCCTGGTGATTCTTTTCCGCATCGACTGGGGACTGTTTGGCAGGGAACAGTGCCACACAGGGCCTGGTGCCCAGTTAACTGCACTCTTGTAGGCCTATATAATATTACCCAAAATAGATGGAAACAAAACACAGTTTGTACACTTTGGCTCACGATTTGTCACTGTTATATTCAATATACCACGTGTGGCACTTAATGAACTTCTACAGAAGGGAAGCCAGACTTGGGGAACCATGAAAGCAGCTAGTATTTTGTCTTAACCTTTGCACTGTTGTATCACTAAGGTGTAAACTGCAATTAGCTATTTCTGAATTTCATCAAACTTGTTTAATTTGACCAGTTTGTTGGCCATCTGCATTGGATGTTCAACCCATAATATGTAAGAATCTATTTGACTGGTCATTTAGAATCTCTGCATCCTACCTGTTTAACAATTGCAACGATTTATGGGGAACATATAGTTAACCCAATTTAAATTAGCATAATCACAGTATCATAATTCATAAATGATTCCTTCTAACCATGTCAAAATGTCTTTGCTTGTAATTTACTTTGTGCAAGATGTAGAAGCCCTTTGCTTTCCTTCAGAATGCAATATATTCATGCTCAGAAACAAAAGGAAAAATACTTGTAACTCAGAAATTGAAAATTTTGCTGATATTTTAATTTAGGTTGAGGCCACTGCAACAGTTGTCATCAAAGATTGCTCCCAATGTAAGTCACCCACATATTAGTAAGAATAAACAGAACACTCTGATATACTAACACACCATACTTAACTCTAAAGGTCAATTATTGCCAGGTACCAGCATGCTCCTCCCCCATGTACCTTACATCCCTTCATTTCATACTACGATCCATACTAGAAGCTGTTCTTTATAAACATAGGGTGCCAAAAGGTGACAAGAAGAGGTGAAATCAGTGGGCTATATTATTGCCATCATTTGTATCCTTTTTTTCCATTTTTTTTTTCATTTTTTGCAAAGAGTTCTATTAGAGATTTGTCCACACCATGTCAAACCAGGTGGGCTTGCCCAACACTATAAAGTACTGCCCTGTGCAAAAGGAAAATGGTGTACATTACATTGAAACTATATCAATCTTATGTGGAGTTGAGGGGGGGGGGGGGGAGGAATTTTTTCAGGTGGGAGAGGGAAACATTTTGTAGGAAATATGTCAACCCAGGGGAGGGGGATTTAGCAGGAAATCACCAGGGCAAATTTCCCTAGGATATTCCCCAGAGGAATATTTTCAGGAGAGAAAACTCCTATTACACTCAGGCACTAATAAAGAGATTGTCAAATTCACCAGCCATTTTCATCTGTCACAGGCACATCTCTCAAACATTTCCTCCAGTAAGACCTCCCCCAGGGTTGCAATCAATGTGTCCAGCATTAAAAAATACTGGGTCCTTCACTATTTCCTATCATACCTTCCCCTGTGTAAACACCTGTCCTAACATTTTTCAAGTTAGGATTCAATGGTACCTTTCCCACAAATCCAAATTTCCTCAAGAAGAGGTGAAATCAGTGGGCTATTATTGCCATCATTTGTATCCTTTTTTTTTCATTTTTTTTTCATTTTTTTCAAGGAGTTCTATTAGAGATGTGTCCACACCATGTCAAACCAGGTGGGCTTGCCCAACACTATAAAGTACTGCCCTGTGCAAAAGGAAAATGGTGTACATTACATTGAAACTATATCAATCTTATGTGGAGTTGGGGGGGGGGGAAGAATTTTTTCAGGTGGGAGAGGGAAACATTTTGTAGGAAATATGTCAACCCAGGGGAGGGGGATTTAGCAGGAAATCACCAGGGCAAATTTCCCTAGGATATTCCCCAGAGGAATATTTTCAGGGGAGAAAATTCCTATTACACTCAGGCACTAATAAAGAAATTGTCAAATTCACCAGCCATTTTCATCTGTCACAGGCACATCTCTCAAACATTTCCTCCAGTCAGACCTCCCCCAGGGTTGCAATCAATGTGTCCAGCATTAAAAATTACTGGGTCCTTCACTATTCCTATCATACCTTACCCTGTGTAAACACCTGTCCTAACATTTTTCAAGTTAGGATTCAATGGTAACTTGCCACAAATCCAAATTTCCTCTGCATGCCTGTTTGATTGGCTTAGAGAACTTCACTTGTCCAACATAACCACAGTCAGAGATGTACAAGACTGAAAAAGTAGTCATCTATTGTGTCTTCAAATGTTCCACAATCCTCAGCAGGAAGCAATCCTCCTTTGTGTTCCTGCCAGTTGCCACAAATCTGGCTGGACACAGATCTCCTAATCCTGCATCTTTTATTTTCAAGTAGGTAACATTTAGACCCACAATGCATATAAATCTGACCTAAAATCAGTGATTTTTTTATAATCAATCATAAGACCATGAGACATACATGTGTTCATGATGTTGCATCTTTCAAACTTATGATTAAATTTTAATATTTTTTTTAAAGTATGCCATATGATACTCGTATGCAAGGATATTCAACATGGCCTGGTCTTTGTTTTCTTTCACTGTTGTTTGTAAGATCACTTTTTTGCACAAGTCTGCTGGCCTATGGAAAAAGACCCCGATGGAAAAACAAAAGCTCTGAGAAGAGACCTACTAGAATACCTCAAAGAAGTCTTTCCTATTTGGTAATGTTCCCACCATTTTAATCTTCATATAAGGTGTGAATATGTACCATTTTCTAATGTGCCTGTTGGTATTATGTGTGCAGCAGCCAGTAAGTACAGGAATGGTTCCCATCTATGATCAACATCTGGACATGCATTTAAGTCACATAAGAAAAGATCTTGACTACAACAATACTGCATAGCTACCAGGGTTCTTTTGTGGTAACAGTCACAGCAAAATATAAATTAACCCTACCAATAAACCACTCAATAGGCACTTTCTACAATTCAGCTTGATCTACTCAGTAGTCTTTCTTCCCCAAACACTACTGTATGAGCCATGCAAACTGAAGGACCCCTGTTGTTTGCTATGCAAATACCAGCTTAAAATGCTTCAATGAATTCATGGAATGCTGAGGAGAACTAAAGGGGCAGTCAGGAGACCCTGGGCCATTTTGCTTAAACAGCATGTCTCACACTATGTACAACAGGTAAAATGACCAGTCACACAAAACTTAAGGGCCAATATATTCACCAGAATGTAAAACAACTTGGTAAACAAGCCCACAAAAATATTCCACAGCAACAAAATATATTATATATACTGTTGTTATGACCTTTGCACAGTTTTTCCACAACTGCCCATAAATATACTTGACACCTGAACAATTTTTGGGTTAAGTTGTTATTGCTGTTGGAACTTCCTCTTTTCAGGTTCTTAAAGACCAAATCAAATTTGACAACATTGGTTGTACATGTTAGTCTGATGTTTTCACTGAATTCAAAGTAGCATAAAGGAGTTTAATATCCTTTGCATGACATTTAGTACAGTATGTGATGTCTCCAGGATTTGTAATGAAATGGTGATTCCTCCAGTCCAATCCAATGTCAAAGAGAAAGTGCCCCGAGAATCTGTCTCTTATTCTAGAATGTGCTTTAAAGGGTGCATGTTCTCATCCAAGACAGTGCCAATTCCCCCAACTAAGTAACTACTAGTCCCTCCCAAAACTGTCTTAAAGGAAAAAGGCAGTCACCCCAATCAGAGTTAGTATGTCCCATCACTCCAGTCCACTATGACTGGCCTATTTTGATCATGACAATGTTTTTGTTAGTGAATTGTGAAATTTAAGGAGAATTTCTTGTTGCTTTACCTATTGTTTTTATTAGTTATGTTCAAGATGTTTTCAGAGATGCTTGTAATGCACTAAGAGGAGATTTGCAAGAGTTTGCTGATTTTTTAAAGCAAATTTTGGGGCAACTACCTATTGCCTGCCTTTAACTCCTTCTTGTGCTGACACAAACACAGTTTATTGCTTAAGGCCATATTCCGGTAAGCATACTGTACAAGGCCCTAATGTGTAATCAGAGCCTTAATGTGCTAATGAGCCTGCACTCTCCTGTGAATGCTGTGTAATATGAGCTACTCTACATCTTTTGAATTTTCTGTCTCTGTCAATCACAGAGCTGTCACCAGTTGAGAATTTCGGTTTCCCTCAACCCAAAATGTACTTGAGGTGATGAGTGTCTGCCTTTAATACATACATATGCCTCAGTACGATACTTTATTTGATCAATGTTGCAACCAGTTATTCTTTTTCAAAACACTGAAAAAGACTTTTACCTGGAAGCTTTCAAATGGATGACACATACTGTACAGAACAGCACTAATGAGAACTTCCATTTCCTTGTTGGGAATTCATTAACTTTATACTGTTCAAGAGTTATTTTGCTCTTTGGCAGATATGACATAAATTATACTTTATGTGCCAGAGTGTGATCTCATTACAGCTTTAGCAGTAACTCCATGATCAAGGATAGGTGGGGGCAGCATACAGGATGTAAACATTTTGTCAGAAAAGGATCTATAGAGAAATGTTTCAGTACCTCCATGATAAAGGCATAAGTGAGGGCAGCATGCAGGATGTACACAATTTGTCAGTGAAGTTTGATATACATTTCTAACACATCATATGAGATATTGCTACTGTATGTTGTAGCATGAAAACAGTAAGTATCACTATGGCAGTGGTTCTCAAGTGTTTAAGGCAGAGGATCGTTTCAACTTGAGTTTTTTCCTTTATGACAATCAAATGAGCCAAAACTTAATTGAGTGCCTTGTTTGTTGAAGTCTGGCACCCCTCCAATCTTCCCCAGCCAGTTTGGTGCACATCTCAGGTAGGTTTGGGTGATGTGAAAAAAATCCATATCGGTAAATTGCGATAACATCACCAAAATTTTTACAATATATCAATATATAGCCAAAATGGATAAACTTGTAGACTAAATGTGCCTGAAATAATTCTAAAAAAGTTTTACAGCTAATTTTCTAAATCAGGACAAAAACGATGAATATTGAAATTATAAACACTGATTCATCTTTAAAATTTTAGTTATTGAAATTTCAGTTATTGAAATTTCAGTCCCGAGAAAGTTATTTTTTTCTATATCATCATATCGTGATAAGGGTATTGCATACTGCATATCACGATATGGACTTCTGGCGATACATATTGATATATATTGTAGATTGCCCAACCCTAATCTCAGGCCTAGAAAGGGCACTTCCAGGTGATGAAAAATAATTTTGTGCATACCTCCTCAGAAATTTCACTTAAGAAAAATTACCTTGCAAAACTTGCTATTTCTATTATTTTGCAAACTTTAAAAACAAAGACTAACAAGAAAGCCAAAAGACTTAGTGATTCCTTGCCTCTGAGGATATTTTTGACTTTTGAGTACTTTAAATTTCCTGGATTTCCAACAGACACAGTTTGATCACCAAATGCTTCTCAAGAAAAGTCCTGGCAGCTGCCTCCAACTGCAGGCAAAATCCTGAAACTACTCCTAAAAAGGAGTTACTGTTGTTCAACCCTAAATTGACACAAGCCATCAGAGAGCCTTGCAATGGTGTGAGCAGGAAACTTACTTTGTAAGTTTCAACAGGGTGTAACCAAGCCTTGTCTTGAACAGTTTTGACAAAGGCATGCAAAGTCACTATTTAACTAATGTGCAAAAGGATGCTTCCAATTATAAATGCAACCAACTTCATCAGCTGTGTAGCTGCCTTTGATGGTATACCCTGACAGGTGGGAAGAAAGCCAACTATAAGATCCATCAAAATTACCCTTCAAGAGGTATCCCCTATTAATGTGTCTTTCACCATTTGACCTCTGGTGACCAGAAATGAACTTTGACCTTTACTAAAACAACAGATTTTTTTTACCTCATCATATGCTAAGTAACCACTCCATTAATGTTACCCCTCTTCACATACCATGTTTGTAATCAGTAACAAGTTTTACTGCTTGACCCCAAATGACCTCAGATTACTTTTGACCTCTAACAAAAACTATATGATTTATCTACTGACTATAATGCACAATGAAAAGTATCTAAAATTCCTAACTCAAGACATTTTCAAGGTTTTCAGGTTTTTACCTCTAGTGACATCAAATGACCTTTGAACTCCTCCAAAAACAATAGTGTTCTTCCTCTCAATATCAAAAACCTGTTTAACAATTATATCCATCATTCATGTCCAGAGATATCCATTAACAAGTAAATTCTAAGGTTTTCAAAAGTTTCACCTCTGGTGACATCAGACATCTTTTGAGCTACCCAAACCAATAGGGTTCATCAACTGATGGCAACACACCAATATGCCAAGTACAGAAACTATCCATGCTTTCCTGTATTATTGTTGTAGGCCATTGACTTGGTCAATTGCCTGATTCTGGCCAGCATCTTAATCGACAATTTTGATGGATTCATGACCATTTCTAATGCTAAAGAGGACTTATTTGGGGAAAAGAAAGCTTTTCGAATCCAGACCGGATTCCTCATCAGCTGTAAGGCTCCCCCCTCTGTCTCCTCTGGAAACACTGACAACTGTAGTGTTGTGCTATTCTGAGCACACACACACATACAGACACACATGGAGAAGAAACAGCTTTTCAAGTCATACTTGGTTGAACTTCTATTGAGCAGAAACTGGCATTGGTTGTGAAGAAAGTTCAATGCCAAAGCAATCAGTCTAAAAGTTAAAACAGTTAAAAAGGTAAGCAAGGGTCATTGTATACTGCTGTTTCTAGGTCTTGAGGTATTTGCTCTGTATTCCTCTTTGGTATTTAAGTCAGGGATGGTTTCTGTTATATACCCCGTTTCACTAACTTGACGTAAGCTTGCATCAAATGGGTAGGTTCCTACTATTTTCACATCTAAATTGGTCAGTTTTCCATCATGGTACTCTTTCATATGTTTCCAAAATACAAAGTCTTTACTTCTTGTTTTTAGCTTTTCTTTGTGTTGCTTATATCTTTCTGGAAGACTATTGGCAGATTCACCGTTATACCTTCCCCTTGCTCCATCACATTCTTTACATTTTATTTCTTACACTACTTCCCTCTTCTTACAGTCCACCTCCCCTTCAGTATCTTCACACACCTCACATTCTTCACCCATATCACAGTTTCCTTGTCTCTTGAAGGGATTTGATTTGACCAACATACTCTTCATAGATGTTCCAGTTTCCTCAGTTACTTTTACTTTTAGGCCACACTCTTTGTAAATCTTTCGCATTCTCTTGCCATTTCGCTATTAGGGCTTGCATCAATGAATAATACTGACTCAGAATCACCTTTTCTTAGTTAGTTACCATAGTTAGATGAGATTTAACGACACACCAACACGAATGTGTTATATAGTGTCAACCATGGGCGTCAATCTTTACTCGAATGTGTGGGGGGGGGGGGGGGAGATGGCCACTTCTGACAAAAATTTACTGTGTAAAAATCTTAAGTCAATGGGCATTTTTCCAAAATGTGGGGGGGACGTGTCCCCCTGTCCCCCCCAGGATTGACGCCCATGGTGTCAACTTGATAAATACGATTCAGGTTTGGTTTTAAATACACTTCAAATGCAGTGCAAGTCCTCCCCTTTAGTCGCCTCTTACGACAGGCGGGGAATACCTTGGGCATATTCTACAACCCCCAGCCCACAGGGGCAGAAACACCTTTTCTAAACCAATTCATTTTTTTGTTTTTCTCTTCATCTGTCACTTCTCTTTTCCATTCTCATCGAATTTCTTATTAGCTTTGGCGTACACCTACTCCCTCTCAGTTACTGAGTACCCGCTGTACTGCATCCTATGTATATAGTACTGCACATGTCCCTATACATAGGATGCAGTACAGCGGGTAGCGTTTTTATCAATTTGAACATGACTACTATCAACAATCCCATAGCAGCATACTTAACCAGCCACACAATTATTTCATCTATTCAATGGGCAGGTAAATCATACCACTTAAGAGTGTAAACGAAGTTTAAAGTGCATGCCAGTTATTGTAAGGCATCATTCTTTACATTTTCGATTTTAATAACAGTTATTGTAAGGTACAAATCTTTTGTTTCATTATGTTAATAGAAAGTGTTTCACTACACTAGTGGTTCTTTACCCTTTTTGCCCAAGTTCCTCCTTTAAAATCTGTCACCCTACAAATTTCCCCCTCTTCGAATATATCACAAAATGGCGCCCCAAAGTTGATATTCACAATCAGTGATACATAAGTTGGATTCAGAACAGGGCTATGTATGTACACAAGTGGGAACTGGGCACTGGCCACTGAATCCCAAGAAACACTCACCCAGCTCACTGGCTACTAAAAAGTAAAAACCTATGAAACAGTTGCCAGTTCAGCCACAGTATCTCTGTATCTCATGCTGCATTATCAGTTCATCACAGGGTACTGAAATAAAATTCACTGTTAACATGATGGCTCATGGGAGGTGAAGTAATTCAACTGAAAATCTGACATTATATCCCTACTCACTATTGAGAAGGTTTTAGTGCTGAGAATTGAGTCTCTAATAATTATTTTCAGACCACCAAAAGTACAAAACATTACTCGCCATCGGCCACTGAATCAAATTCAGTGGTTGCACAGACTGACAAAATGGTCGACAAGGCGACCATTTTGATCCATTGTACAACCCTGGTTCAGATCCAAATACACTAACAGGGTGGGCAAACAACTGTGATGTGAAGGCTGAAGCTTTCAGCGCCAACGGCACACTGCTGCCTTGGAAGAACTACGAGTCCCTTCTCGAAGAAATTTCGAGACTAGGCACTGTTAGATACAATTTCTTGCCACTGGACAAGCAAGACTAGTGGCCTACAGTACACACAGAACCATGAAGTATTCTCATTATAGCAAAACCCTGTTTTTCCAAACTCATTACGTGATATCGCCCTTACTCGAATCGCCTTTCACTGAACAGTGGAAAACCCAACCTTCTGGGGGCAAAGTCGGGATTTTACTTGGTGTTCGCACCTACAGATTACAGCCTTTGGGACTCTTATCAGGTTTTATCATATTTTTATTGATTTTTTCAAGTTTTAGGCTATAACCTGTTGGTGCGAACATCATGTAAAATCCCGACTTTTCCCCCAGAAGGTCGGGTTTTACACTGTTCACTGGTGGGCGATTTGAGTAAGGGTGATATCACGTAATGTGGCCTCACGATTTTACCAGACTAATATTCAAACCAATTAAGGTACTGTAATATCCACCAAGTTTTCAGTGCATTACAAGGCAAAACCCAACAGAAATTTCAGCTAAAATACAGTAATTTTTCTGGAGACTTGTACAGTCATGGTAACTTGATAAGATGTCACGATGACAAAGACAGCATGCATCTGGGCATAGACAAAAAAGCCATTGTCAAATTCAGAAGAAATTCTTCCTTGGAATCACAAGTCGGTACAGGCTCATTATCCCAAATATAATACACATTAAGATAGCGTAAGACCTAGCTTCACTATTCTGAGAAGTAACTATTGTATTGGGCTTCATAACTAAAATAACGACAGCACCTTATGACAACATTGCTAATAGCTGCTTGAGAGTCTTCTTCACATGTGCATCCAATAGTTTTGGAAATTTATGCCGAATTTATACTCTAGATACCTATCAAGATTGTTAAGGCTTCTCTTCAGTACATTCACACATTTAATGTGTGCAAAGCATGGGTACCATAGGCTCAAATTTTGGGAATAAGATCTCTGGGTTTTAGAAGTCTGTAAAACTGTTTGTCATATTATCGGTCACACAAAATAACTAAATATGTTTGGACATTTCTTTTGTAATTTTTGACAGCTGTTTTGAAATTATTTGAGAAATATTTTGGCACTCCTTCTTAGGAACCCAGTGTGCTGTACAGTACTTTAGGCCAACCCTGTAACCCTGTTTATCTCAATTTTTCAGTTCCCAAACTACCATTAGTCCCGATAATAAGTTCAGATAAATGGGGTTTTACTGTAATACTGTATAAAGTCAAATTTTTAGGTCTAAAATGAAAAGCTTTGCATTTATCAACATTAAAAACCATTTGCCAAGTCTGAGACCATGTAAATAACCTAAGTTCTCTGGCAACAGTGACGCATTCTTCTTTTTACTGACTTTCCTGTAGAGCTTAGTGTTATCAGCAAATTTACAAATAGTAGATGTTAGAGAGCTATCAATATCGTTGATGATTAAGAAAACAGAACTCTGTGGTACTCTGAATAATTAGAGCTCCCCACAGTGACCTTTGACCACTGGAGAGTGGATTGGCTCAACCATCTGTGTCAATGGGTCAAGGTAATTCTTGTGGCATGAAACGTTTGCAGTATACATATACCATATAAAGATCCTCCTATATGTAGTTGAGTATGGTTGTCAAGAGGAAGGTGAGTAGGATCATGGGATAAGTAGTCATTTTGTCTGCTGCAGAGTGTAGGCTGCACCTCTGAGGTGAAATTTTGACAAGAAAAATGAAAATTTCATGCACAATTATCGAACGATAAAGATGACAAGAAGGAAGGTATAAAATAACTGCATGTAGGCTAGCCTAGTTTAGCCTAACTGTAATGCTCATGGGTGTCTTAAAATGTTAACTTTTATGAGATTGCATGATATGGGAAATATGTGATAGGGTAGGATGTGGGATTTTTGACCGCCAGGGTATTTCCGGCCACCATGAATGTTTCTGCAAAATGTGAATTTCAATTTCTTGAAGAAACAGCAGTAAATATGTCCTTTCCACCAAGTACTATGAACTACTAGCAACTCAAAATCACCCAACTTTTGACCCAAGCTAACCATTTCATATAAAAATTCCAAACCTGAAAACCGAATGTGTATACATTTGTTTCAAAATCACGTTTTCATAAAACACCTAAGCCACATGACACATGACACATGACTTCCCCCATGTAGCTTTTCACCCACAGACTTAATTATAAAGTGGTCAAATTTTATAACCTACATACAGTAGACCTGGGTTGTTGGGATGTTGTCATGAAAAGAACCTGTCCCAAAACTGTTACTGCCCTCATTTAATAGGGAGGTTGAAAACTATTAACCACTTTTCAATGTGAAATGCTATGGAGTATTCTAAAATCCATGATTAAGTCAGAGAAATGACACACAGAATTTGTCCCAGCTAACTGTCACCTCATGTATTGAATTCCAGTGTGGTTACTTTGTGTTCAGCAATCAGTGAAAGGCTACTGTACATTACTGACATAAGCGCTTGTGCTTAGCCTACAACTAATGTATGTCTGCTGTCTTCACTTTTCAAACGGCAGTCTTTGCTACAAATGGACAAAAAGAACACTGCAAACACTTTTTCAAATTCACTGAGAAATCATATAATCAGTAATCCTGTCCAGTGTTTCTGCAATTTTTGTCAAGAACTAACACATACAATCACGTCACGGCCTGTTCAGACATGCAGTGACGTATATATGTGCCTTCAATATGTCAGCACGTTATATACTTGCAATGTTGATGACAACTCAGTACGCTGATACTACTATACACAAACCAAGAAATACTAGAAAATTAATAGGATTAAAGGCAGTAGGCAGTCACCCCAATCAGAGTGAGTACATGCCCTGTCACTCTAGTTCATGAATGGCCTAGTTTGATCATGTGACAATATTTTTGTTACTGAATTGTGAAATTCAAGGAGAATTTCTCCTTGCTTTACCTATGGTTTGTAAATTTTGGGATGACTACCTATTGCCTTTAAACTTCATTCAATGGCCATAAGGCCATAATTCTGGCAAGAGAACCTGACCATCACAGTTTAATGTTGAAACACAGGAGTCACGGTGTCTGCCACCCAGTTCACAGTAGGCTACCTTAAGCCCTACGCTACTGTACTACATACACTGGCCCAGTCAAGCTAATGTCATGTTATCATCACGGATTTCAACTTTCGTCATGTTTGTCACGTTGAGAGTCGTCACGGATTTTAGACAATCCCTTAGGCTATACCAATGTAAAACAGTTATGTTCACATGTAACTTCCTTTACAACATCTGTGCAATGACCACTTATGTCAACCCCGGATAGAAAATTTGTTTCACCTTAAATTAGCATAGTTTTCAATGGGGTGGTTGACAATACCTCAAGCTACAGTAGGTTGAAAATAGCTAATTTTTGTCCAATGTTCTCATCATTACATCCCTAAAAGAGAAAACTAATAAAAACAAAGGGCACACACATATAACTTTACAACACTTTTGGAAATTTCCTAGATGACTGATGTCATGCTACTGTATAGATATTTTGGCATTTTACACATGTATGTATCACTATGTAGAATATACTGACACACAAAAGCACTAATATGTAAGTGTAATAAAGAGGGCGCCCAAAGGATATCTGTATGTGAACATGTTTTGCCATTGACCACAGTATGTACTGTAGCCTGATTTGCAGCTTCAAATCACATAAAAGGTTACATGAGTACTAAGAGTATCACCTGCATGTGTAATGTGTAAAAGAGAGTTGGTGGGCAAAATTTGGTGAGAAAATATGGTTATTTGAGAGCTTGACAGGTCCCTGGACATTATGGCCTGGAGAAGTTAAAAATTTGCACACTGTGCACAAGGGCTGTGTTGGAGGAGCGTAACAGAAACACGGCATTGTACAAGGGCTAAGGACTATAGGCCTAGGCTATTATCCTATTTACTGGAAATGTCTACATGAGCATAGTATACTAGGCTGTAATGAAGGCACTGATTGAAGGTTAGGGAAGCCCTGTTGCGGCGAAATTTACTGTAACACCAATACCATTTTCCCCTTTGGAAAACGCCCTCAGTTTACCTTTGTATTATAACCTTTTATCTGTGTCACTTGCTTCAACTTCTTGACACTTCGATCAATGCAACAAGTTTAATCGCTTCAACACAAATCCCATCTTTTGACTCATTTCTTCTGATCAGATATCTGCATTGTTATTGCAAAATGCTATCACCCATCTCCATTATTATTCTAATTGAATTACGTTCATACAAGCATGACTTTTTATTGGAATTCAGAATCACTTAACTTAGTAACTTCAACATCATAAACTTTCGCATTTTGCAAAGGATATCATTTATCATATTGTGGATGAAATCCTATAATATACTGACTTAAAATTACAGCTTCACATAGTGAATTTATTTTCCTTGGAGTGTAAACTGCATCAGACGTTTATTACAACAGACCCACTTACCAGATCGGAGTTCTAGGCTGGGTGAGCAGAAATTGGTGAGTAATTATAGGCTAATTAAATTCGAATTTAGTTAGGCCTACCCAAGATGTGGCTAGGGAAAGAATGTCACCCTATTGTTAAAACAGGGTTTGGTTAGGCGTTCCACCTGAGGTTAGCGTTAGGCAGGGCTTGAAAAATTTCTGCAGCCTTGTTGCCCTGTCAGGCAACCCATCTTCTTGGATCAGTAATATTTGGTGACTGTTAGAGTTTGATTGTTGCCCACTAAAGGAAATAAAAGATCTGAAAGAAACAAGCTGGTTCATTAATTATTTAATGTTTCCCTGTTGCTACATACCTTTGGTGCATCCTTACATATGGACATACAGGTACCTACATCGCAAGCATTAGCTGACCTTCCATGTACATACAATTCACTGGGATAAGTATCAATATACTGTAATAGCACACACAGCGCTAGATGCACATTTCAGGGCAGGAATTAGAAAGTTTTACCTCACTGGAGCTACTTTTGATGGGAACCATGGCCATATGGGACTGTTATTCTCAGGGAGGGGGGTGATTTTTGCCCATCTCCAGACCTCATTTAACTGCCCAATTTTCTGCCCAACTGAAACAAAATATCTGTCTGATTTAGACAGGTTTCTGACATTTGGGAGGGACTGCCACCCCCAGTCCCCCAGTCTATACAGCCATGGTGGGAACCCCTTCAAACAAGCCCCCTTAAATTCATCTATGAGGGTTCTTTTGGCATGCACATGGGCTCTTTTCAAATACTGAAATCAATGTACTCAGCTATATTATTATTATTATTATTATTATTATTAAAAAATTTATAAAGCGCCACAACTATAAGAACATAATCTGTTGCGCTGTACAGTAAAAGAACTTTTAAGAGAATAAGAAAGAGAAACAAACAAAAGTAAAAAAGTAAAAAACTTAAACGTTAAAAGCTTGTCTAAAAAGGTATGTCTTAAGATTTGATTTAAAAATGCTGATACTAGAACACAGTCTAAGAAAATCTGGAAGCGAGTTCCAAAGTCGAGGACCAGCCACAGCAAAAGCTCGTTCACCGAAAGAGGTCGAAAACCGAGGGACAACCAAATGGATGGAGGAATCAGAGCGCAACTGGTATTTCAAACCCTCCCTTTTTGATAGTAAACATGACAAATAATCAGGTGCCATACCATTAAGCGCTTTAAACACTAATAGGATTATCTTAAAACGAATTCTGTACGAAACCGGTAGCCAGTGGAGGTCATGCAGGTTCGGTGAAACATGACAAAACTTTGGGGTGAGAGTTACAAGTCTGGCTGCAGCGTTTTGAACCCTTTGTAATTTGTTAATAAGATTGTCAGGAAGCCCATACAATAAAGCGTTGCAATAGTCAAGATTGCAGGTCACAAAAGCATGTACTAAAGTCTTACATGCATCGTCGGAGAGCATCTTCCTAACTTGTCTAATCCTAAATAGCTGGGCAAAAGACTTACTGCAAATTTTACTAATATGAAAATCAAATTGAAAGTTCTTATCAAACCATATACCAAGATTACGGACTTCAGTTACAGCTTTAATAGATGAATTGCCAACCACAATGGAGTCAATAGAAATCTTGGACAGCATTCTTTGGGAATGCTGTCCAAATGGTATGATACGCACATGCTAAACAAACTGTTCTTTAGTCAAATTATGTACACTACACGCTTCGTGTTCGTATAGCCCACTATGTGCCAGGTAACAATGCAATGTCATTGCGATACAATACAGGACGTATATCGCCTATGCAGTGTGATGCTTTCATTATTAGTGTCCTCATTGGGATTCCGACCATTTTGAATGTTAGCAAAAATGAGAAACAGTTTATCTGTCTCTAGGATACAAATTTTCTGACTGGAATTTATTCATACATGTATACCCATGCCCACCTCACCATTTCCTGGTGAACTGCACCATGCGTGGTCTTTTCCTCAGCAAAAATGACACCAACCACTTAAACAACATTTTGGCTTGCAGTCACCGATTATGATTTAAAACCCTGTCTGCTATAGCTAGGGCTGTGACCACGTAGCGATTAATCACTAAACGATCACATGTGGAATAAACGTTTAGTACAAGCTACTAAGCGATTAATCGCAAAACCTGTTTTTTCTTCCGTTTTCTATCCGAGTACTCTGTAAAAATGCAGAGTGCTTAATATTGGCCCCTACGTATACTGTAGTATGTAGTATGTCACAGGGAATAATGTAGTATTTGAATTTTGAGAAGCATTTTTGAGAATTTTTTCCTTCATCAAAGTAAAACCACTGAAACCCTATGGTTATGCACACAAAAAAGTGCTACACAGTTTTGCATTTGTGTAGCAAATTTGGACAGATTGTGTAGCAAATTGCGATGCGATACCGGATAAATTATTCCCTGTGTCATCATGTTGTGATTACTGTTTCGACTACGAACAAGCATTTACAGGAATTGTGTTTGAGGTTCACAGGTATTACCAATTCATTTTGAATAGGCCTATTGATCAAGTCAATCAAAACACACCGAGTCTTTCTGTTGTGATAAGATAATCGCGATTAATCGCTACACAATTGCAAATTTTTGCTGTTAAACATTTAATTATTTTGCTACGCATTCACAGTCCTAGTATAGCTACAACCAAGTTCAGAAGCTGCCAATCTGCAGAATCAAGCTCATCATGTGCCTTCAGTTTAGGAGTGAAATCCCCCCTTCCCCCGAATGTTCCAAATCACTCTCCCCATAAACCTGATACAACTAACAAAATAGAGCGATGTTAGCAACATTTACAGTATTTAGTATCTTTTTAAATCAATGACAGTAAGCAATTTCTAAGCTTTTTAAACCCTGAGAATGTTGTCCTAAATCTGGGTCCACGATCCCTCGGAGTCCTTTAGAATTCCAATTCAAGATACTGCACTAGTATGTGTGACTGTGTAGGTGTTTCAGTCTCAGGGTAGCTGACTCAAATGTACAACTGACCCCATAAAAATTTTCTTAATTCATTTCATAAAATAGGTTCAACGCATGTGTAAAATACTCTTACTAAGCCCTGTTTAATATTTTTGAAAACTTTTCTTGTATAGTTTTCCTGTACGATACTTTTTCCTTCAGAGTTACTTGCTTTGGCTGCTAAGCTATCCTTTCAATTGAAGGGGCCTCCCTAACAGCTGAGAGTAAACAATTCCACTCAGCCATTGTCCCTGGTATGAAAGAAAACCTACAGTATAGCAGTCCTTTCTTACAGTGGGATGGTCAAAAGAGATAGATGACGACTTGTGAGAAGAGATTCATTGTTGTCAGGCTTTGCAACATATCTGTCTAGATTGATAGCAACCAGGTGATGGAGAGACTTATACAGTAAAATCAACCTAGCTCTGGTCCTACGTTCCTCTAAAGTAAGCCAGTTTAAGTGTGCAAGCATGGATGAGACACTGCTCTTACGTCTTTGGTCTTCACAGACGAATCTAGCGGCTCTGCGTTGAACTGCTTCAAGCTTATTGATATGCTTCTGATGGCATGAATCTCAACTACTTAAGCAGTATTCCACCTTTGGTCTTACAAGGGGTTTTGAAGCAGCTTCCTTTACTCTAGGTACTCAGCATAAGCAATGGAATAGGGAAAACAAGCCAGTGAGCCACAACTGGAAAAAAGGCTGTGGTCTGCCCGGCTTAAACCAATTGGTTAGAAACTGAGCTGTAAAACCTTATCAAACATCCTTTACCCTAGGGAAACAACTGTACAGGTTACACCGCAACAATCCGCGAACTCTATTTGCTTAATAGTTTAATTTACTGTTAATTTCAGGAAGGGCTAGCATTTTCTACAAGCATTTGTGGCAGTTGAACTGTCACTTCAACTGCCACAAATGCTTGTAGAAAATGCTAGCCCTTCCACTTTTCAAAAGGTTTCAGATTTTATGAAATTCAATGTTCAAAAATCGTTCATATTAATGCTAATATATACCTGCAAGATTTGTAATAATAAAAAGTATACCATAATTAACAAATTTTAGAAGAAATCTTGAAAGTTAAAAGAACTTGAGAGAATATTTTAGGAGTATTTATTATATCGGCCTAGTGTGGAAGTGCTGAATGCTCTTCTATCAGCAGCTACCATCCTCAGACTGTTACTCCATCGAAATTTCATCCTTCAGACAATGCCACATGAAATTATTCGGGAAAAAGAACTGCCTTGAGGTACCTTATGACCAAAAGTCTCGATATAGACAACTTTTGGCGAGAAAAGTGCAGTAGGCCTCATTATGAAAGGCAGTCGCCCCAAAATTTTCTTTGAAAAATCAGCAAATTCTTGCAAATCTCCTCTTATTGCTTTACAAGCACCTCTGAATATGTTTTGAACATAACTATTACAAGCAATAGGTAAAGCAAGGAGAAATTCTCCTTGAATTTCACAATTTACCAACAAAATTATTGTCACATGATCAAAATGGGCCAATCACGAACTAGAGTGACAGGATACACTCACTCTGTTTGGGGTGACTGCATACTGCCTTTAAGTTGTTTGTTCGAGCTAGGAAATTTGTGACATATACCTTTCCGGGAGTAACTGTAGAATGCCCCGCCACCTGTAGGTATTCCTTCCTTTGGCTACGCGGCTATGCAGTGAAAAAGCTGCATGCCTTTTGACCTCGGCTGACACTCTGGTGCTTGTAGTACGCACATTATGGCTAGCTACCCAGCTATTTTGTCCTCCCATCTTCCTCGACGTGGCTACGTGGATACGGAGTCGGAGTGAAATACAGTTATGTACACAAGTTAGAAATGGGTCATAGTACCATTGCAACAGATACATCACGATCTATCTTCTAGGTCCGTCTTCCTCGAAGTGGCTACGCGGCTACGGAGTCTAAATCAGCGGGACAGGCATTCATGTACACAAGTTAATATACTGTACGGTTGCAGCAGCTCCCTGGTTTCTCATATCTTCCTTGAAGTGACTACGTGGATAAGGAGTCGACTTACTTGATACTAATTTGATCATAGGAGGATACATATAATCCTCACCCTAATCCTAAGTACTTTTTGTTGGTGGCTACGTGGATACGCAGTGCCGTTGCAGCAGCTCCCTGGTTTCTTATGTCTTCCTAGAAGTGGCTACGCGGATATGGAGTCGACTTACTTGATACTAACCCTAACCCCCTAACCCTAACCCCTAACCCCAACCCTAACCCCTAACCCTATAAAGTACAAATTTGCAAGTACAAATTAAATTTGAAGAGATAACAAAGTTGCGAGTATGCATGGTTCTAGTAGTATCCAAGTTATGAAAATGACATTGAGCGATAATCTGAATGCCTCGCTGGAAACGGCTAAAACACGAAAAAATGCATTGCGCATTCGCGTCCCAACTTTTTGTGATGTGAAAAGACGCACTGTGGCGTGGTGCACTAAGGCACACTTTTGGCGTGCCATAGATATATATATTTTTACTTCCACACGCACTGCAATGTTAAAGCGCTCAGCTCGCTAGCTACAGGAAGGTTTTACGCGTGCAAAAGTCAACTAACGCAACCACTTTCTTGAAGACAAACAAACGCGCAGTCGACTCTGTAGCCAGCTACGAAGATACAGTTACCAGTGGCGGGGTATTCTATAGTTAAGCCCCTTTTCGTCTACATAGTATATGGTATGCTATACAACGTAAGGGGCTCCTGTGGCCTAACTTAGCTGTTTAGGCTATGTCTAACGTTTAGGGTAGGCATGCCATGGGAACTTGTATTCAATTTCAGTCCCACTTCTGACTTTGTAAGGCCCAGGGCTAGCGTGATAATTCCAATAGTACCCATTCGAATGTCTGCTGCTCTGCGCACGATCATCACAAGATTAGCCTAGGCCTAGGTCAGGAAATCCAGCCAAGTTATTCTTACCTATGCTTATACTTTCAAAAAGATTTACAACCTTGGATATTTCCCAGGGATTCGTGACGATACCGATGGTGGGAATCCTGGAAACTCGTGGATCGTGAGTCTCTGTACTTGGGCATCTAGGCCTACGACAGTACGATATGGGCATAGCATGCATGCAGTGGCTAATTTAATCCAGGCCTAGTAATATGGTAGCACTTGGCCTAGAAAGAAATATGCCATACGCCATCGTACAGTCGCACATACGTGCGAGTATTGGGACATTACCATACCCAACTCTTCTACACAGTACAACACAATTTCCTAGGAAGACAGCAAAGATTCCCAACAAAAGTTTATAAGTTCCTTACTTTTTTATTTAATGGAATCAAATGTGATATTTTATAAAATAAATTAAGAAGGAAAATGCTGTCTTGAATTTTCTGAACTCAAGTTACCAAAATCTACAGTAAGTAGTTTTTATTCACAAATAAAAAAATTCCGGGAGTGTGGAAGGATTGTCTCATACAAAAGCGTGGGTGTTCATTAGTAAGGGTAACCCTGAGTGTAGGGAACGCGTTTACATTAGTCAGGGTAACCCTCGTTGAGGATATGCTTTATTTGGTCTGTTCATACCCCCGTCGAGTATGAACCATAGAGCAGGATATATCCTGCTCTATGGTATGAACAGACCAAATAAAGCATACCCTCAACCAGGGTTACCCTGACTAGTGTTTACATATGGTCGTTTCATCAGTCAGGTACCGTGGCCATAAGGTGACATGCGAGATGTAGAGTTATCGTGTTAGAATAACTTGTTATCTCGACAAAATTATGATTTTTGTCGAGATACCGACTTTCGCAAACTCGACATCTTGGAAAAATTTGTCAAATTGTCGTGATGTCGTGTTTGGTGAAACTCGGTAACTCGACAAAATTATGATTTTTTGTTGAGATACCGACTTTCGCGAACTCGACATCTCGGAAAAATTTGTCAACTTGTCGTGATGTCGTGTTTGGTGAAACTCGGTAACTCGACAAAATTATGATTTTTGTTGAGATACCGACTTACGCAAACTCGACATCTCTGTAAAATTTGTCAAATTGTGGTGATGTTGTGTTTGGTGAAACTCGGTAACTCGACAAAATTCTGATTTTTGTTGAGATACCGGCTTACGCAAACTCGACATCTCGGAAAAATTTGTCAAATTGTGGTGATGTTGTGTTTGGTGAAACTCGGTAACTCGACAAAATTCTGATCTTTGTCGAGATACCGACTTTCGCAAACTCGACATCTCGGTAAAAATTGTCAAAATTGTCGTGATGTTGTGTTTCATGAAATTCGTTAACTCGACAAAATTTGTACCTTTTCTAAAATACCGATTTACGCAAACTCGACATTTCTGAAAAATTTGTGAAATTGTCGAGTTGTCGTGTTACACCCAAATCGGTCTTCTACGGTGGCTTTAAATGTACATACGGTAAGGTATTTGGCGTTTTCGAATAGCATGGCAACACTGTCAACGTTTCTTTTTGTACATTTATCGACTATTATATCAGGTATAGCGGTAGAAAGGGACTAGATGTTTGGCATGTGTCCGGTGGCAAACTCCCCTTTTTTTCCTTGGATTTATTATTTATTCGGTACTTCCAATTTTTTTGAGTGAATATTAGCTTGAGCCAATATTTCACGGGTTCATGCATCAAGCATTTTCATTATGTGTTTGCAATAGGGACAGATCCAAGAAAGTCGGAATGGTCCTACCCTTCATTTCTGGCAAGGTAAACATTTTATGTTTCTTTTCGGAATGAAAATAAATCGAGATTCCATAAACCAACAATTAATGACTTCAGCCTAGCCGGCACGGGGAGGGTATGAGAGCGCGTGCCCCCCAATCGATTTCAGATTTTTTTATTCGAAAATTTTAAAATGATCTCAAAAGGCTTTTAAGCTATAGATTTCTGTATGGGGCAGGGTGAGGTGTGTGTTCGAACGAGTTGAGGGATCTATTGTAATTATTTTCTATCACAAATGGTTGTCAAACTATCAAAATTTTCGCACACTCCACGCGCTTCAAACCTTACCTCAACATTCTTCTTTTTACGAATATCTTTTAACAGCAACTAGCGGAGAAGCACAGCAGCAAAAGCTGAAAACGATTAACGAATCTTCAGGTAAATGACTGGCTTTTTGATTGGCATATAGGTTTGTTGGGGAATTGAAAGTGTCTCAATGTAGAGTTTGAATGCACGTTTTGTCATGGAATTCTTATTTAATGAAAAATTTCGGCGCGCTTCCCGTGCATAATATTCGTCACGGTTTGCACTCCATCTCATAACCATTATTAAGATAATAATACATGGAAATATTATGATCACAACACTTTTCCGAAAAACATAGGTACATCTCCAACCTCTGCAGGGACCTCGTACCGATATGGGATTTTTCAGTCTAATTTGCAGAATGATATGGAAGGTTGTAAGTACTTAATGCCGTTATACATTTTTCAAAAATTTTTACAGAGCGCTTCGCGCGTAGCTTTTACAGACATAGATGGTGATTGTTAATACACTTACGACGAAAAAACATTCTGAAATGCACTTGTTAGTCCTCCCTCCACCAGGGAACTGTCTCCAGTGGCAGCTCCCTGCCTCCACCCCTTTTTCTATACCTATCAGGGATGTCTAACATCACCTCCCTGCACCTATACTCTCCCATTGGCGTAGCCAGGATTTTTGATTGGGGGCCTGATCGCCGGCCTGGGGGAGTCAAAAGGGAGGGGGTGTCCCCAAATTTTTGAATATTTAAGTACCCTCAGATGCAATCTGGTGCAAAATTTTGCATCATTTGAAGTCATGTTTTTGTTCCATTACAAAAATTGCTCTGCAAAGAATAGCCTGTGCGTATGCACTCTGGATCCGGCCCTGAACTGTCATAAGAAAATTTATGCTAAGCAAAAGAAACGTTGTCATTACATTGGTGTAGTTGTGTAGTCAGGATTTTCTCGAGGAGGCACTAGCCTATGCAAATTTTTCCGGGGTGTTGGTGCAACTCAGTCAGAAGAAGATGTCAAACAAATTACCCAAATTCATAAGCGTTATAACTGAACATGGCCAATAGTTTCGGCTTCAGAATGTTAATGAAGCCATGGGTCAAGCACTGGCATAATAAAGTAGACCTAGAGTCTAGAATTACGAGAATATATATTTTACAGTTTGGAAAATAAATTTCATTCATCCAACTCCCATTTTCATAGAATAATCTATTGCTGAGAAATAAAATGTTGAAATTTATTCATTTAATTTGAAATAGTCGATTGCACAATAATTTGTGAAGTCCTTCTTGTACAACTCACATGAACTGCTTTTGTTGCCTTTTGAAATTAAGATGTTTAAAGGACCTTGAAAAATTACATTTCCCTTGTATGGTCTGTTGTACGGAGAGGACTCATATAGCCAAGTCACCCTATAACAGCAAGACAGTGATCACATTTTGGCACAAGGTGCAGTGGCTTCGAAAAAACAAAGAACGACAAAGACTGTAATTTGAGTAGTACAAGAATGACATCACAAATTATTGCGCAATCCACCATTTTAAATTGAGTGAATAAGTTTTAACATTTTATATCTCAGTACAGGAATGTCCTGTGAAGATGGGATTTGGACCATTTGGTTGCATTTTTCAAGCTTTGTAACGTATAATTTTGAAATTTTAGACTTTAGGTACACTTTAAAGGAAATGGTCAGCTCTCCAGAACTCAGTGACGTTACCAAAGTAGTGATATATCGGGATAAAATAATTTGATATAGAAATAGTCAATCTATATCTCATGGTGTATAGGAGCAAATTTTCAGGAAACCAGTGCGGGGTCTGGTTTTATGTAGTTGGTTGACTATACGTAGTAGTAAGCTATAGCGATTGTGCTATTGCTAAAGTTTTTACCTTTTTACAACACAGAATTGTAAGTCCTTACGCGCACGACGCTTCCAACCCATCGGAACACTGATCGTACTATACGTTTGAAACAATTTCATTAAAAGTGTCACAGCAACTTTACCAAATTTCTTCCGAATACAAATACACTGAATAACGGCGTTTTCCATTTTCATCGGAACATTAGTCGTATCGGAGGTGTGTTTTGTTTATCTGAAGAAACCTACATTATGAGTATTTTTCGCCTCTCTGGTCATACCGATGAGACGTTTGTACATTATAAAAAATTATTGCCCAACCTGGGCAAAAATTTACCCAGCCGTTGGTTCCGTATGCCTCCTAACAGGAATTGGGTAAAATATTGCCCAACTTAGTTGGTTAAGGGTTTTACTCATTAGATGGGCAAAAAAATGCCCAACCATTTGCCCAACTAATTAAGCAAACATTTTGTCCAACCAATTGGGCAAAATGTTGCCCAACTTTTAGATAAAAAAATAACCAACCAAGTTGGGTAATTTATTACCCAATTCCGGTTAGGAGGCATACGGAACCAACGGTTGGGTAAAATAAGTCACCCAACGGGGTTAGAACAACTCAGAAAAGTTACTTTCTACAAGTTTTAAAAGCTACCGGCATTGCTTTTTTTTTCCAAAAGTCCCCTGACTCTCTGGCGAAGAGCCAGGGGCGAAAACCAAACAATACTCCCGAAGGAGTAACAACGTCCCCAAGGGACAAACTTTGACTTAACTGACACCACCTGACAGTGGTCCCGTTCGAGACTGGCTGAATAGAACAGGTCCCACCTGGGTGTGCTTTTTACGTGCTAAAAACGGACACGGCCAGACCGGCGAAAGGATCACTTACATATGGCCAACAACCAGAAAAACCGAACACCAACAACACAAACCACCGAAATCGCCCAGAACACCAGACCGAATCCCTCGACCAGCGAGGACACTGCAGCTCCGGTACGGCTTCATGGAGTCTTTGTTACCACCAACAGAAACCACCACCAACGACCCAACAACACAATCTCAATATAACACACGCCCAAAGGCAACAAACACACCCGAAGGCAACAACGCGCCCCAAGGCAACCACAGCGCAGGGGGACATGGGGGGGGGGTCCACTTGTTACATTAAAATCACTATTTACAGTTTACTAACAGTATATACAACTATATACAACTATCTACACGTAACGAAAACAAAACTTCCCAAAGAGATCGAACGAGCCCGGCAGGGGATCGGGAACGTCCACTCTCTTCGGGAACCCGAACTGAACTGGGCAAATACAGGCGCACCTTGCCCAAGGGGTCCCACCTGGGAGCTTTTTTTCCAAAAGTCCCCTGACTCTCTGGCGAAGAGCCAGGGGCGAAAACCAAACAATACTCCCGAAGGAGGGCGCCTTTTTAAGTGCATCGAAACGGCACGTACAAACAAAAAACGAAAAAACTCAAACCGGATCGGACAGGAACATAAACGCAAAACCATCCACACACCACCAAATCAAACGGAAAAGTAGGAGGGAGCTTTTTTTTTTCCAAAAGTCCCCTGACTCTCTGGCGAAGAGCCAGGGGCGAAAACCAAACAATACTCCCGAAAGAGTTCTGCTCCCCGAAGGAGTAACAACGTCCCCAAGGGACAAACAGTGACTTAACTGACACCACCTGACAGTGGTCCCGTTCTAGACTGGCTGAATAGAATAGGTCCCACCCTGGGAGCTCCGCCGTCGTGATCACGGACACTCCTGCGCCAGGTAAGTAGGAGGTGTGCTTTTTAAGTGCATCGAAACGGCACATACAAACAAAAAACAAACTCAAACCGGATCGGACAGGAACATAAATGCAAAACTATCCACACACCACCAAATCAAACGGAAAGTTATGTTCATTACAACAATAGAACCACACACACACTGACAACAACCCAAATACCCAACAGACCAACCTCCCCCCGGCCACCCTAAAGCAATAATAATACATACCGCCAACAACCAAAAAACCAGACACCAACAACAGGGGCCACGAGGGGTCCGGGGCGGGGCCCACCCGCCACGAGGGGCCCGGGGTGGAGTCAACTTGCTATATTTACACTATGTACACTATTTACACAAAAACAAAAAACTGAACAAAACTGGGGCAAAAATACAGGCGCACCTTGCCCAAGGGTGTCCCGGAGGCAGTTGTGGCAAAGGGTAACCTCATTATCCCCACGCTTTAACAAGCTCCACAACCGGATGCAGTTTAACGTCCTACCCAGGACAGGAGGACAGTAGGAGGGAGCTCCGCCGTCGTGATCTGGGATAAGTAGCAGGATTTTAATTACGAATTCATATGGTCTGGCTGTTATATATATTCAGTGAGACTTGTTTGTTATTATTAACGATTAATAATACAGTTTTCTTCACGATATTCCATTTCTCCTTTTTATGTTGTATTGTACAACTGAGAAACATAATTTCCTGTAAGAATTCACCATTGCCAGCTTCAATTTATATCAATTAGACCTGCAATAAAGGATAAACACAAATTTGCTTTGAAAAATTCGGAATGCTCCATTCAAAGGATAGGTATATAAACATTTCACAGCATTTTAAACATGCACTTTTCTCAAATTGTTGTAGCAAAAATTCCCAAAATGTAAGTAAACCTTTTGCAAAATGTTAACTGTGAATGTAAAAATTTAGAAATATGTGTTATTAAAAGAATTAATTGGCGGTATGTTTAACCAGTGTTGGGTAAAGAAATTCACTTAAACCATTTTACCAATAGTTGGTCAATAGGTTTTTCGGTTCTTTTGCCCAACATTGTACAAGTGTACGTAGGTACGTACGTACCGTCCTTATACTGCAGTACAGTATAGTACCTTTTCATTAATTGTGTACGTATGTATGGCGCGCAAATCAGTTCACTTTAACCAACCTGGGTAATATTGCAAGAGAGATGGACTTTACCCAACCTGAAGGTTAACAAACCCACTTGGTTAATCTGTTGCCAACTTTTTTTAGAGTGTATTATCAAAGCTTATATAAAAACCCCCAAAGAATGTTTTTTTTCACTTTACCAGGGACGTAACCTTTCAAGGTTTATCTACACTCGAGAAACTTCCTAAAACAGAAACATATACTTCTGTAAATTCAGGAAACTATCCACACCTACATAGAATTATAGCTCTACTTTGTTTTGGAAAAATAATTTTCCACCCAGTTACATCCTTGCTTCTTTCAACGCAGTTTTATCCTTTGTAAACCATTCATAGATGCAGTTTTGTGCTACGTAAATATCAATTCACCCGTGATATTTCTAACCGCTACTGCCCAAACTCGACATACAGTACCCGAAAAGAAGCATTGAATCGTAACACTCTTAATTAAATCATTCCATCAAGTAAATTACTGCTTTGGGGAGGGGGTCTTGTTGTTATCATGCAACCGATTTGTTTTTCTCTGTACCAGCTTAAAGAAAAATACGAGAATTTAGATTTCACGATTGGTTCACCAATTTTCTGCGTGACAACTCGTTGGCATTCTATCCTAGACTTTACCCTATCGCTACTGATGAGACCTGGTACTTATCTTCCACCGTCGAAACGCGTCTAGCAATAGCATACCAGCTATGGTTTACTACCAAGTAAGGTCACTCTATACCATTTAAACCAGACCCATCCCTGGCTTCCTGATTTCCTATTTTAGTTACCATAACATGGTAACTTGACGGTTCTAGGATACATTATAGGTATCTTGTATATCCCGACATATCACTTTAGTCACGTCACTGAGTTCTGGAGAGCCGACCACTCTTTCTAACTCTAAAAAAAAAATATATTCAGAATTCGATTGGGGGGGGGGGGGGCATGGCCTCCGTGGCCCCCCTCTGGCTACGCCAATGTACTCTCCCGCCCTCTCACTCCTCTTCAGGGGCGGCGCCACAGGGGGGGCAGGGCAGGCATTTGCCCTCCCTATGGTTTTTGACCCAAAAAAAATAAAATCGTCTAAATAACGTTTTAAGACACATAATTTTGTTGGGGGTGGGGTGAGGTGTAACAGTATCATGGAATAAAGTATTGTGATACATTATCCGTCGCATATGGGACATTTTCGGTGTAAATCCTCGAAAATTTTGCGCGCTTCGCGCGCGTTGTCTTCTCTAACTCAGTGTACATCCGCCCGTTACTGCATCCACCGCAGAGCTTACACTTAGGCCCCTTCTACATCCCAGAAAACCCATGATTGAATTTCTCTCTGAGTTTTTTTTTTTTTTTTTTTTTTTGTCGTTTAAGGGTTAATACCTAGTAGCGTAAACAATAGGGGGGCCAAAAATACCGCTTATCCCCTAGCGAGATTCTGTGAAAATTACTGTCTATTTGAAAACAAGCAAAACATAGTATTCAACACTAAACTGACTGATTTGAGTGATTAAAAGTTAATTCAAATCCGTATTTGACCGACGTATTTATCAATATTCTGGAAATTCTCGGACTACGCGCGAATGTGGTATCTATTTTGAATTCCATGGCTACCTTCACGACCGTGGCTCACGGAGAATTAGGCCTACATCATATTTTAGTGTGTAAATCCAGTACGCATGGACCTACCAGCTCTAGTTGTACACTTGCCCTACACATGCAGTGACATGTCTGTAGTGCAGTATCGTATCCAATCAGTGGAGGAGGGGGGAGGTAGGATTTTCACTTCCGTGTACATTGTTCAATCATGTCACAACAATCACAAAATGGTTAAATTGGTACGCAGGGAAGGTTATACCAGAGGAAGCAGTTCCGTGAAAGTGGGAAAATATATATGAGGCGTGTAACATGTCTAGATGTCTTCAGTGCAATTTGAGAGGTCTGGGAAGGGCCATTTCTTGCGATCTGGGAGCTGTTTTGGCAAAAATTTTATCGGCGCAGTCCGCGCCAGCCAATAGAAATCATGCCACATATCAAGATGGCTTCAGTGCAATTTGAAAGGTCTGAGAAGGACCATTTGATTGAGATATACAAGCCATTTGGCAACATTTTAAAAACGTTAGTGGAGCTCCGCTTCTGTGCCAACGCAACCAAACCCGTTCACACGCTCATGCCTGTTAGTCGTTACTTATCAAGTCCCGCACGGTTCAAAACTGCCTCCAAGATCCCGAGAAGTGCCATTTCATGCAGTCTGGGGGGTCTTTAGGGCAAAAATTCTCTTCGCACAAAACTATGATGGTTCCGCTTCGATGGCAACTTCCATTCTGCGCCCCTCCCCCAATAGCCAACACAAATCGCCTCCCTTGCCCGTTTGTTATGTAATCGTCGACAATAAGTGCAACAAAGTTGGAAAACTGTAGTCGGCCAAAAGTAAAGAACGTTGGATTACTTACATAGAAACTAGATTTCTCGAGAAAAAATATGACTTCAAAAGATGCAAAATATTGTACCAGACTGCGTCTAAGGCTTCACGGTAGTCGAAAAATCTTTCACACCCCCTCCCCTTAACCCCTCCCTCAGAACCGCGATCACTCATCTCATGCCTGGGGCGGATGCAGGGGGAAGGAATCAGTCGCACCCAAAAAAAATCAAGAAAAAACGGCAAAAACGTTTGTTAAGCTATAGTATGAGGAGGGGACATGATGTAAGTACGCTGCATCTTCGGTCTATGTCCGTCCCCTATACGTTTCTTTGCCTGTGTTTTTTAGTTTCTTCAGTTAAACGTACGTTACCTATCCGTTCATTGTCAGTTCTATTCCTTTACGCTTCCGTTACTTATGAGTTAGTATCCGTCGAACATTCGGTACAGGTACTGTACTTTTGGGTTTCATCCGTTTGTTGTCCGGTAATGATCCGGTGAGCGACGAACGGATACTAACGGAGAAGTCCAGTATGAGAAACGCACGAGAAAATGATAAAACGGAAGGTTAGCGGATAAGTAACGAATACGTAAGGGGGACCTTTTTCGGTCGACGTCTGGTCCAAGTTTTGTGCATGTTCAAAATCTCTCGCCGTTCATACCGGACGTTCCCGGTCATGAAACGAAGTCGGCGGAGGAGAACAGGAGACTAAACGGATACTAACGTACATCAACGGAGTGACATTTTGGGTCTTCGTTTCCTCTCCGTTATTGCAATCCGGTGAGGTGTGACAGGCGCTTAAAGACTGAGGTGTGTTATGGTACGGTATCTCCCTCCCTCCTCCCTCTCCCTCCCTGGTGACGCCATCCCAACCAATTATTTATACCTCTGCCTGTGAATTCATTCTTAAGATTTAAGTCCAAATTTTACATAAATAAACAAATTGCAATCAGTTTTGTCTCTTATCCCATACATGCACGTTTCATTTTAGGAGTTTAAAGTGGACCTAAAGTGTAGAATTATAAGAATATATATTTTAGACGCTGGAAACGAATTTTACTCATCCAACTCTCATTTTCATAGCTCACCCTGTTGCTGAGATATGAAAAGTTAAAAATTATTCATTTTATTTGAAATAGTCGATTGCACAATAATTTGTGATGATCTTCTTGTAAAACTCACATTACTTGCTTTTGTTTCCTTTTGAAATTGAAATGTTTATATAACCTTGCAAAAATTTCTGTTGTACGGTGAGGTTTCGTATCGTCAAGTCACCCTGTAACAATGAGAAAGTGATCACATTTTGGCACAAGGTGCAGAGGCTTTCGAAAAATAAAGAAAACAAAGAATGTAATTTGAGTAGTACAAGAATGACATTACAAATTATTGCGCCATCTACCATTTTAAATTGAATAAGCACCAACATTTTATATATCTCAGCTCAAGAATTCCTGTAAAGATGGCAGTTAGACCATTTGGATTCATTTTTCAAGCTTTGTAACATATGTTTTTGAATTTTTAGCCTTAGGTACACTTTAAATTTAGCTCAAATTTGGCAGTTCTTTGTAGACCACAAAAATGCATTTTCTATGTGCGTTTCTTTCAACATAAAAAGTTGATTTTGCTGTATTTTCAAAGCAAAGTGAACTCAAAGCAAGCTGGAGCGATTTCACATTCTCACATTGATGAGCAGTTCTCCCTTTTCTGTGCCTTTCAATCGTTTTGGCTTACAGACCCTTAAGGGTGCAATTTGCAAAATTTCAGTATCTCCTATGCATATTACGTAATGATACCATACGATTATGAAGGACACTAAATCGGATTTAAATTTAACGATACACGTAATTCAGTCTATTAATGTGAGGAAATGACTTCACTCCTGTTTGCATAAAGTTTACTTTAGCTTGCAAATTTGGTTACATCATTGGTTCAAAAACTCGAAAAAGTATAGGTAAAAATTTAATGTTATCTCATAAGAGTTATGATTCCTCTCCCTTTTATAAAATTCAATTTTGCGTATAACTCTTCCTCAGTGATTCGGCTTTTCTATAAGCAAGAAAAAAATCACATAATGAGGATTAATTTTTTCTCATTAATTAAGAAATGGCAGACATGAGATCCATATTTCAAGGATGAATACATACAGTTTAGAACACTCGGGAAGTACCGTTTCCGGCCATCTGGAGGGTTTGCAAAGTCAGAAATTTTCTTGAACGCTCCGCGCCAACTGATGGTGGCGCTCCGCTTAGAAATATGTATTACCATTTTTCATAGATTTATTTTTTTTCTCCTTAATTGAGAAATTGCAGACATATGATCCATATTTCAAGGCTGGGTACATGCAGCTTAGAGCACTCGGGAAGTGCCATTTCCGGCCATCTGGAGGGTTTGTAAAGCCCAAAATTTTCTTGTACGCTCCGCGCCAACCGATGGTGGCGCTCCGCTTAGATAGTCTTGCTGCACTCTGCCCCCCCCCAATATTTTTTTTTATTTCAGACAAGAAAGTTTTTTTTTAGAGAAAATGTAAACGCCATAACGCAGGTTCTGACACGGGGGGGGGGGGGGGGGGGGGGGGGGGGGGGGGTGAGGCTCGGAAGTCTTCAATGCCTGCACCCCCCAAACAATAAAGCTGGGGCCGACCCAGCATGCTTTGCCACCCCTATCGAAAAACCCTGGCGCCGCCCCTGCTCCTCTTTGCTGGAAGCTGTTTGTCTGGATTTTCGTTCAAACTTAGTGAAAATACGACAGTTGTAAAGTGCTCGGCGTCATACTCTATAGCAGTGGTTCTCAAAATTTTCGAGGGTGAGGGCCAAATGGGAGGCTGGAAAGAGGTCGAGGACCGCAGGGGAATCTCAGACTTAGAGAAAGGACAATGACTGAAAAAAGCGAAAGCCATATTTAAACGGACCCGAAACTTTACCTACGGCAAACAGTTTTCATAGAAAGCGGTTCCTTAAGAGGACAGTTTGAACTTTGCAGCGTCCAACAGGATCAACCCGACCCCAGCCCCACAGGCTGGGGTCAGAAAATTTTGCTTTCTAGGGGATCTAGATTGCAGGAAATCGCACACCTCACCACAGATTTGCCTCTTCAATCAGGGGTGGCCCAAGTGGTGGCCAAGCTCCCGACGGAGCGACCAGGTTGCCAAAAGGACGGCAAGAGCGAAATTTTGGTGCGCGAGGTGCGCCGAAAATTTTGGGATTACTTTAGAAGAAAATGTAAAAAGTAGTGGCCTATATTGGGCAATATGCCCCACTCAAGGCAAAGTCAAGGAATTTGTTGAGCTACCGCGACTGGTCGTTGTTGGGATTACATAGTTTATCTATCGTTTAATCGTTTAATTCACTAAATTATGGACATTTTCCAGCCATATATGATCAGTTCCAAATACATCCTAAAGATAGCTGCATTTTGCATCTAAGCAACCAAAAAAAAAAACAGAAACAAAATTCAAAAATTGCATTTCTTTGAAAACGAGTATCTTCCAAACGCTACATTCTATTGAGATGCTGTGTTCACCTCCTATAAAACCAGATAATTATCTTTTATTTTAAAGTATTCAAATTTAGTCTCTGGAAAATCCTTTTAACGTCATTAAAAAGTTTCCTAAAAACTTCGATTTCGAGTACATTTTTCCATTATGTGGAATATTGCCATAATGGAGAGAAATGCTGATAACTTGAACAACACTTCAAGCAAAATTGCAAGGAAACAAAGAAACTACAATATTTTAACGTAGTTTATTAACCTTCTTTCAGTGGCGTAACTTTGGTGCAGGGTCCCCAGGGCAAAAGTGGATCAGAACGGCCTTCACCGAGGGTGTGCATGATGCAGCACTACAGTAGAGCTCAATAAAATTTTGATACTTGAAACATTACATCATTTTTGAGTGCGTATTGTCTTTCAGATTTCGCTGACATTCCTCCTTCCTAACAACTCCCTGCTTGCACTAAGCACATGAAGTGCGGGCTGAACTGCATAGTACATATTCTAAAACTGTGTGCTACTGGGCTGAAAAAGTGTTCAGACAGAAAGTGTACCCAAAGTTCAAATTTAGTGCTTTTGCAAAGAAGTTATTAGGTCAAATGTTTTACATATGTTTAGAACAGCAAACTGAAACACGATTATGTTCAGGCATGGAAGTACTTCCATGGTTCAGGTAAGGATCTGATTGAAAAATCATCCACAAAAGAAAAAAAAAATAAAAAAATCTGAAAAGTCTTTCAACACTTTCCGGTCACCTTTGAGTATACATAGAAACATATTGCGCATCACAACGCAGCATGACCACCCAACAATGTAGGTATCAATGACCATGTCTTTTTTTTATTATGGGCAACGGAAGAGGTCCTCGAGTAGCAGAGTGGTATACGCCAGTTGCTGTGCACGATGGGTGTCAATCCTGGGGGGACAGGGACACGTCCCCCCACATTTTGGAAATACACCCATTGACTTTTACACAGTAAAATTTTGACAGGAGTGGCCATGCCCCCCCCCCCCCCACATTCGAGTAAAGATTGGCGCGACTGTTGTGCACCAATATGTTTCACAAGTGCGTGGGTTTGAATCCCGCTCTAGGCAGGCTAGGTAGTTTTTTCGAGAAGGCTACTCCGGAATTCCTTCCACTTGGCAAGGCCTGCCGTCAAAACTGGTTACCCTGCCGACAATTTTGGTTGCGCAACTGACTGAAGCTCCCTTGGGCGGACAAGTTAAGTCGACTGCGCCTTTGGTTCATATATGGGCTTTCCTCAGGAACTTAAAGGGGAATTTTCATCATCCCAGACAGTTCCAATTCTCCCAACTATGCAACTTCTAGCTCCTCCCATAACTGTATGAAGCTCCTCCTTGTGCAGGAATAAACCTGTTTTATTGCTTAAGGCCATGTCCTGGTGAGCATACAAGGCTATAAAATGTAATAAAAGCACCCTCTCTCTGCCTTGTGTGGAATGTGAGCTCATCTTTCAAATTTTCATACTTTGATGTCAAACAAAGAGCAGTCACCAACTGAGAATTTTGATACCCCCACACTAAAAATATACTTTGGGATGATGACTGTCTTTCTTTAAATTTTGAAAGAAAGCACCATTACATGCAATCTTCTGGCACCTGAAACTGAAATTAGTATACAAAAACTTTGTGGTACAGCTTTCAGATCGTCTCAAAAAAAGAGAGTGGTACCGGGAGAGGGGGACTGAAGCCGGAAATGCGACCTCTGGATCCGCGCAGCTACCTCTATAGTTGTATCAGTAGGCCTATCAAATTCAGGTGGTCTGATGAGGGGGACAAGAGGAAAGCTTTGGGAATTTCCCTTTCATGCCTTCGTAGAGTCGCCACTTGGGGCACCCCTTCAACAGGATGGGAACTGCTTTCAAATTCTCATTGCAAAAGTAAGCGATTGTAAAATAATTCAGACATAAAACACCGGGCATATTTCTCTCCTAACCCAGCAGCCATCGAAGTGCACATTATTTTTCATTTACATTACTTGCAGTGGCATATATATCCAGAACTTACTTCTATATGGGGCAAAGTATGGGATCCAGGGGCGGCGATCTGTTAAAATTATTGGGGGACATCTGCTCGCGTGAACGCTTTTCGCCCCTCGCAAGGGGTACAGGGGGCCGCATTGGTCCCCTTTTGGGGTCCAGGAGCAAACCTCCTGGGAGTCAAGACATTTGGTGCATTCTAGAGGCTGGACACAGATCACATATTTCTGATCTAAAGTTCTCCCCAGCTTCCATTCATAGGATAATATCACAATATTAATTTATTGGGGACCGGCCGTTGCGGAGACAGCGGCATCAGAGCCCAAACCAAAATATCTCTGAGAAGCATTCGTTTCACAGGAATGTCATCGACAACACTTGTCGTGGCGAGTGTAACACTGCAAAAGATCGAAAAGTATAGGATTATTACATTTAGCGTTGATCTTTATTACATTTACGGTGAGTTCGATTCATTACATTCAGCGTGTTAAAGTCGTATAACATTTATAGTGAGACGTTTATTACATTTAGCGTTGATTTTATAACATTTACGGTTGGTATTACATTTGGCGTTGCTATAACATTTAGCGGTGATACAATCTCCAATAATTTGGCTAATGGGCACCTTTAAAATGGCAACTTGACCTGCTATACTGTATTTGCTAATATTTGCCTCTATATTTGCCTCTTATAGCCTATGCTTAGGCTATAAGGTATGATCCCTAGCGTTTTGGTTGAGGGGACGGAATCCCTTTCATCTCACTCAATTTGTTTGCCCTTAGACAGCAATATTTAGCTCTGTTGACCATTGAAAGGCAAAGAAAGTTTTTGACTTTACAAACCCTCCAGATGGTCGGAAACGGCACTTCCCGAGTGTTCTAAGCTGCATGTACCCAGTCTTAAAATATGGATCTCATGTCTGCAATTTCTCAATGGAGAGACTGGATGAGATGATACAAAAATCGTAATGAATTATGCATCCTCTTTCATTTACTCTACAGTTCTCCCCTTTCTATATCTCTGTTACATTTGTTCATCACCCGTCCATAACCTACGTGTCCGTTACTCAATTATGTATCCCCTAGATCATACCACTTATCCCCAACCCCCGCCCACTTCCTCTGAGGTTCCTCCCCCAGGCTACCACCATCCTGTAATGTCCCCCATATCCACCTTCTATATCTCTGTTACATTTGCCCAGCACACCATCCATTCATGTCCATTACTAATTATATAACCCCTAGGTCATACCATTTGTCCCCAACCCCATCCCCATGTGGTTCCTCCCCCCAGGCTACCACCAACCTATTGTCCCATCTACCTTCTAAATCTCTGTTACATTTGTCCATACATGTCCACTACCCAAATCATATATCTCCGAGATCATAATGCGCCAACATACCCCTCTGTGGTGCCTTTCACCACCCCAGGCCACGCGTCCCTTCGCACAAGAGGCTGACGCAATAAATACACAACTATAAAATTGAGAAAAATAATTCATCAATTTCGGTACCCTGCGTGACAGTTGCCTCACTCCATCAATACTAAAGAACAGTCTGTCTAAATGCACTCTTTTTAGTGAAAATGACAACACCATTCCAAAGTGTTTCTTCGTGGTCGGCCCCCTTTCTCCCTCTAAAATTATTAGTATATTGTGCATTGGACCGATCAAGATTATGCACATTGTTCAGCACTCACTTCAAAATTCTCCCCACTTCTTGGAGCACTTGGCAAATATTGGGGGCTGAGACCCCTACTTTCTTCACTGGGACTAACTCCAAGCCCCTGGTTCCGCCGCCACTGCCTACGCCCCGCATTGGGCCATTGGAAACTAAAATCCCCGCATAATAAAACCCAGACTTTGCCCCTAAAATTTGGCCCCCATTTTCGGAGCAAATCATTGCCCTGAAGGTTTCTACAACCATCTGACACTTGTTCGAAATCTGGAACCCCGGTCCCTTAAAAAAATCCAACAACAGCCTATGAGCCTGAATTCAGGACCTTGCATAGCATGTAATTATAGGCCCATACCACATTCAGTAGCACATTCCGCTTGGAAATTGTAGAGGACCTGCTTGCAGGGCTGACATCAATTGCACTCGATCTGTTTTACATGAAGTAGACCTAGAGAAGAGACATTACTAAAATGATTGGCACTCGTCAAAAATATAGCATCATAAGGCACTTTTGTTTTAGGTTATTTTTTGCTTTGTTTACCAGGGAGCTGCACAGCTCCCCTGATCTAACATTGCAAAAGTTATATAAGATTGATGGAATCGGTTGGGGCATTCACTTTCCAACCCTATTCGATCTCATTTTGCCCCGCGATTGGATCCCCTCCCCGACCGAGTTTGTCTGTGGGCTGCTTTTAAGGATACAGAATGTATGTTTTTTTTTTTTCAGTGGCGACCTTCGGGGCGAACCAAGACAATGTGATTCCAGATGTATGGTTGCTAGAGTGCAAGGAAGCAAATCCCATTCCCACTTCCCTGGATATGTCCATTATCCAAACAGGGAGTTGTTATCCGAATTACAAGTTGTTATTTGTTATTCGGATAACAACTCCCTGATCCACATGCGTGACGAAAAGCCTTATGCAAAATGCACGTGAAATATTGGCTCTTTCCCGGATTTGCCCTACGAATTGATGTGGGGTGGTGGCGGTTAAAAAATTTATTCCAGAATAAATAAGGGAGTTGCGGCTGAACGCATATCAACATATCCCCCCTATTCCAACAGCTATGGTTGCAATATAAGACTATCCCGCAACGTTTGTAATGTTTTTGTGCTATCTGATAACGATAACTAGTATCTCGTATGCACATTCGAAGCCACCGTAGAAAGGACAGAGCCTCATGTACACAACATCTCGATAATGTGTCATTTTTTCCGAGATGTCGAGTTTGCGTAAGTCGGTATCTCAACAAAAATCACAATTTTGTCGAGTTACCGAGCTTCACCAAACACAACATCACCACAATTTGACAAATTTTTCCGAGATGTCGAGTTTGCGAAAGTCGGTATCTCAACAAAAATCAGAATTTTGTCAAGTTACCGACTTTTACGAAACACGGCATTACGACAATTTGACAAATTTTTCCGAGATGTCGAGTTTGCGTAAGTCGGTATCTCAACAAAAATCAGAATTTTGTTGAGTCACCGAGTTTCATCAAACACGATATCACGACAATTTGACAAATTTTTCCGAGATGTCGAGTTTGCGAAAGTCGGTATCTCAACAAAAATCAGAATTTTGTCAAGTTACCGACTTTTACGAAACACGGCATTACGACAATTTGACAAATTTTTCCGAAATGTCGAGTTTGCGTAAGTCGGTATCTCAACAAAAATCAGAATTTTGTTGAGTCACCGAGTTTCATCAAACACGATATCACGACAATTTGACAAATTTTACCGAGATGTCGAGTTTGCGTAAGTCGGTATCTCAACAAAATTTCAAAATTTTGTCGAGATAACAAGTTATTCTAACATGGTAACTCTACAACTCGCATGTCCCCTTATGGCCACCGTAGTCAGGGACCTAAGTTGAGTATGTACGCCAAAGAGGAGTACATATTGTATTCGACACCTGCTATGAAGGTAACCGTTTATTTCGGGAGATCTTCATGTAAGACTACCTCAAACTGAGGTGAACAGACAACTGAAGGGAGCTGAATAGCCAGAAGTGAATAGGATTAGTAGGTGTCTATTCACTTCAGTTTGAGGTTGGCTTACATGAAGTATATACCTTTATTTCTAACCCTCCCTGGTTTCACTTAAATCCCCTGACGAGTTTCTTCACGTGACGTCATTGTGGGCTCGATCACTGAACTTCACGGTACACAGATTGACCAAGAATATTTTACTGAATGACCGCCGAAACGTCATGTAATGACATCTTGTTTCCTATCTCGTTATATGTGGTAACACGTACTATCATGGATGGACTTTCCTGTACTGCTGTTATCTACTGCATGTTATCTACTGCAGTTATTTCGCAAGTTTCCTAGCAGATAATTTCTTTCTTTGAACAACGCCAGTATCCACAAAGAGCCTCTCTAATGCCCTGCGAGTGAACCGCATACAAGGAATTGATAGAGCCTCTGCCCTTGCCCCCAGAAAACTGACCAAACACCCACCAGACGTATTCCGTTGGTCCTATCCTTTCACCCATCTGTAACTCCCATTGTACGTGCCATTTACAGGAATGTAGAGACCCCCCGTCATGACCCATCCACACGTGACCATTTCCCTGAACCCCCAATCACAGCATGCAGAATTGAAAAGAACATATCTAAGCACTTGGTCCGTACCTCCCAATTACCTCAAGCAGCTGCCTAACACCCCAGGAACTTTTCCATGCAACCGTGGGAGATGCAATTCTTGCCCGGTGGTCAGGTTTGAAAAAATCCTTTCCATTATAGGTCCCAACAACAAGTTTCGCTCCCTGGACCCCCACCGGGGCGTCGCCCCTGGATCCCACCATATGGGCCGTACGGCGGGCCCCTGGACCTCACCCGCTGGCTTCAACGCTCTCTGCGCTCACCGTGCACGCTACGCGTGCACACAACACACCTTACCACCACTGTCTCGTATTTAAATTTCCAAAATGGTTGCACATTACTTAATCAGCATTTAATTACCTGTACTTCAGCCAATGTTGTTTACGTTCTCGTATGTAAACTCTGTGATATACTGTATGTGGGAGAAACAAAAGCGAAACATAACATAACATAACATTAACATAACATAACATAACAGCTGGTTAAAGGGCAAAGCAGGGCTTAGGCACCATAACATGCCCTGAAGTCCATACAACCTTAACTGAAAACAAAGAACCAACCAACACCAAACGAGCTCTACACAATTAGATTCTACCACACTTATGGAAGAACTTGTCAATGTTAACCGTAAAGCAGTGCACAGATGTGGAGTTAACTACCCACTCAGGCAGACTGTTCCACTCGTTAACAACTCTATGAGAAAAGCTGAACTTCCTAATGTCGAGCCTTGCAAAACACTTAACTAGCTTCTTACAATGGCCTCGAACCCGAGAATCACATTGAACCTTTAAATAATTGCAAGATGACAAACTTGAAAGGATTCCTTTCAGAGAGAAATTTGTACACCTGAAGCATGTCCCCCCCTAATCCTTCTCAACTCCAGGGTGGTAAGCCCAAGATGCTTAAGTCTAACGGATAAAACATCTAATTATAAAATTGTTACCAATTGCAACCGAAAAAAAAACAAAAAACAATGTGGAAAAGGGTGAGGGTTGCACGTCCTGATAAAGTAGGCTATATGCAATAGCGTCTAGTGACCTAATTTGGAAATTTACAGTAGGACATGATTACAAAACGAAGCCTAATTAAGAAAAGTAATACACAAACGTTGCCTAAAGTGTCTTCAATTTCCAATCATTTTTGCGTAATGACAGAATGAGTACTTGAATTCATTTGCTAGTACAACATCCACATCACCGACACGTTGAGCACATCCCTTCAACAGCATGGTATATACAATGCACCCTCCAAAATTTTGAGGAATTAAATTTGTGAGTCAATATTTTGGAGTGGAGGAAAAGCCTTGAATTTATGTTATCCCTACTACTGTATTCATACGATTTTTAAGATAGCACACCCTCCAATAAATCCTACATTGACTTACACATGCACTAATTTGAAAAGGTAGAGTGGCCTCTATTGAAGGCAGAGGAACACTAATTCAAGTTTTTTTCTCCGCGGAAAGTAATTGACTAACCGACTTATTTCCTTGAAAATTTTGAGAAGCTCGGTTTTGACTGTGTTACTAAGTAAGATCAAGTTTTAATTTGATCATTGTGGGATATGAGTAAAAGTTAAAGGTAATTTGACCAATTTCAGTGCCATATTTTTATTTTTATTACTCCGCTCTGTGAAGAGAGGTTTTTGAGTAGTGACCAGGGCTGGGAAAAATGTAACTATTAATCAAGGCTTTTAAGCCCTTCTAGCTCAAAATCTCAGTGGTGACGAGCCCAATCTGTGAGCTTTCATTAGAGGGGTGAAATGTCCAGGTTGAGCACTTTTATAAGGAGGGGCGGAGAACTGACCTGAGTTAGTGTCTAAGTCAATGGGGCAATAATTAGTGGTTCGCGTATACCTAAAACCTTGTAGAAGTTTTGCCAGGTATAAGCCTACTCCTCAAAAGAAAGTCGACAAGTTGGCCATTCATGGCAATTGCAATTTACCATACCATGACCGTGAAGATGTTTTCCTAGCGGAGCTCAAAGTTTCCGATCCTTTACGCAGGCGTTAATCACGCAAAGCCTGATTTACGGCCGCCGGCTTCTTAGCCCATAATTTCTTCAAAATCGCTTCAATTGACCCCATTTGTGCAGCAGTGATACTTCATCTAGTCTTCTTTCATATTAAATCGACAAAAGACCCGACATCCTATTCGGTAACATGTTGCGAAAGTTGTCCCAATGTCTCCTCCTGGTGATATTTTTGAAGGTGAACAAATGGACTGTACGTATAAATAGGGACGTGCTAACGACATCAGGAAAAACGCGGAAGAAGACTTGGTCAAGTTTAAAGCACGCAACCTTTTCTTTCGTGAGGGCTATAGTACAACTGATCACATTTTTGTCTTACATTCCCTAATTGATATTTATCTCTCAAAGAAGAAACGACTGTACTGTGCCTTTGTGGATTACAAAAAAGCATTTGACCTCATTGATAGGTCCTCACTTTGGAGCAAATTACTAGCCAATAATATTAATGGGAACATCATTCGAGTGATATACAACATTTATGAGAATGCCAAATCTTGTGTTAAACAAGGTTCAAAGTTGTCTAATCTATTCAAGTGTAATATAGGTGTGAGGCAGGGAGAGAATTTATCCCCTCTATTATTTGCTATTTACCTAAACGACTTTGAATTTTCTATCAGTAGGAAATATGGTGGCCTTAATTATATCAACTCTGAATTTACTAGAGTTTTGAGTGATGATGACATTGAATACTTTGTGAAAATGTATGTTTTGTTATACGCTGATGACACTGTTGTCATGGCTGATTCTCCAAATGATTTGCAATTAGCATTGAATGCAGTTTATGATTACTTGTAATTTATGGCATTTGTCTGTAAATACTGCTAAAACTAAGGTTGTTATTTTCTCAAGAGGTAAATTGAGAAAAAGCAATGTTTTTACCTTTGGCAATAACAAGCTTCAAGTTGTTGATGACTATATTTATTTGGGTACAACCTTCAATTATAATGGTTCATTTAACAAAGCAATAAAAAAACAGGTAGACCAGGCTAGAAAGGCTATGTTTTCTTTGTTAGCAAAGTCAAGAAAGTTTGTGTCATTACCTATTGATATTCAGTGTGATCTTTTTGATAAGACAATTGTTCCAATCTTGTTGTATGGTGCGAAATTTGGGGGTTTTTTCCACCTAGATCAACATTGAGGTTTTCTATCGGAAATTCCTGAAAAATTCTTTGAGGGTAAAAAATCCACACCCAGTTGCATGGTTTATGGAGAAACTGGGACTTCTCCCCTGTCTTGTATAGTTGAAAAAAGAATCTTAAATTTTTGGATACGAGTTTCTGAAGGGAAGAGTTCCAAATTGTCATGTCTGATGTTTAAGCTGCTGTATAAATTACATTTGGCAAATGAATTTCATTCTAAATGGATTTTGAAGGTGAAAAGCATCCTGGATATAATGGTTTTTCAGGTGCTTGGTTCAATGCCGACAGCAATAAGGCTATCATACCACTTATTAACCAGAGAATTCAAGATATCAACTTACAGAAATGGCACAGTGAACTGGCTAGAAATAAAAAATGTGTAACATATAATAATATCAAACTAAACAAGAATTTTGAGCGTTATCTTGTGAAATTGAAATATTCTGATAGAGTTAACCTCTGTCGCTTTAGAATGTGGGGATACTAAAATTCCTACTGCTGTTGAAAGTAACACAGATACTTTTAATCCTGTTTTGTGTTCACTTTGTAATTCTGGAGATATAGCAGATGATTATCACTTGGTTATGAAGTGTACCATTTTTTTCAGCCCAAAGAGTATTGTATGTTAAGCGGTATTATTTTGCAAGGCCAAGTGTTTGGAAATTCCAACAGTTGTTTAATGTTACAAATGGCACCCAGCTCGAAAAGTTGGCAAAGTTTGTATCTCTTATCATGAATCATTTTCATTAATGCATTCTTACCTTATTGCTGGCCTTATATTTAGGGTTCACAGGGTAGCATCAATTTAACAGTTTTCTCTTGATTTGATTAAGTCTTTCACATATGTGACATCCAGTGTTTTGGTAATGTTTCATATATTTTGTCTTCTTATTCTTTTGTTTTGTATTCCAGTTTTCCAAAGTTCTTACTTTGTTTATCAGAGCATGCATGTGAACTGATTGTTATTATTCTCTTATACCCCGGAAGGGGTCTCTTGTTCTTTAAAAGAGAAAGAAATAAACTGAAACTGAAACTTTTCACAAATCATCGCCCATTGAAACGAGGAGGACAATGGTCACGTATTGCTGACAAATGCTTAGGCCTACCCCTAAGAGGCTTAATCCATAGTTGCAATAGAAAAAAAAAGCATTTTGAAGCCGGTAACTTTTGAATATTCATCCCAAAGGTGCTTTTTAATCGAACGAAGGGTTGCTTTGGGAAGTTGGGCGAATTCGGTCTCAATAAAATCAGAAGCCCCGGCGACCTTCGTCGCCGGGGCTTCTGATTTTATTGAGACCTTTCGTGTCAACTGCTAATTACATGAACTATCAAATAAGTTTCATCTCAAAATGGGAACTTATTTGTAAAACTGTTACCAACTGCAACCGAAAAAACAGTGTGGAGGGGGGGGGGGGGTTAAACGTCCTGATAATGAAGGCTATATGCAATAGCTTTTAGTGACCTGATTTGGAAATTTACAGTAGGACATGATAAACAAAACAAATCCTAATTAAAAAAGAAAAAAAAGGGGAACGCATAACTGTCTATGAAAGCTAGAACAAAGAAGATGAAAGAGAAAAAGCAACTGCATCAACTCGACAGTTCGACAACTTTATAACGCAAAACGAGAAAAGACACACTGCCGAAGCTCCGGAGGACTTGAACTCACGAACTAAGGCTTTGAGGTCGAGCGCCTTACCAACTGAACTACCACAAGATTGGACTCATTCGGAAGATTTAAATACTTAATACTCAGCTAGTGTAGAGCAGTGTCAACTACAAGTAGAAGTACCGGAGAGTGGGGGTTTGGGCAGTTGTAGCAAGCACCCCTTTTCGTCCGCATCCTTAGTATTGGTACCGTATTTTATATTGCCTGAAAAAACGCCCAAATGATGTTGTTTCAATGCATGAATGTAATACATTTTTTCCTTGTAATGTTTGGCGTGGCCTCAGTGTTTCTTTGTTTACTCTATAAATGACATCAAAGGGGTGTGGTGAGGGCGGGGCGATGGGGCGGTTGGGGGGACACACCGGGAAGCCAGATGCCACGAGATCGCATCAAACAGTGTTTAATATAATTTTTTTCCTGTCAAGGATCCTCATATTACCATCAGTGACAGTGAAAGTGGTGACTGAAGGGGCCATGACTAAAAAGTGTAGTTTTTTCCTTGCTGTCCATGAACATGATATACTGACAGAAGTGACAACTGTAGGTAACTTTAACAATGAATAACATTTGCATTGTACTATGAAGTAAAATGTTAAAATTTTCAAAAATGTAATTTTTCTGTGGGCCAGTTTCGGCTTTATCATTATTTTTACCTTTAGGACAGCCTGAGTGGCATTAGTCTTTCAAAGCCCAATGCTATCCCAACTATCATTCTTCCTCCCACCCACAGGATCAAGCCCCTGGCAGCGTGAAAGGGAGCTTCCATTATTTATTACTGAAATAAAAACTAGTCTAAGGGCAGAAGGGTGATTATTGTAATCTGTTTAGTATGAATTTAACTTATTAGGTAATCAGAAGATATTCAAAATTTGACTGACGGTGCCTCCTTCTTGTGTCAAAAATATCGTAAATACTCCAGAACTTTTGGGGGCTTCGCCCCCTGGTCCCCTACTGGGACGTTGCCCCAGGGCATTATTAAAGGCCCTTGGGGAACCGTCCACAAGTCGGTGAGGCCCCTGTCATCTATTCAATTCAAAAGTTCTCTTCTGACTGCGATCAAGACTTCAAGCTTTGGTTAATCGTGGGTTAAAGCTTCGCCTACTCAAAAGGGAGTCCATTCTTAAGTCCCGCACGGCTAGTTTGCTATCCTGGGTCAGGCCCACACGTAAAACGATGTATGTGTAGGTCTACCATTTATTTCAACATGTGTTGTTACAATTGTCATTTCATGATTTCATTCGTAGCAATACTGTGCTACAGACGAGGGGGGGGGGGGGCGTTTGCCCAAGCCCATTCGGTGAAAGGGGGCGGTGAGCTGAAAAAGGTTGAGAACCACTTATCTATAGTATCATTTGGATGTCAGGAAATAAGCATCATGCCAGTGCCCCATTTTATATAATTAAATCAGAGCTTCCTGGAGGCCCTTTACCGGTGTCTGCCAGCCTTAGATACCCTTTTATTATATAATGCACAATGAAGCAAAGGAAATTTTTGTAATAGTCCAAGGATGTTTCCTTGGACTCTAGGCACATATTTTGTGTAAATTCTTTTTCCGAAAAGAAGGCAGTCAAGTAGCCGGGGGGCATCAGGAGGTTTGTTGAGAACATACCCTTTTCTTCGACAACATACTATCTTCTTTCCCCTAACCAAAAATTAGATTTCACTAATTTTTGGACATTTTCCAACCATGTATGATCGGTTCCGAAAATATCCTAAAGGTAGCACCATTTTCCATCTAAGCAAGCTTAAATTAACAAAAATTCCACAAACAAAAATTCCACAAAGGGGAGGGGGCATCCCATCGCCTTTGACCCCTCCCCATGACGGCACCTTTTTGTAGTGACAAGGCAAGGCACCCCGCTTTTGTATACAAATCGCAGGGGCACCTAAAAAGGTACGACTTACGCAAACTTTGCCAGTGGGGAGGGGGAGGTAACTGAGGTGGCATTATGGCGTCATCTGTGGATCCCCTAATTAGCAAATCCTGGCGGAAAAAGTTGTCCCAATGTCTCCTCTTGGTGATATTTTTGAAGATGAACAAATGGACTGTACGTATAAAAGGGGGCGTGCTACCTTAAAACGACATCAGGAAGAACGCGGGAGAAGACTTGGTCAAGTTTAAAGCACGCAATCTTTTCTTTTCACAAATCATCGCCCATTGAAACGAGGAGGACAATGGTCACGTATTGCTGACAAATGCTTAGGCCTACCCCTAAGAGGCTTAATCCATAGTTGCAATAGAAAAAAGCATTTTGAAGCCGGTAACTTTTGAATATTCATCCCAAAGGTGCTTTTTAATCGAACGAAGGGTTGCTTTGGGAAGTTGGGCGAATTCGGTCTCAATAAAATCAGAAGCCCCGGCGACCTTCGTCGCCGGGGCTTCTGATTTTATTGAGACCTTTCGTGTCAACTGCTAATTACATGAACTATCAAATAAGTTTCATCTCAAAATGGGAACTTATTTGTAAAACTGTTACCAACTGCAACCGAAAAAAAAAACAGTGTGGAAGGGGGGGGGGGGTGGACGTCCTGATAATGTAGGCTATATGCAATAGCTTTTAGTGACCTGATTTGGAAATTTACAGTAGGACATGATTAACAAAACAAATCCTAATTAAAAAAAGAAAAAGGGGAACGGAAAACATTCTATAAAAGCTAGAACAAAGAAGATAAAAAAGAAAGCGCAACTGCATCAACTCGACAGTTCGACAACTTTATAACGCAAAACTAGAAAAGACACTGCCGAGTCTCCGGAAGACTTGAACTCACGTACTAGGGCTTTGAGGTCGAGCGCCTTACCAACTGAACTACCACAAGATTGGACTCATTCGGAAGATTTAAATACTTAATACTCAGCTAGTGTAGAGCAGTGTCAACTACAAGTAGAAGTACCGGAGTGTGGGGGTTTGGGCAGTTGTAGCAAGCACCCCTTTTCGTCCGCATCCTTAGTATTGGTACCGTATTTTATATTGCCTGAAAAAAAAACGCCCAAATGATGACGTTTCAATGCATGAATGAAGTATTTGGCTACACGTTTTCAAATGTCACTGGAGGGGCACTTCATCAGATTACAAAAATTACAATTTGACCATGTTTATAAAATCTTCCGAATAACACTTCAATTTTATGATGAAATGTTTGTTGGTGGGTACAATGATAATAAAAGGTTGTGTAACGCTCAAAATGTTCCACAGGAAGTTATAACGAACAATTACAAAAACGTGATATCAAAGCTCACAAAAAAAAACAAAAAAAAACAAAAAAAAAAAAAAAAAACCACCCCCCCAAAAATGTTTGAGAGCACGGACTCTGCCTTGCTGTGCCTAATGTGCGTTTCCAAGTGGCGTCATCGTATTAAATAAGCCCAGCTTGTGTGAAATTTCACGTTCTTTTCTGGCTCGCAACATCTCACAATCACCATCTCTTTATGTGCAGGACTCACTTTATCCTTGTTGTCAATTTCTGCTAGAGGACACATTAATTTATCTAAGAAAGGGCAAGGCTGTCCCGTCTTTTAAGACCGCATGTTGTTAAGCACGACTCGTCCATCTCATCATGTCCCTGGCCCCCACCCTCTCAGCCCTTCAAAGTCTAAACTATACCCCACCGTGGCTAACGTCATGGCACCGCAACTGGTCTAGATATGTCTTGTTTATAGAAAAGCCTGCGTTCTCCCGGTGCAATTTGAAATGCTAATAAAACATGTTGCCTGATAAAGATTACCAATCGAAACTTACCGTCGGTCAAGTTTATGAGGATGGTGGTAGTTGATGAGGAAATTGCATACCAGAAAGGGTTGTCATGGTTCCACACAAGTTATCCCACTGGAGTAATAACGAAGCAATTCACTAAAGTTGACGTACAGACAGCACCAATGAGTTATATTCGGGTAGTCACGCGAGAGACGTGCTGAATAGTTTATTCAGTAATAGGTAAGGTTCTCATGATAGAGTATGCAAGGATCATGTTGACGTAGGCCTACGTCTATAGCATTGTTAGTGACCCTGATTTCAGGACGATCCATTATACAATAAATTATCTCGTAATACCTCTCGTCTCGTTCCCTTTCTTTTTTTTTACTATTAGGCCTATTGCGAACTCCGAAAAAGCCGGGAACAACCTGTCCCCCTAATCCCGCATATTCTTACAAAATTTGGGTATACACAGGCGCGGATCCAGAAATTTTGAGGGGGGACCAAGATGGAAAATCTCATGTGCACCGAAGGTGCACCACGAGCGCAAAGCGCGAGTTCCTACGTGTGGGGTCCAGGGGCCAGCGTTAGGACCACTGGCGGGGTCCAGGGGGCGAAGCCCCCGGAAGCTCTCGCAATATTGCATTTTATGAGCACAGAAATCGGCTCCAGTTCTTATGTCAGTAAGATTTTATATCTTTTCATGTTGCATGGAATTTGATGTGTATGGCTCAGTACAAGTTACTATATGTACCTGCCGAAGTTCCGGAGAATCTAAGTTATCTTAAAACTTACCCGCCAACATTATGAGCCCGTGTAGGTAACTTGAAATGATGTTTGCCATAATGAGTATTTTATTTTCGTTATGCGGTATTCGGGTGTATGACGTCAGATGAAACAACTGCGCGCGAAGCGCGCCAAAAATTTGAATTTACATTTAAGACCATTGCTATGACTAACGGTGTCAATTCCCTTTATGTGTGTCTATCAATTAGGAGGTGGGTTCGATACTAAGTTTTCAGTTCTCATAAGAAGGGAGGGTGAAAAAAATGAATATCAGTTGCTTTACTTCCTTACAATGCTGACTCCTCTGAAATCACGTTAATGCACACAAATAATTGGCTTATGGTAGAACCCCACTGATGAGTAATGCGAATACGTTTGGGACCTTATTGATAGTAAAAGGAGCAATTCAAGGCTAAAAGTGCGCAGATCAAGCAAACATCAAGAAATATTTAGAAGACTTTGCAAAAATCGTGAAAGATTTCACATGATTTTGGTAAAAAGTGATAAAAATAAAAAACAAAAAAAATCACTCAATAAAAACGTACCTCCCTCCGAAAGCGTAAACAATTGCGCGCGAAGCGTGCCGAAAATTTTCGGTATAGAGCCTCCCGGGAGCTCTGCATTAATTGTAGACTGAAAAAGGGGGACCAACAGGACTCTCACAACCTGACATCCATATGGGAGGAGAGATGATATATCACCTTCTTTATATGGATTTCTGAAGGGTATACCCTTCAGAAATCTATGACAGATGGTGTGGGCAGGAGTTGGGGATTGGGGGGAACCCCAGATAACTGCTAAAACCTGCCTTTTTAGACAGTGGGATTTTGTATATACAAGAGTGGGAGAGCCTTTTCTTGTTAGTACATGAGAGTGCAATCCCAGGAAGGGGTTTACCCACCTCTTTGAGAAATTTTTTTTAATTTTAGGGGGCCTTCATGCAAAATGGTGTTATCTTGGGTCATTCTAAAGTGATTGTATGTTTAAAAACGTCAACAATTTAGTGAATTCTAACTTTTGTTCGGGTGAAAAAGGGGAGTAAGAGACGGTTAATATATTGTCTTCAAACCTCCTTAAGTCCCAGGAAAAACCGTGAGCGTGGATCCATCTCCAAATGCGGGAAGGGGGGGGGGGGGGGATTTCACATTTGAGAATCGCCGTCCTGGTGGAAGAAGCAGTGGTGGTAGCCAGAGTTTCCGTCATTTGCGTCACGGGGAGGCAATAAGTTTTGTGATCGTCGGCATGGGGGAGTGGTCTAAGGAAAATTTTCTAGAACGGAATGTCCTCAGATGCGATTTGGTGCAATAAAAATGTAGGATTTTTAGGTTATTTTTCTTCTGAAATTTCGTTTTCCTAGGCATAATTGCAGTCTGTTCCATTATTTTTGAAAGAGGGGGACTTTTTGACGATGTCCCGCCTTCCAAAAAAGTGAGGGGGACGCGTCCCCCCGTCCCCCATGATCCACGCCCATGGGCAAATTGTACACGCAATGATACCTGCGTAGAGTCCACAGAAACATTTTTGGACTATAATAAAATTCTTCCTTTACATTTTAAAAGGATATCCAAGGTTGACAGAGAACAGTATAGAGCCTCCCGGGAGCTCTGAATTAGTTACAGAATATAAAAGAGGGACCAACGAGATCTCACTACCCGACATCCATACGGAAGGAGATATGATATATCACCTTCTTTTTAGGTATAGGAAGAGGGATGGTGGACAGTCAAAATTCGTTTTAGAAAAGATTTTCGTCGTTATTGAACGTCGCAGTAAAATGTTTGGAAAATAAGCAAAGGCAATTACGTACTTTCAATCTTTCAAATCATGTACTAGACTAGATTAGTCAAAGATCCCATAATGAAGAGAGCCCTACAGAGAAGGAGATGTACGTTTGAGAAAAATGTTTGCATTGGAATAATTTCTTGTGTCATAGCTTTGACAATGGTATATCAAATCGGGTGTAAACCCTGTCGTATGCGCGCGAAGAGCGCCGAAATTTTGAATAAAATATTAGTCCATGACAAAACCTGCATTCAGAACCTGCATCGGACACTGTCACTTTCCCACCAACCTATGCTATTCAGAAACGAATCGTCTGACTGAGAATTCTTAATTTAAAAAGCACTTTTGCTCCTTTGTTCCCATGTGAGTAGTTACCGAAAGCAATTGATAATAAGGACAACTCTGACACAAGACTTGACGCTAGCGGAGCGTTCGAAAATTTGGAATTTGTCAAGAATTTCCAAAACTTATGATAGTTTGAGATCAGTTTGTGAAAGAAAATGGTTTGAAAAAATAAACCAATCATCAAAAATACATCTCACCCTACAACCCTCCACAGAAATCTGTAGCTTAAACGACTTGTGGGACCATTTAAAAAAAATCAAGAATGGATGGGGGAGGGGGACACACGTCACCCATTGCCCACTGTGCCGACGCCACTGTCTGTAGCTTAAAAGCCTTTTGAGTTCATTTTAAAACTTTCAGACAGTTTCGAAATCGAATAGGGTATGCACGCCACTACTTTGCGTGAAACAGCTGGTGTCACTGTGCATAATAGTACGTCACCTGAAAGCTTGTCTTCTGTATTCATTCTGCAAGGTCTGTATGGCGAAAACTTTGCCTCTCAATCCCTCTAGATTACAAAAAATTTCACTCTTTAACACAAAATAGTTACTAAATTTCAGTGCAGCTAGCCGGGCTCATACTGCATATGTCACGATGTTTACTTATTTAGATCTAAAGTCAAGGATCATTACTCAACATTGTAGCTCTCCTTTCGTCGCCAACCACTTTGAAAGATATCTAAAGAGATACTCCAGCTATAGCTCCACCCAACCCCTACAGAAACATATACTCTAAATACGTTCTTAGACACTTTTATTCATTTTTTGCTCTTAATTTTTCTTTCTCCTTTCTTTTTTCTTTTCTTCCTTTTTTATCCTTTCGTTTTTTTCGTGGCGAGGGGGGCGGACCTCCCACCAGTGGCGTAGCTAGAGAGGGCGGGGGCGGGGGCGGTCGCCCCCCCCCCACAAAGCCTCCGAAGGCCTCTGTCCGAAATTTCTAGTCTCTGTCGGAAATAAATTAAAAACAGTTCATTTGAAACACTTACAACACTTGTTATGTTTTTAAGCAGAATTACACATCGAAATGTGAACGTGAAAATCAAAAGTCGGTCTCAAATAAAAAAAAAAGGTCCCCAGATATTAATCTGTCGGAAATTTTTTGCTTTTGCCCCCCATAAAAAATGTCTAGCTACGCCACTGCCCCCCAGGCCCCCCCTGGATCCGCGCCTGGGTATACAAACACCGTCTACCAACATGGTAACCATATCTCGATTATATGGACATCCCATGCCCATATTTGCCCATGAATCCTAACATCATCAGATCATCAAACCTTTTGTCTCTTTTCATGTGATTTAATCGACCGGACTGACGGTCTGTATATGTATAATTGTATTGTGTTTTAATTTTGTAAGAGGAGGACAAAGGGAGCACAAAGGGAGCAGGGAGGAAAATTATTGGGGGAATCATGGGAATGACCGTATGACTTGAGTACTCCGCATTGGGGTAGCCAGAGGGGGGCCACGAGGGCCATGCCCCCCAATCGAATTCTGATTTTTTTTTTTAGAATTACAAAGAGTGGTCGGCTCTCCAGAACTCAGTGACGTGACTGAAGTGGTGACATGACGGGATATACAAGATACCTATAATGTATCCTAGAACAGTCAAGTTACCATGTTATGGTAACTAAAATAGGAAATCAGGAAACCAGGGTCTGAGCTGAGTGAACTTACTTGGTAGTAAGCCCTAGCTGGTATGCTATTGCTGGACGCGTTTCGACCTTGGATGATAAGTACCAAGTCTCATCAGTAGCGGCAGGGTGAAGTCGGCGATAGAATGCCAGTTGTCACGTAGAAATTTGGTAAACTTTTGATGGATTCATGACCATTTCCAACGCTAAAGAGGACTTACTTGGGGGAAAGAAAGCTTTTCAAATCCAGACCGGATTCCTCATCAGCTGTAAGGAATCCGGTCTAGATTTGAAAAGCTTTCTTTCCCCCAAGTAAGTCCTCTTTAGCGTTGGAAATGGTCATGAATCCATCAAAACTATCTATTAAGACGCTGGCCAGAATCAGGCAATTGACTAAGTCAATCACCTACAACAAGAACACTGAATTTGGTAAACCAATCGTGAAATCTGAATTTTCGTATTTTTTCGATAAGCTGGTGCATAGCTAGCAATAGAGAAAAACAAATCGGTTGCATGATAACAACAAGACCCCCACCCCAAAGCAGTACTTCATTTGATGGAATGATTTGAGAGTGTTACGATTCAATGCTTCTTTTCGGGTACTGTATGTCGAGTTTGTGCTAGTAGCGGTAGAAATATCACTGGTGAATGGATATTTACGTAGCACAAAACTGCGTGCATGAATGATTTCCAAAGGATAAAACTACTGACGGTGAAAGAAGCAAGGATGTAACTGGATGGAAAACTATTTTTCCAAAATAAAGTAGAGCTAATTCTTTTTAGGTGTGGAAAGTTTTCTGAATTTACAGAAGGATAGCCTGTTTCTGTTTTAGGAACTTTTCTCGAGTGCAGATAAACCTTGATAGGTTATCTCCCTGGTAAAGAGAAAAACATTCTCTTGGGCCGGGTTTTTATATTAGCTTTGATAATACAAATGTCTCATCAGTATGACCAGACAGGCGAAAAATACTCATAATGTGAGTTTCTTCAAATAAACAAAGCACACCTCCGATACGACTGATGTTCCGATGAAAATAGAAAACGCCGTTGTTTGTATTCGAAAGAAATTTGGTAAAGTGCTGTGACACTTTAAATGAAATTGTTGCGCAACGGGCATCGGTCCGACGTATAAACGCTGTCTTAAAACCGACGTCGATCCAGCGGCAAAATGTTTACAGGGAAGTTAAGCACATGAAAGGAAGATAGCATTTGCTCCAGACTGAAAGCCTCACGCCTACATCACCTTGGAATAACATTGAAAAAGTTGCGGATGAGTTTGTTACCGACGGCGAAACTTGACGTCACTCTTCACTGATACTCAGCCTTGTACGATGTCAGTGCTATTGATTGAACGCTTCGAGTGACCAATATAGCGATAGCGCCCAGGCCCGTACGCAGGATTTTCCAAGAGGGGTTCGAATAGACCGTGTCACATGACGTCATGTTTAGCTTACGCGACCATGTTGAGGGTACATGTGTACACTACTTCCCTGTGATTCACAACAGCTGTACACTACAACGTATTTACATGCATGGTATATTTTACACGCACCTGTGGTGCCACTGCCTGACTTCGAACTCTCGGACCTTCTGACAATGGGTGCGCGCAAAGCGCGCAGAAGAATTGTTTGGTTCGAAAAGTATGTGTAGCAAGAAATTTATACATAGGTAATGCTATGCACGTTACTATTCTCTTTATGTTTGATTGGTTGGTACATGTTGCCCTCTTGATGCTCAGCGTCTACGGGGGTTAAAGATGTACTTCTAGTTTTCAGAAAACTTTTCCACAGAATTTTTCTTGTATAGTATTGCCCTCAGTAGATACGAAGTGTAAACCGTGACGAATGCGAGCGGAAGAGCAAATAAAACGTACTATTTTCATTACAAAACTTCAATCGATACTCTGCACAGACTCTTTCAATACCGTATCCAAACTAAACATGTCTATACCAAAAAGGCAGTGCTCACAATGCATTTTCTAAATTTTTCGATTTCTTGAAATATGTCTTCCAAAAGTTCAACGCCGTGTTACTCCTCAATCACTCACAAACCTTAAAAAATCGGCATAATATGGACAACCGTTTCCATTGAATGATGCTAATACGTTTAAAGACGTAACTGATTATAAGCATAGATTGAAAGTGCGTGGAAATTTTGACAGTTTTCGAAGCCTTCGCAAAAATTTTGGTAGTTCTGGTGTGATGAAATCTGCACTCATAAAAAGAGGCCCTGTCGTGAATGACAGGCGCAGTATCGTATCTACCCCGTCTACTATACGGCGACGAAATATTGACAGCTCCATGCGTAAAGTAAGGGTGATACATTGTTCTGTAATAGTAATGTTACCAAAATATGCTGCCGCAAAAGTAAGAAAATTATACAAATTGTTGGTTATTGTTTAAGACAGGCGCGTAGCTAGGATGAAATTTTTAGTGGGCCTAGGTATCAAATAGGGTCACGGCATTGATCGCCGTCCTTAATTCCATAGGCGTAGGAGGCCGGGGGGGGGGGGAGGCTGGGGGATGCAGCCCCTCAACCAATTCAACCAATTTTTTTTGTGAAAATTCGGTCAAAATGCTGAGAATTTTTCGGGCACCTTCTCAAAGAAAAATAATGCAATGATGTAGCTAAAGGGTATTAATAGTTCAAAAAACTTCCTTGGAAATTAATATAAAGTTCTGATTTGAATTGCGCCAGCCTATATATTCCGTATTAATTCATCAGTGTGTTTTTTTGTAATGGATGAACTTATATTATGATTATCAGTGGCGTATTTGAGGGGCCATTGGGCCATGCCCCACCCTCGCTGATGCTCACTTTTTCTATCTAAAATATGTAAATTTTTTAACACAAATTTTACCTCAAAGGTAGCATATGTGGCACCAGATTGCATGTAAGGACTAAGGACGCCTAATTTTTCAAAAATTTTCAAGGAGGAGGGGGTAATGCCGATTTTTTTTTTTAGTACCTAAAATACATAAATGTTTTAACACAAATTTTACTTCAAAGGTAGCATATGTGGCACCAAATTGCCTGTAAGGACACCTAATTTTTCAAAAATTTTCAAAGAGGAGGGGGTAATGCCGATTTTTTCTTTTTTAGTACCTTAAATACATAATGTTTTAACACAAATTTTACTTCAAAGGTAGCATATTTGGCACCAGATTGCATGTAAGGACACCTAATTTTTCGAAAATTTTCAAAGGGGGAGGGGGAACCCCCTCCCCTTAGACCCCTCCCCCAGGCCGACGATCAACGACTTCGGCCAAAATTAAAACCAATAAAGAAGGTAGTAACACGGCAAATTATTGTATGTAATTGGCATGTGGTGTGATAACCGATGCATGCCTGTATGATATGTACATTAAAGACAGACTGTCATCACCCCAAAGTATATTTTTAGTGTATGTATATCAAAATTCTCAGTTGGTGACTGCTGTTTGATTGACATCAAAGTTTGAAAATTTGAAAGATGCAGAGTAGCTCACATTCCACACAAAGCAGAGAGAGTACTTTTATCACATTTTATAGCCTTGTGTGCTCACCAGAACATGGCCTTAAGCAATAAAACAGGTTTATTCTTGCACAAGGAAGAGCCTCATACAGTTATGGGAGGAGCAAGAAGATGAATAGTTGGGAGAATTGGAACTGTCTGGGATCATGAAAATTCCCCTTTAACATGTCGAACGTGCGTGGAGCGCGCGGAAAATTTGGTTTCTATTTTTCGGGCAAGTCGTTCCAGCCCCCCCCCCCCCAATCAACTTGGGCTCCTTCGGCTATGCTTAATTCTTACAAATTTTATTTGGACACACACAATTTCTGAGGGGGGGAGGAAGGCGGTTTAAGAAACCGACCCCTGAAAAGCAAATATATAGCTAAAGAGTCGGGGAGACTGTTCGCGAATGGGATTGCACACTTATCGCATCATGAGTGACTCTGACTCCTTGACCTCCTGTGCCGACCTGACCTCTGCCATTAAGATTGAGAGATGGCTAAAAAAATGGAAACGCCCTGAAATGCATAATACCTTATTTTAAAGCACAAGAATGTCATTACAGATGTTTGTCACTATCATACATTGATCGCCATTATGAGAGAGATCGATTGACCATTTTACATGGTCATATAACTTACAGAAAATTACACTCTAAAATACTGACTTCGTCACCAGAGTTTCTCATCTATCACGAGTCCTTGCCGAGTGAGTTTCAGAGAAAATTTGGCATCACAAACGTCCTAGATTGCTGGAAACTGCGCTCTTAATTACAAATTTATCACTGTAGTTCAACGCGTGGGGCGCCAAAATGGTGGGCGGAAGGACATTAAACTGAAATCAGTGTTCATAGGGGCAATGGTCCTGTTAATGACCCACTGATCTATATAGGGAGGTTTCATGCTCGCAAAAGTCAACCACCGCAACTAAGGGATTGTTTGTTTAACTTTTGTTATTTTTTTATTCTCTTACATTTGTTTTTCTTATCTCTTTTAATATTTTACTTTTCGTATTTTAAGTGGCCGCGGCATCTTCTATATTTTACCGACTTAAGTCGTATATCCCTGTTTTATGCTAATGTTTTGTTGTAATGTTTCATTCCGTCTTTCTGCCCGTGTAAATTAATTCTTATATCAATTTTATGTTCACCACTGCATACATGCAGTTTCGTTTACTTTGTACCAAGGGCCCTGTGGAAGAACAGTCCCATGGGACTGAACGGGTTTTCCCTGGTTAAAGAAAGTCTATGGCCTAAAAAAGTCTTGGGTGGCAAAAAACACACTTGCATGATGTATCATGTACTAAAACCAGGGGTGAAGAAACAGGGGAGGCTTTCAGTCTTCAGTATAAAACTCCAAAAGGCAAGAATGCCATCACAGAGTACACAGTCAACAGTTGAAAAGCCAACAAGAGAGACACAACCACCACAAAAAGTGCCGTGCTAAATATAGGCCTATATAAAAGACCAAAAAAACTAGGAAACCACTAAGTAACGAGTGCAAGTAAAAGCAAACGACAAGGGCGCTAATGAGCTGACAGGGTGAGGACCCATGTGTTTGTAGCAGGGTCTCTGATCCAACTAAAAGGGAGGATTCATTTGGAGGTATAGCAGCACGGAAGGATGAAACAGAGGAGGTTGAGGGCTTACAACCCCCACTTTTCAAAGAACTCCACCATGGACTTTGTGCTTTTCACACAGTAAATTTTGTGAAGGATCGTCATTAACCCCCCCCCCCCACTGTTGAGAAGAAATCTCCGCCTCTAACTAAAGCAATTGATTAATTGGTAGTGGTGTTTGGCACATTTGTCCGTCCTCCACAACAATTAGCGCGTCCACTGACCATTTGAACTTTGCAGCAAGCTCCCTGTAAAATTAATGTACATAAAACCATAGTGGGCATCTTTCGGAATTTTCACCAGACAGAACCGGTGTGCAGTGAAAAGAAAACAAAGGCTCATATAGCGTAACCTTCTGTTGAACATCAAAGGAAATGGAATCAAAGATATTGCGCGCGAAGCTCGAGAAAAAAAAAGTGTTGGGATAATGACGGCGTAATTATGCTTATTAATTATCTTATCACAGTATTCATATGAAAATTGGTTGCAACAACCTCAGTTTCTCATAGGAAGAGGCAGGCGCGGTTCTAGATCGAGACTTTTGGGGGGCTTAGGGGGGACTTGAAAGGGAAGAATCATAAAATTTTCTCTCAGATATGTAAATCGGTCACGCGCACGCTGAAACCAATGATAATAAAAAACAGTACCATAACCAGGGACGGCGCAAGGTTATTTTGATAGGGGACATGGGTTGAGTGATCGCCGTCGTGGGGGAGGGGTCTAAGGGGAGGGGTCTAAGGGGAGGGGAGTCCCCTTCCTCTGAAAATTTTTTGCTAATTTAAGGTTGCTAAGATGCAAAATGGTGCGTTCTTTGCGTAATTTTTTGACTATATGACTGGAAAATGTTCATAACTTTGTGAATTCTAATTTTTGGTTGGAGGAAAGTGGGCCTTCTTAGGGGAGGGGTCCCCCTCCCCTTTTGGTAAATTTTGGTTACTTGAAGGTTGCTTAGATGCAAAAATGGTGTTGTCTTTGGGATATGTTTGGACCCGATCATATGAGTTCAAAACATTCTTAATATTTTTGGTTAGGTAAAAGAGGAGCCTTTTTGTCTAAGGGTATGTATCAACAAACTTCCTGAAGTCCCCTTTTGGACACATTACTGCCTTCTAGTCGGGAAAAGTTTTACGCAAAAATACGTGCGTGGAGTCCACAGAAATATTCTCGAACTATTAAGAAAATTTGACTTCATTTGTGCGTTATAAAATCGTATCTAAAGGCTGGTAGAAACCGGAATATGGCCTCTTGGAAGCCCTGAATTAACTATATGGATCAGATATAGGCCTACCCCGCCCTCCTCTTTTCTTCTCTTTCACGTCTTCTTTTCCTACTCTTTTTCTCTTTTCCTGCAAATTACAGGGGGATAGGCCTCCCTTCCTCCTGAGTGGCACCGCCCCTGACCATGATATAGAGGTAACGTATATACAGGCATATATTTTTTTTTTTTATTTTATTTGGAAGAATGTAGCAAACGTTACTGAGAGATACGAGCAACTGGACCTGTTCACATTAATGGGAATAACGATTCGGTCTGTAGATTTGACTTAAAAAGGCTAGTATAGCTTGACGAGATCAGCGACGAAATGACTCGTTTTGAACTTCCAACAGATGATTAATCCTTTAACTTGATTTACATGTACGTAGCCTACATACTATCATAGATGTTACTTATCTGACCCAACTTCCATTGTATGAAATCGTGAACCTAATATGTGATTTCGAGACACAGACGACAGTTTCCCTTGACAAACTAATTCCACTGGACCAAGATGTGCACAAGTGTATTGGACAATTTTGTTTTTCTCAGTACACGCAAATATAGCATAACACAACCTCTGAAAATTTTGGGGGGGCTTGAGCGAACTTTGGGGGGGCTTAAGCCCCCAAAGCCCCCCCCGTAAAACCGCGCCTGGGAAGAGGGCGGAAGATTGACGAACCCCCCTTGTTCTCAAAGAGGTATCGATATTAAAGGAAAGTTCGAACGAACCCAGTGACGACCCCCCTCCCTAATATGCATATATTTTGACTCCCCCCCCCCCCCTCCCTAATATGCATATATTTTGACTCGAAGCTCGACCTTCACTCATGAAAGTGAAAATCAGTACAAAAACTCCCATCATACTCTGAGGTCGAGGTATAAGCGAAAAGACCTATGGAAAAGACCAAATATAAACACGTACTTCGCGGCAGGGTTACACTGACTGAAAACATTGACGCTTGGACAATTTCCAGTTCAAACTGGTTTCTATGGCTGGGCATGCAGCAGATTGCATCATCGAGTAAAACTCGGCATGTTTACATGTTCAGCATTGTATTTCCAGGGAGCTGCCACTCTCTATGTGAGCCATAGCATACTGCTTAGTGCTGCGTTCACGTACCTAAGTAGCCTGGCCTTGCTAAGGCGCGCTATGCTAGTGTATGTCACCCTGATTACGTTATGCAACGTCTGAATTCCAAACCAAACGAACATGTGTTGTTGTGTGTGACACAGCCGGCAGAATGCATTCATCAGTACAATGTTCTCTCCAGAGGGCTGTCCTGAAAACCTCATGGGAAAGAAGATAAAAGAGTAAGGAATATTTCGACACTAACATTTAAATCAATTTATTGGAAATTAGGGTGTTGCTGGCATGATACAGAGCAAAGAAAAGTTTAATGGAGTGATATTAGTTGTATGTGATATCGCTACGATATCCACCAATCTGTGCTACTAACAAGTGGCGCTTGAGCCTACACTGTGGACATCTTGTCAAGGCCATCTAAGCGTTAGTAACGATCCCCAATTGGCTCATGCTTTTGTGGTTGTATTACGTAACATTTACTCGGTGTACAGATAAAAAAGAGCAAAACAACGTGGAATAAAACGTGATCTAATATCCAAACAATGTTGACCCTGTAACAGTAAGACAAGCTCTCTCTGTGAGTGCTGTGTTGGGTAGGTAGGCCTACAAGGCTTAGCAGCAGTTGGCAAGTTTTATGTTCAGTGACTTGAGTATGGAATAGATGGTGTGCTTATTGTGGGCTGTGTAAGTTGCACCAAGTGTAGTTAAAGTGGACCTGAACAAAACATGCTAGTTTTGGCAACTTGGTGAACAAGGTAAGGAAGGCATCATGGCTATCCAAGATGGCAAGAAAGATATAATATCAGCACCCAGACTAACTCACTAAATTTTGGATCATGGCAAGCATAGGCTTGTGCAGTACTGTCTCAGAGTCAGAAACTTTGGAGTAACTATAGAATACAGGGCCATTCAAGGGTTGTATCTCAGCATCCCAATATGAAATCAAAGTTTGGTAAAATTGGTAGGCCTAGGCTAGTCAATAATAATGTGTTGCTATTCAGAAACTTATGGAAAATTGTCTAATTCCATAGTAATCACTCCCTGTGTGGATGCTTGGATGTGGAGTCGAAATTTTCAACGAGATAAATTGAACCCTTTTTGACGTACTGGCGAATTGCCAAAACCTGAATTTCATGAATCTGTGGTGTTTCTATTTCACATAGTGAAGAATTTTATCTCAGTTGGAGGTTTTTTGCTTAATCGTTTACATGTTTTAAATTATAGAAAATAAAATATATTACAATGTCATTTCAATGTTTAATGCTAAGATATACAGATTTGGGCGAAAATTGCATTTGTCACTATACCAAAATGACCAGATACAGATTTTACAGTATGCAAATTTTCGATTCATCAGTATGCCAAAGAGGGGAGGAAATTAGGGCATCTTGCAAGTATGGATGCCTTTTGAAAGGATATCATCGTCGATCTGGAATATCTTTGTAAGTGTGGAACTTTCTGTAATTTTTTTTCTAAGTCTGCTGCAACTGCAAGTATTTTTGGGTGGATGGGGCCGGGGATGCTCAGATGCGGAGTCAAAATGGAACTTTTCCAAAGGTCCATTCCAAGCATTAGCTGGGTGGCTGTGCGGATGGGCAGATGAAAGTTGAAATTTGGGAAAATGGGTAGTCTGTAATAATGTGTGTGGAAACTTTTTGAACATTGTTAAGTCCATTCCAAGCATTAGCTGGGTGGCTGTGCGGATGGGCAGATGAAAGTTGAAATTTGGGAAAGTGGGTAGTCAGGGTTTGCGTTTCTCTGAAAAAGTCGTCGTAATTTTTCATGATAGTATTTTCCTCTTTACGAGCATTCGAAATGCGTAATTTTTAAAATTTCTGGCGTAAATCATTAAATATACCGCGATAAGCAGTAAATGGCAACGTTAGGCCTAGCCTATAGGCTATAGCCCACAACAACGGTAGCGCAACTTATCGATAAATTCAAGTGTGAATGAAATAATTTAATACCAACCTGTTTTTATGATGGCAAACGATCCTTGGATAATAAACAATATTTTCACTTCCCTCAAAGAGAAATTTAGCCTAAAATATTCAATATATTCCATGTATGATCCAGCAACAGGTGTAGCTTTACCTAACGTTAGCATAACATTAGATTAAACACAATGACAAATGTATTTCCATTCAGTGTACATACAGTATGTATGGCAGTGCCGTCCGATCCGGAACGTTCGTTGTCACTTGTCAAAAGTTGCAAGACATTGGGATAGACCATTATTTTGGAGGTGTTCTTTTTGTTAATTATTTGGTTTTAAGAAACTCAGAATTTTCAGCCTTGTTTCGACTTAGTGAGTTAAATTTTCTGTCGTAAAAATGGGCAAGTCAAAATTTATATTAACGACTGAATTGTATTTCTGGTCGTAAGTAAAATTTCCATCGGCATAAAAAACGCCCGTTTCGGCGTAAAACGCAAACCCTGTGGGTAGTCTGTAATTACATGATCGTAAACAGTTCTTCTTCTTCTTCTTCTTCTCGTGTACTGGCAGGGCTCTAAAAAAAGGTAGAGCATATGAGCTAGAGGTGTGCGGGGAGGGGATATGACTTAATCAAAATGTAAATTATGCTTGAACGAATTTATACTACTTGCATTGACAGTCCCTTCAGGTAACATATTCCACTCCTTTATAGTTCTTGGGAAAAAGGAGTATTTGTAAGCATTAATACGACACGCAGGTTGTTGGAAGTTTTGCGTGTTCATTCTCCGAAGGCCCTGCAGTGTCACTGGTTTTAGGAAGTTTTCTTTAGGTATGTCAATAAGGTTCTGATTAATTTTATACAATAGGGTTAATCTGGAGGCAGACCTCCTGTTCTGCAAGGACGTCCAGTGGAGATCATGGAGGAGCTTGGTGACCGTTCCTTCCGTTTTACTATAGTTATACATGAACGTGTTACTATAGTTAGTACATGAACGTGTATTTTTAGTACATCGCATGAGTTTAGATGATGAACGTATGTCGGTGAGCCTTTCGGCGGACTTCGTGAATGCCGAAAGGCTCACTCAGTATGGCATGCGGGGAGGACAATAATAACATGATGATCGTAAGTTTTTACATGTACAACGTGTGTTTTTATATGTACAACGTGTGGTTTTACATATACATCGTAACATTTAACATGATGAACATATATATTTAGTATATGATGGTGTAAATTTACATCATGATCGTATGAAGTTAGTACATCATCGTGTATTTTTGGTACATGAACGTGTAATTTTAGTACATGTACGTGTATTTTTAGTACATCATCATATGTGGTGAGCCTTTTGGCGTGCCAGAGATCATGACCGTGAAACGCCCAAATTGTGTGGGGTCTTTGTAGCTTACATGAATGTGAAATAGGTCTTTCAAACCATACCACAAAAAGGTATCTCTAAACTTCAACGAATTCAAAATTGCACAGCTTGCCTAGTCTCTCTCACAAGAAAAAGGGAGCACATCACACCAGTTATCTGTGACCTGCATTGGTTGCCTGTCGATCACAGGATTACATACAAAATCCTTATACTCATCTTTAAAATTCTTAATCATATGTCGCCAGAATATCTGACTTAATTGTTAACTCCTTATACCCCCTCTCATGTACTCCTTATACCCCCTCTCGTGTACTGCATTCATGTTTAACCCCTTCTCCTAGAACCAGCACCTACGGTCAAAGGGCCTTTTCAATTGCTGCTCATTGTCTTTGGAACCATATATTCCTGGTCACATTCAGCATTCTGCGACTCTCAATCAGTTCAAAACCCATCTTAAATGTTACTTTTTAAAATAGCCTTTTCTCAGTAATTGTTTAATATTTTGTAACCTTTCCTTCGTTAAGCGCATCGAGATGTTTTTAACATTTATGCACTATATAAGAACTGAATTATTATTATTATCATTGTTAATGCACTGTCTTTATAATAGTATAGTAAGTAATCATGAGTCGATCAGTATCATGAGTCAATCACTGCGTTCTAAACTCTAGTAAAGCGTGTGGGCGTGATGTGATTCCAATGTAAGCATGACCTATAATGCATACTCTTCAAACAATATCAAAAACAGGCATTTGCCTCATTATTTTTCATGTTCATAGCCAAAATTTACTCACAGTCAAATTTTCAAGTTTCGGCATTAGAATGAACTAGAAATTTGCGAATGTTACTAAACATGACGACCAAAATGTCTTTTATGAAGCTTTCAGTAAAAATGGTGACAGAAAAGACAACAATCTCTTTGTTTATTAACATTATTGTTCTTAAATATGGTAATTAATATTTAGTATTTTGTCTGCCTTTTATCCGAAGTGATTGACTCATGATTCCTTCATAAGCATTCTGTTGTGAACTGCCACGTACAATTCAAAATTCATTTCCACGGATTGCTCCATCCTAACAACACTAAAATATAGCACAATGAGGAAGATACATTAGAAAATATGACTGCAAAGTTTCATTCATTTTCTTAAATGCTTTTTATCTTTTTCTGTCACAATGGTCGTTAGGTGATCGACTCATGATTACCCCAGTATACAGTTAGTAGGCGTTCACAACAGATGTCATATCAACCATACTTCTTTAAAGGGGAATTTTCATGATCACAGACAGTTCCAATTCTCCCAACTATGCATCTTCTAGCTCCTCCCATAACTGTATGAAGCTCTTCCTTGTGCAGGAATAATTTATAAACCTGTTTTATTGCTTAAGGCCATGTCCTGGTGAGCATACAAGGCTATAAAATGTAATAAAAGTACTCTTTCTGCCTTGTGTGGAATGTAAGCTACTCTGCATCTTTCAAATTTTCAAACTTTGATGTCAATCAAAGAGCAGTCACGCACTGAGAATTTTGATATGGGTAATTCCATGAAGTTGGGGTTCAAAGTGTGACATAGGTGTCAAAATTTAGACTTCAGATATTTTATAAGTTATTATAAGTGTGAGTTAGTGGGAGGCCACCCGGATAATAAAATATATAGCTTCTTTGGTTATTGTCATCTCTGAACCCACAAAATAGCTTTTTATTTGCTCAAGTGTTGCTCAAAATACCTATGTAACATGGACACCATCCCTATTTGAAACCCCCTAGGTAGCCATTAAATTTCTTCAAAAATGGGAGTTTTACTCCTTCAGATGTTTCCTCCCAAGGTGCTGGAGCTGTATGTATGTCAAAACCTCATTTAAATTTCATTTACATTTCCAAAACTAACCATTTCTGGATAGCATATGCAGAGATGGAATGCATAATTTGAAAAATAAGGCAGTCAAGTGTTCTTTATCCACATTTTCAATTTTGTCAATTCTCCAAAGTCACATTTTCAAAACTACTTGATGACTAACATCAAAACATCATTTAAGGCTATTTCAGTTCAGTAGTTTTTCAATTATAGTAACTTAAATCACCCCAACCCTTTAATTTTACCTGATGTAACATAGACATCATGGCATATGTAAATGCTGGGAACTTCTCATTTGATACAATTTAATGTGATTTTATGATTAGTCATGTGGATTGCAAGTATTATTCTAGTACAGTAGTTGCATGCATAATATCACAATAGAATATGAAAAAATGCCTCGTATGTAATTACAAAGAACTGTAAATTTCACAGTATGTGAGATAAAACCATTTTGGTGCCATTATTTTCATTAACCTATCAAAGATTATGAGTGATATGTTATCCTCGTAACAGGAAAGTATCAATGGATAAAAAATTTCACTTCTGTTTGTTGTGTTTGATAAAAAATTTAACAATAATACCCCTAGCCCCAAATTTACCTGATGTAACATGGACACCACATGCTCCCCACACAAAAGAGAGGTTTGCATTTGCAGTGAGTTTGAACCTAAGTAATGACTAAATGACAGTGGCATTACTTGTTGCCACTATATGGAGCTACTTTTCCACTTAAATCACAACTAGAGTGATTAAAGTTAAGAATTTTCATGTAGTATTATGTATCTGATGTAACAAAATCAAGGTAAAATGTGAGAAATTGATGTAATTTTCAGGGAAACTGTTACTTTGTTGTGTATTTCTAGATCAATCTATAAAGTATGATCAAACTCCTGTGCTAATATGAAATATACGTTTGAAAAAAGTTATTAAAGGCAAAGAAAATGTTGCCAAATGGCCTGAAATTTACCTGATGTAACAAGGACACCGTGTCACGGTCTGTGATTGTTATTTCGTGTACATACAATTCATACAGTGCAATTCACTAACTAGGGGTTGACTTATATGATTAAATTATTCTACTTTCTCAACAAATTTGCTTACATGAAGCCATGTTCTTTAGCCAAAACTACTTAATCACCCTCATTTCTCATAATATTTACCTGATGTAACATTTGGACACCGCTATTTTAGCATTGTTAGAAATCTAGTGTGTGTAATGGACTCACATGGGGAAGTGAGATATTACAACTATGATGCTACTCTATAAGTTGGATATACTGGAGAGCATGGCATGTCAGTTTAGAACTGATTGTTCTAAAATTTTACCTGATGTAACATTTGACTCCGTCAGTAAAAGTTGCCCCTTTTAAATGCCATAAAAATCTGGAATGTAAATGGATCCTTCAAAGATTTATCAAAACTACAGATTTCATTTACTTTTATGAAACCATCATAGCAAAAGTATTCACCTAGGTATATAAAGGTATTATAAATTGACGTTTTACCTACGTAACACACCCCCAAAACGTGGACACCATGCGTTACGTAGGTACACTACTTTTTGCGAACACCTTGTGAAAAAACACAAATCTTTAAAGAAGTTCTCTGCAAAACCTCATCATTATTGATGCATCTTCTGTGCAAAAATGACCAATGCATTATAAAAATATGTTTGAGCAATGCAAACAATCAGTCTAAAAAGTAGTACTTTCCATGTCACAAATTTTCTTGCAAATTTAGCCCTGACACCATAAAATAATGTCCTGAAATTTATGCATAAATAATCCCATATCATTTTCTTCCACTTTCCATGGAAGAGACATCCACAACAATGAGTTTGATACTAAACATGATTCTACCTGACAAGTAAGTAAGCTGTAACAACAGGTTCTGTGTACTATGTGGCCCAAAAATGGCTGTGCCCCAGCTTCATGGAATGACCCATATACCCACACTAAAAATATACTTTGGGGTGATGACTGTTTGTCTTTAAGGTGCTCCGTACTAAAGAAATAAAAGTTTGCTGAATATAAGTGGTTGGCATTATTAATTGACTCTCTGGTTATGAAAATTTTATGGACAAGTGAATACAGTGTATACAAGAAATATCCTACGTATATACAAAATCACATATAGTACTTTCCTGTTGAACATATACTGTACTAAAGAAAAAAGGTGTGGAAATTTTCTGCAGACAACTACTTTCTCTGCAGAGTCTGCAGGGATAATCGTTAGTGTGCAGAGATCATGCAGTCGTGTAGCCTAATGCAAACACTTGGTTCCAGATAATTTGTATACACAGTGCTGGTATACATTTTATTTAGAGAATTTTTCTGGCCATAGTCTTCATAACAACATCCCTGCAGGATGAGTAACTCATTAGGTCATCATAAGAATAAATGGCCGTTAAATGCTTTTGAATGAAATTTCTTTATACAAAAATATTTTTTTTTTAACAGGTCAAGTCTCCCATATTGTGATCCATACCACAGCTTTCACTGGTTAGACAAAAACGAAACTAAAGACTCATGATGATTTTGGCACGCCTCAACCGCAGAATGTCTTTTGGCAAACTTCCTCAGGTAACCTTGGAAACTGTTATTCCATTCTTGGTTCTGAAAACAAAGGGAACATATGACCCCATGGTGCCATTTAAAACTGGCCTCACTCAAAACTAGATGTACTCACTCGCTGCACATTTGTCAGAAGATCTCTTTGTGTGCTTATTTTTAAATCCATTGCTCTGTACATATTAGTTAGCACGTGGGGCTTAAGTTGTAATTTGAGGATAGGAACTGTTAGTTCAAAGACCTAAATCTCAGTTACATTGGGACGCATGGTTGTAGCTATGGTGGTCGGGGGTGGTCGGCTTTAGCCACCTTAGCCGACCACTGCAAAGAGTCAAAAGTACAGATACCGACCATAGCTAGCATGTCACGGCAACCACCACACTGTTGGCTCGCTGCACTCATGGGCTCGCTTCTCTCACTACTGTCCACAAATTAGCCACTACTTTTTCAAAACAGCCACCACTCCAGTGTGTGTAGCTACAACCCTGTTGGGATGATTACTTTAGAGTGTGAAACAGTGGAGAGAAAGCTGATCATGACATAAATCTTGTGCAGAGGTTTGCTGATTTGCTTCTTTGGTGTTCAGATGAAAGTGTAAGAAGTGGTAGGAAAGGAGGGGTTGTTTGCTCCTAAAATTGATTCATAAAATGATAAAAATATTCCAAAGATCCATCAAACAGTGAAAGTGACTCAAAAAATTTTGCCTGAAATGGTACCAGCTACAGGGCTGACATTATGGAATGGTTGGTTCTTTGAGGAAATACAACTAAGCAACATTGTTGTGTGTTTTTCTAATGGCAGTCTATAATAAGAAAACATCTTCATCTCATGAATTTCTGATTTAACTGAGAATGAGCACAACCGTTAATGATAAAGTAAAATTATTGTTTGAATACCTTTCTGACAATGCTAAAAGGTTTACCTTGACTGGTGTAAACCTACAGTATTTAGCCATTTTCAGAAAAACTAGGTTTCTAGGTTTTCATCTTCAATACTGTGTCATACATCAATCTGTTTATTATACATCTTCGTTGCATGTGCCTGGCAGTTCTGTATCATGTCTTACTCAATCCATATACTGGTAACACACTTACACTTGAGCTGCGACACGTAACGGCAAGTGGACGCGCTCTCAACTCACATTACAAAATTTGATAATGGCATATTTTTTTTTTTCAATTAAGGATCATTGGGGCACTGTAGCCTGTGTCTTGTTTTCAAGTTTCCTCACTTTTTATCAATCAGTCAAAACCATATACTTCAAGTGATGGGACTGATTTCATACTAAATAGTCCCTTTGAGAATGCAGTTATGTCTGGAGTACCACATGTTGCCTTTTCAGTTCAACTGTAGTGAAAAGTAGAGTACGCCATAAATTTTGGTATGGTAGTGTTGATTCTTGAACAACAGACAGTTTTCATCTAGAACTGCACTGTGTAACCCTAACATTTATGTTAATGTGATTAATTATCCTTCCACTCTATTTTCTTTTATTCCAGGCAAGATTTCATGGTCATGAAGTCCACTTTCCAAAGTCAGCTCTGGCTCTGATATTCTTCGGGGTCTCATTGTCTTTGTTTAGCTCTCACAGATTACGCACTTCACATTTGTTGCTGAAAGAACGTGAGGAAGAGTGAGTAACCTCTCTCTGTGAAGATAGGGTAGGCATGTAAGTACTTGCATGAATAAAATAAGGCTGCTGAATTTGCTCGAGTAATCAAGTAGGTAGAACACAATGCCAATCACAGTGAAAGATTTCACCTGGACAGAAACAAACTCGGAGGTGGAGATTGTCGTGCCACTGAAAGGAGTAAAACCTTCCAAAGTTGACATTTTCTCTACAGATGAGTACCTCAAGGTTAGCTATCCACCTTTCCTCTTTGAGGTTGCCTTATTTCAATCAGTAGTTGATGAGAAGAGTGTGGCTAAGGTCGGAGATGGAGCAGTTACATTCCATCTTATCAAAAAGGAAGCTGGTGTGTGGGGTGCCCTATCCTCTTCTGATAAAGATGATAAGGAAGGTATGAAAGCCAAAAGGGAAATTGCTGTTAAAGAATCACAAAGGAAGAACCAAGAGCTGGAGAAGGAAAGGGCAAAAGAGAAACAGGAAAAGGACAGAGCTGCAGTGAAAGAACAGATGCGACTGGAGGAGGAGAAACTGGCACAGATTGAGAGTGAAAAAGAGGCTGAGAGGAAACGAGCCACAGAAGAAATTGAAACATGGAAGGAGAAGCAGAAGTCTTTAGGTAAAGAAAAGTCAGAGCAACATGAGGAAGAGCCAGCTCCCAGGAAGGGAGGACAAATAGATGTGTCATTTACCCATCGAGTTTTCCCAACACCTGTTAGAGAATCGCGGATTGCAGAAGAGGAAGCTTGGTTGAAGAAGCAGGCAGAAGCTAGGAAAATTGAAGACGTCAATGACCCCGATTTACGACCAGAAGAGAAGGACCCTGTCTGGCTGAAAAACAAAGGGGACAACTTTTTCAAGTCTGAAAATTACTTATCTGCCATTAATGCTTATAACTTGGCTATAAGAATCAGCCCTTATCTCCCTTCACTTCATTCCAACAGATCTGCCTGCCACCTAAAGCTGGGCAATTACATGAAGTGTGTTGAGGATAGTTCAAGGGCCCTGGAATTACTGACACCCCCTGTGCCAGCCAATGCTCAATCACGATTGAAGGCACATGTTCGTAGAGGTACTGCCTTCTGTCACCTTGAACTTTATGTGGAAGGCTTGCAAGATTATGAAGCTGCTCTTAAGATAGATCCTCAGAACAAAGAGCTTTTGCAAGATGCTGAAAAGATTCGTGCAGTCATACAGGGTGATGGGACCTAAAAATTTGTGACCCACTCTCAGTGGTCGGTGGTCTTGGTTGAATAGTAGCAGGAAAAGCCAATTTATTTTGGACAAGTTTTGATTAACAAGGTAAGCTGTAGAACATGTAGAGTGGAAAATGTTCTTCGTATAGGAATGTGCTAATGGGTGATCTTATTGTCCATGTAAATATATTCACATGCTAGTGAATTTTATCAAAATGTGTAGATACTTTTAAAATTTAGTAAGATGTGGGGTAATATCTCCTTTGTATCCCATAGTTTTGCTTGTAAATTTAATTAGATTGTGACAAATGCTTTTGTCATTAACAGAACATCAAGTTATGAAGTCAAATGGTTAAATTAATGATTACCTAAAATTAGGTTTGGTTTGTTAAAGAGCAACAAAATATGAGTATTCTGGTTAAATTTATGTTCAATTCCAATTTGTGGTTCTTCAAATACTATCAGATGGAAGTTATGGCATATTCAAGGCAATATAGACTTGAAGTAAGCACAGGTGACATCACAGCATCAGATTAATCATCACTGTACAGGTATTGTTATTCTTCTAACTTTACCAGTTTTCTCCATATTCTTGTACTTTGTGAATGTTAATGCATGGGAGCTAGCGATCAGAATCTTTCAGTCTTTACGTTCTCTATTGGTATTCTGATCAAACAGTAGCATAAGACACAAAGTATTGCTTATCATTGCGAGCAGATGATATTAAACCTGCTTGCTTCAATCTAATATCTCGAGAACCACACATAGGAACTGAATACAAACGTAAGAAGAATCCTTAGATTGAGTTCCTCTTTTGTATTTAAAATGTAATGTTGATAAGACCATTAAGACCTTTCCTGGAAGTAACCTTTGAAGTTTATTGGTGATTGTGGGTACATGTCAGCATAGATATGATGTACCCCTTTGGCTGATTTAATAACATCTGCAACTGTGGCAGATGGATGTGTAATAGTACATGCAAGGTATTCTGCTGCTTAATGTATCACAGTAGAATGGTCTCATCCTTTTGTTTTTTTTTATATATATTTTACTCAAGCTCGAGTGTCTGGTGCAACTGTGTGGCCAAGAAAAAAAAAAGTGCCATACTTGTAATGATCCTTCAAAATCCATAGCAATGTTAGTTATGAACATCTGAGGTGTTTTGAGGTGCTTACATGGTGTGTGCTTGCAATACAAGCACTCAGCTGGTAGCTTGCAACATTAGTGCATGGTGAATGGTGTGTGCAGGTTTGTTGGCTAGCAAGCTAAGTGGTGAGAGGGGGGGGGGGGTGGTGAGAGGGGGGGGTGTGCTGTGCTTACATGTTCAGGGACATAAAAACTAGTGTTAAAGAGGGTGTTATAGATATTTCTCATTTCTGGGAGTATCAACAATATTTCAGTATTATGGAAGTCTACTTTCCTGTGCCATTTCTATGCACAATGTGTTCACCACTGGACCTCGTAGCAACATTTCAAGTTCATGCAATGCTCCTTGAATAAAATGTGGTTTAATCAGTACTCTGTGACTGTTGTTGAAGATAATTATACTACTAGCATCATATTTGAAACAACTTCATGAGTTTTATCACTTGTTGTCAATACTGACAAAGATATGTTTAATTGCCCAAGGCCATGTTCTGGAAAGTACACCTCATGAATCCTTGACCAATCAAAGTGGTTTAGATTTGAAGAACATACAGTAATGTGGGTTTATGTCATTGGAAGTACTATTACTCATTCTGTATTAAAATAGTTTCCTAAATAACTTTAAGATGATGCAAGTGCTGCTTAAAATTTTAAGTGGATGAGTATAAAGAGGGTTGTACAGTTTTACTGATAAAAGTGCCATAACCATTAAAATACACTTCTCACTATTACTAAAAGTTGAAAGCAATTGGTGATCCGTGCAAGGACGTGTTAAAATTGTTGATAAAATAACAGCTGGAATAAGACATGAGGGTAAGGCCATTTTCATATTAGCTTTTAAGGCACATTTATGCATCTCAAAGGGCATCAAGGCCAAACGGAAGGTTTTGTGTTATCTTGTGTATGTTTGTTTGTATTTTGTTGGAAAGTGCACAAAGGCCAAGACGGCCTTGACAAGTATGCCATTTTGTAGGGCATCAAGGCCATTGCCAAAAATAGGAAGGCAATGGCCTCTGTGGCCTTCACTCATTTCCAGCCCTTTTGAATATTATGTTGAAAGTATTTTTCATAGAGCTGCTTTTCATTTTTAGAGATCAATTTAATGTTCTGTGAATGCTATTATCACGTTTTCTAGGTTACTGAACCATTTCAATCACTTTAAAGCAATGGATTCATGTATTACGTGTCTTTTGATTTCAGTTTATTTATTTCTAGGTTTTTAATAAGTTTTTGAGTACCACAGATGGTTTTATAAGCTTCTTTTAAAAGTTTCTTATACTGATTGTGTGTGATTTCAATTCCTGTGAGTATCATAATAACACTTTATATAAAATAGAGTTTAAACAAATTTTATGTCACATATTATTTCATTATTTCTTGCATTTTCCTTGTTTTGAAGATTACAATATGAAACTTCTGTAGTTATGTATGTAGGTATTATTAGGTAAGGATGGAGATACAGACATTTTATTGCATCAGATCTGACGTATAGGCTCCATGTCTAAGTGCCTTAGAAACAGTGATTTAGATGAGGAGGACAACTGGTAAGTTTCAAATTGCTAAACTGCTCAAATGTGCAATCCCATGCTCTTTTACTGATTTCAGTAGCAAATTTAAAAGTATGTTTTCCAAATTTCCCTATACTGTCTGGTGAAGAGCCGTAGAGCAAAAACCAAAAGGTACACCGGAATGAGTTCTGCTCCCCAAAGGAGCCCCTGAAGGGACACAAAGACTTAACTGGCCAACATCTTGACCTGCAGAGCTCTACATTATGGGGTCAGGCATGCATGGCTCCAACTTAAAACTATGGCATCTGTTACAATCCAATGCTCCTTTCTCCAGACTTTGTACTGAAGGCAATTTGCACTTGTAATTTTCTACGAGAAAAGGGACATGCCCAGAAATAGGTCTTATGTTTTACAATGGATGGTACATACTCATATCTTAATTGCCTTTTTCCATGAAAATGGACATAAGGCAGGTAAAACCTGAAAAAATAACCTTAAAAGGACATGAGATCTTTTAGATTAGGCTTTCCTTTCAGAGAACAGCATTCTGTCTATTCAGGCATGATAGCTTAAAGGCTTCATATAAAAACAACATCCAAGGGGGTGGGGAAGGATGGGGAAGGATGGGGTGGGACAGGCTGGGAGAAATGTTCCTCTTGTCAGAGGGCTTGCCACCCTGTTGCCCAACCAAATTGCATTGTGTGAAGTTAAGCTTCCACTAAATGTAACCATTATTCTATAATAATGGTTCTTCTTCCCCTGCCAAATGACTATTCCTTTGCACACTAAATGTCAGTTGCTAGTTCCCACTCAAATTCCAGTGCTTAGCTATGTCACCTTGATAAATTCTATTGGTTACAGTAGTTGCTGTCCATTCTCCTGGCAAATGATATGTTTCTATGTACACTGCCTAAATGCTAGCAGGATATTTTGTACTTAATGTCTGAATTTGATGAACTGGCATTTCTTGTGGACCTCTCCTGATTAATCCTCCATTTATCTTGTTTTGAACCCTTGTAGGAGTGTTCATCAGGGTACTAGATACCATTGTTTATAAGCTCACAAAAAGACCTTTCAGTGTATTCAAACTGGTATACCATGACATGCCGAGGCACGAAGGCACTTCAATAGGGCAGTGAGTGGTTCCCCCATTTTCACTTAACTCAGAATGAGATAGTGCCTAATACACCTTCATTTTGCAAAGTGTGTGCATCACTTCATTTGCTTGTAGATAACAAATTGTTCATTCCTTCTGCAGTCTGGTTTTCACTGAGCCCTCCCCACCTTCCCCAAACAAATTTTCAGTAGCTGTCACTTATTTCTATGGGAAGACCACCAGTTATGGTTCAGCCAAGGCCACCACTGTATATTACATTGGTGGCATCAGAGACTGAGAAGTCCTATAGAAAGACACTCATCACTCCAAGTACATTTTTGGTTGAGGGAAACCAAACTTCTCAATTCTCTTTAACATCAGAATCAGAAAATTCAAAAGATGCAGAGCAGCTCACATTACAGCATCCACAGAGGGTAAATGTTCTGATTACACATTAGGGCCATGTATGCTCACCAGGATATGGTCTGAAGCAATAAACTAGGTTTGTGTCTGCACAAGAATGAGCTTAAGGCAGTTACGGGAGGGAACTAGAAATTGAAGTAACTTTAACAGTTGGGAGAAAACTGTCTGGGATGAGAATGAGGATATTTGCCCTTTTATAAACCCCTAAGCTGGTCTCCAATCTCACACCAGACAGTAACAATTCTCCTTACTAAGTTACTTCTAGCCCCTCCTCCAATTTAAACCAAACCACCTGTCAGTACACCTCCAAGAGTTAGAGCCACAGAAGCCTGCAATGAGTTTTAATTGCTTGAAGCAATACTGTCAAACAAGTGTGTGTGAGCCTTATTGGGAACACAACTGACTGTACAAGCCATTGACGTCCAACTGGAGTGAAGCTGTATAGTTGTTTGAATGTCAATCAAAGGGCAGTCATCAACTTATTTAGAACTCAAGGGCTATTGCTAAATATTCTTGGGCAGAGAGTTGCTAGCAACTTTTGGTTTGGGGGATGCCATACCAAGGGGATCTTCAGTCTGGCAAACTTTCGATCTAGTGAACATTCGGTCTAGTGGGTATCCCCCATTAAAGGTAACTACATGCACATGCTAACATAGCATTCAAAGCCACCCAAAGGCAGGGAAGTTTTGTCATTTTGTGTGTGTGTCAGTTTTAGCTATTTTATAGCATTAAGATCCAATTGTCACACTCAGTTCTAGGGTATTTTCCCTTAGTAAACCCTTCTACAGCTTCCATCAACACCAGTACATGCAGTTTGCAATTTGCATCCTTTTGACCCCATTCTGTTCTATGAATTATTCATTAATAGTGTTTCACCACTATGTCACTAGAAAACAGTATGGAGCCCTCATCTTCAGGAAGTGTTTCACAACACACCCCACTACCAACTCAATTTTGCAGTTTCTTCGAGATGGATATATTGCCCAGCAAAGTTCCCTTCTTGTATCAAAACTCATTTGATATTCCTTATATTAGCACTTCACTTAATTCAGATAGAGCCTTTGTTGTAAAAGATATGGATGGATTATGTACCTTCCTATCAATATCTATATATGTCTGGTTTTGTTCACTGGAGAGGTTAGGAAAGACTACACAATGAAAAGGTACCACTGTTCTCCTGGGAAGGGCAAAGCATCAGCAAATTTGTCAAAGGAAGACCTCAGTAGGTCCTCATAATAATATTGAAGCTATGAATACCTAGTGATAATCCACATGAGGCTATCAAGCTTGCTGAAAAGAAAACATGGTAATGAACGGACATGTTCACAGAGTTTAAAACTATCATGAGAAGTCAAATTGGAAAGCTGGGAAGGGGACATACAGTGAAGGAGGAGGCCTTGTGATCTACAAATATTTTTAGAATACTTCTTGTTTAAGCAAAGATTTGTAATTGAGTAAACAAAGAAAACAGCCTAACAGTCACCAACACTTGGGAAGGGAGGAACCAATGCTATGGGTCTTATGTCTGAATTTAGAAAGTTCCCTCAGTGGGTGCTTGTGCATTGGTTATTCTGTCTCCCAAATATCAATTTTCAAGCAGATGAGGACACCAGAAAGAAAAAAGTAATAAACGGAGGAGGCAATTTCACATGGCCACAACCCTCTGTGGCCATGATGTCTAGAACATTTTGCCATCGCAGGTCGGCACATTAACTATCCGGGAAGGCCAGGATATTACACAGCTGTTGAAGAAACTTCTTCCTCAGAAATAGCAGCCGTCTGAAATTACTACCTCAGTATTTCTTGCATTGGGTTCCCTGTGAATGCTAGTAAAGCAAGTATGTTATTAAAAGACCCTGCAGCACCAATTGCGACATAAGTATAAAATTTCTTTTGAAGTATCCAATAGGTTAGAAACACTGTAATGATCAACACCAACTTTTACCTGTAACTAACCCCACCCTCCCAGCTCCCCATCCCATGCAACGCATCTATAAGACTTCATAAGCACATGGAGACAAATGGATGAACAAGTCGAGTGACCTAGACAAGTAACACCTTAATAAAGATGATGAAAACGAATTTTCTCGCGAAAACAACTTCACGGCAAGTGAAAATATTTATTGACAAGTACACCTAAATGCCAAAAACTCGAGATCGGCACACACGAACAATGATATGATATAAACAGGAGAAATAAAAGACTTGATACTGTAAAAGATGCTATTCTACATTCTCAGCTACACAAAAGTTTGGCCATACATGCATGCCCACTTTCACCCAGCCCATCCTTCTACCCCACCCATCCCAACCCAACTGACAAAGACAACTACGTACTACAAATGAGAAATGGAAATGAATTAACTCTGCGCTACCTCCATCAATGACAAAGTACTCCAAGCCAATTGGTAATACTGTTCCAAATGAGAGATGTATGAAGTTCTACTCAATATCAACATTTCACACTACTCCTGTAAAACAGTATTTCTTAGGGTGATGAGTACCAATTTCCAAAACAGTAACTAGATTAGGTGCAGCATGGAGCTACTGGGTTCAACTCAGCTGAAAGAAATGAACCATATTTAGAAACTGTCTTCATCATCTTTGGACAAGAACCCTGAAAATAACTCCTTCCACATTTCTTTACCCCCACCTTACAAATCCGCCTTCCACTGACCCTCTCCCCATCTGAACTGTCACCCCTTTAACAAGCACCTGGAAGGTCTCATGATACATGGACAATCCTCCATTCCCTTACTTAACAGACTCCAGAATAAGCCCCAGTCCGATAAGTTCCTGATACTCTAAAAAAGAATGGGAGAGTACGACTTTTACATTCAAGCGATATCTGGCACAAAATAAAATATTTACAAAGAGGTATGTACTACTATACATATTACTGTGTCAGACTTACTGTCGATATCCCATACACATTTTATCTGAGGTGACAACCCATCCTGAGACAAGTCTGGTACTGCACCGCTATCTAAACCCATTTTCTGAATGATACAGCCCAGCTTAAACCATTTGTTAACTACAACCATCACAAGAAAACAGAGGAGTTGCAATAAACACTGTACACTGGCACAGTTCCACCCAATTTCTGCTGATGTATCATAACGAATGACATCACAGCTACAAAATGTGAAAGCAAAACACTTTCAGTCTCTCCCAAAAAGCTGCTATGAAAATTTGGGAAATATTGTAAATTGTCACCATTTCATGAATTCTGTAAAATTTACAATCATACCAAACAAACCTAAGACTTAAAATACAGTTCAAAACAAAGTAAAATCTTCATCTCACAAAACGAGAAGAAAAAAAAGTCACATGCATCTTTCAAAACTTTACAAAGGCTGAATTCACAAACATGACATATTACCAACAATATCTGTCCATAGGCCATCCTCCTTTTCAATAGAGCATGTATACATTTCTCAATAATTGTTCTAAAGAACAAAACCTTTCAAATACCAAAAATATGCACACTCTATGGAGACCTATGATTTGGAACCAATCCAGAACCAAAAAAGAGAATTTCATGAGAGCTAAAAAATCTTCCTTTTTCCAATAAACGATTTCCCTGCCATGCATGATTTATGTGGCATTGTTAGTCCAGTTTAAATGCTGGCTGAAATGATTCTTCAAAAATTATGCAAACTCACACAAAGTTTATTCTCTTTGACAGATATACAAATGCAGCCTTCTCATTAAACAACTTCCCACCAAGGTAATCTGACTCATAAATCATGCTTGTGGGTTTCGGAGAACCTCAAAAGCAACCTTGTTTTACTTATCACAGCATGGTTCGTATGGCAAATTACATGAACCCTGTTTGCTACCAATGTGGCAGTATGTTGAAAAGCACTGGCAACCTTACTTATCTTAAATAATAAAGCAGTATATCCTTTGACAAATGACATTTTGATTTATGATAAAAATGTTCAACAATCTGAGCATTATTGACCAATCCTGCAATTTCTATAAAAAAGAAAAAAAAAGCTAGTACATTACATAATTATGTTTTACAGTATTGAGTTCAAATGTTTTCATCTTTGTACAACTACAATGACATTCCGATACTTAGATAATTCACCAAGGTACCTATGAACTTACAGGTGTTACGAATAATTAATTTACAGTAAAATGAAGACGAACCAGTGAGAAACTTTAACAAGTCCAGACATCAAATACAGCTGGAGGAACAATGACTATAAATAGTCTCTGGTCTTTGCATTGTCATCCAGTTCACCAATTTTAACATTTCAGTGAGCAGCTATTGGCTCTTTTGACACCATCACAATTACTGACATTTGTAAATATGTATACCATTCAGTTAAAAAAGAGAAAAGAATATTATGGTATTATTGTACAGATTATAAATACTATATTATTTTACTAAAATTAAGATTTAATAGAAAATATTGAAAAACTAGTTTGGACATGAGGTAAACGATATGCAGATGGGCATTGTAGTACATCCTGAGTTCATACTCCATCTTTCTTATTTTACTGGTAGCCAAGTTGTCAGTTTGAATTTTTGTCCACATTGAGATGTCAAGCGGGTCACCTGACCCCACTGAAGGGACAAGCCCATGCTACAAGCTTTGAAGAATATGAACATTGATGCAACATTACTGAATCACCATATCTTCTGCATAAAATATATGACAGGACTGTGAGTACATGGAAAGTACATTAAAATGCACATCCTCTTTACATAGTAAAGCAGTAGAACCAAAATGACATTACAAACTTTTCATGACATTACTACGAAGCCTTTTGTTTCCAATATGGAAACAATAATTTCTTACATTTTGAGGATACGTTTACCTTTTGAAATGGAGCCATTCTGTTGAACAGAAGGATCAAATCAGATTATTTGTGACTTTATAAACAGGATCTGTAAACTACTTGTCAGTTTCATACAACAACAGGACAGATACACCTTCTCGAACACCAATAACAGGTCTTTTCTTTTTCATCAAAAAAGTAAGGTACTTTCAATAAAACTTTGTAATAATGCATTTATTTTACCAAAACTCAATGGACCTAGCCTATTTTCAAACTACTGTTCCAAACACCTCACAAGCACTAACATCAATAGGTAACACGTCCATACTAAAACATGTCAACGCAATGCCTGTTACATTTCGACAGCAAAATCTGCCAATATTCCAGAAAGACCACCACATAACACACACCACATACCACATAACACAACTCACATGCAGTGCACCAGTTACGTTCAACAAACATACCCTAAAACAATGAGACTCCATGTTTTACAACGGTTAGAGTATAAAACAGGGGTACTCAACAAACTGATAAAAATCAAAATAATGGTCTATCACGGACTGATTCTCGGTCAAACTGAACTATTTTTCTCTTTTTTGTGTGTGCAAATTAACAGGTGCGTAGGCTACTAGACCATGCAACTTATTATTTTGACTGGTAGCTGTCGGCACAATAGCAACTGCTGAATGAAATCTTAGTTCATAACTTTGAGAACAGAACCTTGGTATAAATAGTAAACAGTATTGATAGTGTAGATAACAGAGTGCAGCTAGCACAAAGGTGATGTTCTGAGGATCTCAACATACAACACTTGATATCAGTGACTTTGAAATGAATGAATATAATGAAACAATAAAAATGATCTATGAAGATGAGACTTAGACCAATGACTGTCCTATATCAAGCTTGGTGTTTTTTTTTTTTTTAAAAAAATCTGTGACTCCATGTCCCCTCACGCTGCACAATTGAGCTAATGGTGAATAACACTGGTGTGACACACAGGCAACTACCACGTACCACAACGACAGAAGTGACATGAAGTTCAGGCATTTTGAATAATTCTATACCAAGAGCCTGGCAAAGTCCCCCTCCCCCCTAACCCCGAAGCAAAAAGGACAAAAAGGATACAAATGTTGTACAAGGAAAAATCATAAAAAATCAAAATACCACAGCATGGAGACATGGTCATTGCTAGCAATTGTGCACCAAATGTTTCGGCAGTACACATCACCACATGGCTGCTACAAGTTAAACATCATGTACATTAAAATAATATTTAAGGATAATAAACTTAATGCTACACTTTTATTTATTTCAGTTAATTTTAATGACCATACAATAATGTGAAATTCAACTTTACTCCTTTAATAAATATAAACATGGCCCACCTTGGTCATGACAATATTAATGTAAGCCACATCAAAAATTGACCTTTCATGATCATACCATGCTACTCCATTAAAAGCCTCACTGAACTCTTCTAAAAAATTGTTCAATCAGTAGTCGTACTAGGCTTGGTATGATCCAAGTCCCAGAAAATTTGCTTCTACTCAAGTATTACTGGTAGAGATCAACATGCCATTAATTAATCAGTGTCTATTTACAAGGTGAAGTTTCACCTAGAGGTAGGTTAAGGGACTTACAAATTTGAAGACACGAATACAACTGAACAGCTCCTATGTCAGAATAGCTGTTTCATACAATAGTACATGGCAGGAGAGAAACCCTTCCCAACTGATCTCTCCCCACTCCCTCTTCTCCTCCCACTACCCCCTTCACTGTCCCCCATCCCTCCATTCCTTTGTTGATTAGACCTCATGACTGCACGTTCTGGCCAGGTCCCACTGAAAATCTGTACCAATCTAAACATACTCCAAGATGATCACAGCTTTGTGGATTAAAGGGGCTGTTGCATTATCCCAAATATGTTTAGGAATACCCCTACACCTCTGTTAAAACTTGGTGACAGCACTTTAATTGACAATAACTTCACTATGATTGGTCAGTAATGACCTATACAGATGACCCCAACAGTAGGCAGCTCACACAGTGACGTGTGGAGATTGTCTTGAGCATTTAAATTCAATACATGTTATTGCAGCCTTATCAGAGAGGTGCACTACACAGCTGTTTTTTGTTCAAATCGTAGTAGCAGTTAGAAGTAAAGTCAGCAGGCAGATTCAGAAATTTTACTACTTGGGGAGAGATTTGCTGCCCTTAAAGACAGGTAACCACACAGTACCTAAGGTTGAGTAATTGTGCATTTGCTGCTGTCCAGCTATTTTACCTCCTTAAGCCTATTCAACTGCTTATAAGGGATTCACGGAAAAATTTAACCCAAAACTTGGCAATGATCAGTGACTTTCAACACAAGACTTCCTGTTATAACGGTTTCAGCTTGATGCTTCACTACTCAAAGGGTCAGTGAAGACAAAAGGAGGGGTCAGAGAGACTATATAGAAAATTTACAATAATGGAATTACAGGTTTTAATGGAGTCACCTACATATCCACTCTTTCAACTTGAGGTCACATAAACAGCTCATTCTGCCCAGACCAGTACCATACAATTTACCCCCAAGAAGATGATTTTTAATGAATGCCTTGAATGTTTCAAAACATTCAAAACCTTGAATGTTTCAGCCATACAAGCTCTACCACATGATCAAATACCTCTCTAAAATGATACAGAGAAACTTGTTTGTAACCTGTAAGAAGACATAGGTTTAAAAGTACTTAAAAATATAGAACGATGTAACATCAAGCATAAGGTACCCATTTCTTTTTTCTGTCATGCATATGCAAACATGATGACTCTATTTCTACCAAATCCTTACATTTTTTTTCGTGTCTCGAGACATGCATATTACACCTGATATGTCTGCAGGTTAAGTTAGGGTTAGAGACATGAAATAAGGTTAGGGTTACAAGTCTCGAGAGTAACTATCATGGATGATATCATGTTGAGGATTGGGTGGTATTTGTCACACCACTTGAATGTAAACTAGTTTAAGCTGTTGCTCCATGACATGACAACCATTTCATTGAGGACTAGTTCCCATATGTATGACCATCAGCTGAGTTGCATAATGAACTCTGCTCTAAAAGGCATTCAGATCTAAGCCACACTTCACCTGATGAGGTTAATACGGTACATTGATATTGAGGCCTGTTATAGATGTGGTGAGATTTTGTCAAACAAGACATTGTACATACATAAATATTCATTCTGCTGTACAAAACGGAATCAACACTGCTAACACCACCTGAACAAAAAACAAAGGCTATTAAATTCCAACACTCTGCTGTTCTGTACCTTGCCCGTAATCATCACCACCATGACTTTTGTGACGTTCTCAAAATTATGAAGTTACCCTACCATTCATGTAAATAAAAATATCCAAAAAGCAATCAACATGCTAAACACATCTTTCACCAAAGAGTGGTAATATTAAACCCAGATGAAAACAATATGATCTGTCTCTGTGGAAGCAGAGTTCACAGGACATCTCTGCTGTGAATAAAGCTTATTGAATCATACCTCACACCACATGCAACTGATGATTACAGTACTACTGTACTGAAACAATGAAGACAAAAATTATGGTCACTGAATGATTTTAAACTCCAAAGGACAACACATGCACATTAAGCTGCAATGAGCCTTGCATAAATCCTTGACAAGATACAACAGTGAAATCTCGATTAATTACAAACAGATCTTCCACTCTGCTTTATTACAACTCTTTCAAAGCTTCCAATCCATGACTGTCAAATCTGAGTAATCAAGTGGGTTTGAGCACAATAAGTAATCCTCAGGTGTAACCTCTTAGGTGTAACCCTCTCCCCAAACACCTACCCCCTACCCCTTCTCATCTACCCATATCCATTTGGTCTGAACACTAAACTTGCAAAGTGCCAATCCCACTGGCATGTTAAAAGAGTCCAATTTACAGTAAAAATTTTTTCATCAACCATTCCAAGTCAAATAAAAACGTTGTCGTCACGGTTATTTTAAGGTACTAGGCTGCGTCCCAAAATATTACCCCTAGTACAAAATCAAGGTATCTAAAACATGATATGATGCAATAAAGGTTATGTTCTTTTAAAGATGGCCTAACAGTTTTGAGGCAAAACCAGTAAATACCATATTGCATGATGTCTTTACTGTGAAAGAAGTGCACCAGTCAATTTACAAGAGATGATAACAGAGGCATTTCAAGTCTGACTTACATGCCATTTTTAATAACTTCTGAGGTTCAGCAGGGCTTTTTATTTGTTATCCACGGCTGGTCTCTGAAAACAATTGTTCTTACCCTGTGCGTACAACGGATCTCACTGGCCACTGCAATGCATGAATGCTACCTAAGTAATAATGAACGATGACCAAAAACAAAATTGCTTTTACAGGAAAAAAAAAACCTTGCATGAAATGCAATTTATCTCAAAATTAAAAATGCAAATTTAAACATCTAAAGCATTTAAAACATTTGACAAAAAAGTCTTATTGGTAGGCTAGAGGATTTGAACTTTTTGAGGCACCTGAAAAGTTGGCAATTGTGCACACGAACATGGATGAATAAGCTAACTGAAAACTTAAAGCATTGTGCTGCATTTAGCATCATGGAATGTGGAAAACTTTCTATCCTCCTTTGACAATTTGAGTAGGAAGGGATTTAAGGGCGGGACTAAAATGCAAAAATGCTAGAGATGTGTGAGATATATAAGTTAAGAGTATTGTGATTTTCCAGGATTATCAACACAATTCTTTGATAAATTTAACTATCATCCCAATTATCTAAGTATAAAAAATGATTCTTTTATTAAACCTAACTGCCACAGGGCTCGATTCTAACATGTTGTCCAGTTGCCAGTGATGACCAAACTTTGTGATGGACATCCAAAAGAAGCAGGCTGGATGTCCCACAGATGATCAAATTTCATGAAAGATGAAAACAGACTGATTACCCAGGGCAACTTCAAAATTTCCATCTGGACACCTAATTTTCTTTTACACAGCCAAAAAGAGGCACACAGGCTGTCAGATGGACAAGCATACAATTTTCTTAAAATCGAGCCCTGTGCTGTAATACTTAAGTTTTCAAACACATGAGAAACCTGAGGCCACTTGTTAGACCTTGAGTTCAACAAATGGTAACTTAGGGGGGCAGCAAATCCCAACCTTTAGATATGGAGCAAAAAAAAAAAAAAAAAAAAAACCTTGCAACTAAATAAAAACAAAAACAAAAAAAAAAATCATCATCATCGCAAAAATAGAATGCATCGCAATATAGCAGCAAATTCACCTGCCCTATCTTTGGAGAGGTTCCAGCAGTGCCTTGTCATCTAAGACATTTACAAAGATTTTCTTCAGTTCCTTTCTGTTTTTTTTTTTTTCTTTTCTTTGCTGGCAACAAGCACCACACTCTGCCTCCTTCAGAAAACAGCATTAGACTTTATAAATGTTAAAAATATTAGCTTTGTCCTCTTTTCCAACACAACATGTTTGGGCGGGAAGGCTCTTTTTTGGACTTCCCTATCCTCTTAAAGAGTACTTTTCCAACAGGTCTTGAAATCATCAAGGTAATGGAGCACATACTAATATTGTAACCGCCAAACTAGACCATACTGACTGCTATCGACCAGGCATTATCCACTATCACTGCAAAAAACAATACACATAGTAAAGCCATCAGCGCCTAAGTTTTCCTCATGTTTGGTATTGTACTGGCAAACTTTGGATGATCCCTTCAGGAAGGTAGTTCCTTATGTAGGTGAGATTTGTTTGCAGCAATACCATGCTTCTGGCGGGCCATCAAGTGAATACATGTTGTCATGTTTCGTCCTCCTACCTGAGTTATAATCTTCTAAATGAATTCACATTGAATTTTACCTGAGAAAAGTTACGTTAACTTTCAATGATTCAGTCTCCACAGAGGTAGCATTCCCTTTATACTGAAATAATGCCAATCACTGATGACGCATCTTATGTGCTTCCTTTGAAGTTCAAACATTCGGGTCAAACACACAACGTCAGGATTTTGAATGCGATTCTGCCTGTGTAAAACTAACAGATACTCTTCTTGATGAAGACTTAGACATACTTTTGACAGCTACAGGCTTGACTCTTTGACTGTGGAGCCATTGGAAAGGTCTGTGATGAGAGGGGTAGTTGACGAGTTTGTGTGATTGAGGTCTGTCGTCGTGATGACCTGATTACTGGTACGCAACAGCTGTGATAACCTGGCCTCTACACAGCCTGCTGTTAATCTGGCTTCCGCTTCGTGATCCCAACACTCTTCAATGGTCTCACAGAGAGAAGCCAAACCCTGACAATTAAAGAGGAAATAAAGTACTGATTATATAATCTCCTCATACAAAACTCATTTCTATGATTTTCTAAGATTTCAAATTTAAACCAAGGAGAATGAAAGCATCTCTCAGATTTAAAAATCCTTAACATAAATCTCAGAGCTGGGGCACATATGGTAAGTACAGATGGTCATACCAGGAGGTGCAACACTACAGTAAAGAACAGTGTCATGGCGCATCATGTTTTTATGAAGTTCCTAGTTTCTTACAATTTTGTTACATAACCCTAAATTACTTGAAAAATGGTAAATAAGCTAATAATAAAAGATGTATGTGACAAGATAACAGGATATCCACTGCTAAATGTGGTAACATTTCATGTATTTCCAAACAATGACCCCTGAATGACCTTTGACCTTACGTTCCCTAAACATCCCTTATAGCCCACCACCACAAGCTCATCAAATACATTAAATGCAACAGGAATAATAGAACTTTTGAGCAAATGTTAAAGAGATGGACAAATGACTGGACAGGCAGACATACAGATACTATGCAGATACCCCACGACTACAGCAGGACACAGTGGCTCACACCAGCTTGGCTTGCAAACCTCCTATGCCTAAGAAAAGTAGTGTCTCCTATTGCAGACATTGAAATGCACATCGAAGGCATTTTTTGACATTCTGACACAGCTGTTAGGGACAATTTCCATTTTCTGGAGAAATAAAATTTTACTTACTTACTCATCAATACCTCCCTTTCCAACCAGGACTCATCTCCCCACAAACAGATCAGTGGGGATCTTAAACAGGCTTCAAAGTGGTCCATCACAGAAATATAGGAGGTTTTATAGGAAGGATACTGATGAATGTATAGGGTTTTATAGGATTTTTCAAGGAAAATATAGAGTAAATATAGGAATGTCACACACTAGCTGACAGTTCTAATTATCTTCAGAATTCCTCACACTTGTGGATGGGGGAAACACAATCCTTAGGAAACTAATGAACTATACTGTTTAAATGATACAAATGTGATTAACAGTATCACAAGTGTGGGCCACATGGCAGAAGAGTGTGGTTCTACCATCAACATGGAATTAAGAAAACCACCTAAACATTTTGGTGGAAGGGAACGGATAAAACCCATAACAGTGCAATATTAGAAGTTGAGAACACAGAATGTGACCATGAAGGTGCTTTGAATGGATGGGTAGTTAATGTGGACATTGAACTGTTGCTAATTAATAATGTCCTAGACAGAATACACCTCAGCTCCAATAATAATGGAGTTGTGGTGACTGTGGGGAAATTTTTGAATTTTGTGCTGCTTAAATAACAGGAAATGGTCTCTTAATACAACATTTTCCTTTAACTATACACTGTATTGCTAGTCAATCTTGATAAGTGTGACATGTGAGTGATGGCAGTATTAAGATCATAGGCCTATGACAACTGTATGGTTGCTATGAATACCTTCAAACTCACTTTCCAGTGGCATAGCCAGGGCTGTCTCATGGGGGGAGGGGGGCCATGTAGTTTATTCTGTAACTGTCAGCTTCCCCCTTTGAAAATTTTGTGAATGATTGGGAGACTTACATGCAATCTGGTGCTACATTTATTACCTTTTTGAAGTAAATTTATTTTCAAAAATTAACATATTTTAGATTACTAAATCAAAGAAAAAATCAGCATCAGTGAAGGAGAGAGGGCATGGCCCAATGGTTCCTTCCCCTAAAAATCCACTCCTCACTTTGAATCTGTACAACTTGGCAGAAGAGTGTAGTCTACATATGTCAAGATGCCTATGGGGTGCAAAACTGTCTGTGCATTAACATACTTAACATTTAAAATCTCACTTGAGGAAGATACATGACAAAATCAGGGAAAGGGCAACTTGGCAAGTGCCCCCACTTGCCACCAATGACGGGCACTGCAGCACCAGATCCCATACATGGATTAGATTTCCACTTTGGTCTGTTGGATAAATTGATGTGGCATCCAGAGACCTGCCACATGGCTTCATGTGGAGTTTAGGGAAAGCCTCCTTAGAGATCTGCACATTGTAAGCTTGTAACCATTACAGTGAGACTCTTAATTTTCTCAAAGCACTAAGTTCTTTTTCTTTAGGGGAGAATTGTAATTGTACAACACTTTGAACAATCAACTGATCTAATGGCTAACTCTGTTTGAGGAAAGATGGTAGATGACATAGAAAATATTGGTATTTTTGAACCATTGTACTAATATTTTGAATTAAAGGATTAGTTATATCACAGAGCAGCTACCTGAGCATGCAAAGCAAAGGTAAGGGTTTTAAAATGTGGAGGACTTCATGACTACAGGGGATACCAGGCAAAGGACTCTAATCCACCCCCCTGACAATACCACTACAATTCCCTCAGAGAGATGAAATCATAGAGTACTTAAAATCACAGGTGTGAGAGTGGAACATTTATGGGTGGTGAAATAAGTGTTTATTAGTGCCCTTTGCAGTTTCATATGAGAATGTTTGTGAATCCTATAATTGGTCTTTGTGTACTTGCATCTAATTACGTAGGATCCTTGGCATCTATACACTGCTACCTGTCTGACTAAGCCACTCTGAGTCTAAGACACTCTGAGTCTACGACAGCTATCTTGGAACAAGAATACATCTGAAAATTTCACCCCAAAACACCCTATAAAAGAAGTTTTTGGTAAGATCAGAAAAATATAGGACAAGGCTCGAAATAACGGGGGCCCGTGGGCCCGATGCTCCTAGAAATTGGCTCGGGCCCGTAACTTTTACAGGGAATGGGGCCCGGTTGGCTCCTAAATATTGCAAGTCTAATTGTACAGTCTGCAGGTGAACTCCTCCATCCACAACTCAACAATCTTATATCTCGCACAGCCTGTGTATTCCTATGCTAACAGTCACTAAAAACCTGCGAAACACACATTATTTCTAAAGTCAGTTCACATCGCTCATAAAGAGTCTGCTTTGTCACAACACGGAATGCAGACATACGGATGTCAGTCACGAGTAATGTAGGCGGAGCCTCACAAGATCACCTAACGAAGACGGTCGGCGGGAATTGAACAGTGCCCTTCATTTTACAGTGTAATAACTTCCACAGTTACGAGAAAATTTTGAAAATGTATACTAGCCTACATGCAACATGGTCTAAGAGGGTGTTGACAGATTGATTTCAGGCTAGTTTCAACCTCATCTTGCCTTAATTATACCCATACTACACATGTTCAAGCACGTAAAAAGTACCTGTACACTTTATCAGTCCTTTTTTATTTGTATTAAGTTTTGGGCCCCTTGATTTCTCATTTGGCCCCTAGATTCCATGGGCTTGGGGCCCGGCAGGCCCACAAAGGTTGAAGGCTTATTTCGACCCCTGTAGGAGAATATAGGAAAACAAACTCCAAATCATACAAATATAGGAAATATAGGATTTTTGAGAATTTATAGGAAATTATAGGAAATACAGGATCACTTTGAAGCCTGCTTAAAGTAACTCAATCCTTATCAGTGAACTACCAAACTACCCATCAGAAATTTAGCCAGCCTGTATTTGTGTGATGAATGTCCCAAAATGCAAAGGAATGTTGCACAAAGGAAAATCTGAAGAGCAATATCTGCACTGGTGTTTATTTCAAAGAAACCACCTTGATTCAGTTTTGCAAAGAATCAATCATTACAAATTGTACTTTCACCTCATTTGCAAGGTCAATATGGGTCAAATGTGGCCCCATTTGCCATCTAGGCACCTCTCACATTGAAAACATTTTCCACAGTGGAGGGGCTCCCCCAACCCCTTTGACCTCTTCCAAGGCTATCCATTCAGAACCTTGAAATGGAGAATCGACCAGGCTAAATCACTGCTAACCATAAAGAACAAAGTAAAACCTACATTTTCCAATATTATCTATCTGAAGACCACTAGAAAGCACAAATGTTGACCCAGTCATCAGCAGCAATCAAAACATCTGGAAGTTTATGAATATCATTTCCAGACTTCAGGAAAAGAGAAAAAACATTAAGGGGGAGCAATTGCAAGGAAGTAATCAAAAGGTTGGCAATCGGTCTCTTTCAGACATTTTCCACAGCTGTTGGTTTCTTGCTCTCTCTCTCTTCACAGTTAAGTTTGATGGATTACCATCAGAAATCCATTATCTTAAAAACACTTTTTGTCCGATACTAAGTTTGACTTCTGCACTTTGTTGGCAGGTCATTAACTGTTACACTTTTCACACAAACTAGGACCTTTACTCATTCTTTCGGCGCCACAGTAAATGGTCTAGTGTAATAAAAAAGTCTAAGTATTTGAAATACTGTCCTAACCATCTAAAGACTGGGCAATTGGGTGCAACCATTATATGGAGCAAAACGTACAATAACATCGCGGATGATCTCATCAACTCAATCTATACACACCCTTAATGTATATGCCATGGCTTTGCCAAAACATGACTTTTGAGTATATTTAATTTTAACAACCTTATAAACTGAATTTTGCAAATTTCCTATAATAGCCAGGTTTTACATTACCAAAGAATTCTCACTCACCGAATGCTTCATCCATGTATCCCTAAAAGCTGGACGCTTTCTATGTGACACCACAGCTTCAATCATTTCTTCTAGTGATGGAGCCTGTCCAACCTCTTCCTCAAATGGCAACATGTACTCATCCACAGGCCCTGCAACAAAAACAAATTCAAAGAAGTTTGACTTTTAACCGTCCACTTTCACAATGCAATATTTCCTTGCATCTTTCATACCAGTTCAACATACAATTCTAAAACACACCAAACACTGTACCTGCAACAACATCTTATGACCCTAGTGATGTCACATGCACCAAGACCCATCTTCTCATATGATTCAAAACTGCAAGCAGGACTCAACAATCCCACCAATCAAATGGGTGAGAACAGGTCAAATGCATAATCCAAACCTCACTTCACGCTGCATATCAATACAAGGAAGATGTGAACTCACTGCCAGAATGAACTGCATGAACCAACTGACCCATGCACTGTTTAACCATGCCACAGATGCATGAATGTCGGAGGCACATCTAGTACACTTTGTAAGTAGGTCTTAAGTTTGAAATGTTCTACTGTTGACTGTTTTTGTTGGTAAGAGAAACCAAGAATGGTACCTCTGAACACGCTTATACTTGGTATGTGGGTGTATCATACTGTGAAAGACATTTTCCTTTTGAGTGGAGGTCAAAGGTCATCTGAGGTCACTGGGGGTCAAATACCTTAACTTGTTTGTGCCATATCTCAAGATAGGAATAACGAATATTTTTCATGTTTAGCACATGGATGATGAGTTACTCTTCCAAAGGTAATTTTTGACAAAAAAAAAAAAAAAAGAAAATCCCTCAATGCTGAGCACCAAAGGTGAAGAAAATGAACTGCTTTACTGTAGTTAAGCTAGCACCTGCAGTATATGCAAATTTGTCCATATTTTTCACACTCTTTTTTTTCTATTTATAAAGCAGCTAAGTCAGCAACCCTTGCTTATTTTGAATTAGCTTTCTACTGTACTTAGTAATGGAAACTAAAACTGTACGAGCTTAAAGTGTATGGTTTGGTTTGAAAACTTTCGAGATTCACAATGAAGGATATAACATGGCCAAAATGAACACTACTATAGGCGCAGGCTTTTTACTATTAGAACTACAGCAGAACTAACACAGCTGTTAGTGCCTTTAGAGATGTTACCATGTAGGCCTAGCCTAGGTCCTGTCCCATGGCCTTTCCATTATTCCACCAAGCTTATCTGCCTTTCTATGGAGCAGGAGACCTCAAAATAAAGTTCAAGATAATTGCAGAAAACACTTTCAGTTACATTGGAAATTCCTAATTAAAGCCCTTACAATAGGCTCTAATTTCACCCCAGACAGTAAAAATTATACCTACTAAGTTTTCTTCTAGCCCATCCTCCACTTTAAGCAAAACACCTGTCTAGTACATCCCCACAGAGCTTGCACTGAGTTTCAATTGCTCAAGGCCACAGTGACACATAACTGTGGGTGAGCTTTATGGGAACACAACTGACTGTACAAGTCATTGTAAACCAACCACAGTGGGGCTATACTGTTTGAATGAATGTCAATGAAAAAACAGTCACCAACCCTATTTAGAACTACAGAGCTATTCCCAAATATGTTTGGATGGATGTTGCTAGCAACTCCCTGGTTTGGAGGGATGGCCATATCCCCTTTAAAGCCACAAAAAATTGACCAGTAATTTCATTCTCAATACAATGAGAAAGAGAAAGTGTTGAAAGATTGAAATAGTTAACGACAAATTTTCAGCAAGCCGTGATGACTCAGCAATAATGAAGTTTCAAATTATTGTTTCTTTTAGAGTAAATACTTAGCGTAGCCTATTGTTTGCAACGTGACCCCCCAGTAGAGCTACTCTACGGACTGTTACAGTACTACCTGCAGCCAGGTAAAACCCCATTGTTATCTGCTGAAAGGAAGTCTAATGTGTAAGTGAAAAGCTTGAAAAATTAAAAAGTTCATACTTGACTAGCTCAGTACTATGTTATCAAGTTTAAGACAGCAACAATTGAAGGGTGCTAGCAATGTGTTTGATGTCACCAGTGACAATGCATCAGGCTGACACACCATTAGTTAGCAAGCTTGTTAGATTTACTCAATGTTGCTTTGATAACTTGAATGGTACTTGTAAAAAATTCCACATTAAAGGGGAAAAAACAACTGTTGAATTAATACACCTGGTTCCATTTAGGGAGTTTTCCCTCCCCTCCTTCCTACCCCCCCCCTCCCCCCAATGGAACTCCAGAATTTCCCAAGTTGGACACTATGTAATTAACAACACAGGAAAATTCCTTAGCATCACTACCTGATCTGAAAAATAGTTTCCACCTCAATTCTGATTCATTTTTTATGACACTTAGTCTGATCAAATTTTATGTATCCAAATGGCTAAATCAGGCTTACAGACTCCTTACCACTACTGCTTGTTTTACAGTACCATGGTTTCAAAGTGGCATACTTTTATTATGAAGCTACTCTGTTTTCACTTTGGTACAGAATGTCAAGGATCCATTGACTTACATCAAGCAGATTGGTTAACATGGTAGTATGACCACAAATCAGCTTTATGCTTTTCTTTCTGATACTATATTCATGCCAGATGTATACACAGGAGTCATCCTTGATGGACCATGTTTTTCAACATTTTCAAAACTTGACCACTGGTAACCTCAAATGACCTTTGACCTCCACCAAAACCAACAGCAGGGCTAGATATAAACAAAGGCTATGGAGGCCATGGCCCTCATATTTTCAGCAATGGCCTTGGTGGGCTACAAAAAGTTATACTTTTCAAGGCTTCCTTGGTCTTTGTGTCCCTCCTAACCAACTACAACCAAACCTGTACTAGATAAAACCTTCTGTTTGGCCCTAGTGCTCTTTGAGATGCATAAATGTCCCCTAAAAGTTGATAAGGAAATGGCCTTGCCCTCATGTTGTCTTATTTCCATCCCTGCAATAGAGTTCAAGCACTCAACATCTTAATACAGTACCAAGTTTGATATTCATAACCATGGGAAATTTCAGAGGAGAGCTTCAGAGGTAATACCCCCACTTTCAATGCCCTCACCTCCCCCCCCCCATTTTGCAAATCTTAAGCTTTCAATACCAGACTGTGGATACATGCCACTACCCCTTCATACAAAGATGCTGCCCTTCCAAACAATGGAAACTCTCTAATCCTCTAAACCTGACAAGCTGGCTGTGGGGCCATGTACCATCGTTAGCACACCAAACATGTCACCAGCAGCATGACAATGGGCCAACATCACATGAAAAGCCTCTATATTTGGGAGACTTAAGAGGGAAATATTTTTTTTACACAAAACAGGTTTTACTGTATCTTTGTTGGAAGGATTTGCTACGGACTAAATCCAAAGAATTCAAAAAATGCTGAATTTTTTTTTGGTTTAGGAGGTAAAACCGCATCTCAACAGCATTTTGCATTTGAAAGATACTAATTTTCCAAGAAATGTATTTTTTTCCAACAGATACAATGAATTCTGGGAAATCTTAATTAGACAAAGCACTGTACTTCTTTATGACATCGACACTGCTGTAGGGGATATTTAACAACTTTGCTTGCTATACCTTACATATAGTGCACTGTTATGCTATATCTACATGGAAAGATATTCTAACATTCCACAGCATCAAATTTCAAGGACAAACAGGACATACAATTATAAGAAAAAAGGAGTCTCGGCATTGTGCTCACTTAACATTACATCCTGTGACCTTGATGAGCACTCATTTTTTGACAAAAGTAATCTTAAAAATGAAGTATCTTGAGTTAGCGAAGGAGTATTGCTGCAGGGTTTTGAGGACATGAATTGAAATTTTTGTCTCTTTCACATGAGATCCTTGTTCAATACCAATGGAATATATGCCTTTAAACCATTAAGGATCACCAGTAAACTCTGGCAATAGCTTGTCTTGCTGAAAATATTCTGCATTACAAGAGTTTCATATTGCATCATTTGAGAATTGGGAAGTTTGGGTGAATAAACTGTTCCTGAGCTACAAAGCAGTGAATTTCTTTCTGTGAATTTTTTTTTTATTTTTATGAAAAGTAAGTTCTCAACCTACATACTTTTGAACTGTCTATCATTCTACATCTATGAATCACTGCTTTTAAGTATGAAATTTTATGTACCTTTAAACACAAGATGTCCCTTTCATATGCACTTTACAGGCAAGCAACTGGTGAATCTTTATTCCAGGCATTCCTAAGCTCCACATGAAAACTTAGAAGCACCAAACCATTACACACTGTACATCACTCTGAAGAACCTTTTTCAGCCTTTTGGATATTTTAATAAAGAACTGTGTTTTATGACTGGCACCACAAGAGTTTCCTTCCTAATGGTTCGAGCACTTACCGTCTTGTGCAGAGCACCTTGATACAAGTTCCCAAATGACTAATCCACAGGCATACATGTCTAACCGCATAAATGCATCTTGGTTGAACTGGATAGCTCCCTCTAGAACCTCTGGAGCCATGTAGCGGCGCGTTCCCACCTGAAAGAACAACCAAAACTGTCTACAGTGAAATGATTTCCAACTGTTCTTCTATTTAACCTTGCAGTTAGTGAATTCAAAACTTCTTATGATACTTGGGGAAGGGGTTGCTCAACCCAGACAAATACTGACAAAAGCTACTTTTCAAAATCATGCTGACAACCCCTTTATTATGTGTATGAATTTATGTTTGAATGGTACCATTTGATAAAGGTTACAAAATCCATTTTGAGTTTTTGCAAGATACATTTCAAATGTTCGACTTCAAAAAAGTAAATTGAAACCTGCACTTTCTTGTTTATCTACAATACTAAGGGCAGTTTGCACTCCAGAAAGTATCATCCCATGAAAAATAAAGGATCCTACTAGCATGCAATTCACACAATGGTTTGTTTATGTTGTACAGTCATGATACATTTTGCAGTATGAGAGCCTTTCCATATGACCTTTCTGGTTTTTCTATACAGGAAGCTTTAAATTTACTTACAAATGACCTTTGCCAAACAATGGGAGATTTGTTAAGTGTGCCACCATGAACTGGGATTAGTACACTTTCTACTCAATACCTTCACATTACTGCACAGTACCCAAAGAAAGATCACTCATGTAGTTTTTGTTTTGGTTACTTTGCGGTTCAGTAACCCTTCATTGGTTGTAATGCAATAGGTACATTCACTATTCTGTAAAGGATGGCAATAAAACCCCACAGTAGCTTAGTAGCTACATTTGCTCCTTGAGATACCTGTCATATTAGAATTTCAATTTGGAACTTGTGAAGCACTGTGAAGATTACACAATCAAAGGTGCAGTATTTTACCTATTGAAAACATCTCAACTGCTGGGTGTACAGATCCCTTCACATTCACCCAACTACTTAGGGAGCATTTTATAATAGCAAAATAAAAAAAAAAAAAAAAATAACAAAAAATAAAATATTGCACTTTGAGCCCTTCCTGTTTCTCTGGTACGTAGTGTAAACAAATTTTTGGCCACATAGTCTGTAGTAAGCTACTGTATGTCAGTAAACCACACATTATAATGCAACAAACTCCTCTAATTGAGTTAATTTGCTAATGAACTTATCTGGAGAGCTTTCAAGAGGATACTAAGGGGATTAAGAGACATGCTTCGATGTAAAGGATACTCGAAAACAGGAAAACTATACCTGACCATGGTTTTCACACAACTTTTTCCCGGGATCAAATTTCACAGCTAGTCCAAAGTCAGCAATGCATGCTGTAGTATTACTCATCAATAGGACATTTTTGCTTTTGAAGTCCCGGTGGGCGATGGGCGGCTTAGCTCCGCACGGTTCGTGGAGGAATGCCAGGCCTCTAGCCATACTCTCTGCTATATGACACAGATTATTCCACGACACTAGGTTGGCTTTGAGGTAGTCATACAGGGAGCCACGCTGGTGGTACTCTGTGATCAGCCAGAATGCAGTGTCTAACCCCTCCCCTCTCTTTTCTGTACCCAGAAACTGCAAAATATTCTCATGCTGCATGTTGGGCAAACTGTATATTTCTTGCTCTGAAATCCATGACTGTCTGTCTTGTAATGGGAATACCTTGACAGCGACATATCGACTATTCATCTGCGCTTTCCAAACAGCTCCAAAGCGCCCTCTGGCCTTAACCTCTATCAGCTGCAAAGGCTGAAAGTCAGTGGCAGTGGGAGTCAATGGTGTTGTGAGTGGACTTGGCTCTGAAGTTTGTATGGATACCAGTGAGGTATAATGGTATCTCCTGCACATCCAATAAATTACAATGGTCACAATTGTAAAAATAGAAATTGGTACAAGGGAATATATAATGGTGCAGATAAGCGGGTCCCCTGTGAGTACAGGTGTTGGGTTGGAGCCAGAACCTGAGAAAAAAAAACAGATCAATGATTAGAACACATTACATTACAACAATGATAACAGCAGAACTACAAACTACCAAATATGTTACATCCAGAGTACAAGCTGTCCATGATTTTCTACCATCCCACATCTCTCTCGATGTATGTGAGTTTTTCTATGGGTACTGCTGCTTTCCTCCCACATGGCAATGGGCTGGCCATCAAAATCGGTTTCCCAGCCAACAAAGTCATTTGCACGTGGGACTAAAGTGCCCTTGTGTTAGTTAACTAGCCAACTTTGCTTTTGTCCAGATGGACTGCACACTGTAGTCACACCCAAACATTATTTGATGTGTTTCTTGTAGAGCACAAATAGTTTCCTGACATTGGAGTACCAAACAATACCCAGAACAATTTATTGCATTATTTACTGTACATAATATGTTAAGACTATATCTAAAATTTGAATTTATTATGTGGGATGCATTAATGTATGCACAAATATGGAAAACACAAGTTGAATACTTTATCCCTCTTCAATAATGAATGCAGATCTCCCCCTTTACAAACTATTCTGTACATTAGGAGCACAATTTGGTTGTGCACTTATGAAAGACTTGAAATGCATTCCCAATACTTCTGGCAAATGAAACTTTTGTCAAATGTTACAACAAGAGTCTAAGAATAGGCAGCCAAAGTCATTGACCTGGTACGGAACACCCTGGCTACTGTACTGTTTTCAAATAGTGAGAGCACAGAACAGAATCTGTAAAAGAAATTAAAGTCTGCTCACTCCTTCCTAGGTTCACAAATCTACAGTTCACAAACTGAAATAGGGAGAGACAGTGTGACTAGCTATGCAGGCTAAAGAATGGCAAGCATAAAAGCATCTTCCATGTCTCCACCTTCATTACACATCATAACCCTTCCAAACAATTACAATGGGGGTGATGAATGTACAGTAGGCACTCACTACATACCCCTTCCCCCGCCCCCTTCATAATCTTATAGCACAGTTTAGCTTCTGTACGTTGCAGTACTGTAAACTTAAAATATTGTAGTTCATGTACAGAAGTGAAAAAATGAAAATTTTATCAGTTACCACATCTTACTGAAACTGCATCCTATTTTTGACAACAAGTCGTTTACTTTTCCTAGATTCTACTGAATAACAATACAACATTGTCTTAAATTAACCTGGGATCAGACTTCAATAATAAGACAATAGAGGTTCACGTCTTATGACACAATGTATGGTATTCACTCTGCACTACCAAAGTCTGTGGAATGTCAGAAATCCTTGACATAATGTCTCCTCTCTAGCCAAACTAACAGGACAGAAAAAAGCAATGGTGCACACCTCCCCCATTAATATCTCAAACACGTGTCAACAGCAACAACAGCGTAAACAGTTCAACAACAGTAATTCATCTAATACTATGTACGCATTACTGTTGTGTGTTACCATGGAGCTGTACCTTCCAAAGATTACTAGCTCCATGGTAATATTACATTATATATATATGATACAGAATTCTTCTGTACAGTAGTTTAATACTGTATTTGCCAGTAGAATGGCAATAGTATGCCTGAGAGGATGAAGGGACAGGTCATGAAGCAATCAGGAGTATAGCCTGTAGTATTCAGGAAGCTGGGTCAAATCCCTGATATCTGAGGTCAAAGTAAGATGCATTTTTCATTCATGAGCTAGATCTCTAGTTTCCTGATTTTCTTCATTATTGAGAAAGCCTCCAGGCTTGTTGACTTGTTGCCAAACTATTCCTTTGCACTGTGGTTTCAAATCAACAGTGTTTCATCACAAATTTATAATGAATACACTTCCAGTTTATTGTAGGCCTAGAGTGTGTATCCCAGCAGCAATATTTAACTCTTATTGTCAACCACCAATCACAGCTAACTAGGTTTACTGAGTGAAAAAGTAAAGTCAGTAGACCCTTTTCCTATTAGCAATTGCAAATTATTATGGGAGTTTTGATATGCACTGTTCTTGTTTGTGGCATTTTACTGTGGCCAAAATTAATGTATACCAAAATCTATCCCATACTATTACCTAATTGCTACCTAGAAAAGGGTCTATGGGAGAATCTCCACAAAAGGGAAATCATCCTATGACTTCTGTCAGTGTAACAAGTAACAACTGTACTCAATATGGTGCACCTAAATAATTATGAAATTTATGTGAAATTTATCAAAGTTTCACTTCTGTACCTATTGTGTAAACAAATATTTCTCATTTCGGCCTCTGGTAATCCCAAATGACCTTTGACTATCACGAAGCCTTCTAACACTTACTTGAGTATCAAAAAGAGGAATGCACTGGGTATCCAGTCTGGGAAGTGTGAAAAAAAAATCCAGGGCCAGACTGCTGGTTGGATCTTTGAAGAAATTCTGCCACATACTTCTCAAATTTCAACTGGAATTACCCCTTTTTGTTTGAATCTGCACATTACATTCACTCATAAGGAGATTATGCACTTAAGGTATTGCAGGTCAAGTGTGCCCTCTTCATTCCCTCAATATATGTTCCGTAAAACCTCATCTAACTCTAAAGCCAGCCGTACACTACACGACTTTGCACACCGCAACTCAACTCAATCGTCGGATCTCCAACAGTCGTATAGTGTGCATGAGTTTATGACTGCGACTGAAAGTTTTAGGAACAGTTTTAAGTTGCGCCGACTTCAGTCGGGAAGAACGAACATGTTGGTTCTTCCCAACTGAAGTCGGCGCGACTTAAAACTGATATTAAAACTGCCAAATCGCAGTCTTAAACTCTTGCACACCTCACGACTGTTGGCGACCCGACAATCGAGTTGGGTTGCGATGTGCTAAGTCGTGTAGTGTACGGCTAGCTTAACTCCATATATGTTCACTAGTCCTTACAATAACAAGTCAGAACAATTTTCTGTAATAAAATTAACTTTCCATCTAACAACCAGAATGCAAAAATGCAATTGAGGTTTCGATGATATACAGGCTGTATGTTCTGTTCCAAATAATGCCATGATGTCCCTTATCTTTCAGTCACTCGTTAAGTGCTATCTTAACATGATGGAAAAAATTTTAGGTTCATATTTGATCTTGGGAATTCCTGGGAAATTTTGCCTTTTGACTGCTGATGACTCAAGATGATGACCTTGGAAATTCTTTGCTTTTTGACTTCTGGTGAACCCATGAGATGATCTTGGGAATTCTTTGGAAAATTTGCTTTTTGACTTCTGGTGAACCCATGAGATGATCATGGGAATTCTTGGGAAATTTTGCATTTTGACCCCTGTGACCCCAGATGAGCTTTAACATCCACCACAAACAAAAGCACTCATCTTTTCACTATAACGCATCTACATACTGAGTATGAAATCTATCCAAGCTTCCTACCTCGAAATATCGTGTTAACAAGGTTTTCAGTGTTTGACCCTCAATGACCTCAGATGACCTTTGACCTCCACCAAAAATGATAGGGTTCAACTTCTTACCATAACGCATCAACATACCACGTATAAAATCTATCCAAGCTTCCTACCTGGAGATACCGTGTTAACAAGGTTTTCAGTGTTTGACCCCATCACCACAGATGACTTTTGACCTCCACCAAAAATAAAAGGGTACGTCTCATCATAATGCATCCACATATGAAGTATGAAATCCATCCACACTTCCTACCTGGAGATACCATGTTAACAAGGTTTCAGTGTTTGACCCCCGGTGACCCCAAATGACCTTTGAACTCCACCAAAAATGAATACATTCACCTTCGCACCATAATGCATCCACATACTGAGTATGAAATCTATTTAAGCTTCCTACCTGGAGATACCATGTTAACAAGTTTTTCAGCATTTGACCCCCAGTGACCTCAGATGACCTTTGACCTCCACCAAAAACAACAGGGTTCTTTTCCTTACCATAACCCATCTACATACTAAGAATGAAATCTATTCAAGCTTTCTAGCTCCAGATATCATGTTAACAAGGTTTTCAAGGTTTGACCCCAGTGACCTCAGATGACCTTTGACCTCCACCAAAAACAATAGGGTTCTTCCCCTTACCATAATGCATAGATACTAAGTATGGAATCTATCCAAGCTCCCTATACTGAGATATCACATTAACAAGGTTTTCAGGGTTTGACCCACAGCGACCCCAGATGATCTTTGACCTCTACCAAAAACACTAGGGTCCTTCCTCTTACCATAACGCATCTACATACTAAGTAGATGGTACCACCATCTGACGCAACACGACAGCGTCGAAATGCTTGCTTTTTTGAAAATACCTGAGTCTATCAAGTGACTCATGCAAAAGAAATATCTAGGCCTGATGAATTTGCCGGGGTTTATGAAACAATTTGGCTTGGCTATTACAGCTCTTTAGGGCTGGTGGAATTTCAAGCGCTTTTATTTCCCCTTGTAGTGGTAGCAGGGCTATGAAAAAGTGTTTGATTCTTATGATCAAAGCTGTGTCTAGGATACCATGTGAGTGAAAACATTCCCCATTAAATATTTGAGACCTTAGTATGTGACTTCCTCCAGGGAGATTTCAGTGGTAAATTTGAAAAAAATTGTGAGAAGCTCTGAGGTTTTGGAGTTTTGTTTGGGTTCCTTTGTACAACAATAAAATGTCATCCCTGTACCGACTGCATTTTATAATGTTTGGATCTGTGAATGTTGTGTGATTCTCTAGACGACACACGACAGTATCACAGATTTCAGGGGAAGCCTGACTGCCCATGGCACAACCTATTTTTAGTAGGTAAAACTGGCCACTGAATTCAAAAGAGCTTCTACACAGAATTTTAAAACTCGACCAATCTGTGCACGGAGCCAGAAGGTATTTTCTTTATCTCGCAGAAGCTTTGAGGGGTTTGGAGTAGGCCTTTTGAGCAAGATGATCTCATGCTTCATCTTGTGGGGTATTTGTGTACAATAAAATGGTTTGGTTGTACGAAAGGCTTGATGTAAACTGGGTAATTTTACTCTTGCAATCAATATTCTGTGCACAACATTTCAAACCCAATATAAACACACCAGCTCACCCACCTACTGGGCAGAATTGTTGTAGTAACATCACAATGTCGTTCACTAATTACCCTGCCCCTCCCCATCTCCACTGGTATTAATACTAGATTAATTACCCTCATCCAGCTTGATTTCATGTACTATGAAAAAAAATCTGGTTTCCAACAGGATCACAAAATTTGGATCCAGTGCATCCCTAATGTAGACCCTCAAGGCACCCTTTTTGAGATATCACTGTAGAAACAAGGTTGCCACAGTTTGTCTGTCCCTTATAACCACAAATGACCTTTGACCTTTGACTTTTGACCTTCATAACAGACAAGATGATTTTCTCCTAAAGGTAACTTTCCATTCTTGAGATACTGCACTGTTTAAGGTTATCACAGCTTGGCTTCTGCTAAAACCTAATGAAATTTGACCTCTACCAAAACCATTGTTCCTAATACCCAGCATGGGGAATCTACATGCTAAGTTGAAAGCAATCAAAAGTTACCCTTTTTAAGTCACTGCACACCTCATGTACATAAGTTTTTCAGTTTAACCACTTTTGACCCAAAATGACCTTAGAACCTCGATCAAATATTATAGGGTTCTGTTTCTTGTGGTATATATGACATTTGTGAGTACCAAACTTTCAAATGACTCAATTCTTGGGATATCGTGTTCACAACCTTAACCAAGGCAACACGCTTATGCCTGACCATTGGCAATCACATGAATAGTTCTTCACAATTACCCTTCTCAGGGCACCAATGTTTACAGTACTTTTCACCTTCATCAAAAAGGTTAAAAAAAAAGAACTAGACAAACTTTTCATTGTCTAGTCACACTGCAAGTAGTATCACACTCATTAATGTACCTACACTACTTCAAGTGTTGTTTTCAAAGGTTCTGCCCCTTGACTTCTATTGACTGTTGGCCTAATTGACTGCAAACTACCTTTCATCTCTATGCAAAATGATATGGTTGGTTCTTCTGCTCATCACTGGCCGTTATTCACATGCCAAGTGCAACATCCTTACACAATTATTACTAATATTGTGATACATCTTTTATTCCTGACCACAAAAAATATTGCTGGCAATACACACGCACACAGGTACACACTGTGGTCTCTCCATCCTCCAAACCAACAACTGCTTAGAGGATATATGAGAATTAACACTTATTTGGATAAAATCAATTCCTACAACCTTACAGTCAATCCTTTAACTACTCAAAAGCAAAATGACAAAAAACGGATAATGTCCTTTTGAGGCGGGGGGGGGGGGGGGGGGGGGGGGGGGGGAGTTAAAAAATGAATGTACTTTTATATATATCCTCATTCCAATGCCAACAACATTAGGGTGTGGACCTTGGATTCTCACAGACCTTTGGGCTGTAACGTTGTAACCATGCAATACATACAATATTGAGTTTCAAGACATATGTTACTGTGCATAGCTATATGTATGCATAATATAATGCCACAGAAGACAGCTTGGGATTAAAGCTTTGGCAATTATCTACAGGGTGCAGTGTTACTGTTGTTTAATATTCACAAGACTCAAAGCTCCTTTGTTCCTGGACAAGTGTAGGAGATCAAGTATCAAAACAGACCATTTTGAAAAGAAAAGGCAAGAAACTAACAGTATTGTCCTCTCATTTACTGTGTCTGTGCATAGTTACCCTCAATTTAAGGATTTATGATGATACAACTTACTGTACATTAAGTCCTACATTCTCAAATGGCGGCCTGTGGGCCATTTGTAGCCTGTTGTATCACGCTCTAAAATCATCCACAGAAGATTTGAGAACTTTGAACAAGAGCCGGCACATAACCACGGGGGGAGATGTGCCCTGCAGTATTTCAATAAAAGGTCTTGTATGTGCCCCCACCCCCCACCCACCCACCCCCCCCCAAAAAAAACTTTTCAATAAAAGGTCTTCCACTGAAGGAGAGGAAAAATTTATTACAAGAGCATCAATGATGCTGTAGCTCAACTACAATTTCTCTCACACAGTTAATGTTATATAGTTTCACTAGGGATCCAAATCAAGGAGTCATAGACTGTCATGATCTAGGAACTTCAGTGCTATAGATGTAAATGGTCACAGCAGTGGTATATCTGCTAGAGTTGTCCGGCTTGCGACTTTTTGTTAAGTGTTTGTGGGCACAGTACTGTAGGTAATTCTGCTGACAAAAATTAGGCTACTTATACCCCAATTTGTCAGGTCTGTCAAAAAAATGATTCCTATAGTATACATCATACAAAACATAAACCCTTATGGAGAAGCACTAGCATGCATTTCACCATATGATGTTTTGTGACCCCAAATGGCAATTAACATTAGTGTTTGCACCGGGTCCAAAATTCTGAACCAGGTACCCGAACTCGATGGTCGGTCGGGTACCCGGGTACCTGAAAATATAACTTATGTTAGGCTACAAGTTTGTTCTAAAGTCATAAAAGTCATAATGAGAAATTTTGCTTTGCAAGTTGATATAATATAACACCAACGTATCTTACGTATGGGCATGACAAGTGTTCTTAGGTGTGTCCGTGATAAATTTTGCCAGGAAAAAGTAACATGTTAGGTGTTCTGTCACACATGCAATCTATGTTAGTGAAACTTTGGATCCAGGTAGCAATTTGAGAACAGGGTCCTGACATCAATGGTCGGGTACCCGGGTACCCAGTGCAAACACTAATTAACATCAACACAAAGTACACCTATGCATCATCCACTGAACACTCTGGCCAACTTTGATAAGATTCCAACACAACCATGAGTATTTCAAGGCTTTTGCTTGATTCTACTGTTTGCCCTAGCTCTTTGACCCCAAACAACTTTAAACTTCTTCAAAAGTAAAACTCTGATGACCCATCAATTCATCTACTGCATACTCTTGTCAACTTTGATAAAAGTCAGACACAACCCCTAGGAGCTGAAGGCATTTGCACAATTCCAGTGTTTGACCTCTCCTTGACCCCAAATGACCTTTGACCTACTTCAAAAGTACAACTTTGAAGACCTGTCATCTACTGTACACTCTGGCCAACTTTGATAAGGTTTGGATATAACCCCTAGTGGTTGAAGGGTTTTGAGTGATTTCACGGTTTGACCTCTCTGACCCCAGATGACCTTTGACCTACTTCATAAGTACAACTCTGATGACCTATCATCAATTGAATCCTCTGGCTAACGTTGATAAGATTTGGATATAACCCTTAAGAATTGAAGACATTTACAACATTTCAATTTTTGACCTTTCTTTGACCCCAAATGACCTTTGACCTACTTCAAAAGTACAACTTTGACAAGATTTGGATATAACCCTTAGGAGTTGAAGGCTTTTGATTGATTTCACTGTTTGACCCCTGCTTGACCCCAGATGACCTTGACCAACTTTAAAAGTACAACTTTGATGACCTGTTATCTACTAAACACCCTGACCAATTATGATAACATATGGATATAACCCCTAGGAGTTGAAGGCTTTTCAGTGGTTTCACTGTTTGACCCCTGCATGACCCCAAATGACCTTGACCTACTTCAAAAGTACAACATTGATGACCCATTATCTTCTTAACATTCTTCTACATTTGATAAAATTCACACATAACCCATAGGAGTTGAAGGCTTTTGTGTGATTACACTGTTTGACCTCCTTTTGCTTGACCTCTCTTTGACCCCAAATGACCTTTGATCTACTTCAAAAGAACAAATTTGATGACCAATCATTTACTGAATATTCCTGTCAAATTTGAAAAGATTCCAACAAAACCACAAGGAGTTGAAGGCTTTTGCGTGATTTCACTCTTTGACCTCTCAAGACCCCCAATGACCTTTGACCTACTTCCTGTTACCATAATTATCAAGCCCTTGATATGTGTTATACCCACACCAACTTTGAGAAGGAACGGTCAAAGCACCTGCAGACAGCAGCCTTTTTTCCAATGTTGACGGACAGACAGACAGACAGACAGACAGACAGACAGACAGACGCATTGCCATGACAATAACTCAACTTGTTGAGCTAACAAGACCAGCATTTTTGGAATACAAATATATGAAGAAAAATGGAAAATCTTGCACCATTTTGCATCTAGGGTCCTTGAAATAGGCAAACTTTTTCAAAGGGGAGGGGAACACCATACCCTTAGACCCTCTCCAGGCCAGCGAATCTCCAACATTGATGTGCCCCCCCCCCTCTCGAGTGGTTCTTCTGGCTATGGGCCTGAACAAGAAAGGAAACTATGTAGTTCAATTCTGGCTGCTACAATTGTTACAACGTAAAAATGGCCCTCAGCCCCAAACCCTTGAGAACCCCTTCTGTAGATGCTTCCTACAGTATGGAATGGTACCTTAAAGGCAATAACCAGTTGCCCCAAAATTGCTCTGAAAAATCAGCAAACTCTTGCAAATCTCTTCTTATCTGCCTTTATACAAGTACCTCTGAAGATGTTTTTGAACATAAATATTACAAACAAAAGGTGAAGAGAGGAGTCATTTTCCATGAATTTAGAAATTTAGTAACAAAACTATTGTCACATGGTCAAAAAGAGCCACTCATGAATTAGGATGATGGGGTATATAATAATTCTGATTTGGGTGACTGCATTTTCCCTTTCCTTCACAGCACACTGTCATCTATTGAGCCATTTCTAGAAAGAACTAATATTGGATAATCTCATTCAATGTTGGGTTGTAACAGCTGCATCCATATATGTTACTTCCATGCACAGGTCTGCTATACTAGCCCTGAGACTTTTTGTTGTAAACTGACAAAATTTTACGTACCCATGTGTGGTTTGAACTAGTAGTGGTAGGCTAGCAGGCATACATATTTGTCCAGTCTGGCCACAAAGAGTGAAATATACAGCTGACAAAGACTACAAAATCTATTAAGAACCCTTAATGATGACTGATACAGATGCATAAGACGCTAATTTACAGGTTATCAGAGGTTGGTTATTTCAATTCTTTTGCAATATTACACTTTATATCCAACCACTGCTGATACAGTAAATGTTATCAATGGTCTGCTCAACAGTCAACACAAAACAAACTGTACTTTAGTAGTGTACACATAAAAGTGCTCACATTTTGACTAACACACGTCATTTTATCTACCATTCTATCAAACAGATATTATGCAGATCTAGTCAGAGATGAATTATAAATACTATGACCTTACATTATGGCTCTCCAAATGTCATTGTGTTATTAAACGTTTATCAGATGTACTTTTTATCAGCACTACATCGACAAATGATACTCACCCATGCAATACACATACAGTATTATTGCACAGTATTAGTTTTCAATGTGTGTACAGTACTACTATGTACCATAAGACTGAGGTTGCAAAGGTTCTGAGATTTTGTTGGTGGAGGGTGCATGTGTGAAGGGACCTCCCCACTCGCCCTTTCCACTTAGTCAACAACTGGCGGATCTTATTACAAGTATTGATGGGGCATGGTAAAATATGAGTTTAGATTAAAAATTTGCACAGGCAAAATTTTAATCAACCTCTTTTTGCCAGTCTGTCTTTATTTTGAGAAGTACCACAGCAAACACCCTGGGTACTAGCAATTTGCCATCAATGTCCAGAGGCAGCTGGCACAATCAGACATACAGGGCTCGAAAATAGACTGGAGCTCTGGAGCAAAAGCTCCAGAGACCACCACAACTGCTCCAGAAAAACGAAAAAGTGGATGTCTGTCTGGAGCTAAAAATAGAGCCAGGTGCATGAGGCAAGCAATCTCAAAATCACAGAAAAATTCCCTGCACAGAAGTGTCCAGTTACACCAAAAAAGAGGAGTTGGAACCTTGCACCATCTCAACAAAGATGAGTTCATAGCCATAGGGCAGGGGATAGAATTTGTGAGCTCCTGCCTCCTTCTTCTTCACATTCAAGGTTCCAATGTGTGCAATCCAAAGCTGCCGTACAAAAGCACCCAGCCCCTGCCCCACCCACCCCTCCGTCCCCTTTGAAGTTTTTCTGAGATGGAATGACCACACCGTGCTTATAGTGCTGCCTTATGTTACACCAAAAAATAGTGTGTTGTTTTCCAGTCTCTTATATTTTGAATTTCTTTTACTAAATGCACAAGTACCGTTAGGAGACAATTAAAGAATGTTACATGCAGGGAACAGTGGTTTCTTTGAAAAATTGGAAACAGCTCCAGACAATGGTAAAACAGCTCCAGAAAAACTTCAAAATGAAGGCTGTCAGAAGCTGTTTTTAGCTCCAGAGAGGAAAAGCTTATTTTCAAGCCCTGGACATACTTTGACATCATATGGAAACCTCTTCAGTATGATGGGTGAATGGTTTGGGGCTTGAAGATCCTTCTTCCCCAGTTTTCTGAGGAAATAAATGCTAGAGTTATGCTTCTGTTTCAGGGTTTTCCCTGGGTTTAGAATAGAATGTCGCGGCTCTGCCAGGTCTGACGGTGGATCGCCGGGCTGGGGGTGGGGTATAAGGGGCGGAGGTGTCCCCCTCCCCTTTTCGAAATTTTTTGAATTTTAGAAGTGTCTAAACGCAAAATGGTAGGTAGCACTTTTGAAGCAAATCAATCAACAGAATTTCTTTAAGTTTCCACCAAAATGTTCACCATTGGTGCTCACAAACTCGTAATATTTTAACCTCTCCAAATGATAGCGATCATAAGCTACTGTTAGTAGTTACTGCAAATTCTAATGCAGCACAGTTCAGGTACGTCAGAGAGCACACAGTACTTTTGCAAGTACGTATACAAGGTTAGTGTTGGAACGATTATCGGTATTCACCATCGGTATCAGCCGATATACCCTATTCGCATCCTATGTCAGTATCGGCAAAGTTTACCCTTAATGCAGATATTACCTAACAGATATTTATCGTCCCATATGTCATAAAATATGTGCCCTTTTTGTGTATTTTTGAATGCAAGATCCAATATTTTACCTCATCAAGATGAAAGCAAACTTCATCGTGGTGTCCCGTGGCCTGTGATTAGTTGCAGAATGCTTATTTCCCAAATATCGGTATCTAATCAGTACCGGCTGATACTGAGAACTGAAATATCGGTATCGGTAATATCCGCTTCTGGCAATATCGTTACAACACTATACAAGGTGTTGCAACATTCCCATGGACCAGACAACTCCATACTGTATCTGCATACAAATCACACCGTTTCAGTTCTAACGATGATACATACATCTGTTAGCACTTGTACACATTCAGTGTATGAAACTACTCAGAACATGGAAACTTCGGGTGTCGTTCTTGGATGAATAGTATAGGACACTGCCCACATTACGTTCGTTAATTTTTACATTAGCCATGATAGGCACATAACGCAAATAATTGCCTCACAGGGAATACTGGAATGCAAACACATGACACTAAATTCACCCGTTGGGCTTCAAAAATCACGAAGAAAAAAGTAACACATCCAACAGTTTATACTATGAAATTTTTAATGAAAGACACGCAAATTCTGTGGATCCTTCAGACTCAAACAACACCCTAAATAACAAATAACAGTAGAAAAATATTGACTTATATCAAATTTTAAATCCCCTCTAGTGGTATCGATGGCTTCTAAGAAAGTTTCTCGCTAAAGTTGAAGTTCACCTTCCAAGCACACCAAGGACAGTGGATATACTGTACTAGATACTGCAGTGGGGTGCGTAGTGGATTTCATGCGCAATCACTCCGCAGACTACTACTCAGTACTGCTAAGTGATGTACCACATGGAAACGTGCCCGTCTTAAATTCACACAGAAACGGCAGCACAGATTTTCGATATCAAGAATTTTTCGGTAGTTAGTTTCTACACAAAAAATGTGTTCATATTGTGAAGATTAGAAACCAGCAAGATGCGTAAGTTGAGTAGATTGTTTGGCGGCCCTGATAATGCAAAGTTAGTTACATAATTTTACAAAGGACACAGAATAAATAATATAATCTGTCAAATGCTAATATTTCATTCGTTCACTGGGCTGAAAATTCTGAGACACAAGCCCCGCCTATAACCTGTGAAACGGGCATTTGGTTTTCGCTTTGCAAGTCCTAGACAAAGAGGACGGAATGTGCAGCAAAAAACAGGACTGCGCATGAGTAGAAGCGAGCAACCCTCCGTCCTGTTGATTTTCAGGACAGTCGTCGACCGATTTAATGTTTTGTTAGAAACAGGACGGTACAGGGGGTGCCATGGTAATTTCCCCCATCCATAACGTACGTTTCTATGACGTTAAATTTGAAGTTAAGCTGTATGCAAACGTACATCATTTGTTCATGGTGTGTGCAAGCTGCTGACAAAAATGAACATGACAAACAACAACAGTGCATATCTGGTGAGCCATTTTAACAAGTGATTCCGTGCTAAGCTAAGGAAAGCTACCTTGAGGTAAAAACTTTCACAATTAAATAAAACACCCAGTAACAATGGCGCCTCTAATCCTGTGCAGGTTCGTCATTGTTTCAACTTAGCGACGAGTGTGGACGCTAACAAAGCATCGGAACTTAGTTAATAAATGAGCGCGTCATTATGTAGCCTCTCAGGCTACGTGTACGGAATCGTATTTCTATCAGTTGTTTCATGTTTCACCACGATTACGTAGCTCCTAAATGTTCAGGTGCAAACAAAATAAAACTCTCAAATATTCTGGAAATTTAAAGCAGTAAAGCAAAGTTTTTCCATTGATCATATATTTCACAAAAATTATCACAATCAGATGTTGAACATGGCTTTTTATGAGAAGAGACTCATGATTTGGGCCTGCATGCGCTGGCCAACTGGAATTAAAAAATTCCGTTCAAGATGTAGTGGCTTACTTGTATTTTTATAGGTCTATCTTTATAGCATGTACTGTGTAATGCACCGTTGACTTGTATAATTAACTAGACACATCAGACAAATGCACGTTTGTTCATGTCTTGCTTAGACCAATCAGAGTGCTTGATGCAGGGTATTCTCTTACATGTCCAAAATCATTGATTTATACAAGACGTTCTTGATTCTTGTAGAGTCCTACACACGTGCGAAGCGTGCAGAGGCTTTTAGTAGCGGAGCTCACTGGCAGAGGCCGTTCTATTCAGCCAGGCTAGGACGAGACTTCGCACGTCATGTCCTCAATTCTAGTTGTTTCGTTGCCATTCTACTGCACCGTCAGCTTTAAAATCAAAATGCCTTAAATGTCAGGACAGGACGCCGGAAGTGCGTGCGTTGAACTCTGCGTCCTGTTGCTCTACCGTCCTGAAATCGAAAAGTCGCTTATACCTGTGGTTGCATCGCACAGCATAGTTTACTCGGCTGCTCACGTTGGAATGTACATAATCATTACCTAGTAATGACATGTAAATTCCAACTTGAGGGTACATATTCAACACCTGGTATGAAGGTTTAGCGATGTCACAATGGTCAATGTGATAAGTGTGCAAGGTTGGCAGCGCAACTGATGGCGAGTTACGAGATTGGTAATTCTTTTAAGTTTGGAGTTGCATTCCACGGCAAGGCTTTCTTTTTGTGACCATGAAGATATGGTTGAGGTGTTCAATTGTTCACCAGGTTTGTGCTGGAAGGAAAATCTTGCCGGTGTTCTTCCACTCTCACTCTGGTAGAGGGTCCGACCTTGAAATGTTTACATGTGGTACAGGTAACATCATGCATGATCTACGAGAGTTTTCAATGAGGGCTGGGTTTTTACCTTTTTTTAATCTTATTGGGTAAAACAATTGATAGTGCGCTGGCTTTGTTTTCACTTCTGGCAGGGATTATCCAGTCAGAAGTAAAACCAGAGACAGTACCCTTCAATTCCAATATCACTTCTCAGTTGTAGAAACAGCAATCTAGTTTGCAGGGGACTACAAACATGATGAATGGGCAATTCTTTCTGTACTTGTACACAGTTACACATACAAACCAGATTCATCTGCAATATTTTAGTCGATTATCAAGACGAAAAATTAGACATATCTTAATTTACCTACATCTACTAAGCAAACTCGAGGCATGCATACAAGGCACCTGCCCCAAAGTTTTTCTGGAAATAGGTCACGCCCCTTACTCCAAACTAACAGCTTTTCGACCCCTTTTTGTAATTTTGACACCGGACTATGAAACAACAGGTCAAATATACCTCATCCACTTCACCCTAACCCTAACCAATATTTTAAAACAAATTTAAAAACTTTTGAAAACCCAATTTTTCCAAAGCCATCCTACAGAAAAACTTAGCAACTCGTGGGACCCGCACGTAACATAAACAGGACGAGAAGCAGTGATTTAGGCAGCCAGCCGTCCAGCCGTCCAGCCGTCCTTTGCACGGCCAATTTCCCTAAATGACGGCCTATATTTTCGTACACGGCTTTCAAATTATACATGAAGCCGTGCACCAATTCTCCCAAGCTTCCAAGCTTCCAAGCTTAAGACTGTTTGAAATAAGCGTCCGAGACGACCATTTCTCCAACCGGAAGACCTTTTCATCTTTCCTAGTTTTCAGCGGGACTACTAGCGTGATTTTGTTCAAATCACAATTCTAGTAACATGCATACACATCTCTTCTTGTACATCGGAATTCTGATAGCAGCACATATTGAGTCAATGCAGTAATGCGTTGACTTTAACTACGTTCGATGTACTTGCCATACGAAAATCCTGTCAACTGAATTGTGTGGTTAGTGCTATTGCTCACAACGTAACTGCCGTGTTGCATGTTATGCTGCGAGCGCTTGATACCATACATTTTACAATGTAGTCTGTCCGTAGGATCAGACTGTTCTCACACAAACATGACACTAGCTTAGGTTCGATATATCTCCATATATAAATACGTTAGGATAGCGTATGAGCTAGTGTGGGTGTTTGTGGATAATAAAGGATCATGCAAGAAAAGTACTGAAGTAAAGGTTCCGAAAATATTACGAGGGGCTTAGTTAGAGTGATTTACACAAACCTCATAATTAATTTATGAAATGTTTGTCACTCTTGATAATTTTGGATGCCTTTAAGTTTGACATCAAAGATTTCTACCCTCAGACTGTGGCACTGCATATTTAGTGTGTACTACAGTAGGAATGAAACTTGTAAGGACCAAAAGAGTGATCGTAGGCTGGAATGTTTGGACAACAATCTCCAGATATTAGATGCATACGAAATTGCTCATTATCATCGATGATAAAAGTTGCTGATTTTTTTTCATTTTTTGTAGATGTATCAAGTTTATTTGGTGAATGCTTTAGCATGTATGCTGCATAGGGAACCGCATCACAGTAGTTCTGTTTGACTTTGAAGCCAGTGCTGTGCTCTCTGTAGATCTACAGACTACGGCTATTGGAACTACAGTCTAGCAGACGGTGCCATTGTTTAGAATCAGTAACACTGCAAGTCAAGATTTAGTTTTACAGTTACAGTAAGGTTATAAGTTAAAGCTAAAGGCTGAGGATTAATACTTGGCTACAATTAGGCCTATGGCTAGGCAAAACTGAGGGAAGGGTACGTGAGGTTGGATACTTTTGGTTTGTAAGTTTGTAGCATAGACGATACCTCACACCATTTCTAATTTTCCAAATATTTCACATGGTTGGAATGCCACACCCCCCCCCCCCAAAAACAAAATGCAGCGAGCCCTAATCCTGATGTCCTGTTCTAGTAAACATCAGCCTCGGAGTCGGAAGAATAATATTTTGGCGGAAGACCAGAAGGGGGCAGAAATTCTATTGTCACACTCATATTTCAGGTCCAAGAAGTCTCAAAAATAGGCTGAAACAGCTTGTACTTTACCCTCAGAAACCTCTAAAATGCAAAATTCTAAACTTGCCCCCTTAACCCCCACAAGGGCCCCCTTGAATTCCTGCCAAGGAAGGTGATTGCTTCGAGATTGTGATGATGCCTTCGGCATCATATTGTGCCAATATGTTAGCACACCCACTATTCTCAATTGGACACCCACAACTGAAATTTCTGCCTCAGAGCCTGACGAGAAGTAGTACGTGCACACCGCATTGGATACAGCAGTTCCTAGCCCGGCACGGCCAGCATGTGATTCTACTTTCATAGCAGGTGTCGAATATGTACTCCCTTTTGACATACATACTCTTTGGTATTACGAGTGCAGCCAATATAGATCATCCGCCGAGCGTGGCATGCATACATACCAAACATTTAGCTTAATTTTCTGTTTGCATCTTGAGACTTGCGTGTATGACTGTAGGTACGTATGAGCACGAAAGTACTACCGCAAGGGTAGTACTAACATGGCTCGTTATTTTTGCCGTGACAAGGTCTTGCAAATAAGCTTGTGGTTTCACGGCACATTGTATTAACAAAAAGGCAATCATTGACAAAGTTTAAGTAACATTTTTTCAGGGTACTGGAGGAATTTTTGAACGTCGCGGCTACTTTTGAACATCGCAGTCTTCTTGTTTTTGACGTTTGAATGTTGCAAGCCACGACATTCAAAAGGCCCAAGGAAAACCCTGTGTTTATTTGCAAATGTTAACCAGAATGCAAAAATGCATTGAGGTTTTGATGATGTACAGGTTCTATTACAAATAAAGCCATGATGTCCCATACCTTTCAGTCAATGGTCAAATGCTATCTTAACATGTTGGAAATATACAGTTTTGTATTCCTATTAAGGTCTTGGGAATTCTTGGGAAATTTGCATTTTTACCTCTGGTGAACCCATATAAAACTCTTGGGAATTTTTGGAAAATTTTGCTTTTTGACCTCTGGTGAACCCATGAAAAATTCTTGGAAATTCTTGGGAAATTTTGCTTTTTTACCTCTGGTGACCCTAGATGACCTTTAACTTTCACCAAAAACAATACGGTCAATCTTTTCACCATAACACATCCACATACTACGTATAAAATCTATCCAAGCTTTCTCCCTTGAGATATTGTGTTAATAAGGTTTTCAGTGTTTGACCCACGGTGACCCTAGATGACCTTTGAACTCCACCAAAAACAATGGGTACATCTTCTCACTATAACACATCAATTTACCATGTATGAAATCTATCCAAGCTTCCTACCTGGAGATATCCTGTTGACAAGGTTTTCAGATGTTGACCCCTGGTTACCCCAGATGACCTTCGACCTCCACTAAAAACAAGAGGATCCATCTTCTCACTATATCGCTGATCTACATACTAAGTATGAAATCTAACCAAGCATCCTACCTGGAGATATCATGTTAACAAGATTTTCAGAGTTTAACCCCCAGTGACCCCAAATGAACTCTGACCTCCACCAAAAATGATAGGATTCTTCCTCTTACTATAACGCATCTACAAACAAAGTATGAAACTTATTCAAGCTTCCTAACTTGAGACAGCATGTTAACAAGGTTGCAGGGTTTCAACCCCGGTGACCCCAGATGACCTTTGAACCCCACCAAAAATGATAGGGTTCTTTGAACCCCACCAAAAATGATAGGGTTCTTTCTATAACTATAAGGCATCTTCATACAAAGTATAAAATTTATCCAAGCTTCCTACCTGGAGATACCAGGTTAACATGGTTTTTAGGGTTTGACCCCTGGTGACCCCAAATAACCTTTGACCTCCACCAAAAATGACAGGGTTCTTTCTCTTACCATAATGCATCCACATACAAAGTATGAAATTCATCCAAGCTTTGTAACTCAAGTTACTTTGTTAACAAGATTTTTAGGGTTTGACCCCCGGTGACCCCAGATGACCTTTCACCTCCACCAAAAATGATAGGGTTCTTCCTCTTACCATACTGCATCTATAAACAAAGTATGAAATTCATCCAGGCTTCCTGCCTCAAGATATTGTGTTAACAAGGTTTTCAAAGTTTGACCCCCAGTGACCCCAGATGACCTTTGGACCCCACCAAAAACAATAGGGTTCTTCATTTTAATATTTGGCATCTGTGTACCAAGTTTGAGGACTGTCAGAACTTCCCTTCTTGAGATATCGTGTTAACGAAGTTTTCAGGGTTTGACCCCCGGTGACCCCAGATGACCTTTCACCTCCACCAAAAACGATAGGGTTCTTCCTCATACCATAATGCATTTACATACAAACTATGAAATTAATCCAAGCTTCCTACCTTAAGATATTGTGTTAAAAAGGTTTTCAGAGTTTGACCCGTGGTGACCCCAAGTGACGTCTGACCCCCACCAAAAACAATAGGGTTCTCCCTCTCAATATGGGGCATCTATGTACCAAGTTTGAGAATTGTCAGTTTCCCTTCTTGAGATATCGTGTTAACGAGCAAAGTGTCACAAACACACACACACGCCATCATGAATGCATAGGTTTCTCTTATCATCGAAACCAAAAAATTATGTTAACTTCTCCATGGCAATGGAGAAAGGCGCACATTCAGGCATTGCTGTGTGTTACAATCATTAGGACCCAGCATCAGAAAATACTTCATCCTTGCCTTTTTAACAATTTTTCTTTCAATTGTTCCCCAAATTTACTCCATTTTCCACGGTTACAATTTTTGGATTTTCTTTCCATGCAATAATCATACAGAATGGAGAATGGTTATAACGGGTAATGGTATTATAACCCGGTTTACCCCGAAAGCCTATCCCCATGCATTAGCTCCATTATCATTCGTTTTGCTTTCAGTGATCGCGTCAGAAAGTTGTGGTTAACTGCAGTTGTTACATGATAGGTACACACCACTTTTCAATAGCCATGCAGTAGATAGGGAGTAGTGGGCTGTAGTTGTAAGGGAGAGAGCTGTTCTTACTTGTAAATCAATCTTGACAGACTGGGGAAGAAATGTCCATGCAAATCCTCATTTCACAAACCTTTCGGAACATTTCACAATGAAATTTTGATTGTAACTAGAAGGGCCTAACATTAACCATTTAGGGTTCTGTCCCCCAGTTTTGTAATTTTCTATCACATGGGAAAGTAGCCATAATACATGTCTATTCAGTTGTATTACTCCTGTGAATAAGAAGTTGTAAGGCCTTATTTTTCATTTCACTGCATACATAAAAATTTATCTATTTCTCTAAACTAATAATTTTACACATGAAAATGAGACTGTGAGAATTTTCATTATCCTCTGTGAGGAGCTGACCAGTTATGGAACAGAGCTTTGAAGGGTAAATACTTTTATCTTGAAATTACCACACACCCCACGATGAGATTTGGGCATTCTCCAGTAAAGTAGCACATTTCATCCGGCACACAAAATTAAAGCTGAGTTGTGCAGTCTGAAAATATTTTTCAGGGTAAGGGCAACTCAATTAAGTTTCATTCTTGACTATGGGCATGGCAAGCAATACTGAAAAAACTGCCCTTGTAGACCCCAAATCAGCACATGTGAAGTTCTTAAGTGGGCTTTTTTTCCCAAACATTTGAAAAAAAAACATATCGAAAAAAGTACAATTTCTGCCCTACTGCCACTGCTTGCATCTGAACTTCTGAATGCTGCGTCATTTGATAAATGGGTTATCACAATTTTCTTACGCTACAAGCAAGTGAATCTGTGAAAACCTTGTACCTTGAAAATAAAACTCTCCAAAGTTCCACTTATTTTGAATTGCCTATCATTCTATAACTACAAATAATGATGGAAAGTAACAAGAATTTTCTGTAACGAAAAAAATATTTCCATTTCCATTCAACCTTACTGGTGCAATGTGCAAATGTTTTGCATTGTAGTTGACCTTTTCTTCTCTCTAATTAAGTCTTTCCTCTGCTCTATTCAGATCCATTTGGAATATACAAAATCCATTAATACATATACATATGGGCAGTTCCTGTGTATATACCCTCACTTCATGGATATATGGCCTTCTCATGAATTACTATTCTTGAACTGTGTACTTGAGCACATACTTTACTGCAGGGTTAACAATGTTAGCCACAGAGTGCTGTTTGAATGGAAGAGAGTTGGCAAGAGTTATCTGATGGAAAGTTAACCTCCATGTCACCTCAACTAAATCAGAAAGGGAATTTTATCCTGCATGTAACTAGGAAAGGTATTATGTCAATTACTGTGCCAGAGTCCAACTGTATCATGTATTACAGCTATACTGCAGTATTCTACTAAGTTGAACTGAAGAAGTACCATTGGAACTGACAACCAGTGAGCAATGAAATTTTCATGAAACACACAATGGTACGATACAGGAATTATTGTAAATGCACAATTTAAAGCTACTGTAAAGGCATGGCACCATGTTAACAACTGATAGATCAAGTAAAATGCTGAATTTAATCACACATAATATCCAATATCCATGATTTAGACTGGAAAAAATATGCTGAAAACAACTACAAAGCCAAATACTTAGGTTAAGGAAACAACCTTCTGACAAGAATTTTTACGTGAGTTGTGAAAATTATCAGAGACTTTGTACTGTTTACAACTTCACATCCTCTACACCAACATTTAGAACAAGGTGCACCGTTCCCTTTAACTTATTGTCATACTTACATGGATGCCTAGTTATGAACTTGTTATGTCCTCAGTATAGCAATGACTCCATTTTTCACCCATATGAAGATGGGAAATTTGAAGGCATTATACAGGAACACAGCGCGTACATCAATGCAAGGTATACATATATCAGTACAGAAAGATTTGAAACAAGTCCTAAAGTGTTAATGTTGATAGTAGAATGAAAATTGCTACATACTGGACTGAATATGTTCTTAAATGTACAGTATCAATGTTCATTTTCCTTCAAATAAGCAAAAACAGGAAGTGCATAACTTCCATCCATTAAACTTTAAAAAGCCTTAAATACCTCAAACTATACAGTAGCTTTCTCAACTTTTTCATTGGTAACCTGTATCTTAATTCCCCACAACTGGGCCTAACCCATTTGCAGGTGCAACTGTAAATTCTTTTTCAACAGCGCTCCACGTGATTGCCCATACATTTTCATGGGATGATAGGCCGCCGATAGACCTCAAAATTCATGAGAGAAAAGCTCTCTGAGATGGAACTTTTATTAAGAACACTTCATATTAGACACTACTTCACATTTTAAATACATACACAGAGTGATGATATAAACATTTTGGAAGGTTTTTGATATCTTGGCTGAGACCCACAGCTGAGGCTTTGTATTCAGCAACTTAGTTTCAGTGACCACAATATAGAAAGCGCTACCTAAGAAAATCACTAGTATTGTGCAGTCTCATGGTAAGAAATGCACTGAAAGAGCTGGCCCATAGGTTTACTGGAAGGGGGTAGTGACTAAGTACACATTAATTGGTAAAAATGTGAACAAATGTGTTGTGTCTGTATTACGCCAGGACTACACTGCATACATCAGGTTTATTCTGTAACTGTAGCAACTTTGTTACGATGTTAATGATGGTACGTGCTAAGCTTGAACTATTTCGGGGCTGTATGGAGCCTTCTTCTTAAGTTTTATATCCCTTTTGGGGTCACACCTTCTTTGGAGAAAAGTTTCAGGTTTTCACCTGCAGAGGGAGATAGTTCACAGGTCTTTTTTTTTAAAGGGACTATAAAAATATGATAAAATAGCTAGAGCTGAGCTACCCCACAGAGCGGGCTTTGCTTGCTCAGCCTAACGTTTCACAGTATACCGGTATTTTTGTGAGTACCGGTATGTACCGGTACCGATACGGTACGGTACCACCAATTACAAGGTACCGAAGTACCGCGGAGAACAGTACCCGACAATACGTCGAAACAAAAATCTAAAAATACTGCTATTGAATGGAATATAACTGAAATATAAATACTATAATCAATATGATAACTGCCTTGTGTTCCTTTAAATATAAAAATGTAACCATGAAACGTTCATTCTGTAACCATTTTGCATCATTTCTGTCACAAATTTCCCCTCGTAATTTCGGAAATTGCCCTTTAAATGTTATATATGTAAATTACCACGTGTAACGGGAAATTTCGCCCAACCAATACTTCCCACACTAACGGTATCCGGTCGTTTCGCCCCCTTGCCAGTTCGCCCCCAACCAGTTCGCCCCGGTCGTTTCGCCCCCTTGCCAGTTCGCCCCAAAGTGGGAGTCGTTTCGCCCCAAAGTACCTACCAGTTCGCCCCCTCGATTTCACTGAGACTAAGTTGTAAAAAAATTCAATTTTCATGTATTCATGTGCAGTTGATATTGTTTTTCGGTTATATTTTTTACTACAGCAGCAACATAATGGCATGAGTTGTGGAAAAGAAATTGATTAGAGGACTCACTTGAACTAGTGAAAATGAAATCCGCCACTTACACATGATCTCTGTGCTAGTTGAAGTTTTGTGTCATGAATAGTAATTTCTTGCTTTTTACATCAAGTAAAAAAAAATTCAAGGCAAACGAATAGAAAATGGTATTTCAAAAAGAAAAAAAGAAAAGAAAAGGATGCCGATAATAAAAGAGAAGAGGGATGTGATTCCAAAAAAGAGATCGGTGCACTGCACAAAAATAAAACGTTCTTATAAAGAAAATAGGGCCTATGAACGCAAAATTAAAAAAAAAATTGGTATTTTTACACCAAAAATAAATGTATATGAGCCGTTGCTACTTCTATACATCGTGCAAAGAACGCAAGAAAAAGGAAGAAAAGGCACAAAAATGCCAAAAATTTTGGTATATTGCCAATAAGTTGGGGGACGAACTGGTCAGCACTTGGGGGCGAACTGGTAGGTCTTTGGGGGCGAACTGGTCATCGCTTGGGGGCGAACTAGTTTTGTGGGGGCGAACTGGTTGGGGGCGAACTGGCAAGGGGGCGAAACGACCGTAAACCACACTAACTTGTGGCTTGCTTTCTTTCGACATTGTGTGCAGTTTTCGAACGATCGTTCGAATTATCAGCACATACATTTGTATTATGTACTAATAGCAGTTGGTATCATTCACTTTGCCTATGCTTACACAAGGCATCGTATCATTAAGAAATTCGTTGTAAGCTTACGAAGAATCATTGCATCGCTGGCTCTGACATGAACGTTGTTTCAACGATTTCAAACACAGTAAGATAATGGGACTTCTCCATTGACATAACTGTGTGTGAGAGAAATCCTCGGAAGAACGTTCTTTCAACAGTTTGTACAGTGAGTCAGTGGGACTTGTCCATTGACTTAACTGTATGTGAGACAAACTACACAGTAAAATCCCATTGAACGTTGTCGTGGTGGTCGCATGAATTCAGACTTGCTTAAGTCGATTTAGATTTTTGAGACACTCATTAGTACGGCGTTCTCATATTTTCGTGCAGTCCCAAAGATCGTACAGAACGTATCTATATCGTTAGGCCTACCTCTACGTGAAGCTGGCCTATCTGCACGAAAATAGGAGTCCCCATCCTACGAGTGTTATATCAGTAAATGATTTACGCGGGTAAAAGCTAGCTAGATTGCGGCGCTATCATACTGTTAGGCATCTTGAACTCAAAACATGAAATGTTGCAAAAAATGTTTTGATAGTAATAATTGCGGTCGGAAATAGACTTGATGAACCAATATTTTATGGGAATAATTTGGAAAAGTTCCACCTAAAAACTTCAGGTGATAATTTACGAAGGCGATTTTCATCATTTTTAGAAATTATTTTCGTAACTGTAAGTACAGTTTTGAGTGTTCTTTTGGGACTTTCGGGTTCAAAATCGCACTCCGCTCCCCGTGTTTTTCGGACGCTGGCTTTCGGCGGGTTTCACTTTTTGTTTACCAATGTGTTGAGTGTACTTAATTCATTAACAGTGTAGCGGAAGGCAGAGATGATCAGAACACGGCACGTACGTTAATACCTGTTGTTTTTCCGGGTATTTTCTTGTTTTTAAAGTCAGACTATTTTCTCTTTTGGTACCGGTACTACGGTATTACCGGTACCATTTGTAGCGGTATTGACGGTACCAAATTTTTGCGGTACCGTGAAACCTTAGCTCAGCCCCTCTTTAAGGCTTCCCAACCACCGTCTGCCCAAGTGAAGAGGACTGCCCCCAAAACCACAAACTTCACTACCATAATATGACTTCTTTATGTACTCTCATTATTCATGCTATTGTTTTTTAGTGAGTGTGTGTACTCTGTTATGTAGTCCTGAAACTGAAAGCCTACAGTAGACTTAAATCTGAGAAGTCCAATCATTACTGTTGCATAACCACCTGTGCAGTGGGTACTAAGTGGTACTAACTGTGTGTTGTATATGCTACTTCATGATTTAAATGGGACAAGATGTTGCTTTCTCTTGAATATTCACTAACAATTAACCAGTCTTAGTGCCACATGTTTCTATGAATATCCAAAAGAATTTGTTTGGGTTCACTTGGGCAGGGGTTATGAATATGACCGTAAAAGGAATATGCCGTACAGCCTGCTACGTAGGCATGGACAAAACTACAACCATGAAAACTATTGCCTTCTTAAGATTGGGCTTTCTGTAAGTGAACAATCCCAAATTTGTGCAGGATGTTTTTGAAACCTAACGGGAAAATGGGAGTGGATGAGCCATTTTTTGCGAAACAGAATATATCAGCATCAAATACCTTGCCAATCAAAACCCACCCGTCAATTTACAGGGTATGGCTTGTACTCATCAGGGTTGGCCGAATTATAAAATGTAGGTTTTGGGTGGTATAGATTATGTTGGTCTAATATCTGTACCAGTACATAAACTAAATTGAAAAAAGCATACAACATAACTGCTATATGGTGAAAAGGCAAATAAATGACACTTCTGTATAATATATTTGAATGGACCAATAGTCCATTAACTCACAGCATACTGTACATACATATTAAGTGTTGATTTTGTGTACACTACTTATTCATACAAAATACACATATCATTATCGGCCAACAGTGGGATTTGAAATACCGACATTGCTAAAACCTGATACCGTCCATATCAGTCCAGTACTAGCATTTGCACCAGAGAATTTTACAATGTTAGTACTGATCTCAGAGTAAACCATTACACTCCTGCTGACATGGGTGCATTCACAATAAGGGCCCTGTTCCTTCAGGAGTTTCACTTGATGTAACGTTCGATTTCAATAGGACTAAATTGCATCAGACTTAAGATCGATCCTAACTCTTTGCGATATGTGGACCAGGAGTCCTAAATCATCTAAGGTCAGAGAAATGTATTCACATCACAATAACTACTCACAATGTAAGTCTCCACATAATGTGGTCCATAACCTGACTTACAGGAACATGGTTATCTTCAGGCAATGAGCCTGTATTCACACAGGAGACCACCCACTTTATGGCCAGTATCAAGTCATGTGAGTTTCGGATGAGCTGACCCAATATGTTGCATCCACTAAACTGCATGGGACTTACACCAAGCCAAAACTCAGGTGGTCCAAGCTGATGCGACTGGTCGAGATGTTTTGCATTCAATCAGGCAGTGTGTATCAAGATTAAGACATCCAGTATACAGTACCATGGCCAATCCTCACTATCCCCTCTACCAGATCTAATTTAAACACGCACTTACCTTTTGTACTTTGTGGTGAATCCGTCACTGCTGGATGGAATGACACTTCACCATTGCAAAGGTCCCCAATGCAGCAACAGAAAAAGGTATTATCAGTAACGGTATTGTCGCTAATACATTGTGTCCTATCAAGGCAATCATTGCCATTGTCCCAGCAGCCCTGATTCTGCATAACAAAACCATTATCACTTGTGTTCTTCCACACTGCAAAACAGGCTGTCATTTCATTTGATTGGGCATTCCCACACTCTTCTGTCTGATTCTTGCAACTTTTATTGACTTCACAGTCACTTCCACTATTGTAAAAGTAGCATTTCGTAGTGGTCGGTCCATCGGCTAACTTTACACTGACTCCTCTTGCAACAGCCAAAACTGGAAAACCAAAATATTAATCAACAGATGACATTAAACATAGAACTTTACACCATTTTTTTTTTCTTTAAAGGGAGGGAGATGGGGGGTATTCATGTGATAGGGGTAAAGGAAGGTTTGATAAATGGGTTTTATCACTGACACCTTTTCAAATTTAGTGAATTACTGTACAATAACAAAGGGTGCATTGTATTCATTTTTACACAGTAACTTACAAGCCATACAGTATTTGCACTACTGTGAGAGACACATATATACAGGAGCACTGAGTACTGTTTTTGGGATAACAAACTGTATGGAAGTTTTCAAGGCTCAAGCTGCTGAATATATCTCCAAATTTATTGGAAACTTTTGTACTACAGTATAGACACCTTCACCTTAGACCCTGCACTACCTTGTTCACCAGATATAATCCAAACATAATATATGAGCTTATTGCCACACTACAGATTTCATGAGTGCCACAGCAGTGTGGTGGGGCAAAGGTGAAACATTAAACTGAAGGCAAAACACCTTGTGAACACTTGGAAGTACTACTTCAAGAAGGAAATACAACTTCCAAATCTGATGTTTTAAGAGGTCCTGACTTTTTTCACGGCACAAAACTCTTCCTTTGTAAATCCATAGACTTCTTTACTGAAAAGAAGTCTATGGGTTTACAAAGGAAGAGTTTTGTGCTCAAGCTGCTGAATATGTCTCCAAATTTATTGGAAACTTTTGTACTACAGTATAGACACCTTCACCTTAGACCCTGCACTAACTTGTTCACCAGATATAATCCAAACATATTTATATGAGCTTATTGCTACACTACAGATTCCATGCGTGCCACAGCAGTGTGGTGGGGCAAAGGTGAAAAATTAAACTGAAGGCAAAACACCTTGTAAACACATGGAAGTACTACTTCAAGAAGGAATGCAACTTCCAAATTTGATGTTTTAAGAGGTCCTGACTTTTTTCACGGCACAAAACTCTTCCTTTGTAAACCCATAGACTTCTTTCCAATGAAAAACCTCCCAGGAGATAACCAAGATTCCCTATGAAGACAGCAAGAATTCCACCAAAGGCAAACAACCTTTTTTGGTTTATCGCAACAGCTCAGTATATGGATATTTCTAAAATCAACATCGCCATGCTTTCCGTTATGTTTACAGCCTTTGTATAGTTCATCAGTATGATAGTTACAAATGAAGTGCAGTTGCCAGGGAACATTTATAAAGCATCACACAAAAATCCTGGTTTTGAGAAGATGTGTTTATAGAAAGTTATTCAATGAATGGGCCATTTTATTGAAAAAGGTTTGGCAAAATTTGAATGTCAAACTCGAGATCCTTAGCCTCAAACTATGCAGACTACTCAATTTTCGCATGAAACCCACTTTTTTCAACAGCATAGAATGCTAGCTATAGAGCAGGGTCTTATGTTTGCAATCCTGATATAAATTAGAGCACTTAAATACACCTACACACCGAATGAAGAATTATATACAGTAGATCCACCAAGTTTCTTCAAAATTAATGTCATCAAAATGGCTTGGTGCTGATGACACTTCCCTGCCACTTGGGCATCACTTTTTGTGGGAAATGGTAGCTTTTTGTTAGTAAGGTGCCATACACTACTTCCACGAATATTATTGCCCTAATGTAACTTCAGGTGTAGGCCTACAGTAGGCTGCATAGGAAAAACCAGAATGCAAAAATGCATTGTGGTTTCGATAAATATAGCACTTAATGTGTAATCCCAAATAACACCAAGATGTTCTGTTTCTTTCATTCATTGGTTGAATGTGATCTTAAAGTGCTGGAAAATTACAGTTTCATGTTCATATTTGACCTTGGGAATTCTCAGGAATTTTTGCTTAATGGCCTTTGGTGATTTCAGCTGGCCTCTGATTTCTGACAAAACCCACAGGGTTTTCTGATGGATTCAATGCAACACCATGGGAAGTATCCAACCTTCCTAACTTGAGCTATCTTGTAAACAAGGTTTTCAGAGTTTGACCCCAGATGACCACTGACCTCCACCATAAAAAATAGGGTACTTCCTCTCACCATAAGTCATCCACATTCTATGCATGACATCTATCCAAGCTTCCTACCTTGTGATATCCTGTCAACAAGGTTTTCAGACTTTGACCCCAGGTAACCCCAAATGACCTTTGACTTCCACCAAAAAACAATGTGCTTGTACCTCTGGAGATTATGCATCCACGTGCCAAGTATGATATCTATGCAAGCTTCCTACTGTGAGATATCATGTCAACAAGGTTTTCAGAGTTTGACCCCTGGTGACCCCAGATGACCTTTGACCTCCACCAAAAACAGTAGCGTTCTTCCTCTCACTATAATACATCTACACACCAAGTATGAAATCTATCCAAGCTTCCTACCTTGAGATATAGTGTAAACAAGGTTTTCAGAGGTTTGACCCCTGGTGACCCCAAATGACCTTTGACCTCCACCAAAAACAATAGGTTCTTCCTCTCACCATAATGCATCAACACACCACGTATGAAATCTATCAAAGCTTCCTACCTTCAGATATCATGTAAAGAAGGTTTTCAGGGTTTGACCCCTGGTGACCCCAAATGACCTTTGACCTCCACCAAAAACAACAGGGTTCTTCCTCTCAATATGGGGCATCTACCTTCCAACTTTGAGAACTGTCAGAGTTTCCCTTCTTGAGATATCATGTAAACAAGAAGTGTCACAAACACACACATACACACACACACACACACACTCATACACACACATGCCATCATGACTGCATAGGTTTCTCTTTTCATCAAAACCAAAAAATGAATGTTAAATTTTTCTTTGTTACTCTGACCATTTTCTAACCTCTTGTCAAAGAATAGGACTTCCACAGTAAGAGTATTCAAATGAATGTTGTGGTGTCTCAAAGTAGGCTAAAGAGTACAATTGAACTACTAAATAATGGCCACAATAAACCTTTTTCTTTTCATATCAAGGCCAGCCAAAATATAAAATAGTCTGTGACTAGATGATAGTTAGTTCATTAAATTTCATGGTATCATCCTGATAAAAGGGAGCTAAAGTATAGCCACACATTCAATACACTGCATTTTCTTGGGCTCAGTGTCACCTCAAGAGTGTCCACAGAATTCATTTGTGATATACTTGTGAAGTGTTGACAATAGTTGACAAGAGTACTGTATACAATAAATTTGGCAAGTGGGTGGGGCTGTACTAGAAAATTTGCTACACCAAGTTATGTTGGTATATCATCAAAGGAGGGGGTAGGTACAAAGAGAAATCAAATACCAACCGAGGGCTATATAATAGGCATCTACCAAATCTGCAATTTTTGGAAGACCAAGGCCTAGTCCCTAAAATAGGACAATAGTCCACTAGCTAGCTCCTGAGTTGTAGGGAATATTCTTGGACATGTGCTTGTATTGTAACCACTTACTGTAAACGATGTTTGCAATTGAAATGGATATGTGGAAACGTTGTACCCCATTGCACATGATGGATAAACCAGTTGAGATAAAATTATTTACATTCATTTACACTTTCTATTTTGCCTAAAAAGTGAGCACAAAAACTTGTCAAACACAATAAAAAGTGAAATATACTCAGTTATTACAATAGTACTGTAGCCCTAACATTGTAACCACAAACAAAGCAACTACATGCCAACAGGAATAGTCTGAAAATTACAGTTGGTTTGCAAAATGACTAGATTTATCAAGCAGAGTTTTCAAAATGAGGATTAATTAAATTATGTGTAAAGTTATGAAAGTTCTCAATATAAGTTCAGTCACAAATTTGGCAGGGCATATCTGTTACACATACTGAGCACAGAAGCAGAATGAAGTGGACGAGCAACTTCCTTTATAATATCAGAAACTTCAGTCTGATACAGCAGAGAAGCAAATTATAGTACCACACATGCTGACTAAGCAGCAACTTGAGGTAAATGAGTTTCATCAAGGGAGCTTTTCTGGGTATCTCAAGTCCACCATACTGAGAGATAATTAAGTAAGAATTTGTCGACGACCACACAAATACGAAGAGTCTATTTTTTGACTAAGTAATCTTCATTGAAAAAAATTGATAAACCACAATAGTAATGTCAAAATGAAAGAAACTTAAGTGGATATCCAGCACAAAGTGGAAATGTTGAAGGAAGGTGGATGGTTCAATTATAAATGAGACATTCGCTAAGTCTGGGGGTCAATGTACTGTAAGACACTGAGTTATTGTAGGACCCACACAGCTGCAGGTTCCCCTTGAATCGGTACACCCAAAAGTGGAGAATCTTGCCAGTATGCTCAGGAAGGCTTCCAATCAAACTGAAAATAAATCCTTACATTATTCCATGAATTCCCTTCCCATTTTTCTGCATTAAATATACCTAGTGTATGTATACTTAACACAAAAACAGTGTAAATCGGACAAGAAGTGGCCAAAATCACTAAACAATTCACATTTAAACTCTAATATGGTATATACTGTTGCCTAAAATGATTAATCTTGATGTAACAGAATGATTTTCTTCTTTACACCTTGAAAAATGCGTAAAAAGTACTTGTTAACAACATTTATTCAATGTAGCAGAATAGGTTTTTACCGTTTTTTCCATTTTTTGGCAAAAACTGCCAACCCTGACCCTAAGTATAGTTTGGATTAATTTGGTTGAACAATGCACATCACATTGCCACTACTAATGCAGCACATAAATTTGTAGGACCACTTATGCCAATGTTATGGTTGTGAATGGAATGAGCATGTGGGTCATGTTTATGTTCAACTCCATGCATCCTTGGAGGTGAAATGTGTCCTACTAGGGTATCCATTCTAGCTGTCAGGATATATCAGATTTATTTACGTCACATTTGGTTGACTTTGGTGTTTGTGAGCATATTTCACTTGATAAATATTGGGACAATGTTGGCCCACAGATTAAATTAAGGTCAAGGGTCATACCTGACTATCAGGTTTAACCCATTTGGGCCAATTTTGCATCACCTGAAGTGTGGACCATCTGAGGACCCAAGTATCACCACTTGGTATGTTCTTACAGGCACAGACTGTAAAACTGTACAGTACTGCAGTACGTTTTGCAAACATTCTAACAAGAAATATTTTATCTTTTCATGTGAGTAGAACACAAAATTTTCACCTCTCTAAAATGAGTTGCACTGTACAAAAAGTACAGACATCATCTCTCAAGTACATCCACAACATTCCATGGTAAACCACATTGGGCAAGATTATTTATGTGAATGTTTATGAGTATATCAATCATATATCATTAAATGAGTGTCATGGCAGCATATGCTGGAGAATGGTATAACAAACTATTTAGAAGACTCAACAATTTATATTTTATGCAAGCTAAAGTCATCTATATGACGTTCCTTCCAGGCAGTGTTCCACAAAGATAAAAAAAAATCCACCACAATAAACCAATGGTATGACAACTTGAAAAACAATTTTCCACAGTTCTTTGGGGAGCGACAAAAACCACATAGTTGGTGACAATGTAAGAGCAATCCATGTATACAGTATAGCGTGCATGGTATGTTCCAGATGCAGTATGTAGTATGGAAGTTACAGTGTGTAAACATCTTCAAAGCCTAAAGGCATACAGTCACCCCAATTTGAGTTTGCACACTATTGTTTTTATTTACTTGACAATTTGCTTGATACGGAAATTGTTAAATTTGTGCAGGGTAACTCCTTTGCTTACCTGTGTTTTGCAACAGAAACTTGTGAAGCATCACACTATACAGCATACAGTTGGTACTCCCAACTAATTACTATGCACATCAAACATTAACTAATTCCTGTCATATTTGCAGTTCAAAGGCTACAGTACTTGAAGTTGAAATAATCACTTTTGTGGTATTTTCAGTAATATTTCAAATGCCTTTTAAGGAGGAAGTTTGAATTTATACCCCATACAGTAGCTTAAATGCAAACATAACCTAGTAGTCTATCGAGGCCATTGATCAACAAAGGCAGTCAACTGATTATTCTTGTGCAATATTACACTATTATATAACACCTTATTTCTTTCTCTACATTTGATTGGAGGACTGGTGGTCACATGCCATAGATGATTTGGCACTATCATCATGGTCGTGTGTTATCCATGGTGCAACAGTCTAGTATAACACACAGTCGTGCAATAGTCTAGTATAACACACAGCTGTGACGTCACAATCACTGCACGTACGTAGAAACTATGCCGCAACTCAATAAATCAACGCAGCTTTGGGGATCACACATTGCATACCGTACGTAGTAGATGCGTAGCTAGCAAATGACAAACCATGGAGCACGGGCAAATGCCAAAACACAACTTTAACCAACGACTAGATAAAGGTAACGTTAGATAGTTATAAGGTGTTATATAAAACAAGTAATGTTTTTCATTCGTGTGACAGTATGAATAATTTCATTCGTTGAAAGATTTAGCGTTCTATTCAACTCGGCTTCGCCTCGTTGAATAGAACGTTCAATCTTTCAACTCATAAAATAATTCATACTATCACACTCATAAACATTCATTTTTTGTATATTAATCCTGGACTGAAAGTTTATCTTTCAATATCCTTATAACAAGTGAAAGGTGTCACATCAGTTAACTACACAATAGCAGTGGTATTCCTGACCAATGTGGATGTTTATTTCTAGAATTACTGTCACTGTATACAATGGTAATGGAATGATGAGTGGGCAATTCCACAGTAACAGAATTACCTTATTTTCCCATGTTTTGTTCTATGATGCCAAAATTTGAAAGAAAAAACAAAAACAGAAAACAAAAAAAAAAAAACAACAACAAAAACAAAACAAAACAAAACACCTGATGGTATTGGGGTGATGTGGGTATCACCTGAAAAGTATGATCTAATATTATTACCCAACTAAAGAGAAGATGATTTCAAATTACACTATAGGCATAGCAGAGTTTGGTAACTAGTAGTTTGGTAATGGAATTATGTCTGACAGATATCAAGTTTTGAAAAATTACATAATACTTAAACCCTGGTAAGTTGTGCAAGTTGAAGTGAAGGAGACATATAGTGTGTAGAATGCATTATAGTGTTTTAATACCATAACACTATTTTTATTTTCTTTGTTTCACAATATAATTTCCACACTTTTGTCTGTAATGGAATTACATGACCATGGTACAGAGTTACACTAACATCAATGAAGCAATACACTTGCCATTATATTCAACTAAATTGCTATTTAAAACACTTCAGAATATTTGATATAAATCAAAATAATATGTACATTGTAACATGATATTTGAGGCTTAAAGCCCATTCTTTTCTATCCTCACTGTGAGTTTCATACTCTGTGTGTGAAAATTGCCATACTTCATGCAATTCCCTTTTTTGGAACAACTGCCATTCGAAATGCTTCCAAGACTTTTAAGCTGAGACTCTGCCACAGAACAGTTAACATATGGACCACATACCTTGAAGCATGTGGGGTGCATTTCCAATGTATTCCTAACTGACTGAATGAGGCATTTTATACTGTACTGATAATCAAAACTCTCTGCAGAAAGGACAAATGTTCAGGAAATAATGTCAGTACCACTCCCCTAATGGTCTGGCTCAAGTGATGTTGAAATGTGAGCATACAGTACATATTCATGTGTGGTTCTGGGGAAACTTGCATCACATCTTCATCAAAGTTTCTCTGCTTGCGATATCATGTTTACAAGGTTCTAAGCTTTTGACCTCTGGTGATCCCAAAATGACCTTTGACTCCACCAAAGGCAACAGGGATCATTAAGTTAATACTTCCCATCCATATGTCAAGTATGAGATCCATCAAGTTTCCCTGCTTGAGATATATGTTAACTAAGTTTTGGCCTTCTGGCCTCGGGTGACCTCAAATGACGTTTGATCTTATCCAAAAACAAAAGGTATCATTTACTTAATATGGGCCATTCACATGTCAAGTGTAACATCCATCATTTTCCCTGCTTGGGATGTGTTTACAAAGTTTTCATCTTCTGACCTGGGATGACCCCAAATGATCTTTGACCTCCACCAAAATGATGAGGTTCAGTCACTCAATCTGGATCATCCACATGCTATGTATGCGATTCATCTAAGTTCCCTTCTTTGAAATATCATGTTTACAAGATTTTCACATTTTGACCTCTGAAATCTCACATGACCTGTGACCTCCACAAAAGATAATATGGATCATTTAAACAATGTGGACCATTCACCAAATATAATAGGGATTATCTACTCAATAAGCAATATCCACATACCAAGTATGAGATCCCTTAAGGTACTGTAACGCTTCTTCAGATATTGTGTTTACAAGCAAAATGTCACATACATATACATACACACAGAGCATCACCATCACATAGATTGCTCTGCCTACAACACGGAATCAAAAAGCCAATGTTTCAAAGTACCATGGGGGCAACAGCAATCTACAGTACCTGTACTCTGTTCATCTTTAAAGGTCCATTACTCTTTCAAACATTTGAAAAGGTAATTTTAACCTAGTAATCATACTACCGTACCCTCCTTTGTTGTAACAGTTCTTGTCACACCTATTCAAAACTAAAATTGTAATACTGTATAGTATAGTTGTGACGATCACGGTTTTTCTACGTATTTGTGTTGTGCTAAAAGGATATGCACTTTTATACTATGCTTATAGGGTACCAGCATTATTTTGCACTTGACAATAGTTGCAGAATAAATTCCCCCTAAAAACATTAATGCAAGCACAATCAAACTATGTGCAGTGGGTAAATGTAAACACTAAGTAAAAATATGAAATAATGTGATTTGAATTATTATCCAAGAAATAGTAAATATAAATACCATATCACACAAAAAGAATAATACAGTACCCTGTAAGTTATATGACATTTTTAACTTCAAAACTATACAATGACACTTGCAGGTGAGGAGTGGAATGAGGGTGGGAGGGCTGGCAGACCACTTACAGTTGTAACAGAACTTGTTAAGTAAAACACATTTATGACACAAAAGCCTTGCACTGTCGTGAGAAAATGCCATGGTGATAAATACAGAGTACCAGCACATTTCTCAAACAATTATTTCCTGGCTGTTGCATGTATCTTCCAGGAACACATTAACTGTCACATCTAATAACTTTTACTTCAAAGCAGTGTTGCCAGTTTGACCTTTAAAAATGACAAATACGTGGTGATTTCATACATGTAACACTTACTTGATTTGCCACACAATTGCTACCTTTTGTATTCTAATTCCCCTTTCAAATCCAACTCCATGCTCTTTTTGGAAATAAACTATGCTGAAGTTTAGATTTGGCTTAATTCCAAGATGGATGTCAATTTGACCTGTTGTTGTGCCAGAGTGAAAAACTTGAAACCTACATGTTCTAACCATATCACAGTACGATATGATGGGATTTACCCAACCAAGGACATAAAACTGCACCAAAGATTGTAGAACACTTTTTGATCATTGCATGGTACGGAAAATGTTTTTGCCTCCACTGGGATAGTTTCTGCCTCCGTGTCAGGAGTTTAATTTCAGCTTGTCAGCTAATTCAAACCTCTTTACAAAGAGTTTCTTTAGACTTTTCTTGTTTATTCCTTCAAAAATGAAACGAGTTTTCCAAAATAGAGAGTGTGCCTTTCAAAATGTTATATTTCATGCTTTTCCATGACAGCAAGAACTCCAAAGTTCACATTTCTATATAAATTGCAACCATTACAACAGAAATATTATGAAGGTAAATTTATCTCCAAAAAAATTCATTTGTTAGATCACTATACATCTTAATACTGCAGGGGCCTGTTTCATGTGTTAAGACTGATCTTAAGTTTGATCTAAAGTCTTTATGAAATGGGGCCCAGGTATCACAAGAATGAAGTAAGCACTGTGCCTGTGTAACAAACTTGAAGTCCAATGTAAACACAACTATTCAAAGTTGAATCATACATGTCCATGAAACATACTATAGTGAGCCCAAAAATATAGACCCCAAGGTTCTGCACACTGCATAGGCAATTATCAGGATTAATCGCTCAACAATCGCAAATTAAACAGTTAATAGTTTTGCTGCGCAGTCACAGCCTTACCTTGTGGCTACCAAAATAGAAGCATTTTATTATTTACTCACCTGAGACAACTGCAATGGCAATTCCGATCACTGTTGTAACATTTCTTCGTAATGCCATCTTAAGTGTCAAATTGTCTCCAACTGTAATAAATAAATGGAAAGCTTAGTGTTAATGATTGCACCCAATTAAGGATAGTTATTGGCTTTCTTTTCAAAATTAGCTTGTTGACACATTTATTTGCTGTAGAAAGCTCTCACTGAAAGTTAAATCATACCATCTGGTTCTTCCAAGCTTGCAGAAAATTTAATATTTTGAGTAAATTACTTGCCCTCAAGTATGTACTACACTCCATATGCCTACTACTTCAATGTTTGGATAATGCCTCAAGTCTACCACAAGATTTCCTAAATTAAAACTAATAGGCCTACTACAGAAAAATTATTTTAACCATAAGCAACATTTGCAACAGCCCTTCCAGAATACCCATGCCAAAAACCAACAAAAGGACAAAAACTTCAGAAAATGAACAAGCAACTTTGTCAGAAAGGCACATCACTTGATTTCTGATTGGCATAATGTACTGACTGTATACCAACTAAACACTTCAAAAAAGAGTGTCACTGGAAGGAATAAAGTATGACTTTTGTCTTCACATATCAAAAAGCCAACTACATGCAATGGCATCACATACACTAAGAGTTGATACAAACATATTTTTCTGTCATTCGCCTTACTTTGGTAAACCAGTAGTGTGGATATCTTTTGACTATATAATGCATTCCTCAAAGGGAGCTTTTCTTTTCACTGTACACTTTATTTTTCACCTACATGACTTGCACTCCAGCTGTAACTCTTCACAGCATAAGGGAATAATTTTGTCTAGTATCCAAACCTTGAGGTAGAGTAAGCATCCCAAGGAGCAACATACAAATTTGCACTTGTGGAGTCACCAACTGTGTCCACAGATTATCAGGCACTGAACAAGGTGCAAATGTTCTTAAGCCTTCTGTAGTTCTTACCATACACTTTGTTACCTGAATGAGGCCAGAGGCCAAGGCCATGTCCCACACTGTTTTTGATGGAGAGTACTGTAGCAGTGACAACATCCTAAAGACCCACTGCATCCTAAAGACTGCTGCCACAGTGATTATTTCCAGTAGTAGTAGTACCTGTACAGTATGTAGGTCTTGGTAAAAGGCAGCAAAGAGTTTGGCATACTGTAATGACATTGTACTGTGCAACTACAGAATACCACCCCAATACTAAACCTCCCCTCCAGAGGTGAATTCACAATCCACAAACAAAATGACAAGTCTTGTCCTTCTGTCACAAAGACTGGAGGGTCAGTGGACTTGAACATGTTAAAGGCTCTGCCATCTTGCCCTGGATAGTAAAACTCCTTAAAAAAAAAGAAAAACATATACCTCCAAGACAAAGTTACAATAACCTGCACTGTGTTTAAATTACTCAAGTCCATATCCACACACTACTGTGTGTCCACTTACTTGGAAACACAACTGACTACACAAGTTATAACTGACCAACCAGAGTGTTATTGTTTGAATTAATGTTAAGCAAAGTGCAGTCTCCAGTTAAATTACGAGTACATTCCCAAAAATGTTTGGGAAGATGCAACAGCCCCTTCAAACAAAAGAATGTTATGAACAAAAGCAGGATTCAGCCTCCACTATGGCTGTCATGTTTAAACATTTAAATGCTTTTCCTCTAAAAAAATGCGTTCAGCATTTTTCTCCCCTATGTTTGCTTTGATATCTTTTCATTCAAACAATGTTTATTTGCCAATTTGATGAGTGAACAGAGCTTTAAAAATAAGCTGCGATGTGTGATGCTCATAGTACTTAATCCTCCTAAAAGCAGTGCTTTTGTATTTCATTTACAGCAGTTAAGATGAACTTGCTAATTGTTACACAATGGGGCTTCATGAACTGTTTCAGAAGTATCCAGCATCTAACGGTTGCCGGTGGGTTGGTCCCACAGATGAGGAGTTTAAGATAGACGCGTAGCTAGCAAATGACAAACCATGGAGCACAGACAAACGCCAAAACCCAACTTTAACCAACGACTAGATAAAGGTAACGTTAGATAGTTATAAGGTGTTATATAAAACAAATAATGAATGTTTTTCATTCGTGTGATAGTATGAATGATTTCATTCGTTGAAAGATTTAATGTTCTATTCAACTCGGCTTTGCCTCGTTTTATGGCTCAGTTTCTAACCAATTGGTTTAAGTTGGGTTGGCCCACAGCCTTTTTTCCAGCTGTGGCTCACTGGCTTAGATTATGCCATTAGGTGATGTTATGCACAATGAAATGCTCAGTTTCGGGAGCCTGTGAGTACTCTGAAAACACTTAGTTTATAAGTTCTCTGTGGAAAACCTCACAAAGTCATTAATACGTAGGACCTTGTTGACAAGTTACTGATCAGCCATTGGCAACAACACCCAAAACTGCAATCAGTTTAAATGTTTCTTTTTAGCAACAAAGTTGAAAACATTTGTGTACAGGAAATATCTGCATCAAAGTATTGTAGTCATGAAATTTTGATCATAATGGATCAAATTCCCTGTCCTTGGGACAGAAAGATTATGTAACCAGAAAGCCAAAAGGCTTAATGATTCCTTGTCTCGTAAATACTATTTTAGTGCTGTACAATGGTTTCCTGTTGACACAAGATCTTGGTGAAGTTACTGTGCTACACAGAAAGTTCAAAATCCATGGGCATAGGTCAAACAGATTCAGTTTTTCCTGGTTTCTCCATCAAATACTGCAAACACTATGCAGAGTACCCAACTAGAAAGTTGAGATTCATACTTACATTTTCATTCTTCAGATGTCACATTAACAAAATTTCCAACACTATGACCTATAGTGATCCCAAATGACCTTTGACCTATACCAAAAACAACAGGGTTCATCTACTCAAAATGGAATATCTATGAATCTATTTGGCAAGTATGAAATCCCTTAAGCTCACCCACCTTGAGATTAAATGTTTACAAGCAATATTTAAAAACCAAGTATCATGACAGACGATAAGCCTTCAGAATGTTAAATGGGTCTGATAAATAATGTCGGATACAATAAGTTTTGCAAAACGAAAATTTTGGCCAGTTTTTGGTGTTTTTTCTGTGAACAGGGATTTTCGGCTTTGTGGGGCCAATTGTCGTGCTTGTTTGGTAATACCAGACTATGACATCATAAGTGGATAATCACACTCGCGCACACAACCACCGTACGCCATACACTGTATGCTGACTGCAAGTGTACGCGTGCGCTTTATATGCACGCCAGCCGCTAAAGGGAGCTTGCACGGAAAGTCAAAAGGTCAAATTCAATAGACGCGCGGTTGTTCTGGAGGACACTGCACCACGCACCACATTACTTTAGTACACGACCTAGCGTACGCGTGTATGTGTTTGTCCTCCAGAACGCAGTTGCATTAAGTTAATTGACTTTTGCATGCATGAAACCTCCCTAGTGTTTTAACGAAGTCACTGGACTGTGCGCCTCTTTCGTTTTGAAGGGCAAGCGTCTTTGTATAAACAGTCGCAATGAACTTATTATAACGTTTTAAAGTGGTATGTGGTACGCGTGTATTGTAAATATGCAATACTGTGTGTGTGCTTTACCCTTCACTTCATCGCAATCTGCGTCGCGTGACGTCGCGGACCAAGCGTTCAATTACTGGTAGCGTCCTGTCACTACTAAAAACGGACTTTTTATTCTGCCCATTATTTTCACCCTCCGATTTTTAAAGTATCCCTCATCCTCTGCTGTTAGCAGGGCTGGAAAAAATGTTCATTTCCCCGGAAGGGAGTCAAATTTGCCACAATTTTTCCCATATTTTCATGTACATTAAAGGTGCAAATTACCCTCCAATGACCAAAATTTCCCTCCAAATACCCAAATTTCCCTGGAAGGAGCCTCCCAGCTTCCCTACTTTTTCCACCCAGGGCTGTTAGAAGCTCTCTTAAAAATTTTAATCGCGCACATTGGAATAGAAACGGGGGCATGGGCGAGCCCTCGACCAAACGAAACAGTGCGTGATCTGAACAAATGTCGCGCCTTATTACGTCATAATATAAAGTTTCGCACTCAAACTTAACGTAAATCATGTTCGTCTAGTGAGCTACTTCACACAGTAATTCCCCATTACACCACTTATGATGTCACAAAAACTTGCGGAAGTTTTAGTGCTTCGTATTTCCACTTCGGGGGAATTCGGAGGATCTCGGCAAAACTTGGGAATTTTATGGTTTTGAATGGTTTTTGAGCAATCTTTCTCTTCAGTTGAATTAAATTTTAAATTAATGAAATATTTCATAACATATGGACGGCATCGAGAGCCGTGAGATGAGCCATGATGCCTTATCTTTAAGCATTTTACAGTTTTACCTCTGCAGAGCTCTGGCCTACACCAAAAACAATAGGGGTCATCTTCTCAACATGCAGTATCTACATTCAAAGAATGAGGTCCCTCAAACTTCCCCACCTTGAGATACCATGTTTACAAGCACTTTTCCAGGTTTTCATTATTTGCCATATTTGACCTCTGGTGGCCCCAAACAACCTTTGAACTCCACGAAAATCAGCAATGATAATCTACTTAATATAAGGTATCAATATGCCAACTACAAAAATTATGAAAGTTTCCCTTCTTGAGATGTTGTATTTAAAGCATTTTTCATGGCTTCTACAGTTTGAGCTCTGGTGACCTCGAATGACCTTTGATCTATACCAAAAACAACTGGGATCATCTACTCAATCTATGGTATCCACATCTCAAGTGTAATATCCCTTATGCTTACACATCTTGAGATTATATGTTAACAAGCAATTTTTGAAGGTTTTTAGTATTTGACCTCTGGAGACCCCAGATGACCATTGACCTACACAAAAACACTGGGGATTAACCTTCTCAACATAAAGTACAAACATACAAAGAACGAGGAAACTCAGTCTTGCCCACCTTGAGATACCATGTTTAACAGCATTTTGCCAGGTTTTCACTGCCTATCCTATGATGACCCCAAATGACCTTTGACCTTCACCAAAATCAATAAGGTGCATTTACCAATATGTGCTACCCATGCACATGCCAACTTCAAAGGTCCCTGAAGTTTCTTGTCTGGAGATACTGTGTTTACAAGCGCTTTTCGTGGCTTTACAGTTTGACAACCTGTGACCCCAGGTGACCTTTGACCTCCACCAAAAACAAGCAGGATCATCTTCTCAATATGATGCATCTAACATTACCTAATCAAGTATAATATCCCTCACAGTTACCTTTCTTGAGATATCCTATTTTAAAGCAAAGCGTGACATATACACATATATACATTCACACACATGGCATTAACATTGCACAGATTCCTCTGCCTATAGACCCTTTTCCAAATAGCAATTACACAGAATTGTGGGATGGAGTTTGGTATGCGTCGTTTTTAGCCACAGTAATATGCCACTGACAAAAACGGTGCATACCAAACTCTATCCCACAATCCTTTGTAATTGTTCTTTGGAAAAGGGTCTATGGAAGGAATCAAAAGCTACAAAATCTTGCTGCTTGGACACTCACAACATTTGTATGCTAATGAGCATGCAGTTCTGTTAATGTGACATGTACTGGTCTAACTTGGCCTATAGCCTACAGTATGCTTGGTCTATGGATATGTTCATAGCTACGCACCAACAATCACTGCCTCATTGTGTGCTGACGCATGTAACTCTCACAATAATGTGCAGTCAAAAACTGGATACTTAGCTATGGAATATGTTCATACATGCATATGAGCTACACTGCTAATTGTGTGATTCAATACATGATGCACTTTACTATGGCATGATGAGACTGAAAAGGGAGCAAACAGTAATGTTAAAGGTGTGGCGCTTTTGCTCCCTTTTTGTATTCCATCGGCATCAAGCCTTGCAATTGAGATTAGCAATGTACAGACGTGTGAGCAGCAACTCATAAAAGTATCTTGAGGAAATTTTGAGGACAAACTCGGGATATGTGAAGCACTGCATTCTACAGGTCTTGGAGTGATGCCATTGTATAGTACATCAGGGGTCAACGACGGCCACGACCCAGAAGCTCTTGGCATTTTCTCAAATAACAGCCTCAAAATCACACTGAACATTACTTCCAAGTGTTCTGCCACCCTCCCTCCCCCCCCCCCCCAAAGACCAGATACCCTACAATTTCTGATATAAATAAACCTAGGTAGGTTGCTTTTTGCCATCTAACATTAGGTTACTGTAGGCCCTTGGCCAACTGTACCTGTACGTAGCCTAGGCTCATTAATTTTGACTTCACATATCACATTAAGCAATCATCCTGACTATGCATCCCTCCCCTATACAAACAAAATATTTGTTTGTAACAAAGTCTCCTAAATGCAGTATGCAAACATTGCGAGGATGTGATTACTTCCAAAGTTCCACCAAACATTATACATTGGGTACAGGCTATATCACTCAGACCATACATAACACACATTAGGATAGCAATATATATCATACATATGTATAGTAGGCCTATATGTAACGTTATACATGAGTCCTTCAGGAGTCCACTTTGCACAACTAGTGGAAACGAAACAACCAGTAAGTTGCTAACATGAACTCACATAGATTACAAACCTTGTCAGGTCAAAGACACTTCTTCACACGCCAACAAAAACATCTCCAATGAACAGATTTTTGCAACTGTACTGCGGTAACGATAGAATCTGGACCTACTCCGTATTGTACAAGCTTAGAGTCCCCTGCATGTACGATCAAGCCTCGGGCTAGAACGTGCGGACTGATATACTATACATACATGTGATATTCCAGGGCTGAAATTTAGCACTTGTCCGATCGTCCGTGACGGGTAAAATTTGCATCGGACAACCACTTTCTCTCTTTGAACTTGTCCGATGGATGAGTAGATTTTATTTGTAACTGAATAGTTCCCTACATCAGCAGGAAAGTATGTCATAAAAATCCCCTTAAGAAGTGGCAGTGAGACAATGGTATTGGCTACCATTCATCATTGTACCATGCCAATAAATATGGAAAAGTGCAGAATTTAAAGTAAATGTTTGTTTTCTATGGCAGAGACAGGAAATAGAATTGTTCATCTCTTGTTCGTCACTTTCATTTGGACAACCAAAAACTATTTTGGACAACCTAAATTTAGTTTTAGGTTGTCCGATGGGCAACCTGAAAATTTCCTTAAAAATCAGGCCTGTATTCAAGAGCAATAGTGTATAGTTGTGCACGTACGTAGACAGACTACTGGCAACAGGCAATACTGTAGATTAAGGTGTAAACTATAACACCAAAAGGGAAAATGCAGTCCCCCCAATTTGAATTAGTGTAACCAATCATCCTAATTCAGGAATGGTTCCTACCAATCATGTGACATATTTTTGCTACTTATTTGTTAAATTCATGCAGAATAACTCCTTGGTTTACCTACAATATCCAACGTTTGTGTGCAGAAACATAATAACAGATACTTGTGAAGCAAATAGGAGGAGATTTGTAAGGTTTAGCAGATTTTTGAAAATAAACTTGGGGTGACTGCTTTCTCCATTTAAAGCAAGCTTGTGTGAGCCTACACCTGCTTATGTATAGGTAATACACAGTAGGGGCGTAGCCAGGAATTTGTCGGGGGGGTTGAAGCCCATAGACAGACTCTCAGTGCTACATGCCACCATGGCCTGGTGCAAAGCTCAAGAAAATTTTGGCCCAAAATGCCCCCAAGATCACTGGAAGTGGCACATCCAAGGTCTATTTACCACATACTGTACATAGGGGAACACTAGCAATATTGTAAAAATAAACATAAAAAATACCAAACATTTGCTCAAGGGGGGTGGGGGGGCGGCTGCCTTGTCCGCCCCAGGGTTTGCGTTTTACGCCGTAACAGGCAGTTTTTACGTCGACCAAAATTTTACTTATGACCAAAAATACAATTCAGTCATAAATATAAATTTTAACTTGCACATCTTTACGACAGAAAATTCAACTCACTGAACACTCTCCTGCTGAAATATAATATGGTTCACACAACGCATTCCACTAGTTTACCGTAACGATAAAAAAGAACCTAAAACTGGTAGGTCTAACATTACAAGTTTCCATTCTCTGCAGTATACGTCACATCGTGGGCAGAATATATATACTGCGCTGCTGTACATGGGTTATACTAGTACTAGCCTTTATGTACTGAATGTACACTGCATGGAAACTAATTGTGTTTAACATTACTAACGTTAAGTAAAGTTACACCTGATGCTGGATCATACACAGAATATTCTAGGTATTTTCAGCTAAATTTCTCTTTGAGTGAAGAGAAAATATTTTTATTATCTAACAATCCTTTCTCATCATAAAAACAGGTCTGTATTAAGTTATTTCATTCACACTTGAATTTATTGATTAAAGTTGCGCTGATGTTGTTGTGGGCCATTGCCTATAGGCTAGGCCTAACATTGCCGTTTACAGTGTATTGCTGTAGGCATTGTATATTTAAAGTGTACCTAAAGTCTGAAAATTCAAAAATATATATTACAGAGCATGAAAACTGAATTCCATTGGTCCAATTCCCATCTTCACAGGACTTTCTTAAGCTGAGATATAAAATGTTGAAGTTTATTCACTCGATTTAAAAAGGTAGATTGCGCAATAATTTGTGATGTCATTGTTGTACTACTCAAATTACAATCTTTGTATTTCTTTGTTTTTCTGAAAGCCACCGCACCTTGTGCCAAAATGTGATCGCGTTCTTACTGCTTTGGGGTGACTTGACTATATAAGCCCTCTCTGTACAGCATGTCATGCAAGAAAACAGGAAGCGGTCAAGGTCATATACACATTTTTAATTTTAAAAGAAAACAAAGCATTTAATGTGAGTTGTACAACAAGAATGTCAAAAATTATTGCGCAATGAACTGTTTGGATTTAAGTGAATAAATTTTAACATTTAATATCTCAGCAATGGAATAAGCTATGACAATGGGAGTTGGACCAATAAGATTAATTTTGTAACCTCTAAAATATATATTTTTGAATGTTTAGACTTTAGGTCCACTTTAATCATTCACGCCAGAAATTTTAAAAATTACGACGCAAAATTTTGAATGGTCGTAAAAAAGAAAATCCTTATCATGAAAAATTACGACAACTTTTTCAGAGAAACGCAAACCCTGCTTCGCCCCCTCTTGGTGATGCGCCTGCAAGGTAGGATGGTGTGAAAAGCCAAGTAACTGCATTGAAAATTGTGGGCATCTAGGTATTTCTGCTTTACCGTTCGTTCTGTGAGACAGTAGGGCTACGATTATGCTCTAAACAGTAACCTGAGAAGGTGTGAATCAATTTGTAAAGCCGTACTGTGTAGTAATAAGCAGTTGTGGACTACTACGAATAGGGTAACAAAGGCATTGCATATTCAGGGCTTTCATTAACTTATTTTACAAAAGATTTTTGACTGCCACTCAAAATTTTGAAAGGATCATTGACTACCACTCATAATTTCCAAAGCGTATTTGACTCCCAATAGAAATGTTCAAAGTGTATATTACATAACTTCCTCTATTTAAAACAGTACAATTACAGACTTTAGTTTAAAGATGAACCCAGCAGGGCCTGTGCTGAGAGCAATTATTTTATTCGCAGGAGGTCTAGGGAAGAATCGATTTTTCAAAAATATTTAAATTTGTTTCAAAATCGTGGTTAGGTTTAGAAAATGGGTTAGGGTAACATGGTCAAGGTGTATTTGACCTGTTCTTTCACAGTCCGGTGTCAGAATTACAAAATAGGGGTCGAAAAGCTGTTTTTTTTTTAATTAAAGGTGTGGCTTATTTCCAAGAAGCTGACTGGTCCATTGACATGAAACTTCCCTAGGCCTCCTACGAAAATCGGCGTACTGACACTCAGCTTGGTTGAAGTTCAATGTTTACACAAACCATACACGTGTACTGTACAGTATCTCACTACTGAAACTTTTAACTTAGGGCCGAGTGCATGTGTCACAAATACATAATGTTACAACTGTCTTTGTCTCCGATCTGGTCCCTCGGAATAATATTTTGAAACTCTGAAGTCTACGCTATAGCAATGTTTGATTGGTTGTTTTTCGCTATCATATTCCGTTTGAGTATCAAAACTGTTTTATAAATACTACCAAATATGATCGTAGTCGAAACTGATTGTAAAGTTTCTAAAAACGAACAAAATCAAACGTCTCACCCTATATTACAATTACCCTTCGTTCAAAGTATGCAGATCCAGTCAAACGTCAATATTTTAAGACACACCCTAATGACGTACTCACTTTAGCAGGTTTGGACTAGAGAACCCTTCATGTGGGTAAGAAGACTTTCACACACTGTTTGAGTCCGACCGTGCATGCTGTTGAGACGTACAGTAAGTACGTAGTGTTACGTGTTCTTCCAAGCGACAGCTCTATGTACTTTACTGTGAGACTAGTAAGTAACTTAGGCTACAGTATACTAAAGGTATCAAATGTTCGTGAGAAGAATGAAGGAGAAGCATGTATGCTAGCGCACTCGAAGTTACTGTAAGGAGGTGACTAGGATCGGAATACGCAAAGGGGGGCTTATGCCGTGCGTATTTGACCTCACTGAAAATGTGAATGTGTTACTTCACTCTCTATTTTCATACTTGGGTGCGTATTTGACTCTTTATCCCACTTTTTTAGCGCGTATTAGGCCTCGACAATACGCGCAATATGCAAAAACACACTAATGAAAGCCCTGATATTTGTTTAGGGGAATTAGGTGAGAGTCACAGAGTTATATGCTAAGAATCAAGAGTCACCAACTTATGACAGTGTAGTTTCGAAGCCTCATTTGGTCCTTAAATTGGCAAATAAACATGGTTTTAATGAAAAGATATCAAAGCAAAACACAGGATTGAAAAAATGCTTAACTGCCATCGTATTTTTAAATCTGTTAAATGTTTGGTTTAATACGATGCCGTTTCAACGGCCTATAGTTCGTTTTTGCACCATTTACACGTTCAAAATAAATTGCATCAATGCAAAAATATTTTTACAGAAATCAACACTTTTTTTTAAACTGACATGGATTACTTTTTTGTAAATATCAAAACTGCTAGGCAAAATTTGCAAACTGCTATACAAAATAAAAAATGCATAGCAGTTTTGCTATGCAAAACAATATCGTTAAGGTAGACCCTGAGTGGCAAATATTACTGACCTTGCATGGAAAGCCATGAGGCAATCCAAGTAGCCTACTAAGCCTAGGCTATGTCAACAGACTGTGGACTATGTGTACACTAGCCTTGGCTTAACACTAAACAGTCAGGCTTGATTTCTTGTACAGCACTTTAGACAACATGAAGCTAGTGAGAGAACATCACCTTATTGTTTAAATGGGGTTTGGTCAGGGGTTCCAACTGGGGTAAAATTATGCCTGGGCTTTGACTAGAGTAAAGTCAGTTTAGGGCACAGGCATTCGGAGCAATATATATACGGAGTAACTATAGAATACAGGGCCACTCAAGAGTTGTATCTAAGCATCCGGATAGGCGGACGGGAAGTCGAAGTTTGGAGAAATCTGTAGCCTAGTCTTTAAGAAAATGTTAGCATATGCGGATATTTTCGGAAAAAAAATTAAGTCCCTTCCAAGCTCACCCTGGGTGAATGAGCAGATGCTCGGATGCAGGGTCAAAATGAAACTTTTCAAAAATGTTGTAAGTCCTTTCCAAGCATTCCCTGGATGGATGCGTGGATGCTAGGATGCCGAGTCAAAGTCGGGGCTTTTAGGTAAATGAAAGATTTAATAATAAATTGGAATATGCATAGAGTAGGAGACTTTAATCTGAGAATGACTTATTGTTGTCTATTCTTTTCTAAGACCACTTAAGCAATATTTTGGAGTGGATGCACGGCTGCTTGGATGCGGAGTGAATCATTTCACCAATATTAGTCAGGCCTATTCTTAGAGTGGATGCTCGTATGCAGAGTCAAACCAAAGTTCAGGGTGTTAGATAAACACAGTCACATGGCATACGTGCATCCGGATGCTAGGTGGTATTCAAGAGTGGCCCTGCATACTATAGTTGTAACATATACATACACACTATACTATGTATATTAACTAGTGTTTACACGGGTAACCCGTCTACCCGCCCGATGATTTTGTTACCCGGTTCCAAATTTACTACCCTGTTCCGAGAAAAATGTTGCATGCGAAAAAATCATCCTGCATTTTTCATTTTCCCAGAAGATTGAACCATTTATTTACTTTTATGTTGAAAAAAGTACCATGAAAAGAGATTTAAATCACAGCTATAAATTATTCCAGAGTTTTTCTAATGAGTCCTTGTCATGCAGCGGCATTATTTCTTCCGATGTTGCTTAATTATTGCGATCCCAGTCCGTCATTTCTACAAAAATGATCTAGGTTATGCGTAAGTCCGAATTCAATGGTTGTGTGCACTCCCTATTTGAATAATGCTCTGTATATAAACTGAGTGAGCTTTATATTGGGCCCATTACCCATACGTGCGAAACGTATGTCGATGTATGAGAAAAGCATCACAAGGTCATCATTAATACGTAACAGCTTGTACATAAGGTTCTGATCGGCCATTGGCCTGTGCAAAATGAAATCGGCTAGAGTCGACCCTCATGTGTGATACAAAAACCGGAATAGCAACTTCCCGAAATTTTGAATCATTCAATTTAGCGTTCAAAACTTCCTAGGGTATACCATGCACTTCATTAATACCTCGAGTATACCAAAAAGAATAAAACATCTCTCTATTTACGGTTAAATGTGCCACAAAATCCAAATCAACCCTTTACCATGTGTGAAGAACTAAGATATGACTAGTGACACTGTAAAGATTCATGAAAAGTTGCCGACGGAACCATACTATTACGTTTAGTGGGCACCAAAATGGCGCTCGTGGGAAGCAAGTTTCTGATATATTAAAGGGTGCCCGGATGTTGGTTATCTAGCTAGCTATGTATACCATAAGTGTATGCACGCCGCATGTTAGTGCATTCTCGCTGTTAACACGTGCAGTGCAAGCACCGGTAGAATGTACAAGGCTTGTCAGGGAAAGTTCCACATGTGGCATACTGTGGCACATGAGGACACGCGAACATCGTTTGTTAATTAAGTCATTTGTTTACATGATATATGGACGTGAAAGAGAATAACCTAGCTGCATTGAGGCCTCTGATTGGTTAAAATTTTTGTGCCGTAAATGTCTAAACAGCTTCGAGTTTAGCTTGCTAACAGCGTCCGAAACGTCTCAAAATTCAATCTGAGAAACTTATGGGACCATTTAAAGTACTCATTCTTCTTAACTGGTTATTTTTATATGGTTTCTTTTATTTGTAATTTTCGATTTGAAAGGAGACGACACGATTTTCTTGTGCCAATTTTCGTCTCCCTTTAATGGTCGCTACCTCTTCGATTATAGGGGTGCATTTCAGGCATGTGCTATGAAGTCTCTGTGCCTATCAAAATTAGCTGCTATTTTTATAGTCACTCTAATATCTGGTACCCGATGGGTACAGCGATCGGGTACCTGGTTCCTGTTTTTTGTACCCGTGCAAACACTAATATTAACAAGGTAGGATGGCCTGAACCGTCGCTACGCTGCAGTTGCGATTCACAACACTGTGCGTTGTGACTGGCAAATGTCGAAGTCCACATCTGCACAACAGACTTTCCTTCTGCTGTGCTTTACCTTGCATGCATTGGGCCTATGCGTTCTGTGAGAGAGACAGAGTGGATAGCTACGCAGGTAATTGCAACTGCCACATAGCGCCGTTGAAGCGGTACTACCTTGTTAATATGTATAGGCCTAGTATGGTATATGTATAGGCTAATGCTCTGAATACCTGTAGTTTAAGGGTTAGGCTAGGTTAGGGTTAAATGGCCTCCTTAAAAGCTAAGGGCCTATCTCTGAAACACTAATGATGAGGATATTATACTGGGGAGTCTATACAACTGTATTAAAGGGTTTGCAGATGACATTCTCTATCTTACTTTTTGAAGGCTTTACGTTAGTCTCATGTCTTAAGACAAGCAAACTAGGCCTAGGCCTTAGGCCTTGCCTAGCCACTCTGCTTGCATTAGCCTAGGCAAAGATGAAGTCTGCTTCAATGCAAATTAATTCTCTGGCAGCTGCAATCCTTTTCTAATAAGCTTAAAGACCTTCCTTCATGCACAATTGGCTAATTCCATGCAGTAACTAATATCAGGCAAAATGCTTAACTACGCGAGGCCTACCATAGTGTAAGTTTGTAACTGAGGGTTCACGTAATGCGTAGCCGCGGCTAGGCACATTCTGTAAGTAAAAGGCCCATTTTACTGGGTGTTAGGCTATAGGCTTAGGCTAAATAAATATGTAGCAAGTTGACTAGCTAATCCTTCAAATATCGCTCTCATAATTGCCTCAGAAAAACGTCTGTTACACATCCTGTCAGCCTTTAGTATTTCGGGCTTCTTCACCCATGCAACGGTCACTTCCAAATGGCTAGAGGTCTGTTGATTGAGAGAAACAACGTATTTATTTTCGTTACTTTTATCTGCGTAGCAATCAGTGGAAAGACGTCAACATTAATACTACTGGCTATGTAGGCAGTTCTTGGGTAATGTTGTTGTTTTGTACGTACGTACGGTCTTAGCATGCAGCGCATATACTGTTGGTAGCTACATACATCCTATGAACAGCAATGGTGCACTTGTGTGAGGTTGTTTCCCATCTTTCCTTGAGTGTGCATACGTATGCATACACAATACATGCAATATACTGTGTGAAAGTTATATACGGCCGGGGGCACATTCACGTAAGGAAAGTTCATGTATGGCCAGTTAGTGTACTGGCCCAGAATATAGCAGGATGTACGAGGCAAAGTGCTACATTGTATACATAGTTCAGAGGTGCAATGTCCCGGATGTGGGTTTTGGAGACTTATTCCGCAGCCGTGGCCTTATGGACAAGGGAACATTCCAGGTCCATGCTAAGGCAGTCGCAGTACGAAACATTATTTCAAGTTTACTGATGTCAGCTAGGCAGATGCCACTCTTACTTGTCAAACTGCAAAATTCGTATTTTGTCTTTCCTTTTGGTAGTATTTTCCTCCAAACGCCTAAACAATCCGATTGTTGGCATGGAACGCCAGTACAGCCTTCAAAGACAATTTCCCGTTACAACTCCCTGCAAGGACCAAGTGAGGCTTCCGCGCTTTTACTGCAGGTGCAGAGGAGGCGGGATGGGAAACCTCAAGTCGGCACCGAAGGTGCACCACGAGCGCGAAACGCTAGTTTGCACGGGTGGGGTCTAGGCAGTGGCGTAGGAACCGGGGGCCAAGCAGGGCCATGGCCACCCAATATGATTTGTGTGGGGGGGGGGCAAATGTCATTTTGGCTCCCCCAATTTTGCGACAGTTTACAGTTTCGGTTTACCCGTTTTTGCTCTCAAGAGGACAATTTTTCTAATAAGAGTGCAAAATTTTCGGCGAGCTACGCGCGCAAAAGAGCTACTCTACTTTCTTCATAGTTTCATTCTACATCGCTAGATAGCGTAAGTCCTTTCCACCTTACCAAGTAGCATGTAGGAAAAGTACACAGTTAATGTAGAGGTCGCAAATTTCATCCCATATCGCAAAGCCTAGTAACTGTTCTCTTGTGCGTGTCAAGCGGTACGCGGTCAGTTGGTGATCGAGGGACTCACGGAGCAATATTTGGCTATTTCATCGCATAGGTAATGTAGTTTCGATACATTGCATATTATCTCCTATACGGTTTAGAACCCCTTACAGATTTTCTTTCTTTTTTTTTCTTAATGTTTACATATATTTTTTGTGAAAACCTACCAAAAATTTTCGCGCTCCGCGCGCTTTGCAATTTTTACAGCTTAGATTCCAGGGAAAACATTTAATCAACGCGGAACTATACTTCTCTAATATATACAAATTTTATGCAATATATGCCCCAAATGAAATGGTCTAGTACACAGGTTTTCTTCAAATCCCACTTATACCCTACGTCATTGGGGCTGCAGAGGATTCGGGTCGGTGGCCCCCGTCGGGCAAATCTTGGCGCCACCAACCTAATAATAGTAGACTCTGGCTGTGGAAAATCTCCATTCCAATCAAGCCACCAAAATCCATGGGGCTAACTCCACTCTGAATAATTTTGAATAACGTCGGAGAGATTGTGACAAACTTAATGTGCTTTAGAACAAATTCAAATAAACCTTTAAAAAAATGTTCACAACAATTGCACATCTTGATGGCTGCTATCAAGCCTGGCAAGTGCCATTTCCGGCGATCTGAGATGTATTAAAATCTCAAATTTTCTCGGTTTGCTCCGTACAAACCTATAGTGGCGCTCCGCTAAGATAATAAATGGGACTCAAACTTGCAAACTTGGCAGGCGGACTTCCCCCTGAGATTTCCAAACCGTAAATGAAAGTTGGCCTATTTGAGAAAATATACAGAAATGCTGAAAATTTCACTGTCCAAATTATGAAGCCCCCCAAAACTTGGAAAATTGCATTTAAGGGTTCTTCTTTCCCCCAGTAGAAGACTACCTATCCCTATGACAACCTGTTTATGGCTGATTTAGAGGACAAATTTCTTACCGAGTTTTCTTTGAAAGTTACCCTGTACCAGGGGCGTCAATCCGTATTCAAATGTGGTGGGGGAGGGGACGGGGGACATACATGACCACAAACCAGTCCCTTTGGTTTTGAAGAGGGGGCGTCTTCCTATAGGCCACCCCCCCCTCCCCGTATGATGACTGACGTCCTTTTCTAATAAGAATTATCATTTCAAAGTTAACATGATCATCATAGATGATTTGCCAGGTGAAATACACGGAGTCCACGGAATTACTTCAAGATGTTTTTTCATCATGTCCCAAAATAGCTGAAACAACGCTTCGCAGGGTGGATTATTGTCGGAGATCATGGACCCGACCAGGCCCGTTGCTAGGGTGATATATTTGGGGGTGTGATGGTCCCAAATTCCGACCGGCTGGATGTTTTTTTCCAAATGAGTGGAGGCGTTTAAATTGCACTTTGTTATGCACTCTGCGTTTTGTATACAGCAGTGGGGATCCTTCCTTTGTCACTACATAAATGTGTCGTCCTGGGGGAGTGGTCTAAGGGTAGGGGGAGTCCCCCTCCCTTTTGAGAAGTTTTTGTTAATTTAAGGTTGCTTACATGCAAAACGGTGCTATCTTTGAGGTATTTTTGGAGCTGATCGTACATGGCTGGAAAATGTCCATAATTTAGTGAATTCTAATTATTCCGGCTGGCTAGATATTTTTACTAACTGCAGTGGCGGCGCGTAAATTGCATCTTTTATTCACCCTGCGTTTGTATACATCAGTGGGGATCCTTCCTTTGTCACTATACAAAGAGGTCATCTTGGGGGAGGGATCTAAGGGGAGGGGATAGCCCTCCCCTCCCCTTTGAGAAATTTTAAGGTTGCTTAGATTCAAAATGGTGCTATCTTTGGGATATTTTTGGAGCTGATCGTAGTATAGCAAAGGTGTGAAGGATTAGCAAGGGCGTTTTCAGAATGCTTTGTAGTCGTAAGTGTATTAACAATCACCATCTATACCGATAATGGTTTCGACGAAGCGCTCGGGTAAACTTTGTGAAAAGTGTTTAACGGCCACGACGTACTTTCAACCTTCCACATCACGCTACAAATTAGACTGAATGCAGTGGCGTATCCAGGATTTCTCTCAAGGAGGGGGAGGAGCATGCAGTATGTTGTGTGACCGCCGGCCTGGGGGAGGGGTGTCCCCCTCCCCTTTGAAATTTTTTGAAAAATTAGGTGTCCTTACATGCAATCTGGTGCCACATATGTTACCTTCTGAAGTAAAATTTGTGTTAAAAAATTTACGTATTTCAGGAACTAAAAAAAAATAGGCATCAGTGGGGGCATGTTCCAATGGGGTGTCCTCCTCCCCTTTAAAAAATTTTGAAAAATTCGGTGTCCTTCCTTACATGCGATCTGCTGCCAAATATGCTACGTTTTGAAGTAAAATTTGTGTTAAAAAATTACGTATTTTTAGGAACTTAAAAAAATCGGAATCAGCGAGGGGGGCATGGCCCAATGGGGTGTCCCACTCCCCTTTAAAAAATTTTGAAAAATTCGGTGTCCTTACATGCAATCTGCTGCCAAATATGCTACATTTTTAAGTAAATTTGTGTTAAAAAATTTACGTATTTTTTAGGAAATTAAAAAAATCGGAATCAGCGAGGGGGGCATGGCCGAATGGCTCTCAACTCTGCGTAAGAATGATCCCATGTTGATGCGAGGCCCCTACAGATGTTTGGAGATGTATGTCTGTTTTCGGAAAGGGTTGTGATCAGAATAGTTCCATGTATAATTACCTTTTTAATGGTCATGCAAACCGTGACGCTTGCGCGCGAGGCGGGCCGAAATTTTGTCATTATATAAGATTTCCCTGACGAAATCTGCATTCAGAATCTCCATCGAGACACATAACAATTGCCCAACAAACCCAGATACCACTGAAAAAGCCAGTCAAATAGAGCCACGGCACTACTCTTTTTCGCAAATGTGTGTGTGTGTGTGGGGGGGGGGGCATTTGATATTGTGTTCCCCACCCATCGAAATGTGGAGGGGACTTGTACCCCCGTCCCCCCAGGATTGACGCCCATGCTTTGCCTCATCTGTTGACTGTGGGCCTGGTGTGAAACTTTTAGAGATACTTGTGATAAAAATAAGTGGGGATTTGACAAGTTCAACTCGGATCAGTTGGATGTATCAAACTTAAGATTGATATGCTACTGCATATAGGCCTACCCTTTCAGTATTCTGAGTCCTACTTATAAACCTTGCCGGGGTCACACCGTCAAAAACCTATCCTTTATTGATTCAAGTTGATTTCACAATAAATTTCCATTTGATCCATTGCCCTGTTTGTGTGTAGGTCCATGTATCAAACATCCGGAAGTATATGACAACCTCCGGAATTTCAATAAACTGCCAGCTATCTTGGCGAATTACTTGGCCGCTTAACTGTAATAGTTCCGGAGTTTGAAGGGTTTTTTCCTCAAAAAATAGATTTGGAACGGAACCATTGCAGCACTATAAACTCTCTACCTTACACCATAGAATAATTAAATAACAAATCCTTGGCTGAGTACAATTCTATTATCCGTAGTTAATGGTCAGGAAACCCGAAACGATCCGCAACCGAGAGTTAAACGCGGGTACTTATTTCTTACAAAACAATTTAGAATTTGTCTCAAGTGGCCAGCAGAAAGAGAACTAGAGTAAGTCCACGTGTCGCCCAGGCTGTCCTTGAATTTTTCGCTCCCGTACACTTAAGGGAAACTCGTGTTTCATTCTGGTAGACCAAAAGTGCCAACCAAAAACCTTCCCAGCGGCGCCCTCCTCCAAGCTACGCATAGGCGTACGGGGGTGAATATTTCCGAGGGGGGGATGGGAGGTCAGGGATAATTTTTGCCCGTTAGAATTTTGGACCAAGTTGTCCTAATTCTGATACCCGCTATGTCGGTTGCAAAAGGGCATAATTCATTTTCTTGGCTGTCTCATTTGCCCGAATGGATCCACTATTTTTGCACGAACTGGGAGGGCATATGCCCCCTGCCTCGTACGCTTATGCAGCTACGCTAGTGCTACAGAGATCGAAACAATTTGACCAACCCAGTGCCCTATTTGGAGATTCTTGGCCTTTGAAATTTAATTTAGCAAGTCCATGAGGTTTCAAAATATTTAAATCCGTCACAGTGCTCAATTCGGTTGTAATGGACCCCAATTGACTCTGATATTAAAAGAGGTAGGCTAAGTTCAATTCAATTAAGAAATTAGTATTGAAAAAAAAAAACATGTCACATGCAGGTCTTAATATGTGTTACACAACTATGTATTCATGTATGTTTGTATGTTTATGTATGTACGTATGGATATGCATGTGTACGAATATGTGAATGTATTTTTTGTAAGTTTCTTTTGTTAGATTATTACTCTTTTTCTTTTCTTTCTAAATTTCTTTTGTTCCGAAGGTGGCCTGACCTCGATCGATAAGCCATACTTTTGTCAGGTCTCATCTACTTCTGTATGGCACACTCTTATCTTGTTGTTGACTCTATTGTCAATTCTTCTTCTAAAATTTCTTTAAGCAACATTGCATCTTAGAGGTCCTTAAAGATCATGGTTCCATTAATGATAACCACTCATTTCTCAGAACGAGAAGAAAACAGCACGTTCTCACATTCACCTTGTCTACGGAACAACCGGAATCATACGAAAATGTCCAGGCGCGGAGCAAGAAATTTGTCAAGGAAGGGGGGGGGGGGCGAAGTGGTAGATTTTGCGAGGAAGCGAAGCGACCGAGCCAGAGCGCGCTTGCGGGCGAGGGGGAGGGTGTGGGAGGGGAGTGGCTTTTGTGTTTTTTAATGTGAAAATATGTGATTTGGTGCATACTTTATACGGTATTTTGTATGCATAAGGAGATATTATTATGTATTTTATGAAATATGTTGTAGGAATAACTATATAGAAATCAAATACACACATATTGCTAGCAAATAATTTATATCATTCTACAAGTATGCAGAATCACATAACAGCTTCAAACAAGTGTAAGGTGTTACTTTTGTACCTAGGCCTACCACTAGATATCATGTGTTCCTGATATGGTAGGCCTACAATTTGTCCCCTTACGGTATCGGTAGAGTTGGCAAGTATGCTGCCAGTGCTCCGCGCCATCATGATGGCGCGGAGGGCGAGAAAATTTTGGTCCAAAATGCCTCTCAGATCGCTGGAAATGGCACTTCCCAGGCCTATTTACCGCATATAAATTGGGGAAACACTAGTAATACTGTAAAAAAAAAACATAGAAAATACCAAAATTTTGCTCAAGCGGGGGGAGGGGGGGGGGCGGCCCCCTTCGCCCCCTTGGCTACGCGCCTGAAAATGTCACAACGGAAATGTATCGGCAATCGAGTGGGAGGGCCACATGAGGGGCACAGTGTCTTCATAGGCCAAAAATCAATTCCCTGGGATAAAATGGGGGGGGGGGGGAGCTGACACATCAATACCTTTTTGCAACCCTTAGCCTCATTATTCAAACAGTACAAAACATCATAACATTTTCAACAACAAATTGTAAACAAAGTTTGTTCATACCAAATAGCCAACGTAAAATTAATTTCTCTTCTTCCCTTTTCTTTTTCACCAATTAAGGACAGTATCAAGCAACTTTAAAGAACATATATAGATGTAACGCAAAGCTCAACAGCTGTTTTTGTTACTGCTACAAAAATTTACATTCCTGAATGCAGATTTTGACTTCACATATGAAATATGTTTTTCCTGGGTTACACCTCTATGTTCCGACGTCTCTGCATTCCGACAAGTCTGCTTGAAAGTCAGTGCTAGGATAAGGGTAAGTCCCCCTTTTTCTGTACATATATATATATATATATATATATATATATATATATATATATATATATATATATATATATGTATGTATATATATATATATATATATATATATATATATATATATATATATATATATATATATATATATATATATATATATATATATATATATATATATATATATATATATCAACCTATAAGGCAAATTTTCATTTGTGGAGGAAGCAGTGATACAGCCGTAGAGCTTGTGCCACCCTTGCAGGTGCGTCCCTTAGGATCGATAAGTGGGGGGAGGTTGGGGGTGCTGGACCTTTCCTCGATAAAATATCTGTATCAAGAACGATTAACTAGTAACCCTCATTTTAAGATAATATGAGCAAAAGGGACGGAATGAAAATTTGAAGTACAACTGGAGGAAAATATAGAGCAAAAACTTACTGGAAAACGTAGTTTAAAATTCGGCAGTGTTAATTTGCCACCGGCGCACCCATTTTCATTTGTCTGCTACAACAGAAAGGTCGACTGGTCATAGATGATAGAAGTATACTAGCTCCGAGGTATAGTACTTCCATGGCAGGAGTATAAGATCGTCTTTGACGTGGGTCTCAGTTGCACCCCTTGGGCAGTTAGGGCAGGCGGTAATGTCCTTCTGTGGGGACTTGAACCAGTGTTTCCACTCTTCCCGGAATTCGGGAAATCTGGGTGCTCTTCGGGAAATTTTCGGGAAGCGGGATAATTTCGAGAAATTTCGGGGAATCTGGAAATTCGGAGGAAAATAATCCTTTCCTTGAAATTCGAGAGAATATTTTCCTCTGTTGTTCGATTTCATATTAAATAATTTTGTATCGTGTTTATCTTCGAGGGTAAAGCAGGGTGAAGTCCTGGATCAGCCATTAAAGTAGCATAAAAGAAGCGTTATTGAAAATCTCGGGAAACACCGAGCTGATTTCAGGAAATTTTGGATTCCATTTCAGGAAAAATGAATTAGAGTGTGGAAGCACTAGGTGCCAAATTTTGTTCTAGACCCGACCGTCAGTCCCGATTGCGATCCGAGTCTTCGTCGTTAGTCATTACCACATCGGAACTATCAAACTGTTTAATTAGCGTAGTGGTGTAAGGGGGGGGGGGTCACGTCGCAGTAGATCGAGTGGTCGTTGTAGTGTGCAGCTGTCTTTGACCCAACTGCACGACCCATTTTAGTTTTCTTTTTATGAATTGGTCAATCATGAAGAAGCGTTTGCGAAATCACGACGACGGTTGCAGAAGGTCAATGTGATCGCCACGATGTGTCATAAACTTATAAAAGACAGACCATAGTTAAAGTAAGGGAGAATGGCGTCTGACGATCTGGACTGAAGCCGTTGATTTGGCTCTGTGTACGGCAACAAAGCAACGGCACGTAATATAAGCATCACGTCGTTATATCTGGCCCCAATTATTAGCGGGGAAACTACAAGTTTTCAAACAGTAATAAAACACTAAAGGGCACCGTGACTTATCTCTGTTGTGAAAATTACTCCAAATCTTTCGAAATGCGGATAAAAATGACATTTAACTCCTGAAGATGAATGCATACTGTATGTAAGGAGACACGCCAATCAACCAGCTTTTTGCCGTATAGCGGAAGAGCCCTGACATTTATCGTATCTTTAACGTAGCGATGCACTGTGTCAACAGCGTTTTCCCTTACATTAAATTCTGAGATGGATTTATATCCTTCTCGGCAGCGTGTTGTGATCCGATGCAACTGACGACGTAATACCTACAACGACGAGCAGTCAGGTTGAGTTGCATCACGTCTTAGGCGTATATTGAGCAGTGTCGGACTTCTATTTTCCTGACAGCCTGAATTTCTTCAAAAGGCAATGACTTCCCGAAGGATGTAGTAGAGATCACTGACACAGAAACCTGAAGTTGTGATTACTTTCCCAACAATATTATATAATAATATCCCGACAAACAAAATGCTTTCCCAATACAACAGATAAATCTGGGAGCAGTTAGGTCTGGTTAAATGTATACACAGCAATATGTGGTCATAAAATTTCCCAACATTTCTGTAGCCCCAAATAAAACATTTTTTTCTGACAAATGAATTGCAAAGGAAACTGCATTTTGTTTTTCCCAACGGGCCGCTAAATTTTCCCGACAGAAGGCACTTTGAAAATTTCGGGTGGGAGGGGAGGATGTAGCACCCCACACCCTAGGGAATGTTTGGATTTGTTGCTGGAAGCTTGAAAACTAGAGAACTAAAAAGCCAAAGGCGTAGTGATATCCTGCCACTAGAATAGTTTGAGTAGTGCGCTTGTATTTGAAACGGTTTCATTGTGAAATGGAAAAGTTCTGTGTCAAGAATGTTACAGATCCATGGCATAGATCAAACATATTATTAACATGTGTGAACATCAATTTCTTGCTTTTAATTTTGGGCACGCTAGAATAAGGTCCAAACATTTTTCATGCCAGCTAAAGCACTGTTTCCAAAATTCACAACTCGACCTCTGGTGAACTAAAATGACATTTGACCTCCCTCAAATAAATAGAGGGTAGGCACTCACTATGGAACACACTTATGCCAAGTATGAGCTTCATACAGGTTTCTTCTTGCAATAATGTTTAAAAGGTTTTCACAGCTTGACGTCACCTTTGACTCAGGCGCGTAGCCAGGGTCTTCGGCCCGGGGGGGGGGGGGGCAAAATGAAAATTTTTGTCCCAATTTCATGATTTTTCAAACTAATTGTAGAGGTGGTTCCCCCCCCCCCCACCGTTTCTTTTGGGTCCAGTTTATCACCCCGGGACAAGTCTGGAAGCTTAGGAATAGAATTGGGGGCATGAGAATAAATTATCGACTTGATATTCAAATGGCCTTATCAGTATGCGCACTTATAGTCACGATGATCACAATTTAACTATTTACCATAACTCGATTTGATGAAGCCGGGGTGAACTGCCAGTGGTAAACTCGGTGTAAGATCGAGGAGGAATCATTCTTGAGGGATCAATGCCTTTCTTCAGAGAGACCCTTTGAGACTTTATCATCGCGGAGCGCCTCCACCAGTTGGCGCCAAGCGTATAGGGAATATTTTGGCCAAAATGCCTTCCCAAACTACACTGAGGAAATAATCCTTCCCGGGGTGTTGTACATTACACCAGTTGCGTGCGCAGGATTTGTGAGGTGGGGGTAGACTGTAAAATTCCACCGACTGGCACAGAGAAAAGTCCAACTGGCTAGACGCAAACTATTAACAGGGAGGTAGCAAAAAAATGTCAAGGAAGTGGGAGGGACGCAGCTCACAGAAAGTCTCTCAGCGCTCCGCGCCAACCGATGTGACGCGGAGCGCAAGGAAATTTTGGTCCAAAATGCCTCCCAGATGGCTGGAAATGGCACTTCCCGGGCCTATTTATCACATATAAAAAGGGGAAACACTAGCACTATTGTAAAAAGTAAACATAATAAAATACTAAAAATAAGTTGGGCTTCTGCCCTCTTCCTCCACCCCCTGGCTTCACGCTTGCCTAATGACCAGTATAAAGGTAGTCATCTAGATGATTGACCGTTCTTCAGACTGCTATTTGTTTAGTGATTATTGTTACAATAGAGAGACAAAAAATTGATTGTTCGCCGTCCCGGGGGAGGGGAATTTTTGCTTTTAGAAGCTCGCTGAGATGAAAAATGGTGCTATATTTGACACATTCTGGAAGCATGTTAAAACACCCATAACGGCCAATTCGGGGAGGGAGAGTGCGCCTGATGCTCGGCCAGTCTCGGTCAGACTGCTTCCGATTTCCCCCGACTAGCTGATTTTCCCTCGACTACTTACAACGGTGGGGACCACGGCCCCGGCCCCCATTATGCACGTCACTACGTTACACTCCAAAATTACTACATATTTTGGGTTTTAAGATGTTAGGAGGATTGCTGCCAAAGTCCGCCACACCAGGAGGTCCCCTGGGAACAAAATAAAATGTAAGTGCATAGAACTAAGATTTATCACTTTATATCTAGTCAGCTGGGAAAGCAAAATATGGGTGGAGCTTGCCCATGTTATATTCAAATTCATGCTTATAGTTTCTCTTGGCAATTTTTCTTGACCACTCATTAGGGTTCTGACACCAAACCCCAATAAGTGGCAACGCAACTGGATACTTTCCACTCACTGTGTGACTTTGAAAGAAAATCTGCACCGGACATTTATTTTAAGTATCCCTTTTTGATAGTGATTAAAAATAAAGATCGGGACGGTAGCTACTATCCCTATAGCTCCCACACTGACAGCCTTGCTTTACGTCCATTTTATTTTTCCATCCCCTTACTCTGACTGCTCTGCTTCATAGTCTGTCCTTCCGGACTCCCTAGTCGTCTAACGCTCTCTATTCCCTTTCCTAGTTCATCTTTTCCTCTTTCTCATGCACAATCTGCCTCGCTTCATCCCTCGTCCCGTTTCTGCTTTCTTAGCCCTTCTCTTTCTCATTCCCTTTGGTCTTTTCCACGGTCCCTAGCCCTACCTGTATCACTATACTTGTCCCGTCGATATTTGAACCAGTGCTCTACCTTATCAAGCCCGTTTCCTTCTCTCCATCCTTTCCTTCCATCGATAATGATTCCTATTGTTATTATTTTATTTCCCTTTTCTCCTGTTATTTTCTCTTTTTTCTCTTTTTCTCCCTTCTTCCCCTTTCCTCTTCCCCTTCCCTTTTCCTTCTCCCTCTTTTTCCCTTCGTTAATTGTTTTTTTCATTTTTCCGTCGTCCCGATTTTACTTCGATTTTTCGCCCGGGGGGGGGGGGGAAGTCTGCCCCCCTGCCTCCACTCTGGCTACGCTGCTGCTTTGACTCCCCCCAAAACAGTAAGGATCACCTAGTCTTTTGCGGGTATCTATAAGATTTATACATGTCCAACTTTCTGTGAGATATCCTGTTTACATGCTAAGTGTCAGTCACATACACAGATACATACACACGTACACACACAACGTTAATTTAGTGGGTAGAAGTATGTTTCTGCCCCTCCCTTGAAGGATGAAAATCCCTTATTTGTTCCCTTTGTCAAAAATGTCAAAACTTTGAGGTAATTTTCCTTAAAATTTGCCCAAAATATTGCACCAAATATTCAAATTTTCCAAAGTGTGAGGGGACACCCCCTCCCTCCAAGATGGCTGCCTGAAACAACCCCCCAAGTGAGAACAGCTTCTTACACCTAAGGTGCATCATCATTATAATGGTAACACATGGCATTAATCTTACAAAAATGTTCAAAAAACTGTTAAATGGTATAGATGCTGGGCATAAAAAGGGATCATAGAATCTAACACTACAGATTTGAAGTATGCCCATTATTGTGTTATACATATGCCACAAAAAAGTTTAACCAAAAATTTTGTTTCATCTCTTATCTACTGTATAGTGGGAAATTTTCACGGGGGTTAAATTTTCGCGATTTTCGCGACAAGGTACCTAATCGCGAATTTAAGACCCGCGAAAGTAATTTCGTTAGTTTGTACAAGACTATGTTTGCTGCCTGCAACAGCGAATTCTTCACTCCGCAATTATGTGAACAAGGTACAGATCTGCCCAAAATTAGCCTCGCAGAAATTTCCCGCTATACAGTACTGTGTATCCAAAGATAAGAACGATTGGCTATATATTTGTGGTAAAAAATGCCATTTTCAGAATGAGAGTGGAAGATGAAGCAAAGTTAACTTTATCACTTTATAGTAGACGATATCAACATGGTGCCACCACAAAATGTATCAATGTCAACCATAATCATACCAGACTTACAATGGGGGAGGGGTGGGGTGGGGTAATAAGCACTGTCACCTGAAATTTTAGTGATTTGTGACAACTTTCTTGAAAAACAACATACAGTATATTCCTAAAGAAGAGCAAAATCTCTGCCCTAATAGGGAAAGGGGTTGCAGCCCCTGTGGGCCCCACCCCCTCCCCTCATAGGTCCAAGATGTCAATGAGGTGGCAAGTGACCCATATTTAACCTACAAAGTTTCTGTAAAATTATGCTTGTCTTGGGTTTTAATAAACGAATTTCAACAAAGGGGGTAAGTAGCAAAGCAATGTTAGATTATTCCTAATTTTGTTGAAACGTCCACATGATAAATACTGTATTTAGTAATCCAGAAATTCACATATTAGCATATGATATTGGTGAGCATTAATAATGTTACTTTGCAAAACTAATATGAATAGAAAATGTGAGGCAAAAGAACTTAGCACTGTGACATCTTATCACTCATTAAACGGTGCTCTTTGCGGATTTCAAATCTAACATGATTAGCATAAATTCACTCTCATCATACCTTCTCTTCAGTAACATCTCTCTGTTAATCATTAGGATTCTGTTCTACCTCATTAACATTTTGTTGACATCAGATGTTCCATTATTTATAATTTAGGTACCACTGGTTAACTATATTACCAGGAAGGACAATAAAACAACAATATGAACTTGAAAATGATTTAATTCATTTCAGGCACTGCCATTTGATTGACAGGTCTCCTTGTTCCTATTGTTTAGTCTCTGTTGACTAAACCCTTTTAATGATGATCTCCTTTTTATTCCAAGTAATCCCAAGACAAAGGTCATTGTTTATACAAGCTTTGAAGTAAGGTTTGTTTCCACCAATGACCAAACTTTAATCAGGATTTTCAGTAAACGACTGGCAACAAATGTTTAAATAATGTACTTCATTTGTGCCCCCACCATTTTAACAAGTCATCTGCTTGAAACACTGTTCAAGCCTACAGATTTTAGTTTTTAGCAAATTTCCCATCAATAAGAGACATATCCGAAAAGTAAATTGTAAAAGAAAGTCTTAGGTGACTTTGAATGAAATGATATTTAGTGTGACGAGTAAGGATGAAAGGTTAAAATTTCGCCTTTTTGCATGATGGCTGGCATCGAAAAGTTAATGAGTTCAATGTAAGGGGTAAGTCTTCTCATTGCCATTTTGACAATGCATCACTGATCCTAACTGATCTAGGTATTAAGACAAGAATTTTGAGAAGAAAGACAAGATTACTGTCGGAAACAAACATTGCTTTAAAGAGCCTATAGAGTGCTGGATCTCCTAACACCCACCTGCTATTACACAGGTGAAGCTTTTTGCAATTGATTCATATTAGCACACAGCTTTAAAAGACTTCTTCATCCACAGTTTCTACATATCCTTGTATCTCTGATGTCAAACTTGATTAACCTAGCTTTTTTACAGCTAACTAACACTGTTGTAATGCCAAATTCATAAAAAAATTGCATGAAAATGCACGGTAAGGTACATTACGTTAATGTTCTCATGTGAAAAGAACCCAACTTGCATTTATCAAATTTTGTCTTCAGATTATATGGCAAATTTCGTTTCTTGAAGGAAGTGTAAAGATATTCATGATTGCCTACTAAACCATGACACGATGTGTACTGACGTCCCACTTGTCAAAGTATTTGCTTGTAAATGAGCATATGAATTGAGGTGTACCACAAAATCAGTAATGCCAGTTTTTATGTTTTATATTTAAACCATCACCAATGCACAAGATCTGATGACTAACAGATGTTAAGGTGGTTTCCATTATTCATAGAAAAAACTGGTGCAGAGGAATGATTTGATGAGCGGCCTGCAACAAGTACAAAGATGCTGTAGCAATAAGCCTCAAATAATATGTTCAACTTCTGATGATATGTGCATATGTACAACTGTAACTTGAGATGCAAGGTGCCAAGGTGATATCCACATCCTGTAGTTAGCTTGTAATGTCAAAAATACTCATTTTTGCCAAGTTCAATCCACGTATCATGAAGGTAAAGGGTTAGATGCCCAGGTCTTCAACTCACTTGGGCAAGCAGAGTATGAATTAAGTGTTTCTATAATTTGCAAGGGTGTAACAAGAAGCTTTAAAGATCTGTATTCCTTTGGTATCGACTTGGAACCTGAGAAACTGCTTCCTTCCACTGGAAGTATCAACTCCAGAGCCACCAGCTCTTCAAAAGCCTGCAATTAACAATGATAGGATCGGAAAATGTTTTAATCATACTGACTGAATGTACAAACCTTATTTCCTTCCAAGCATATTTTTTAATTTCACAGATTCTTTAAAATGCCTAGCTTTCTTGATTGTTACCTGCCAACGTAATTGAAACATCATGAACATCTCATTCAAAACTATTTTCATGAACAAGGTTTAATACTACTGACTTTCCATTGCGGAAAGGCTGGCCCCCTGTCAGAGAAATTTTCCAATTTCATTGGGGAGCCTTAATCCACACGATAAAATATGTAATCCCAATGACCTTCAGTCGCCCCGACGATCTGCTTGATTTTGTTCATAGGAAGGGCATATTCTTCAATAAAGACCCCAATTTTTCCAGTTTTCCTTAAAAACCCCAAATTTGTCAAAGTTGCTCCCATACAAATCCAAATTTTACAAAATTTCTTCAATAAAACTCCCAAATTTTCAAATTTTTGAAAAAAAGCCAAATATTTTTTATTTTTTTAATTTTGTGTTCCTGATCCTTTTGTCAACTCATTGACTTTGTGGGGGCTTTGGGTTGCTGGCCCCCTCGTAGGGGAGCTTGACTCCCCCCCAACCATCGGGAAAATCTTGGTGGCACCCCTGTTTTCTTTCTTTTGTTCCTTAAATTCTTCCTTTCTTCTTTTTTCTACAATCTTCATTCTCTTAAAAGTACAAAGCCATTTTCAATACATACAAGTACAGGATAAAATGTTTTCATAACAAGGTATTCAGTAGCCTTTGATTAGCTCTAAAACAAGACACCAGCATACTTTCATAGTCTGCCTTCTTGAATACCAAACAGTAATACCAGCTATAAAAACACAGAGATATATGTGTTTAAAGTATAATTTCATAATAAACAAAATTTACAGTTTGCCCCTTACCAGAAAACCAAAAGGCTCTGTGATTCCTTGCCACTGGAATGTAAGTTCTTAGTTGTACAAGTTTTCAAATTGATAGTTTTGTAAATTACTATCAGCAGCACAGCCAGAAGAAATTGTGTGTGTGGGGCTCATGGCTGGGGGGGAGATGGTCCACCATTTCATTGAGGGCTTCACATACGGAACTGCTATAAATACATATATTTTCATTCTTGCATTTTCCAGTAGTGGGCTTCTGGAGGGCAGGAACTTGTGGGGGGGGGGGTTAAGCTCCCCCTAGCTCCCCTTAGGGATGCCACTGATTGTTACATATACAAATCTTGGTACAGAATGTTTAGGGTCCATCAGATTGACCAAACAAATTAACAGCATGAGTAACATTATCAAAAGTCAACTCCTTGCTTTTAATTTTGGGCATTACGGTACATACCAGACATAAGATCCCAATCTGTCATTCCTGCAGATGCATTAACACATGTTTTCAAACTCCTGTGATATTAAATGACCTTTGACTTCCACCACAAGTAACTGAGATTATGCAATCAGTAAAGGGTAATGACATGCGGTTTCTTTGATGAGATACCATGTATACAAGGTTATCAAAATTACAATGTCTTCACTGTTTGATCTCTACTGACCCCATCTGACCCTTGACCTCCACTAAAACAAGAGAGATCATCTACTCAATATGGGTCATACACATGCAAAGTATGAGGTTCTTTGAAGTTTTCCTTCCTGAGATACCGTGTTTATGAGTAGTTTTCAATGTTTCACCATTTGACTTCCATTAAACCCAAATATCCTTTGACCTTCACAAAAATGACAACAGTCTTTTACTCAAAAGAGTGCACCTACAAGCTGAGTATCAGATTCATCAAAGTTTCATTTTTTGAGATATGGTGTTTAGAAGGTTTTAACCTTTTGACCTCAGATGACCCCAAATAACCATAGACCTCCACAAAAAGTATGTGCTTATACTTGTATGGGGCAAAAAACAACCTGGTGAAGTTCCTTAATAAAGAATTTGACATCGGTCAGCTTTTACACACTTACATACCTTAAGGCAAACAGACTTGCCAAAGCTCTGAATGGAATGAGACTTCCTCTGTACAAACTTCTGATATTCTGGAGGAGTGGTAAAGCAAGGAAAATTGCTTGAGTTAGGTGAAAGACTCTGGTGAGACAAGTATTTCCTTTCAGAGTGTCTACATTTATAATTCGCTAAAATGCGTAAGTATTAAAAACACACTTCTGAGTGGCACTTTAATGTATCCTATCCTGAACTTTTATTTACATACTATTTAGCATGTTTGCTGGTAATGTATACTGTGAAGCTATCACTTGTACTATTTCTGAGGTTTTCATATGAAATGGAAATTATTATTTACCCAATAAAATAGGAACACACACACTCTCCTCTTCATCATTAGGTTAGAGGTTACTAAACTGACTTTGCAATTGTGAGCAAGACTCATAAAGGTAGTCTAGAGCCACAACAACACATGAATGAATGAGCTGCAAAGCATCATGGGCATCAAGTTGTCATACTTCGTGTGTCATAGTTGTTGCAACCACTTTGACCTTCCTTCCTTAAAAATCAGAAATTACCATGAATCACTTTTCATAACATGACACAAGTCTTCAAAAACAGTGGAATATTAATAAAAATACAACTTCATAACATATGAAAATGCTTGAAACCAATTGTACAGTTTGGATGCGGTCACTAAATCCAGATATTTACAATTGATCCCTCCCAGCTAATGAATATGTAACATACACTGGCCATAAATACTGATAGACAACATTCAACTGTGATGAACATATACATGTAAAATATGATGACTTCCTTACCTTCATTCCTTTCATGATATAATGCAGACCTTATCTTTTCAATAAGTCAGATATCACATACATGAAAGTACACATGATAATCTGTCTGCGTATGTAAGATCTGTCTTTGGCAATGTAACCAAAATGTGTATAACTTACCATTAAACACCATCTCAAAATTAACAACACTTCCCTCATACACTTCTGTTAAATGTTTCATTGCTATTACTAAACACAGCTGTAAAATTGTCACACCTGAAAAACAATATCATAAAACGTTAAACCACATTGATAAGAACAATTCACAGTACAAACAACTTCTAAACAAGACCGCAGTAAATCTCAAAACCCTCAACAATTAATTACCGGGAGAGCTTTATTCAGGTGAGTACTGTAACTAAAATAACTTTAAAAAACAACTGCTATAACCATCAAAGAAAATAAAGTCACCCGCTGCATAAACAAAATATAAATTGGTTTTACAAATTTGATTTTTATTAGTTTGAAATTTTCATTGCTATGATGGCAGGGGAGAATGATTAGACATATCACTGTACTATGATAACTCTTATCAACATAGGAATGTTCATCATTCAGTCAGCACTAACTTGATGTACATGTGATCTAGCCAGGAAAAGGAAGGAAGGTGGTGGTGAGGGAGGGGAAGTTGTGGGTGTGTAGGTGCAGGTGCTTAAGTCTTTTTATAAAGGGCAGGGGTAATCCTTAACCTGCCACCACAGTTATAATCATGCCACCACAGTCTAATGTTTTGTTTGTTCCTTATATTTTCTTCTTTCTTTTGTTTTGGAAAGGTGATGTGCTTGTCATATCTTCTTACATGAAAATAATGAAATAACAAGCGGTTTCAAGTTATGACCATCGCAATTAATGTAAGGGAGAAGGTAGAAGTTGAATGTCATTTTATCCATTTTTCAAAAATCTAGGAGTAACCTTCACAACAGGGATAAGTCATGGTGCTTTCAGTGTTTTGATTTATACTCCTTACTTGAAAACTTGTGGTTTCTCTGCCAATGTCTGGGACAAAACCAACGATGTGATATTGTTTTATGCACCAATGCTTACTTGCCGCAAAGACAGCCAAATAAATGGCTTCACTCCAGATCACAAGATGTCATTCTCCCTTAATTTCTATGGTTATGACATAAATCTTCATTCTTCATCCCATGAAAATCTGAGTCTTTTAGAAACAAATGAAAAGCTACACCCACTAGGTTATTTTATCATTACTATACACATTTTCCAGAATGCAGGAAGTGTCCATAAATGAAAATGCATTGACTTCCTCACTAGTGTATGTGGTTTGTTTGCTGTTTGAAACTGTACAAAGAGTCAAGACTGGTGCATTTGCTTCAATTTAGGTGAAAAAAGCTTTGCTTCACACCATTTTCTCCTGTTAATGCAAATGTTTATTTATTTGGATTCCAATTTACTTCTGAATCATCATTTTTGCTTTCCTAATAAATTATTCATGACCATGCATGATGTTATCACGCAAAGGATATTTTTTATTCCTTAATACATACAGTAAAACCCCGCTTATCCGAACACATCAGGACCGACGGTAGTTCTGATAATGAAAAAATTCGGATAAACGGGGTTCCAAGTTTTTGCCTCAAGTGCAGTACACTGGGTCCATAAGACAGTGTGTCAATACATTTCCAAAATAATTCCAAAAAGGCCGAACTTGCAGACAAAACCCCCCAAAATATTTCCTTACTATTTTTTGTCACCGATGATATCACAAATAAATTTTCAGACTTCTAAAACAGAGAGATTTTATTCCTAAAATTCGAGCCTACGCTCTTCTGAATGACCAATGCTTTCTACACGCTTAATGAGTGTGTGGGCTAAAGAACTTAAGCTGTAACAATCAGGAGCGGTATCTAGAGTATAAATTCTGCATCAATTTCCAAAAATGTTAGAGACACATGTGTAAGAGACTCTCGAACAGCAATTCGCAATGTTTTTGTATGGTCTACATTTGTTATTTTTAGGTATGAAGCTCACTACATACTAACTTTTCAGATTTAGTGAAACTAGGACTTACGCTAGCCTAACGTATTTTTGTATAACAGGATATTGAGCCTATGACGACTCATCGCTCCTAACAAGAATTTCAAAGCAAATACGAACGATATTTCTTCCAAATTTGACAAAGAGATAAAAGATTGTTTTCTATGTCCACATGTCGACTGTTTTAGCCATCGTGACATCTTTTCATGACTTTTTAAGTCCCCAGAAAAATTAGTACATTTCTGGAAAAATTTATGTTGAATTTTGCCTTGTACAGCACTGAAAACTTGGTGGATACTACCGTTACTGTGTTGATTATTATTGTTGTTGAATATGACGGCTAGTTCGGATAAACGGGGTTTTACTGTATTATGCAGTGCATGTACCTAAGCCTAGGCTAACCAGTCAGCATACCATTTTAACTCACTAAGGTGTGAGAAAGTTCACAGTTTGACAAGGCATAGGGACCTTTCACCAAAGGTCAAATTCAGTGGACACGCTAGTTGTTCTGGAGGACACTGCCCCATGCACGACACTGCTTAAGTACATGACCTAGTGTCCACATGTGCTGTTTGTCTTCCAGAACGTGGTTGCGTTAGTTGACTTTAACACGCATGAAACCTTCCTATAGACAGATGGTGTTCCACCAGCTGACAAAGAACAAAAGCTTTGAGTAACATGCCAACTTGCTTGTAAAGTTCCATATGAGTTTAATGTGACAAGTGAGGGGTTAATGCATGACATTCCACAGGGTTTCATCTTTTCAGTTCCAGAAATACTTGTAGTCGAGATATCATGTGCAGTAATTTCCACATATGCATGCTTCTGTACCAGGTTAATCTTATTCAAGCTCTAGAGTACTAGGGCTATACTTTTCATTAAATGTCATCTAAGTAAACTGAGGAGTAAGAATAATTTCAAATATGAGAGGTCAGCAATCACCTTGTAGCATAGCTGACTTTGAATCACAGCTAAAGATTTTCACAGCATCCAAGATATCCTTTGGGTCCAGATAGGGATGAGAAGAGCTGAGGCGGCATACAGGCATCAGCTACATCAGAGTAAAATCAAAAAAAAAAAAAATGTGGAATATGTGACAGAGTAGACTAACGAAAGATAAGAACTCAAAGAAATGTATTATCAGATGAGCGAGAGTGTGACTGATATCTGGGACCAAATTCACAAAGGAGTGCTTACATTTTTCTGCAAATCAAAATATTTGCACCACCTGAGTATGCAATTCTTAAGCGGTATTTACAAAGCACAATAAATCTGTTTGCAAAGATATACAGCATATTCAATTCACTGAGTCCATTATGTTAACAGTTTCTAGCACTAGTCATACCTTAAACTACTTGCACTCATTACTTTATGTCCATACAGCAAGTATAGTGGTCTGCTATGCTAACATATGGTCAATGGATAGTCTATGCTGTATACCACTATAATCTGTTATAATGTTTCTCCAGGGAGTTGCTATAGCAACTCCCTGGTTTCTCACTATGCATGTTATGACTTTTTATACTCAAGAAAATTTTGAAGCTTACATGCAGTCATGCACAATATTTCTGCAATTTTTCTTTTGTGAATAACATCAAAGCAAGATAAGCCCAGGAAGTCCACATTAGAACTTGGCCAGCTTAGAAATCAGAACACTCTGACCAGACCTCACAAAGTGGAGGTCGGGTGTAATAAAATCCTACAAAGAAACCACTATCACTTCTAGAATAACACTTAATCCCTGACCAGTGAGGAACTTAGTCCAAGTTGATTATACAACAGATAAATTATTGACCTGTCCTCTCATTGCCCAGTTAAATCTTTTGTAAAGGGTACTAGAACCATTCCACATCTGACTATGGTGGCCTATAAGATGTAACTTAATTTTTAAGAAATTTTATCTCAAAGGATGATGTCATAAACACTAGGGATGTACTGGAAACCTGGTCTAGCTGGACTAGCTAGCCAGACAGTTGAAAAAATTATATGGTTCTAGTTCCAGCCAGCTTTGTTCCAATTCTAACCATAATACCTCCACCATTGATGGTTTTCACGTATTTGCAAAAAGATTTTATTTTTCTTTACTGTCCATGTTACATAGTAGAATTGCCCTATTAAGGTGTTGTGTACTGTAGGTTAGGTGTTTCCAGTTCATTATGACACTGACACAACTTCCATTTTGTAGTCTTAAAAAAGCCTTTAAGAACAAGTCCAAAATTAGTGGAGGTAATACTGAAGACAAATTCAGGGTTAGCCTATCCTCAGTTATCTCACTGAGCTCACTTTTTCAAGTTAATATTATAATGTGTCAAACATTTCATTAAACTTACTGATTGAATCTTTAAAATCTCTGTCAATTTAATACACCTTGATAATATGCACTATCTGGGTCACATTCTTCATGACATGCTTCCCATAACATTTACTGTCACTCTAAAAATTTAACTGGTTTTTGGTTCCGATGATAAGAGAAACCTATGCATTCAAGATGGCGTGTGTATGTATGTGAATGGCGTGTTTGTTATACTTTGCTCGTTAACACGATATCTCTAGAAGGGAAGGTCTGACTGTTGTCAAACTTGGTATAAAGATGCCCTATGTTAAGAGGAAGAACCCTATTGTTTTTGGTGGGGGTCAAAGGTCACCTGAGGTCACCGGGGTCAAAATCTGAAAACCTTGTTAACACAATATCTCGAGGCAGGAAGCATGGATAAATGTCATACTTTGTATGTACATGCATAATGGTAAGAGGAAGAACCCTATCATTTTTGGTGGAGGTCAAAGGTCATCTGGGGTCACTGGGGTCAAACCTTGTTAACACAATATCTCAAGAAGAGAAGCTCTAACAGTTCTCAAACTTCGTACATAGATGCCCTATATTTAGAGGAAGAACCCTATCATTTTTGGTGGAGGTCAAAGGTCACCTAGAGTCAAACTCTGAAAACCATGTTAACACAATATCTTGAGGTAGGAAGCTTGAATGAATTTCATACTTTGTATGTAGATGCATTATGGTAAGAGAAAGGACCCTATCATTTTTGGTGGAGGTCAAAGGTCATCTGGGGTCACCAAGAGTCAAATCTCAAATCTTACAATGCTCAACTCCCTGAAATATGGCATTTTAGTTTATAGGAACATGCTCTGCTGTAACCTGCATTGCCACATAATAGGCCAGCCAAGGCCAGCCTAACATGTTTTTCACAATGTGTGGCTAAGCCATTCAATAAAGCAAAGTTCAAAATGCCATCAGGCAACTCACCATTAGGGAGTACATGGAGCGAATACTTCTATCTAACTCAAACTTATGTTTCAAAGTTGTCTGTACAACTGATTCATCCATAAATTCCTGTGAAGGAAAGAAAAACCCTTATGTCTTGTGGATTTTGTTTGCATACTTACATAATCTTTGTTTTATGTAAATCTAATTTTTTGCCCATGAATGACTTTCCTTAACTACTGACAGTTACAAACTTCAAAGGTTGTTCTTTGGTTTCACTGCTAACAAAAGACTGATTCAGACTAAATACTTCCAAGAGATTAGAGCAGTCACGGTTATGCCACTGGCCGGCATTGAGCATGTGCAAGAACATATGCATGCATGTTATGTTTTGTGCTGGAAAACGCTGGCGGGTATTGTATGCAGAACTTTAACGAATAAGAATCTACTTATCATTGGATGGCAGCATAAGTGTGCCTGATCAATTTTTTGCCATCCAATCATTTGTTTGTAAGCAAGAATGAGTCTATAGACTCGTGATATGTTTGGAGTTTGCAAAGCTAGTTTGACTGTCTCCCCAGTCTCATTGGAAATGAAAACACACGTACTTAAAATAAGTTTTAATTACATGAAAACTGCCCTGAAACAGAAACACAAGAACAGAATAACCAGAAAGCCTAAGGGCTTAGTGATTCCTTGCCTAATGGGGATGCTTTGTTGTACTGAGGTTTATCCCTCAAATTTATCTTCCTTGACTACATCATTTTAGGATATTTTAACAATTTCACCTCTGCTGACCTCACATGAACTTTGAACCCCACCAAATATAACAAAAAAGAAAAACCAAAGTGCCTTGAAAGGAATTCAACTCCAATAGATCTTGGATCTTGAAAATTCTTGGGAAATTTTGTTTTTTGACCTCTGGTGATGCCTGATGACTATCTTGGGAATTCTTGGGAAATTTTGCTTTTTGACCTCTGGTGACCCCATATAACAATCTTGGAAATTCTTGGGAAATTTTGCTTTTTGACCCTTGGTGACCTCAGATTACGATCTTGGGAATTCTTGGGAAATTTTGCTTTTTGACCTCTGGTAACCCCAGATAACAATCTTGGGAATTCTTGGGAAATTTTGCTTTCTGACCTCTGGTGACCCCAGAGGACCCCAGAGGACAATCTTGGGAATACTTGGGATATTTTGCTTTTTGACCTCTGATGACCCCACATGATGATCTTGAGAATTCTTGGGAAACTTTGCTTTTTAACCTATAGTGACCCAGGATGACAATCTTGAGAATTCTTGGGAAATGTTACTTTTGATCCCAGTGACCCCAGATGACAATCTTGGGAATTCTTGGGAAATTTTGTTTTTTGACCTCTGGTAACCCCAGATGACCTTGACCTCAACCAAAATTGATGGGATTTTTCCTCTCAACATGGTAAATTTATATACCAAATATGAAAAGTGGCTGTCATTGCTATCTTGAGATATTGTGATTACAAGCCATTTACAAGGTTTCTGTAGTTCAACCTCTGGTGACCTCAGATGACCTTTGACCTCTACCAAAGACAATAGCATTCTTCCTCTCAACATGACAAATCTATATCCGCCATTCCTATCTTGACATATCCCAGTTTCAAGGTTTTCGGTCTTTGACCTCTGGTGACCTCAAATGACCTTTGACCTCCACCAAAAACAATAGGGTTCTTTCTCTCAATATGACATATCTATATACCAAATATGAAAAGTGTTGGTCACTCCTATCTTGAGATATTGTGACTACAAGCTTTTCGGCCTTTTACCTATGGTGACCTCAAATGACCTCTGACCTTCACCAAAAATGATAGGGTTCTTCCTCTCAACTTGATGAATCTATATACCAAATATGAAAAGTGTCAGTCATTCCTATCTTGAGATAGCTTGATTACGAGCCTTTTCGGCTTTTAACCTGCAGTGGCCTCAAATGACCTTTGACCTCTACCAAAAACAATTGGGGTCTTCTCCTCAACATGACAAATCTGAATACAAAATATGAAAAAGTATCGGTCATTGCTAACTTGAGATATTTGTGTTTACAAGCCATTTACGAGATTGTCGCAGTTTAACCTCTGGTGACCTCAGATGACCTTTGACCTCTACCAAAAACAATAGCGTTCTTCTTCTTGACATGCAAAATCTGTATACCAAATATGAGAAGTGTCGGCCTTTGCTATCTTGGAATATCGTGTTTACGAGGTTTTCGCCGTTTAACCTCTGGTGACCTAAGATGACCTTTGACCTCTACCAAAAACAGTAGGGTTCTACCTCTCAACATGACAAATCTATATACCAAATAAGAAAAGTGTAGGTCATTGCTATCTTGAGATATCCTGTTTACAAGCCGTTTACAAGGTTTTTGCAGATTAACCTCTGGTGACTTCAGATGATCTTTGACCTCTACCAAAAACAATAGGCTTCTTCCTCTTGACATGACAAATCTGTATACCAAATATGAAAAGTGTCGGCCTTTGCTATCTTGAGATATCGTGTTTACGAGGTTTTTTCGCAGTTTAACCTCTGGTGACCTCAGATGACCTTTGACCTCTACCAAAAACAATAGGGTTCTTCCTCTCAACATGACAAATCTAGATACCAAATATGAAAAGTGTCAGTCATTGCTTCCTTGAGATATCGTGTTTACAAGCCGTTTACGAGGTTTTCGCAGATTAACCTCTGGTGACTTCAGATGACCTTTGACCTCTACCAAAAACAATAGGCTTCTTCCTCTTGACATGACAAATCTGTATACCAAATAGGAAGAGTGTCAGTCATTGCTAACTTGAGATATTGTGTTTACAAAGTTTTTGGTATTTGACCTCTGGTGACCTCAAATGACCTTTGACGGCCACCAAAAATAATAGAGTTCTTCCTCTCAACATGACAAATCTATATACCAAATATGAAAAGTGTCGGTCACTGCTATCTTGAGATATTGTGTTTACAAGCTCGGTGTCACATACACACACACACATACATACACACATACTCACCCTCGCTTCCTTAGCGGTACGCGGGAAATGTACCGGTAAGGAATTCGCGGGATTTCCCCATTAGCCTGGCTGACCTCCAACTAACCCAGCAGACGTACGTGTCTGGAGGGCGGGTTGCTTGCCAGGGCAGGCACGTGCAGCCGCGCGAGACTTCTCATTGCAGCGACGGAATTTTCGGGCAGCTACGCCAGTTTCGAGCTCCGCGTGAGCTAGGAAAGACGTGCGAGAGCGGAGCTCTCGCCGGCTGTACCGTGTCCTGTTAAGGACATGTTGCTGAGTGCACCCACACACACACACACGACATCACCATTGCATAAATTCCTTGCCTGCCTACGGCAAGGAATCAAAAATACAACTTACCTTCACCTTGGGGCATTATAAATTTATCTAATATTGTAGAGTCAATACACCAAACTCAGTGCACTGCCAAATTTCGCACACCCTTACCATAACAATGTTCCAGCCAAGCAGCTGTCCACAAAAGTGCAGTACATAATCTGTTTTTGACTTTATCAAAGACTCAGAACCTGATATGTTGCTTAAGTTTTGCATAAATAGTTCTATTCTACACAATTTTCGCGGTCAAGGTCAATTTTATTTATATAGCTTCCCATGTATGTTTAAATCTTTTTGCTCTCCAAACTCACCATTCACGACCAGGTTTGTAGCCATCACACTGATTAAATATTGGAATTGCATGTATTCATAGTGTTGAGTGCAAGCATAGGGTCAACAATGAGTGTATCATGCTTACTGTTGGAGGTGTGTGAAATTTGTCAGTTTTACAGTCTTGCCAGCTGCACAGATTGAGTAGACATATAAACACGGATTTGTAAAAAAAAAATTTGACTTCACAGAATGTTATGCTGATCCAGTTCAAGGTTCACTTGATCAAATCAGAACATCTATCCTTTAGATATTTTCCTATTCATGTACAGTAAGATTTCTGCCAATAAGATAAGGTGCGCAAAATTCCATACATCCAAGCTACTGAAACTACCAACAACCAAAACTACTGATATTTCAATTTCGATAACAGCCAATACAGACCCCATGGCGATATTTTAAAATGAGCATACTGTACACACAACTATCCCTGTGACAATGGGTCATTTTATTTACAAGGGGTAAAATGCTGAGACTTAAAGCCAGACATAAGAAAATAATGTAGCTTTCTATTAGGTGTTGGTTTTGTAATATTGGTTGGGCGGTATCAGCATTTAAGGTAAGTCTTACCAATACCTTATGCACTGATGTCACGCGACATAATTTTGGAGGGTAAACAATGAAGCACATTGCCCACACGATGTACACTTTGTAAGCACATGTAAATAGACTTCACACCCGCAGCTGACCAGTACACAAATCAGCTGTCTGCATTTGTTGGTATAAGTTGCAATGATTCACACTTATCTCCATCAGAGGGAGGGGGGGGGCGCTGGGGGAAGCACTTTCTGTTCTGTGACATCATACGCATAAGGTTCTTTTGGTACTGTGCACCAATAATCAGTCCAACACTAAAATTTTATTCAGACCAGTTCTGCATGATTTTTTTATGATTTCAAGCAAAATCAAGGTTTCATGTTGCAAGAGGACCCATTGGCCATAAGTTGCACCTCTGCAGCTCTTCTCCACCTGTCTCTGGAGTTGTTATCTGCACTTTAATCTCTTGAACAAACAAGCCTCCGAGGCACAACCCTCTTATTAGCCAGTAAAACTACTTTGCTAGCAAGGTCTACCACAGAGACTATTGTTTGAGATCAGACACACACCACGGCACAGCCTTTCCATTGCAAAGAAGAGGGGAGAGCTAGGTGTGAGAGGATGACTCATGCTCTAATAAACTAAGTCAGAAAACCCGCCCAGACAGGCACACGATGAGATTTTGAGTTCTTAGAAGATGCACCATATTAGTAATGACAAAATTAGCAGCATGTTCCAAAACCTGAGAATGGTAAACTACAGCACTATCCAGGACCTTCAAAAGCCCTTTCACTATCAACTATTTTTACTCTCAGTTTTTTAATTTTCTTACCTTCACGTGTGCATTCCACTCATTACAAAATTTCTTATTGGCAAAAGTCTTAGGTAAGGACAGAGCATTCACACAGATCTCACAAGTCTGCTCAAAGGACAGAGAATGGAAAAGATGAATCTGTCGATGGGAGAAACGTGATTTGACCCTCTTCTCCAGCAGCTCCACAACATCCTGAAACAAGACAAGATATGAAAACACAGTAATAGCCACAGAATGTGGTACTTCTAAAGAAGAAAGAGCAGAAACCAAACAAATGATCTCATGTGGTGCTACATCCCCGACTTGCAGCCGGAAGGTCTAGGGTTCAAATCCTGGCTGGGTCATACCAAAGACTTTAAAAATGGAACCTACTGCCTTTGTGCTTGGTGCTCAGCATAAGCAATGGAGTAGGGAAAACAAGCCAGTGAGCCACAACTGGAAAAAAGGCCGTGGTCGTCTCGACTTGAACCAATTGGTTGGAAACTGGGACGTTAAACCTCATCTAACTAACTAACTACATCCCCTAAGTGACACAGAACGGAGTGTGACAATTGATCAGCCCTCAAGATCATACGTGGGTCATACTCATATCAAGACGAAATGGCCTACTTCTGATTAGGGGGCTGATCATAAAATTTTAATGCAAGTTTGCCCCAAATGCCTTGCCCCAACATAGCAAAGTTTCTGTGCAAATGGGGGTTGCAGCCCCACCCCCCCCCCCACCTCATATGTCATACTAACTATGAGGCCATATCATGGCTTCATCAAGTACACCACAAGATATGCACACTCTCTCCAGGCCTGTCAATTTCAAAACAGGCTCACACATAGACCTGCAAAAGAGTGCTAGTATTTATTCAAATAAACCTCACAGTTATAACATGACAGAACGTTCTGTACTATCTACAGCTTGAAAAAATGAAATAGATAACAGAACATTTAACTTTCTCCAGTTTTCACTGGTTTAAACAGTTCAGTGAACCATGATATTTGGAATTCACATGATCACATAACACATACCTCAGACTACCACATTACTCTCTTAGTAGATATATGACATTTGATAGGCCTGCCTTTTAATGATTGATAAAGAATGCATTTTAAAGGTTTTGAAGTGCAAGTGTGGGGCAAATCTCCCAGTATTGACAACATGTTGAGCATGTTGCCACTATGACACAAGGAGTTTCTCTCCCCCCCCCCCACCTTTCTTAGGGAGGAAGAAGAGTTCCTTTGCCTTTCTTTCTTCAGGGGGAAGGAGCAGTGGTTTCATTCACATTTTGTTTGTTGAAAAAGAAATTTGTAACACATGTGCCAACAACATTTTCAAATTTGACATGAAAAATGCACCTTGCCTAGACCTTTTCACCTGGATATTAAGGCCTTTTTCAGCTGCAGTTTAGTTCTTAAAGATATTTTGCAGTCTTGATAATCTGAATTCAAATTTCCCCAGTTCCCAAATAAACTAGAAATATGGTGCTGACGTCCGATAGTGATTGCTCCATAGTGAACAAGACTTTGATGTTTTTGGCCACCCACTTAATAATAAAACCATGATGTCAACTATGTCTATTCTGTAAGCCTGGGCGGGTTAACTGAGTCAACCTCAGAGTCAAGACTAATGGCCAGGAGTTGAGTAGCAACTCCACTTTCTGTGGAATTGTGACTTTTGGATGATTTCTAGTACTGTCTAAATGTGCCAAAAACTTGCATTTTGAGTTTCCATGAAGGTTATTTTCCAGGTTTCAATGGAGTATATTGACACAGAACAACTGGCTCCTTTGGTCTTTTTGCCTTTTCAATCACAAGTTTTATCTTCAGTTGGTCACTATGATTCTCAGATGAGGGTGGTTCACCACCTCAACCATGGAGGTGCCTATAGTGTAATAATACTGTTTGAAAATACTTATTGACAGGCTAGTAGTCCACAGTGTATAGCTGTTGAGGTATATGTTCCTGTGACAGTTTTGATATCATTAAAGGAGCCTTGATGCCTTCAGAGTCTTCATTAATAGGGCCAGGCATACCTCACTCCAAAAATGTTGTGAGTCGCCCAAGCCTCGTATTCTGGGGCCTGATAAAACCACAGTAAATGACCAAATGAGCCTTCAACTTCACTGGGACATCTTCTATGAAGGTGCAATATGAGTAGCAGTGTTCACATTAGGGAGCAGGATTGTGAGATTCTCGCACTTATCTCAAGAATCCCGCAGTTTTAAGAATTGCCCACACCTGCTGGGAAAATCAGTTGGAAAAAAGTTGACTTTTTGTGTTGCAACTTATGCAGATTCCCCCCCCCCCCACCCCCCTTGAACCAAAGTCCTCTAAAGTTTTGGACAGGGAAATTTCTCCCAAAATTATGAGACCTAGTGCCAACACTGGTGCTGTGGCCAAGTGGATAAAGGCCATGGTATTTGAAGGGAAGAAGCTTAGCAGCGGGGAGGTTCTGGGTTCGATCCCCGGCCGGGTCAATGTAAGGTGGGTTTTTCATGTTAGAGAAATCTACAGTTGTCCCATCTGAACTGGCCTTTGAAAAGAAGCCAAATTTGGTATAAATTGTTGAGTTGGCTGCCACCTGACACGAAGTTGAATTTCATGAGCCATAGGCTTCCTCCCACCTTTGTGGTCGCTTAGCCTCTTCAAACAACTGCCCCTCAAGGCCCTGAATAATAACACTGATGAATAGACAACTGGTCCCTCATCTCCCTCTGCCAAGTCCCCTTTAGGGAAACCAACTGTTCGAACAATAACATCCTGCCTGCCAAATTTATCTTCATAATTAAAAGAGGAATGTTATCCAAGCTTTCTGATGAAACTTGCATTCAGTTCTACAGAATTGTTTACAGGATACATAGTATAACAAGATAATTTTAAAAAAAAAGTTGTTACGAGACGTGAATGAAAAGCAAACAGGTGTAATGTCATCTCCTCACACTGGTGAACTGCAACCTGTTTTTTCCCTTTTTTCAATCTATTGTTTTCATCTTTACTTAAATTAGGATTTCAGGATTTCAAATTACCTGCAGGCTAGGTCTGTCAAATTCCTATGTCTACAATGTATTTAAATTTAAAAAAGCATAAGGTGAATGGAAGATAAAATTCGATGTTAAATTTAAAGAAACACAAGTCTGTTGATGAATGGGGGCTATGATGTTGTTCAATACCTTCATTGTTTCAAGTTCACTTTGGGCTGAAAATGTAAACTCCACTTGCTAATATCTAAAGAACCACACACAGGAATTGAAGGAAAAGTTCACCAGAATAAATCTATAAATTTCCTCTCCACCACATCAAAAACAATTTTATGCTCCAGCCATTCCTTAAAAGCATCTTACACTCATGTCCTGAGGTCATGGGATTAGTTCTCTAACCCTATCCAAGAACTTACCAGACGACATGTGATTCCAATCACAGTGATGGGTGTTTGTGCTGACTGGCTGATGTCAAAGAGATTATAGAGGAGGGTTTGGTTCTTGTGGTGAGCAAATAAATCAAACTCTTCCATCACAAACAGAATACTCTGAGATTTACCATCATCTGAAGGAAAAAAACAGAACAAAAAATGGTCTTCATGACCTGAGAAGCATTTTACATTTTCATACAGTTTCAAAATGTGTAAAATATGTTCTTGTGCCACAGACAAAAATTAAAATCCAAGTTACAAGAAGGATATATGGCCATCAAAGAGCAACTAGTCAAGCAATGTCTTAATACTCACTGCTAGGTCAGTTTCTCTTTTGTTAGAAATATTGAAAACAGTTGTCTAAATTCACAGAAAGATTTTGAATGTGTAAGTCAAGTCTAATACGTAACATTTATGGATGTTTGTCATCTACAAGAAACAGTGTGATCTGTAGAAATATCAAATTCATCATTGTGACATCAGCTTGGTTCTAAAGGGGTAGCCCTCACCTCTTTGATGCCAGCTAGCATATGATACCTTATAATTTTCAAAGATCCAACACATCACATGCATGCTTTCTTTTCCAAGAGTCATTTTAGTAGCAAATCTCGGGAAGGAGGGGTGTACAGAAGCTGACGCCACACCTTTAGTCTTGAGAAATGTAGGCTTTACTACAACACTGTTCATTATTGAAGATTAAACTTAGACCATGCAGTTAAAATTTCAACTGTTCTGTAAGATATCTTATTTGCAGCTTAAACAAACCATAGATAAAATTGGTTTCTAAGGTCAGAAAATTCTTATGCCAAACACAAAAATGTGATTCTTGACTCATTTTTCTCACAATTTAGAGGGCAAGAACACAGTATGTGTAGGACATTCAACATATTTTGTACCTTTGTTTCTCTTGATGTAAGAAAAACTTCCTATAAAATTACAAACAATTCTACTTTACCACTCTTTAGAGCCTCCAGGAGGAAAGTCAACTTTTCAGCCATCGAGCCCTATGGTAGTGAGAAAAGAACTTGTTCTTTATATTCCATCATATGTTCACAGTATCCTGACGACTAATCAGAACAAACTCTGCACTTGTAGTACTCATATTCCATTCGTGCACATAGCTTCTTGAACTGATAAATTTTGAAAAACAAACAAGCACTGGTAGTTAAAGAAGTTTCTGATCTTATAACCATGGTTCTGTTCCAGCATCAGTGCCCTGTCCAGCATTTGATCTACACAAAGTCACACCTGTAGTATGTATCTGTTTATCACCCTTGGCAATTTTATCTTAAAGCCCTGGGCTGGAAATGAAGAAAGCCCACGAATGCCATGGCCTTCGTATTTTTGGCAATGGCTTTAGTGCCCTACAATATGGCATACTTTAAGGCCACCTTCACCTTTGTGTCCTTCCTAACATGAACAAAACACACCCAAACATACACCAGATAATGCAAATCTTCTCTTTGACCTTTGTGGTCTTTGAGATGCATAAATGTGCCGTATACGCTAATATGAAAATGGCCTTACCCTCATGTCTTATTTCCAGCCCTGCAAGCCTCAAGTGTAGGCGTAAAAGAATCATAACTTGAGTTCCACATTCCAAAAGTAGCATGTTCTCCATAATTTTTCAAATTTCCCTTTTATAAACAAAACAGCAACAGTTAGGTCAATCATTTGATTATTAGAAAGGCAAATCATCTCCAATTTGGACTCAATTACAGAATGGAATGAATGATTTCAACTCCACCGGTTTTGCAAGTATCGTTGTGTTTTGGTTTTCCACCTAATGCAAAATAAATGTGCTGAATTTGTGCTGTTACAAAATTTTGTCTGGTACTGTATTTCCCCAGAACAGCTTCATTATGTTGAAATATGTTGGTTTGGAAAAAAAATTGAAATCTGGGAAACTTCTTGCCAGGAAGTTTGTTATTTGGAAGGAATTTCTGGTAAATGGACCCTACAGAAACATGGCATTTTTGGATATGTAAACATGTAAAACATTTTAGGAAATATGACTAGCTTCCAGGGAAATGGGCATTTCCTCCAGCCGTGGAAAAATGTTTGTAATCATACACTGTAAGTCTAACCATGCACCTGTTACATTATTTTTGACTTTGGGTATGGTTGGAGATCTCAATCAGGCATGCCAAACAGCAGATATACTGACATGAGTGCTAGAATGAAAGGGTTTTACAAACATTATGGTTTATGCCACAAAAGAATGTAATTAAGTCAACCCTGCTTATCTTTACACTTAATCAATATTAGCTTAGCCTGAAAACGGGCACAGTTCAACTCTTGGAGTTGAGGAAATAACAGATATTTTTCAGACAAGCCAAGAAATGTTTGCATATATGTACAACATACACCTACAGTATAGCACGTACAGCTACTGTACATGAGCACTAAAGTGAGAGTTCTTTATACATATTTTGATTTTTTCATGTAAAAGAAAATATATAAAAAAGTGTGCTTATGCTTCTTTCATAACCTTGATTGGATTAATCGTAAAACAAGGACAGCTGAGTTCCTAACTTTTTTTGTCACAGACACTTCAGACAAATGAATATTTGTTCAAAGTGGTTCTATTTGTAAGTTCAGTGATATTTTTTCAGTGGTGAAAGCATGCAGGCGTACACAAAAGCACAATCACCGCCCCCATTTTTCCGTACCTTTGAAAAGTAATAACAATAATAAAAAAAAACAAAATTAAGGTAAATGAGACCTGAGAAATTATGAGAGAATTTTAATATCATGGATAACTTTTGCAATGTAACATGGAAACATTTATGAAAAAAAGTCCTAAAAGTTTTATAATGGTTGTATTCTTTTGGTGCCCTTTGCACATGCCCATCATGAAAGGTAATTATGATAAGGCAGAGGTTTAGCTAAAAGGTGAGAGGGGCATGCAGTACCTGTTTGAAAATCAAGTTAGTACTTTATGTCATGGGCAGATAAAATGTGATTTTTGCTTCATAATATTTCTAAATCTTTCTACAGGTGACTCTTTATTGTACTGAAGGATTACATCAGAAATACAATAGGGGGTTTTGTACACAGTAACTTGTGAATGGATGACCTTCGAATGTTTGCCTGCATTAAAGAGTTGAATAAAAATGACAGGAAGGGCTAAAACACGTAAGGATGATCCCCCAGAAAAACATGATGTGGGATCATTGTTGTCTACCCACATAGTACACCGATTATTTTCTGAAGTTTCCTAAGCATGGCTGAGGGTGACATGGAAACATCGTCGAGGGTGCACAGCTAGTTTATCGATGTACTAGGTGTAAAGTGCTCCTTTTTTATGTTTTCCATTGCAATCCTGAATGTCATGTGAACCTAGGGGTCTGCTGAGAAGACTTGGATTTTGGGTTTCTGTCCAGGTGGGAATGTGGAGACTTTGACTGGTTCAGAAAGCCTCCATTTAGATCCCTCCTAGGAAGGAACAATGCCTCACCCCTGACCAATGTAGCTTTTAATATATCAACCTACAGAGAGGCAAAACTATAATTGGGTGTGAAAGTACTGCTTTACTTAGGTTTAATGGATACTCTGAGTTCAAGCATCATCAGAGTGTGAAGGTGTAAAAGGTGAGGACAAGTACATATGAATGTAACTCCAAGGTGTGGAATCAAGATTGCTATTATTTATGATGTTCAAAGAGGTCTGTATGTACAACTTGCAACCCACCTGTAGTGAGTAAATTCTCAGAGCATAACCTGTCCTCTTCTAAGATCTCTATTCTAATTTGAAATCATATCCTAAGTCCGAGTAGTTTTCATGCACTTGCCTGGGTGGCAAGCTTTTGCATTCTGACACTTTACTTAACATTTTTGTTGATGCACTGGTGTAGGCCCCTCCCCCTCCCCCCCACACACACTTTGGTGACTTGCAGCCTTAAAAAGAGGGTAACTTAAAAGAGACAAACCAGAAAGCCCAAAGGCTTAGTGATCCCTTGCCGAATGGGGATGCTTTGTTGCACTGAGGTTTATCCCTCAAATTTATCTTTCTTGACTACATCATTTTACAATGTTTTAACAATTTGACCTCTGCTGACCTCACATGACCTTCCAACCCCACCAAATATAACAACCAGAAAGCCCAAAGGCTTAGTGATTCCTTGCCGAATGGGAATGCTTTGTTGCACTGAGGTTTATCCCTCAAATTTATCTTTCTTGACTACATCATTTTATGTTTTAACAATTTGACCTCTGCTGACCTCACATGACCTTCCAACCCCACCAAATATAACAAAAAAGAAAATCTGAAGTGTCTTGAAAGGGATTCAACTCCAATGGATCTTGGATCTTGAAAATTCTTGGAAAATTTTGCTTAGATGACCTCTGGTGACCCTAGATGACGATCTTAGGAATACTTGGGATATTTTGCTGTTTGATCTCTGGTGACCCCACATCATGATCTTGGGAATTCTTGGGATATTTTGCTTTTGACCTCTGGTGACTCCATATAACAATCTTGGGAATTCTTGGGAAAATTTTGCTTTTGCTTTTTGGCTTCTGATAACTCCAGATGATGATCTTGGGAATTCTTGGGAAATGTTGATTTTTGACCCCAGTGACGCCAGATTACAATCTTGGGAATTCTTGGGATATTTTGCTTTTTGACCTCTGGTGACCCCATACAACAATCTTGGGAATTTTTGGGAAATTTTGCTTTTTGATCTCTGGTGACCCCATATAACAATCTTGGGAATTCTTGGGAAATGTTGCTATTTGACCCCAGTGATGCCAGATTACAATCTTGGGAATTCTTGGTAAATTTTGCTTTTTGACCTTTGGTTACCCAGATGACCTTTGACCTCCACCAAAAACAATAGGGTTCTTCCTTACATCATGAAAAATCTATATGCCAAATATGAAAAGTGTCGGTCATTCCTATCTTGAGATATCGTGATTATGAACTTTTCAGCTTTTTATCTCCAGTGACCTCAAATGACCTTTGACCTTCACCAAAAACAAAAGAGTTCCTCCTGTCAACATGACAAATCTATGTACCAAATAAGAAAAGTGTCAGTCATTGCTATCTGGAGATATCGTGTTTACAAGCCATTTACGAGGTTTTCGCAGTTTAACCTCTGGTGACCTCTGATGACCTTTGACCTCTACCGAAAACAATAGTATTCTTCCTCTCAACATGACAAATCTATATAGGCCATTCCCATCTTGACATATGGCGATTTCAAGGTTTTCGGTCTTTGACCTCTGGTGACCTCAAATGACCTTTGACCTCCACCAAAAACAATAGGATTCTTTCTCTCAACATGACAAGTCTATATACCAAATATGAAAAGTGTCTGTCATTCCTATCTTGAGATATCGTGATTTAGGAGCTTTTCGGCTTTTTAACTCCGGTGACCCCAATTGACCTTTGACCTTCACTAAAAACAATAGGCCTCTTCCTCTCAACATGACAAATCTACATACCAAATATGAAAAGTGTCGGTCATCCCTATCTCGAGATATCGCGATTACAAGGTTTTTTGGTTTTTGACCCCTGGTGACCTCAGATGACCTTTGACCTCTACCAAAAACTATACGGTTCTTCCTTTCAACATGACAAATCCATACAGGCCACTCCTATCTTGAGATATCATGATTTCAAAGTTTTTGGTCTTTGACCTCTGGTGACCTCAAATGACCTTTGACCTGCACCAAAAACAATAGCATTCTTTCTCTCAAGATGGCAAACCTATATATCAAATATGAAAAGTGTTCGTCATTCCTATCTTGAGATATCGCGATTACGAGCTTTTCGGCTTTTTACCTCTGGTGACCTCAAATGACCTTTGACCTTCACCAAAAACAATAGGGTTCTTCCTCTCAACATGACAAATCTATATACCAAATATGAAAAGTGTCGGTCATCGCTATCTCGAGATAGCGCGATTACAAGCCATTTATGAGGTTTTCGCAGTTTAACCTATGGTGACCTCAGATGACCTTTGACCTCTACCAAAAACAATAGGGTTCTTCCTCTCAACATGGCAAATCTATATACCAAATATGAAAAGTGTCCGTCATCCCTATCTCGAGATAACGCGATTACAAGGTTTTCGGTTTTTGACCTCTGGTGACCTCCGATGACCTTCGACCTCCTCCAAAAACAATAGGGTTCTTCCTCTCAACATGACAAATCTATATACCAAATATGAAAAGTGTCGGTCAATCCTATCTTGAGATATCGCGATTACAAGCGGCGTCACAAACACACATACACACACACATACACACCCACACACACACATACACACACACACACATACACACACACACACGACATCACCATCGCATAGATTCCTTGCCTGCCTACGGCAAGGAATCAAAAAAGAATATCTGAAGTGTCTTGAAAGGGATTCAACTCCAATGGATCTTGGATCTTGAAAATTCTTGGGAAATTTTGCTTTTTGACCTCTGGTGACCCCAGATGATGATCTTGGGAATACTTGGGATATTTTTCTGTTTAACCTCTGGTGACTCCTGATGACTATCTTTGGAATTCTTGGGAAAGTATGCTTTTTGACATCTGGTGACCCCATATGATGATCTTTGAATTCTTGGGAAAGTTTGCTTTTTGACCTCTGATGACCAGACACAACAATCTTGGGAATTCTTGGGAAATTTTGTTTTATGCCCCTTGGTGACTCCAGATGATGATCTTGGGAATTCTTGGGAAAGTTTCCTTTTTGACCTCTGATAACCCCAGATGACAATCTTGGGAATTCTCGGGAAATGTTGCTTTTTGACCCTAGATGACAATCTTGGGAAATTTTTCTTTTTGACCTTTGGTAACCCAAGATGACCTTTGACCTCCACCAATAACAATAGGGTTCTTCCTTACATCCTGACAAATCTATACACCAAATATGAAAAGTGTCTGTCATTCCTATCTTGAGATATCATGATTAAGAGCTTTTCAGCTTTTTACCTCCAGTGACCTCAAATAACCTTTGACCTTCAACAAAAACAAAAGGCTTCTTCCTCTCAACATGACAAATCTATATACCAAATATGAAGTGTCGGTCATTGCAATCTCAAGACATCGTGTTTACAAGCCGTTTACAAGCTTTTTTCAGTTTAACCTCTGGTGACCTCAGATAACCTTTGACCTCTACCAAAAACAAAAGCATTCTTCCTCTCAACATGACAAATCTATATAGGCCATTCCTACCTTGACATATCGTGGTTTCAAGGTTTGTGATCTTTGACCTCTGGTGACCTCGGATGACCTTTGACCTCCACCAAAAACAATAACATTCTTTCTCTCAACATGACAAGTCTATATACCAAATATGAAAAGTGTCGGTCATTCCTATCTTGAAATATCGCGATTACGAGCTTTTCAGCTTTTTACCTCCAGTGACCTCAAATGAGCTTTGACCTTCACCAAAAACAATAGCGTTCTTCCTCTCAACATGAACAATCTATATACCAAATATGAAAAGTGTCGGTCATAGCTATCCCAAGACAGCGTGATTACAAGCCATTAACGAGGTTTTCGCAGTTTAACCTATGGTGACCTCAGATGACCTTTGACCTCTACCAAAAACAATAGGATTCTTCCGCTGACTATGACAAATCTATATACAAAAAATGAAAAGTGTCGGTCATCCCTATCTCAAGATAACGCGATTACAAGGTTTTCGGTTTTTGACCTCTGGTGACCTCGGATGACCTTTGACCTCCTCCAAAAACAATGAGGTTCTTCCTCTCAACATGACAAATCTACATACCAAATATGAAAAGTGTCGGTCAATCCTTTCTTGAGATATCACGATTACAAGCAGCGCCACAAACACATATACACACACACACACCTATACTACTTGTTAATGCTGCCAAACGGGGGACCCCTTTATGTTACCATTCATGGACGTCCATAGAAAAACCTTGTAGCATGACTACTGATAGAAAAAGATGTGCATTGCAACAGCAAAAAACGAGGGCGCTCAAAATGTTTTCAGTCAACACAGACCCAGCTTTTTGTAAGTATGTATATGATTTTCCACAGGTAACCGTTGACATAACAGGATACACACGCATACCTGCAAACGAGGACGTACCACAACACTACCTAAATGGGGACTGTTCCTATACTTTTTTGGAATCAATAGACATCTTCATTGCTGCATCATACAGCACAGAGAGGCCATTTAAAGCCACTGTTTTAAACGGGGACGGTCCCCAATTTCAGTGGCGTCCCCGGTTGTCAGGTGTGTATTCACATTTTCGTCCCCGGTTGGCAGCATTTGTCGACTCATACACACAAACTCACACACACACGACATTACCATCGCATAGATTCCTTGCCTGCCTATGGCAAGGAATCAATAAACAGAAATCCTGTTTGTTTTCCTATCCTAAACATCATTACTAAAAGACTATGATTTTAATACAGAAAGAGACTCACAAACACTTTATCTTTGACCACATTTTCAAGTTTTAGCTGGCGAGTGATTTCTTGGACAGCTATCCTGTCGTCTGTCTGCAGTAGTCCATGTAGATGGACTTGGAGGAGATTACCAGAAATTTTAGAATCTTTGTTTAGTTCAGCAAGAATACTGGAAATTAACTAGGAATAAAATAAGAAAAGACTGAGAATTAAAATTGCCACATGTTAAAAATTGTGCACATTGTAAAGTTTAAACACCCAACTTTTTGAAAATTCCAAATTTCAATTGTTAGAGTATTTCATTGTTTCAATGTGACAGCTTTGTCCAGGGATGTTAGGGGACAAATGAAACATGTGCTTGCCCCCTTCTAGCTGGGGTTCAGTGGACACCAATGGGCCCATACAAACATCAAAGGTAAATACACTTTTGTGGTTGTCACCTCTTTTGAATTTAACCATCTTCCTTGGGGTGGGGTTCACAAGATAGATGGTTCCCTAGACTGAAGGCTCACTTAATCCTAATCCAAATTATAACCCTTACCCAAACCCTAATCCTATCCAAGGATAATCCTAAGCCAATCATAAACCTTGTTCTAACCCTACTTCTAACCTAGAGTAGACTTTCAGCCAAGGGGATTTAGCGAACCTCCGATCTCCCCCTTCTATGTACAGGACCATATTCATGAGACTTAAGCAAGAACGACAAGATATATCATCATAGGCTAGTCCAATTTTAATCCACTCTCCATTTGAGGTAGGCATAGGCTTCATTTTTCTTTTTCAATGCTTTCTTTTCTCTATTTTACTCATGGATCATGAAAAATCTGGAAATTTTCTTTCAGTTTCCAAAAATATGGGTTTTTGCAAATGTCTGGGAAACATACATCTCTATATGACAGCACACTTACCTGTAAATACAATAATCAGTCTCTTGTAGATGGACAAGGTGTCAATGAAGGGCCAAATATTTTTCGGGGAGGGGGGCAAACATCTTTCAGAGCAGGGCAGGAATTAACATTTGTCATACGAGGGCTCTTTTGGGATTAGTTGATTGAAATGTGCAGTTAAAATAGTCGTCCTTACACAAACTATATGGCCAAATTCGCTCTCGTAGCCCCAGTTTTGGGGGGCTATTTTGCAAGTTACGGGGGGCTAATTACCCTAAGCCCTCGCTTAATTCCTGCCCTGATTCAGAGGTATGTTAAGAATAGCAATTGTTGTTTTGAAAATTTCTTTAGGGAGGAACTTCTCTAAACAGACAACAGTCTCCCTGTACAGTATATGGCAAATACTAGCATATTTTTTTGGACAGGTATCCTGTGTAACAGTATTTTGCAATCAAAGTTACATGAAAACAGTATTTCCTACTTTCAACAAATGTTAATACTGCATACAGGGGTGGCACCAGTCGGGGAAATTTTCCAGTTTTGTTGGGGAGCCTTAATTCGTATGATAAAATATGAAATCCCAACAACCTCAGTCGCCCCGACGATCTGCTTGATTTTGCTCATAGGAAGGGCAGATTCTTCAATAAAGACCCCAAATTTTCTAATTTTCCTTACAAAAACCCCAATTTTTCAATTTTCTTCCATAAAAATCCAAATTTTTCAAAGTTTCTTCAATAAAACTCCCAAATTTTCAATATTTTGTAAAAAAGCCAAAAATTTTTCAGCGCTTTGCGCGCCAAAAAGTTTGTATTTTTAGTCCTTTTGGCCTTTGTCGGGGCTTTGGACTGCTAGCCCTCCGGTGGAGAGCTTGGCCCCCCCTGTCGGGCAAATCGACAGGAACTAACGATATTATCAATCTAGGAATAGCTTCGTTCACCTATCGCTTCACCCACAACATGTTACCACCCGCCTTCTCCAACTTTTTCACAACCAGCACTAATGTTCACAGTTATAATACACGTAATCCTCAGCTTCTTCTACATACTGTTTATCCCACATCTCATTCTCAACTGAGCCTTCGGCATCGTGCTATTAATCTTTGGAATACCCTACCCAAGACTGTAATTGATAGTCCAAGCTTCAGATCGTTCAGGTATAACCTAAGCAAACTATATCTAAGTACTTACTGACTTTCAACTTTCAGGAGCCTTGCTTTACTTTATTGTGCGAAAGGCAGGCCCGTAACTCGTAGCCATGTATGAAGCAATGATGGTGCTGGGGGGGGGGGGGTGTAAGTGAATTATCTTGTTTAGCTTTTGTTGTTTCTTTTCTTTTCCTTTTTGATATCACCTTAGGGAGTAGAGCACTTCGTCAAGCCCGTGAGGGTTTTTTGTTCTACTTCCTTCACATCGTAAAAGATTTATTCAAAATTGATGTAAATATTATATATATATATATTATGCTTGTATACCTGTATGGTGTGAAAAACAAATAAATGAAATGAAATCCTGGCGCCACCCCTGACTGCATAACATTTTGAGGAAATGAAATCAATTTGTTTGCTTCAATGCTGATTTCCATGAGCTAGACTGGATGAGAAATTTCAGCACTGGTATGCTGTAATTTCATTACAAAACTTTCAGAGATGTTGCCAAACTTGCATAAATTTTGTATAAATGTAAACACAGGTCCATTTTGACATATTCATTGTAAGCTAAAAATTTAATAACCTACCATTGTTTTTCCAGCACCATTAGGTCCAATGACTAAAGCACTGTTGCTTTCCCCTATTGTGACACATCTTTGTATCAGATCTGTCAAGTGTCTTTCGCAAAAGATAAAAAAAAATTTGATGCATAAAAAGAAAAAATTCAATTTTTCTTTGGTTCTTAAGTAGAAACTGTTACACACATTACAAACTTATGCAAAATTTGCATTGTATGAAGAGAAAATTCAATGAGGAATGTGTAATCTTCTTTCTTGGGTGAATTTTTGACTTATGTTTCTGACCAAGCTGTGTTCCAATGAAAACAGGATCTTTTGATGGCAAACTTATCACAATATCAAAAAAAAAAAAAAAAAAAGGTAAGTAGGGTACCCAACCTTAAAGACAAGAGTCATCAACCCAAAGTATATTTTTAGTGTAGGGGTATGAAAATTCTCAGTTGGTGACTGCTCTTTGATTGACATCGAAGTTTGAAAATTTGAAAGATGCAGAGTAGCTCACATTCCACATACACGTAAGGCAAAGAGTGCTTTTATTACATTTTATAGCCTTGTATGCTCACCAGGACATGGCTTGAAGCAATAAAACAGGTGTATTCCTGCACAAGGAGTAGCTTCATACAGTTATGGGAGGAGCTAGAAGTTGCATAGTTGGGAGAATTGGAACTGTCTGGGATGATGAAAATTCCCCTTTAATACTGTTCTGTATGGGCCTTATGGATTTATATAGGCTTAATTATTTTATTTGTAGTATTTCACCCAGAGTAACAAGCCACAACTACTGTATGATTGTAAAGATTAGCTTCTCAAAAGTTTGTCACCATAAATTGCTAGACGTGGTCTGTAGATGTGGTCTGTTTAATAATATTCCAACACTTTCAACATTCCAGTCTTTTTGTATAATGTCACAAATATAGATTCAAACCCAATATTTTCATTAAAGTACATTAGAACCCCACAGTACTAGGGCATCCCAAAGTACCAGGGAACCCCACAGTACCTGGGAATCCCACTGTACTAGAGAATATCATAGAACTATAGTACTCTGCATGACATCATTGCTCACTGAATATTCATCATTTTGTTGGATGAGGAGTGGACAGCATGTGATCAACAAAACCAATAGGTGATGTTCTTTTCACTGTTAGACCATTTACTACATCCTGCGACATGTACTACACTCTACCTCTTACTGTAGGTCTTAAGAATTTCACCTTACAAAACCTTATACAAAATAAAGTTGTGGCAACACTTCATTAAAAACATTTGGAAAAACATCATTTTCCTCTTATGCAGGGTACAAATTGTGTGTTTTGCACAGTATTCTCCTAGGTATGCAAATGAAAAAAAAAGTTAAAAGCCTTTTCCAGATTTACATTTACATTTTAAATAATTTAACTATTTTTTTGCAGAGAAAATAAGTTGGGATAAACCCTGGAAGCACTTTTTGATAAGCTTTATTTATATAACATTTTAATTAAATTCAATTCAAAACATATTTCCCATATTGTAGGCCTACGTGAAAAATGAACTAAGTAAATATGCAGTGTTGGCAGACATCAGCTTTTGATCAGACACACGAGATAAAAGGGTTACGAAGTTTTTTTCTTTCCTTCTGGTGCTTGTTAGAACGAAATAACACAAAAAGAAGAAAAAAACATAAAAAAAATGATCATTTCTGCTTGTAGGTTTATGGGACACTTGCAGAACTGTAATGCTGTACTTACTTCTTCTGATTAGCAAAGCTGTAACCTGTGACTTCTGGCAGGGCATTCTGACAAAGCCGTTCTCGAAGTGTTTTTTGTAACTGTTCCCAAACAGCCTCATCTGCCTCCTTTAGACCAAATTCCTTCTTTCTCACCATTTCGAAAAGAACTAAAGTTGCATCACCTGAGAGATAGAAATAAAATTCCCTGCAATGCTAATAGAATATTTCCAGTATATATAAGATGATACAGAACCAAAATAATGCATGCTTGGCTGGACCATGTAACTTTTCATACATTTGGTCAGGGAATAATTTAGTGTTCAAAAATTTGCATTGAAATTTTGAGGTTCCTGGGCTTCTCTATCACAAAATTATTAAAAACCCTAATGTTGTATGTACATAATCTGCTACACAATTTTGTATTTGTGTAGCAATTTGTCCATCTTGCATAGCAAAATGTGATGCGGTACTGGATAAATTATTCCCTGTTGGTTAATATAGACTTGTCTTATTGAGAGGAAGAACCCTGTTGCCTTTGGTAGTTAGGGTTGTTTGAGGTCACTAGAGGTCAAAATCTGAAAATCTTGTTAACACGATATCATAAGTTAGGAACCATGGATACTTTTTATACATGGCATGTGGATGCCTCATTATCTGTAGATGAATACTGTTCTTTTTGGTAGAGGGCAAATTTGTTAAGGTCATGGAAGGTGAGACTAAGAAAACCTTGAAAATCAGTTGTAAATCAGTTCCCATTGGATTGTCTGAATGTCTGGCCTCCTGCAAGTAATGCAACAGTACAATACTCAATCCTTCCTCACTTATCTACTGCAGTATTGCTTGGGGAAACACCTTCCAATCTTATCTTAATAGACTTTACATACTGCAAAAAAGGGCCATTCGTTTAATTACTTCCTCTCACTAAAGGGCAAACACAGCTGCCCTTTAAAAGAATTAAATATTTTGAATGTTTTCGACATTTATAAGCACCAGATGGGTATCTTCATGTTTAAAATTTGTCATGAGTTATTACCTCCTATTTTCAGAATATCTTTCATCTTAAAAAAACTGCCCACAACTACTGTACCAGGCATTCCAAAAACTTTCACTTATATAGAGTTAATACTGATGTCAGTAAAAAGTCATTAGTTACTTCTGGCTCTAAACTCTGGAATAACCTCGATCCCCAGCTAAAAAGCATCTCCTCACTTCCCTTATTTACTGTACCAAGAAATTCAAATTATGTTTAATTGGCAAGCATTAGTGTCATTTTGTTGCCTATGATCTTTTTTTACTTTACTCTGTCATAGGTGGTGGTTGGTTGGGGTTTAGTGGGAGGGAAGAGGGCTGTTACTATGTCTGTGTTATTTGATTTCTTTTTTGTGTCTGTATTTGTTTTTTTTTTTTTTTTTTTAAAGGTGGCCTGCTTTGTACAAGCATTTTGCCTTTTCCAGGCTTCCTCCACCACTTTCTGTAAATTTATATCTGTCTATATATTTATGTTTGTGGAAAATAACAAATGAAATGAACAGTCTTCTCTACGGTCTTCTGAATACTCAAATTCTAAGTTACAACACATGCAAAATGTAGCTGCAAGAATTCTGACTGGTACATGTCATGAACACATTGGTCTGGTTCTCATGGCCCTCCACTGGCTGCCAGTTAAGCAACACATTTTTAAAAGCTGGTCTTTAGGCCTACTTCTTTCAAATGCATTATAATTCAGGCTCCCCATTACCTGTGTGATATGATTCATCATTGCTATCAGCCAGCACAAAATCTAAGGTCACAGTCACAAAGGCTCCTTAGGATCCTATGGTCAAACACCAAACTGGTGTCTGGGTGATTGCACTTTAGCAGCACCCAGATTATGGAACATGTTACCTCACAAAATTATAAAACACATTGATTCTTTGGACATTTTTAAACATATCTTTAAAGCCTGGGGTCTACTTCTTTCACCTGGCTTTTGATTAACTATTCTTGTTTGGATTATGTTATCATTTGTTGTTTGTTTCTTGTTTATGCTACTTCAGTGATGCACTTTTATGTCTATTTTATATCAAATGAGCAATGTGTAGACCTATTGTACAGTATTCCATGTCTACCTATTTGCTAGACAACCCAGATTTCATTAACAAAACATAAAATAGACAACAGTACAAAACAAAAAATAACACAACATAACATACAGTACCGTAACATAATGTAACGTAACATCACATAACGTAACATAAGTTAAAGGGCAAAGGAGGGCCAAGCCCCCATAAAATGCCCTGAATCCAAACCCTAAACTAAAACATACAGCCAAACCAATGCAAGTATGCCCAGTGCAATTCTAGATTCTACCACAGTCATGAAGGAACTTGTCAATTTTAACCGTAAAGCAGTAAACTGAACTGGAGTTACCTACCAACTTAGGCAGACTTAGGGTGGCTATATGTAAGTCCCACTTTTGCCGGCTGGGTTGTCTTGCTCTTGGACAACAGGGGTCAAAATTTCTGAAAGTTTATAACTAGCCCATGGGCACTGATATATTTATTCCTCTAGCAACAAGTCTCAAATGTCCCTAAAGTATGGGGTGCAGTACAACTATAATTCTACTGTATACACCTTTTTGTACTATCTGATGGGGGTTTTCATAGTGAACTGACATCAGCCCAAGTGTGGTTTGAACTTAGTCCCAGGCTACCGGACTTACTGTATATATGTATTTGTCAAGCACTGTTGGGCAGCCTGTCCTCTGTCTGGGGTTACTAACACTTGATTTGTTGTCCTCCTTTCTGAAGGTTAGTGAGTTCACAATGAAAAAATTTTACAAATTACTTATGAAAAAAAAATAGCAATTGCAAACAAGTTCACTCCTCTCTTATTACCATGTGGAAAAACCTGCATGGCATATCCTAAAATATAAGCGATACTCATTGGTCACAGTTGCAGATGACCATATTTAATCCCACACAGTCACCGTAAGTTTGATTAGCTTAAAGGGATTTACCAGTGACAAAAATCAGTAACTTCAAAAAATGCAGAAAATTTTCCTCTTCTAGGAGGTGAAAACGGCATCTCAATAGCTTGTTTGGAAGATACTAATTTTGAAAGAAGTGCAATTTTTTCTCAAGATAAAGTGCATTATGGGAAATCTGTGATGTCATCGAGGCACATTAATTTGACAAAGCATTGAATTTCTTTATGATATTGACACTGTTGTAGGGAATATTTAGCAACTTTGTTTGTTATGCTGTACATATGGTGTAGATTTATGCTAAACCTACATGGAAAGATATTCAAACATTCCATCAGTATCAAATTTCAAGGGCAACAGGACATTCAATTATAAAGGAAAACAAAAGAAATCTGAGGCAATATGCCCATTTTACATAACATTTTGTGACCATGATGAGAACTGGAGGTATTTTTGGACCAAAATACGAAGTCTTTAATATTAAATATCTCAAGTTAGGAAAAGAGTATTGCTACAGGGTTTACAGGGCATGAACTGAAATTTTTTCTCTTTCACATGGGATCCTTGTAAAAAGACACTGGAAAATGCCTTTAAACATATGATGTGTAGCCTTGTGGCTATCGCAATCTTTTGGGTACACAACTCATTTTTAGCGGTGACCTGATATGGCTGCAGAAGGTCATGTCCTTTTTGGGAATTTGAAAATGGTCAACCTAGACAGACTATTCCACTTATTGACAATTCTATGAGAGAAGCTGAATTCCCTAATGCCAAGCCTTGTGAAACACTTCACTACTATATCTTCTTACAATGGCCTCACACCCAAGAATTATTTTGAACCTTTATGTAGCTACAAATTGACAGAGGATTCCCTTCAAAGAGAAATTTGTAAACCTACAATAATGATGTCCCCCTAATCCTTCATAACTCCCGGGTTGTAAGCTCAAGCTGCTTTAGTGTATTATGATAAGGAAGATTTCTTACATACTGTACTTCAGGTACAAGCCGAGTAGGCTGGCCCTCCTCTGAACTTGTTCTATGATAAACTTGTCCTTTTCATAAAAGGGATTACAAACCTGAGAAGCATATGGGCCTATTCAAAATGAGGTCTACCATCAATGCCAGGTGCATCAACATATTCTGTGCTTGCTGCATAACATGCATGCTACACTTTGGCATGTAAAGCAACATGCCTGGGTGTAAAGTTTGGCCTGCGTAGGGAAGCAAATTTCTTAAAATGTATTGAAATCCATGCAAAAAAAAAAAAAATGAATTTTTACGAGGTATTTCTCAGGTAAAGTAGAAACTTTCTTTCAAGGTTAATGTTAGTCTTAGAGTAGCCCTACATATATTCACCATCTGTGATTTTGTGTTCCCTAATAATCCATGCTTTTTGAGTTATAGTTTTTCCATTTGATGAGCAAGAAAGAAGTTAGGCCTATCGGCTAGTCTGGGCAACATCATCTCAAAAGACGTTGTTGGCCGAAGGCCATTTTGTCACTAATCTATCATGTCTGCCTTGCAGTCAAAATAAAACATGCATGGGGGGGGGGGGATGAGAAGTCCACTACTAAGCATTTAAACAGAGTTGTGTGTCTCATACTTCTAATTCTCCAGGGAAAATGACTTGAGTCTCCTGACTGTGACTCAAGTCCTTTGACGCAACTGATGTTTGCATACTGACCCAATTCTGGACTGTGCATGTGCACATCGCGAGGTAGACGCAGTCGCAACACACAGTGCCCGTGTGTAATCAATACCAGCACTGCATGCCTATAGTATAGTTGTCACTTGACAAATGGGCCACGCCAGGCAGTTCAACGAATCTCCACTCACTACTACCGAAGCATGTCATATCAGACTATGTACACATCACACCAGGCATGGACCATTACGATCACTGATCTCAGTGGTTTCGATCTAAAAACAACATGTTGCACAGACAGGGCAGCCATCTGGATGATTCTTTGGGGACTTTCGTTGTACGATATTTTTAATATGAGTCTGCTCATTTTCGCCTCTCTGTAATAATTTTGTTGCCTCTGCGTAAAGCAGTACTAAATAATATTGCTTGTGCAGCTCTGATGGGACTGGTTTAGTCCTCAGTGAAGGCACATGTATAGCTGGTCGCCGACAGCTCCTTATGCGTGGTCCTTACCACGACCCATTGAAAATCGGGTCTTCGACCAGCACAGTGGTGGTCGAGAATGATTTTTTTTTCTTATAGCAAAGATAGGACCTAAAGTCATTATTTACTGCCATAACTTTTCTATTTCAAATGTTAAACTAATAGTGCAGTTGTTTTTGAAAACTTTAAAAAATAATAAAAATAATAAAAAATAATGAAGCGATGCAAAACGAACGAAACTATAAGAGAATTTTCAATAGTCTATTATGATTAAATTTTGCAATTTTAAATTAAGGAAAACATTAATATCAAATACCATAATGCTAAGATTTTTCTCTGTGTGCTTTGCACGCACCCCCAGAGAAAACTGACTAATACAATTGAAAATTTTGTCTGGCACCATAAGATTTCTTTCAAAGCATGGGCCTCTCCTACGTGCCACACTATTGTGACTTGAAGCTCTGACATAAGAGTGACTGAAGTACTGTATGTCATTCAATGCACTGTGGTCCTTGCAAAAAAATTCCCAAACTCTAACCATGTATAGGGAATCACAATTCTCAATACATTTTTGGAGTGCTTCCCATGCATGAGCCTGATATAAATTGATGTTTCATTAGTACTGCTGTACAGTTGTGCATAGGAAAACTGGGGTGGAATTGCCTCGTTATTATTTCCTGTAGGACAGCTTGAGCAAATTACTATTTCAAAAACCCTCGCTATACCTCTCGCTGTCCACTTTCTTGACGAACTACTGTACTACGATCCTCAGCAAATTGACTGACTGTTACCATTTACGATTTTTATTAGAAACCTATTTCATTAGCATTTCAAATTACACTTGGGAAGCAGAATTTGTTCGAGAAATTGTCCAGAATTACCACAAAAGTCGTCAAATTTAAAAAAAAAATACTCAGGGAGGACCCTCAGTCTCCAGCCTTTGGCCCTCGTGGTTAAAGGTTTCGCTGGTCACAACTTCCCAAGATGTACAGTAGCCTCCAATGAAAATTACTTCCCTGCATGGCATTTAACTGACTGCCAATGGCCTTGGCCATATCCATGTAAAAACTACCCGTAAAAATTTCATTAATTTTTTAAATTATCGTAATTATACTCTATAACCTGATAATCTTCAAAATTGACAATAACTTATTTACTGTATCAAACTAATAAAAAAGGTTGAGGAGGATTTCCCAGACCATCGACAAAAATGAAACTTGAAAGAAAGAACTATAAAGCAGGATATATACTGTAGGTAGGAATTTTTTGTGTAATGAACAATACTGCATTTAAATCTAAAGAAAAACAATAGGCTTCAATTAAATGTCTCAATGTGTTTTCTTAATTCGGCACACTTCACATGCACCCGTTTTAAATATTTTTCCAGGATTTCAGGTTACTTCCTGTAGAACATCTTGCTTTTCATAGCTTCATTCAAACTCTTCCATTATCATTAAAATCCTTGAATTTCCCATGGCCTTACGCAGCAGAGGAGAAGTCCCCTCCTCCCCCAGAAATTTTCAAAGCAAAATGCTGATCACCATCAATCTGTGTAAATTTACTGACTTTCTAAAGACTGTTTAGATATGCAAGGTGTAAGGCTCGAGAGAGTGTCATTTCTGTCAATGTAATATGGGACAGGCGCATAGCGAAGGGAGTGCAAGAGCTGAGGATACTTTTCTTAGCTTTTTATTACTATTAATATTGCTAAAAAGTCTAAAATATGTGATTTTTTCAGCGCGCTTCATCCGCACCTTCTTTGAGTTTTAGATCTCGCATATTGTTCCAAAGTCCCAGCCTTTGGCGTCGTTTGGCAGTCCACACCGGTTTGCCTGCCCCCTCCTCCATTTTCAGAAATCAAATCCCACCTCTGGTCACTGTGGCCACTTTCATTCGTTATGGCGTAGGGTTATTTCCGAGAGGTGCACAGTGCTACTGCTAGGTCCTTGACAACTTCGTTCGATTAAAGTGTACAGCATGTTACGCCATGGATTCACCATCTGAGGATCATGGGGCGACAACATCTAACGTTAGCCCTACGTAGCAAAGTGAAAGTGAGATTGTGCCACGACCAGCAGATATACATAAACATTGCTTGCTTGAGTTTTAGCATTCGTGTATTGGGGGCAAGCTACGTGTGGTACTTTGGTATGTGCAGCATACTCAGGCAAATTGCATGTAAAGTTATGTGAAAACAATGTACTTGTGGCATACCATTGAAAAAGATTGCAGTCAGTGACAGGTACACTTCAGAAGAGGCAGAAAGGAACCAATTGTCTCCAGGTCACACCAAAAAAGAAATACCAGTTTTAAATTTGCTATTATGTAATAGTGTGACTTGCATTGACTTGTAGACACCAGCAACTGAGTCGAGTTGACTCGACCAAAATGTCTGACTTGACTTGACTTGAAAATGTGACAAATGATTTGACTTGACTCTTGACTCCACCACCGTTGACTTGACTTGTGACTTGACCTAAGGGTGACTCGTTTCAACACTGATTATAACCCTGGCAAAATATTTTCTGTGCTTATATTTTGTAGATGTTACTGGTGTTGGTCTAGGCCTAAGTAATAAGTTAGCCATGGCCTGTGGCTACGTGGAACGTTGGAAACCAATTGCTACTAAGCTTGCCAAGCCTAACTTGCCTAATGTTAGGCTGAGGGAATGAAAGTCATAGAATACCATCCACCGCCCGCATGTGCTGAAACATGCCGCCGAAAGTTTTCATTATTTGAAATAAATAATTTAAAAAAAAAAAAATCTGCTAAAATGTTTCACTTTGAATTTCATCAGAATTCGCAATTGAAACGCTATCTGAAAATAAAAACTTCACCTGTTGTCATTGTGTATGCCTCATAAATACACAGCTCAAAACCCAGATTGCATAGTTTGTCAGTTGTGCAGAACTTCTTCTGTGCACACTTCAATTTATTTACTGATTTTATCATGAATTGGCATGCAATAAGTCAGTTTGGTTCAATAATTGGCGTGCAGCATGCAGGTAAAGAATTGAGCAAAAGATCGGCACGGTGCAAGCAAAACCCCGACGCTCAAGACTCACTCAAAAAATTACACTCAGTCCACAATTCAGAAAGAACCAAATAATCACCATCTTTTGTAGTAGACGACAGCCCCCTGCGCCCCAGCGGGGCCCTTATGTGGGCCCCTGCACTCCATGCTCGGGCACAAAGTGTTCGTCGGCACGGGATTTCAAACTTAAAAATTAAATTCTGCGCGCAATTAACAAACTATGCAATCTGGCTCAACACCATTCTCAGCCGTGTACATCATTTCAGTACTGCCAATGTAAGTTTCGTTTTGAATCACATATAGGCCTAGGCCTATGCAGCCTACCGGGGAGGTTCTCTATTCCGACGTCTCCTTATTCCAAAAAGTCCACATTGAGGTTAGGTTAGAACAAGCCCTTATCCTAACATTGTCCTTCATGCACACATTCGGAATAGGCCTATGGAGATGTCAGAACAACTAGTTGTCGGAACATAGAGGTGTAACCATATGTACCACAAGCACAACATAGTCAGTCCTTTTGCCTATATTGACCAGTGTTGCAAAATAAAGAATAATGAACAGCCTAATGGAAAAAAGCCTCATGTCTTTTCTAAAATTACCTGGACGGTAATCTGTGACTTTCATTCCCTCGGCCTTACCCTAAAAGCACTGACTAGGATAAGCCTTGGCTATATTACTATTTATTAGTAGGGCTAGAGCATAGTGTACTTGAGAGCTAACGTTACTCGTTAGGTCTAGCCTTAGGCACAGGCAGTGCTAGCGTTAAATAGTACATACGTATATATATAAATAGACAAGGTAGCGCACTTCTTCCACACCAAGGCGTTCAGTAGCCAGATTTGGCCTATTTGGCCATATATGCATGAGTACATGGCCAAGTTAGTAAAAAATTTGCCAGTTTGGCCAAAGCATTTGAGGATTTGGCCATATTAGTGCATTGCAGCCAAATCTGGCTACTGAACGCCTTGGTGTGGAAGAAGTGCGCTACCTTGTCTATTTATATATGTATGTACTATATAACGCTAGAACTGCCTGTGGCTTTAGGTAACCAAGGCTTGGCCACAGGCGCCCCTTACGTTGTATAGACCTAGTACACCACATACTATGTACTATGGTGTAGGCTACTATACAACGTACGGGGCTCCCTGTGGGGCTTGGCTAGCCTAATACTAACGTGTGGGGCTTGGCTAGCCTAATACTAACGTTAGGCCTAGTACCGAACGACAATTGAGAGACTGCTAAGTTAGTGATAACGTTACTGCTTTGAGTGCTCTCTGACCAAACCAAGCCAGGAATGACCCCCGCGAGAAGTTTATTCACACCTTATCACTTTGATAGAATAGGCAATACCCGCACCAGCTCTAAGTTAGGCGGTCAAATACCTAGTGGGCCACCGATATCCACGAATTTCGCAAAACGCCTCATCATTTGAAAACGCGCGACACGGGGCAGGGTGTACATCAAAGTTACAAAAGACTATCTTCGAGAAAGCCCAATTAGGGCCCCGCGCGTGCGTTAGTTAGATTAGATTTAACGACACACCTACACGAATGTGTTACATGGTGTCAACCAGATAAAAAAGGTAAAGTTAAAATGCGGTTTCAAATACGGTTCAAGTTTGGTTTCAAATACAGCTCAAACAGGGTGCAAGTCCCTCCGTTTAGTCGCCTCTTACGACAGGCGGGAAATACCGTGGGTATATTCTACAACCCCTAGCCCACAGGGGGCTTCGCGCGTGCGGTACGCTGCAAGGCTTGTCCAGGCGTGGAATAGTTGGCCCGAGAAGAGGTGTAAATGACATAGGCGTAGGAAGCTTTTCGAGACTAGGGGAGGGGGAGGGGCTGAACGTTGTTTTGCATCGCCGTCCTGGGAGAGAGGTCTAAGGGGAGGGGACATATCCCTCCCCTTTGGAAAATTTTTGGGTATTTGAGGGTCCTGAGATGCAATTTAGTGCAACATTTTTGAACAAACTAAAGAAAATTACTGCAAATTTTTGACATTTCTTACAGAAGAGACAAATATGGGGTTTTTGCTCTTGGATCTGGGAGGGGGGATCGGAAGCATACTTCAGCCCCTCACATTTTTAACGGGGGGGGGCTCAAGCCCCCCCCGCCCCCCGCTTCCTACGCTTACCACCTGAAACTTACTAACAAGCTGTATCTTAGAAGAAGAAAAGAGTGAAAGTCATTGTCTATGTACAGGGGTTCTTAATTATTTTACTTGGGGATCGCATTTTCCATTAGGAATATCTCGCGGGCCTCATACATGCCCTTGAGTTTGTCTGAGAGGGCAGAATCTCATTTTGAAATGACTAAACGACGCCACAGAATTCGAAGCCTTCTAGTGGAGTCCAGGGCAAAGCTCTTGTGGAAAAATGGAAGCAAAGTCCAGGAAGCTCATGCATTAAATATCACTGTTTAGTAGGTTAAGAGGTAAGTATATGTCAATTTCGTTCGAAGATTACTAAATAAACAGATAATTACAAGTCATAACAATGTGACCATTATTCTTTGAAGTAGCGAAAATCCCGGCGGGCAATAAACTTAAACCAGTTTCAGCAATGAAAAAACCACCCTCAAAAGAATTTGTATTGGAGGGGACGGGGAAATCTGTTGGCCTAATGACACTTTCTGACCGGAGTGTCACCATCGGTTGCCACGTAGCGTGCTGAGTATGTAGTTGCTAAATATATCTCCCAGATTGTTGGAATGGCACAAACCAAGCAAAATATATCCCTAAATTTGAGATCTCACAATTTATAAATCGACAATTTCTACAACAAAGCATAATTCTCCCCAAAATACGTAAGCCAATGCAACTTGGCCTGTCTTGCTTTCCTCGTACTGATCTGGCCTACATATGTTGGAAAAAAGCTCGTATGTATTTGATTATACAGTGCACTTGTGAATAAGTTGGGAGGATTCGTGGTGGTAAGTGTGATGCGAGGTTCTGGGGAGCTGAAATTCCAACTGAAGTAGACTCTAAAGCCCAAAACTTATAATAATTGCAGTTTTTACCCTTTAATGTTAGCCTACATTCAGTTTGACCAAGAATAGACGAGTTAGGAAATTAGATTTGCGGTACCATATAGTAGCCCAGATCAAGTCCACGGACATTTTCGCACAGATACGAAGGCTTCGAGCGACTGTTTGTTTTTGTCTCCCACAATCTACCGTCATTCTTCCCACATTAGGAACAAGCCTGCTTAAAAAACAGAACTCTCTGACCAGACCTCACAAAGGGGAGGTGGGGTGTAATAAAATCCTCTTTATCTGCCTATTTCTTTGTTGTTAGAAGCAACTATCACTTCTAGAATAACACTTAATCCCTGGCCTGTAAGCAACTTTGAACAGTTGAATAAGTGCAACAGATAAGCTGTTGAGATGTCCACTCATTGCACAGTTAAATCTTTTGTGTAGGGTATGGACAGGAAGTCTTTATTTACTTTAAAGGGGCTAAGATGTCACTAGGAGTCAAACAACCCTGTACACAGAGACCAAGTTTAATTGGATTAGGTAACAGATGCACAGTTTAGATCCCCCCCCCCCAAACAAAAAAACTGCCTGAATTTGAGTTCCTAATGCAACTTTTTCGGTCCAAGATAAGGAGATTAATTTCAAAGTGAACTTTTCGCTAAAAAGAATTCCCTTTGACCCGTAACTGATGTCTAGAAAAATGATGATGAATGATGTCTACAAAATATCTGTCTTGCACATGCATTGCCTGTTACACTTCCCTTCCCAGCATGCATTGTACATCGAAGTTTCCCAGCTCGTCTCATTGTCAGACACCTCACCTCACCTCTAGGGCACAAACGTCTGTTCCAAGACTGACGTGTTGTAGGACTATAGTGCTGTTTGCAGTAAATTTGTAACTCCTACACACCCCACCCTGCTCATAAACGTATTCATTATTCCTGTGGGCAGGAACAGAACCGAAGAAGTGTGGTTTTTGGGGGTTAAATCGCAGAAATGACCCTCTTGAAGCCAAAATAAGTAAACCGACCATGAGTGGCGACAGAATTTTCCCGACAGATTGCCAGGCCATCCCAACTACCTACAGCCCCTTTGTCGAAAAGTGGTGAGAAGGGAATATGAAGGAGCCTAACTATGCCATGTCATTGCAGGGCATATTTTGCATAATATCACTTAATAACTTCAAGAGCCGAGTTGCGCACTGAAAGTTTTCTTTTGAATCTGAATCGTGAAATTGCAAAGCGCGCCAAAATTTTTGGTAGGCTTATACGAAAACATTAAGAATATGTAATTACTGACTGCAAAAAGGACAAGAAAAAAGAAAAACTAGGGTTTGCAGACAGTATCCAGGATACGTACTTTGTATCAAAACCATCTGGACTACCCCGATGAAATATCCAAACTTTGCTCCATAAATCGCTCACCAACTGACACTACCACATGACACGCACAAGAGAACAACAACCAGGCTTTGCGATATCGGATGAAATTCACGACCTCTAAATAAAATGTGTACTTTGCCTATATGTTACTTGGTAAGGTGAAGAGGACTTGGTGCTTTCTAGCTAGGTGAAGTTAGAGTTAGATGAGGCTTTAAGGCTCAGTTTCTAACCAGTTGGTTTAAGTCGGGCCGGGAAAGGCCATTTTCCAGTTGTGGCTCCGTCATTGCTTATGCTGAGCACCAAGGACAATGGCAGTAGGTTCCATTTTTAATGTCTTCGGTATTAACCCCAGACCAGTCGGATGCTCTAACCACTAGACGATGCGGTCGGTGGAATGGAACTATTGAAGAAACTGAAGTGACTCTGCAGCGCGCGTAGCGCGCCAAAAATGTTGGGCTCTTAATAGAGAAATTGTCATCTTGAGAGCAAAAACAGGAAAACTATCGGGGCGACTATTCGCCGTAGGGGACTGCTTATTTTGTCGTATCGACTAAGACTGAGTGTCGAAACTGTAAAAATACCCCGATGGACAGTCTTCCCCGACGGGGGGCTATGGCCCCTCCCCCATCCGACGCCACCCTGCCCAAAACTAGTTCCAGTTTCTGACTCCCGAGCTAAACTCGAATCCACGACAACATGCTTGAATTATAAAGACTGAAATACTTGCTTGAATTCTGAAGGCTGAATATGTGCAATACCATCATTGCCAACATACAGTATTTAATAAGCAAGGAATTCACATAGGCCTACGACAATCTATCGACTCGAAGAGACGAAGACAGCTAGGGCAGTGTCTATTTCAATTCATACAGGTAGCATGCATCAAACAAAAGGCCCTATACGGCTATACCACGGAATAACCTCGGAAGATGTTAATTTGGTGGCAGTGTTTCAACTAGCTGGTGCATGCACGACCGCATCATAGCCCTCAGTTTAATGTAAGTGTTCTTGCCGTCACGAATTAACAATTCGCTGGATGCAGAGGGGCGCTAAAAATACACAAGTTTTCGTTTTCCTTTTCCTCCTCTTTTCATCTTTTCTTATTTTTGTAATTCTTCCTTTCGTTTTCTCTATTTTTCTGTTTTTCGTCTTCCTTCATTTTGCGCCCTCTGGCCCGTGTAGGCGACCCCTTTGTTACGTCACTGACTGAACTAAGTCAAATGGATTTTACCATATTCAATTTAGGCCCACTTGATGGCCGAGACTACCGATCATGCAGTTTACTCCTAGGATTTAGGCATATGTTGATATTCCGGAGTCACTAAGTCACCAGATAATTGCAGGACATTGTAAAGGATGGACGGGCATTGGAAATGATTAAAGCAGCGGTACTCAAATGATGGGTCACGACCCAAATGTGGGTCGCCAGATGTTTTCTGATGGGTCGCGAGAAGCTCTGTCGGTAGTGTGGGTCGCGGACGATTTCCAGACTAGAAGAGTCGCCGTAGTCGCCTATTCTCGTCATGGACATTATGTACACTATACATACAGTGGTGTCAAAGCTTAAATCGCACGCCCGTCCGTGACGAAATGCATGCCTACTAGCTGAGGCTGAGTGACACCATTGGACAGTTCTGACACACATGCTTGGAGGCGCATATGCAGTTGTATGCGTGTAACAGTTGTTTTACGAACGTCTATTCATCGCGTTGCGACAAATATAGCACCTGCTTGTACTGTGTACGTCTCTTGTGGTAGCCTATTATTTTTATACATGTGTGACAGTGTGACTTGATGGAGGTCGTGGGTAGCGGGATGACAGTGGTTAGCCAGAAACAGGTCACGACAGAAAAGGCGTGAGAACAGGAGATTAAGGGATATAAAAAGGACTGAAACATATTTACATGATTGCCGATGGCGTTCTTCCATCTTACGATGCAGGAATATTTTGATTGATAAATCTTCTATGTGTCTACCACACTAACCCATGGCTGAGAATCCTCCTACATGACTTCATTCCCTTAAAATAAACTCTACTTAACAAATACACTCCAATGAAAAGGGGAACTCTCCGCGACAGCGATCTCTTAAAAAGGGGAGTTGCCGAGGACTGGACCCTACAGCTGTTGGTGACGATCCTTAAATTCCTTTATGATTCCATGGGCATGTCCCATATAGTTTTTGAAGATGGTCAGTGTCCTTTATAAATAGAAAGTTGCTCTTTGAGAGTGTGACCATTGGGAGGAAAAATGCATTTTTTTCAAAAGAAAGCTGTTTCCATCTCCTTCAACCTGTAAGGGTCGATTCATGGCAACAGCAGTAAAAGCAGTTTCATGTAGAAGACAAAATGAAAGGGGGCCCTCTGTTGAGGAAAGTCTATTAAATTACGCTCTGTCATTCAGTGCACAAGTAATATTGAGAATAAGTATCGTGTATTCAATTTTTGACACCTGCCCCCCTCACAGGAGGGAAAAATTACAGGCGTACCTGTTGCCAGAATTTAGAGGTCTGGGTCTTAGTTTGTGGGCCAAATGACTTATTAATTTTATTCGAATCTACACTTCTTTTTGAAATCTAAATTTGTTTCTAAAACATAAAATGTAACAATAGAGAATGTTAAGATGCAACTTTAAGGTCTAGGATGTGCCATTTTCCCTTCCTGGGAGGTATTTTGACCAAAAATTTTCTTACAAGGCCTTAGCTTCGGCTACGCTCCAACCGATGGTGGTTCCCCCTGTAGCGTACTAGTACGGGAGGCCCACACCGGTTACCAGCCTTGTAGGGGTGATATGCCAGAGCCGAAAATTTGCTAAATAAGTAGAACTTCTAAAAATATAATCAGCTGAAAGCCTAACTAATATAACGATAACATCGTTTTAAATCTAGGTGACCTCAGAATAAAAAAAAATCTTAAAGAGTAGGGGCGCCAACCCTCCCCTTAGGCAACATTCTCCTCCATTACAAGTGACCAAATATAGAAAAAAAAACAATTAATGATGAGGATTTCTAAAAATATAATCAGTTCATCTGTACCTGTGTCATCTCCTCCTCTTAAATAGCCGTCAAAAATAGTAAAAAGAGTCACTAAATAAAGACAATTTCTAAATATATAATCAGTTCAAACAGTGGCGTAGCTAGAGGGGGGGGGGGCAGGGGGCGGTCGCCCCCCACAAAGCCTTTGAAGGCCTCTGTCGGAAATTTCTAGTGTCTGTCGGAAATAAATTAAAAAAGTTCATTTGAAACACTTACAACACTTGGCGCCATGAACTTCCCCCTAGAGATTTCGCCCAGGTAACGGCCCTGGGCTTAGGGCCGGTCATCCCGTGACAGGGATGCTACGTCTCATGTTTGTGTCCATTTTTGTTCTGATTAGTGAGATCCTCTACAAAATCTTTTCAAATTCACCCTGTGTTACCAGAAAAAAAAACATTGCATTTCCAAACGCCTTTTTGACGCAGGCCTTCAGCCAGACAGCAAAGCTATTACGCAATGAACCTGTGGAGAATACAAGGTGTTGAAGCTGGGGTTGGGGACGGGGCGAGATGGATGTGACGAAGCGATGGTAATTAAGTTGTTCTCAAACAACTTTTAGGGGCAAATATTCAAAGGGGTGGAGAAAGGTGGGGGCGACGATTTCCATTATCCCTTGGTAGTGGCGTAGCCAGGATTTTTTGTGCAGGGAGTACAGGGGGTCACGAACCTTTCCAAGGGGGCACAATTTCTGAATTCTCTCCCTCTCTATAGGGCTTATATACAGAACTGTGCATTCCAAAATTTTCCACGGGGCACCTGGGGTGGCACGGCTTTGTCGTGGGGGCACGTTCCCCCTCATGCCCTCTCCCCCCTTAGCTACGCCACTGATCGAGGGAGCTACGGGCTTACTTTCACGTCTCTTTTCTCAACTTGTATCCGTAAGGTATGATTCCCTCTCCGTGTAGCGCTTATTTAAATAAAGGGCGGAATGCGATACAATGCGATGCAATGGGCTGAACACTTTTGCCCAAGAGAAACCCGTCATGAGCAGTAAAGGAAATTTTCCAAGTTTTTTCCAGTTATCTAGTTCGTGATACCGGTTTCAGTCAAATTTAAAGCTGCAGCTTCAGCGGCCCTGGCAGCCTGGCTCGCACACCCAGGCAACTTTGGATTTTGACGTTTATTTCTTGAGGCTTTTGTTTCAGCTCCTTAATAGTCCTACGGCAGGCAACTGCTAGTTTTGTACTTTCCAAACAGCTACGTTTTATCTAGTGCTCGGCTTTTTTATTCTGGATTTTTTCATGGATGCGTCGACCTTTCTCCGTGTGTGCCAAAAACAGCGGCGTCACTACACTTTCTGAAGAGGTGGGGATACACTGATGGCACAGCGTTTGGTTGTGTTTGGTCCCTACTGGCGTCGGGCCCAGGGGCCCACTGAAGGGCCCCTGGCGGAATTCAGGGACAAGGCTCCGGTGGGGAGACCCCGGAAGCTCTGGGGTATTTACAAAATATGACATTAGAATAGAGCATTTAACTCTCCCAAATGGCATTGGATGCGCCCTAAGCTGACCCCCCCCCCAAAATCATAGTTTGACCTTTTTAGGCTTTTTGGTTAGCTTTATACGCGCGCTAACGATTTAATGGGGGGGGGGGTGAGTGGGGACGACGGATCATGTTAAGATGCCCGTTGTGCTTTAAAAATAAATCCACTTATCTGTCCAGTAGGAATCAATGTTTAAACACTTACCTTTCAGGTATGGTATGTCATTGAGGGGAAGCTTTCACATTAGGCTAGAGCATTGCAGGTGCATCTATATGGCAGTGGATCCCGTGCTAACCGGGAAAATTGGAAAAAGAAGCTATTGAATGTGGTTCATTGGGTTTTGGATGTCTTGAAAGTATGAGTCTAGGTGGGTGCTCCTGGTACACGCCCGAAGTGAGCAGAAAATTCTGATATTACGATAAGTATCTATGGAAGTTTCGTGCAAGTACTTATTCTCTGGAGGTATCCGATCGCCCTTAATGATCCTTGGTGTGGTTCTTAGCTTCGCTCGGCGGGGATTTAGGAGAGCATATAGTTCTCCTTGCAATTTTTAGGCACCTACATTTGAACTAAACGGCCGGACATGAGCCTGTCGGTGGGAGTGAAACTGTTTGATTATCCTCATATTTATTGTATACGCGTTGAAAAAGGAAACGAAAATCGCAATTTTTACAGTTTTCGAACATAAAATTGACTGAAAGATGACCGATGTGAGAATTGTATTGAAGGGAGAGGACTCACGGCACTGATGGCAGCATTAGTCCCATAAAACGATTGCTGTGGATCATACCTCCCACAGTCCTTCACAAAGGTGAACAAGTTGATACGCGCCAAGAGGCAAAAGTGTAGTTTTGAGATCACCTTGTGCAACTTTAGCCCCGGGACTGACTGATAATTGACAGTGGGTCCTCATGCTCATATCGATATGTAAATGGTGTATTTTGTGCATGATTTTTGAATACCCCAAATCTCATTGGGGACACACGGGGGCACATCCAACGTTATTTGGACATGGTCCCCCTGCCGACGCCACTGCCAACAAAGCGCGAAACAAATGAGAAGCAGACGTTTTTTTTTTGACGTCCGTGTGTCTTGTCAGAGTATCAATTAGAGAATATTGCTACAGACGGGCAAATAAATTTTTAGAGCAGACTTCAATATAGAGTTTTCATGTTTTTTTTTGACGTCCGTGTGTCTTGTCAGAGTATCAATTAGAGAATATTGCTACAGAGGGGCAAATAAATTTTTAGAGCAGACTTCAAAGAGCTTTCATGTTTCTAAACGGAAAATGAAATCAATCCGTCGTTTGTTTCCGTTCGAAACCATGAAAATAGATGCATGATGACTAAAGACCGGTTTTCACTTCCATATTTTCACGCGCTATAAAAACCATTTAAGTCAGGTCTTGCTCTTCCTAGTCAATCACATGCAGACATAGCTCAGAGTGAACAGTTTTCATCTTTCATAGATTATAGCCTTATGTATATTCAAGTATTACTGGGCTTTAATACAGCCCGGTACCTGGTAACCTTTAACCTGTTCGACTGGTTTCTTAGACTGAAATCACGTTAGAGAAGGCAGTTTCAGTGAATTATCCCACTAAACATTCCTAACCTTGATCAAAAGACTTTTGTTCAGCTTCTTATTTGCTTGAAACGGACATAAAAATGGGAATAATATTCGACGAATAGTGTTCGACAATGCGGTTTAACGACCGTCTTTTGGGCTGGTATTTGTGTCTGCTGTACAACTGTTACGCTTCCGTAAGCTCACTCAATAATTACAATATGCGACGAAGTATTTCTAGACGCATATTGCGGTTGTCATTGTGTTATGAACCCATTGAGTAACTATATACGGCCTTGCTTCGTAATATAGCTTTATTTATTTATTTTTTTTTGTAAAGGTCATGAAAATCAGGCTAAACTTACTGCGTACTTTTGTATTATCAAGATTTTAAAGTGTCCGTTTCTACAGCACGTAAAAAAGCCCTTGCCGCGTGAACTGCCCATGACAAACAGTCGAAAACCAAAACGACTTCGTGTCACGAGAGAGGGAGAGGAGGACGGCGAAGTTTACAGAGGGACGATGTTGGGCTGATGTCAGGTTTCATAAGGCCTGGGTTGAATCAGAGATGGTAGCAAGTCAATATCTGACAGTCCAAGTCAAGTTATAAATCATAGTTTGTAAGTTCAAGTCAAGTTATAAGTCATTTGGTTCTGTTACAAGCCAAGCTAAGTCAAAACTCATAGCAAATCAAGTCAAGTCACACGTCATGTTGGTTCGGCCGCAGCACAAATCAAGTCACAAGCAATTTTGTCCAGGTAGAAGTGAACTAGTGGACACGCAAATATTGCAACGTGTTATATAGGCAATCAGGTGCCAAATGTTTGCCTGCCTTCAATTTGCATTGTGAACTTTATGGAAGAAGACAAGAAAAAAAGTCACAACTTCATTTTACACTTATACTTTTATTGCCAGCATATTTTGGTCATCCGGCCGTGACAGTAGCTCTGCACAATGTACAAACAGCAGATCGTTTACTTGTTTGGTACAGGTACCTCGAGTCAACCAGTATGTTCTTAACACTAGTATAGCATGTAGGTGCGGTGTAATGAAAACTCAAGTATCACATGCAACGCTTTTCCTTCAACTTAATACGTTCCCTTATTCCTACCTCATCAAACGAAGGAATTACTCAAACCCAGGTTTTCAAGTTTCAGTGGGCATTGAACAAACTGCTCATTTTTGTTGAACATTCAGCACAAATGGGGTCGAGAATCTCATGGGCCAAACCTATTTCAACATTTTGTTACCACAGTCAATATGCCTTGGTTTTTGTTGTAATTATTCCTGACTGGTGAATAACAGTCTTTGAGTTGCTCAGTCACCCGGTAGTGATCGACTCGACGTTCCGCCACCAGGTAGGCTGTGTTAATTGTGTTTATTGTTACCTCCAATTGAGGCCTCAATGGCAAGGGAGTGCTCCATTTTTCGAACACAACCAAAATAGTACAGAATGGGGAAGACACAACAGCAAGTTTCATCCGTTTTGCGTCATGTTTTCTGTATTTTACCAGCAAAAGATTCGTTCAGTGATCGACTCACGGTAACCGTCAATACCACTTGAAATGTAGCCTACATTAAAACATAATTTTCCACTCGTAGAACTAGGCCTATAATAATAGCCATTTTGGGCGTAACAAATATGTTCTATTACTGAACAAGGAAGCCCTTTTACAGCCAGGGGTGGCACCAGGATTTGCCCGACAGGAGCCATGCTCCTCGACGGTGGTGGGGGTTGGGGAAGGTACCCGGAACCCCTACATGGGCGACGGGTTATACGGGAACGATGTAGACGGGTGTGAGGGGGATTGGAAGATATCCTTTGTAATATGCCATTCCATTGTGCATGACATATTTTGCATAATATCCTTATTAACTTGATATGTCGAGTTGCCTGCTGATCTATTGCTTTCCGGGTAATTTGAATCGTGGAATTGCATTACGCGCGAAGCGCGCGAAAACGTTTGGGTACACATTAAAGAATATTTACATATTTAAAGCAAAAAATAGATCAACTGTCACGGCTGTTGGCCCTTATCGCGCATAACAGACATTATATCGTATTCATCACGTATTCCCAACGAAATTTTTAAAAACCTTCCTCCACGAGTCGCTTATCGCGTATGACTACCACAATAGAACATGGCTAAGCGATAACGAATGAAATTCCCGACCTTTACATAAAACTTACCCCGCGGAGCGGACTCTGCTTGCTCAGCTTCTCAGCTTGTAGGGATATGACTGAACAAGGAATATACCGTACAGCCTGCTACGTAGGCAACATAAAACTGTGAAGTCTACTAATAGGTTACTTGGTAAGGTGAAAAGGGCTTGTACTATTAAGCTACACTGGTGGAACGGTACTATGGAAGAAAAGGAACCAACCAAACATCCTACAGGGGATATGGTATCCCCCAAACCAGGGAATTGCTAGTAACTCTCTGCCCAAACATATTTACGAATATCCCCAGAGTTCTAAATATAGTTGATAACCGTACTTTGATTGGCATTCATTCAAACAATACAGTTTCACTTTGGTTGGTCAACAATGACTTGTACATAGTGAGTTGTGTTCCCAATTAAGCTCACACGCACTGTGCTTTATAATATTGCCTCGAGCAATTTAAACTCAGTGCAGGCCACTGTGGCTCTGTCTTAGAGGTGTACTAGACAGGAGGCTTGGTTAAAAGGGGGAAATCTTCTCATCCCAGACAGTTCCAATTCTCCCAACTAAGGTAGTTCTAGCCCCGCCCTTGACTTTCTTCAGCTTCTCCTTGTGCAGGCACAAACATAGTTTATTGCTTAGGGCCACATCCTGGTTAATATACAAGGCCCTAATATGTAATCAAAATACACTCCGCGCACGCTGTGTAATATGAGCTGCTCTGCACCTTTTGGGTTTTGCAACTCTGATGTCAATCACCAATTGAGACTTTTGCTTACCCCTATGTAAAAGTCATACTTGGGATGATGCAAGTCTGTCTTTAAATTGGAGTGGGGCTTGAAGTTAACTTAGTAGGGAGAATTGTTACTGTCTGGGGTGAGCTTAGACAGCCTGTAAGAGCCGAAGGACGAAAGTCAAACGTTACTCCCGAAGGATTTCTGCTTCCCAAAGGATATCGTCCCTGACGGACACTAAGACTAAACATGACCAACCTCTTGACCTTCGGACCTCTTCATCATGGGTCTGGTCCCGCTGTTGACTGACCGAGATGGAGAGATGCTGCGCATGATGTTAGCCAAAAGGCCTTCCAGTCAGTTCATTGCTTTCTACTCATACATTGGTGAAAATTTGTAACTAATTTGCAGTCTAAAATGCCAAAAACGAGATAATTTTTAACTAAGCGTTGTCCACAAATTTCCGGTGGACTTTTAAACAAATCAAACAGTTGCCTTCAATTCTCTCTGTAAATTGCGACTTCTGGTAACGAAACTCCTCAAACCCTCGGCAAATAATCAGTTCACAAATAGATGAAAAGTTCGAGCTCTGTTCTGAACAGGGCTACACAACCCGGTCCCACTGTTTGCAGCACCTTGATTAGTTTTTTCATGCTTCGATTACTGTAGTATATTAACTGTGTATTTTCGTTCACATTAATAATTGACCGATCCTTTCTCCTTGGCCCAGAATGGGAGCTTCCGGTATTGACTTGATTCGGAATGGGCCCCGTTTCTGAGCCGATTACATCCTAATCCATGACATGGAAAATTACATCAAAATTATTGTCTGCTTGACTTCATTGTTACTGCTGCACAATATTATATGTGATCGTTCGTAGCAAGTTCACTAACTTACTTGGTGACCAGATTATGAAATGAACTCCTAACTGCCTAACTATGCCCTAAAGTGGCTGGCTGTACATGTAAAGAAGTATAAAAATGTATAAACATCTTACTTTCAGAAATAGACTAGACTCCGAGCCGACTCAGAATTAGCCCGAAATTTGGACCACTCGAATTGGCTCCTATTCGAGAGTGAGGGGGGCACTGGTCTCAAAATTAAGCTAAACCTTGCGCCACTTGAATATATAACCTCGGACTCTCAGTTAACTGGACTCGAATACAACTCTCGTAAGGAATATCCTATTAATTAAAATAGTAGTAGCATATTTACTTAACTATCTAAATGGCACCTAATCATCGTGAACATCATTTGGTACATCACTGGGTACAAAATTTGTTATTAAATGGATCAGAAACAAAAGTAAGTGTTGTGAGTAGGACCATGTAAGTACTACCTCCGAGGTTGTACAGTTTTCATATTGGGAAGGGGGCGCATGTCATGTTTATTTGGATGGTGATTTCTTTCTTCCGTGTAGTCCGCGCACTAGCAAAAGAACCTACCATCTACAGCAGGAGTGTCCAACCAGTCGATCGCGGTCTACTGGTACACCGCGGACTGATTCCAAGTCGACCGCGAGGGGTGTGGGGGGAAAATGACAAAAATAAAGTTTTTCTATGTGTAACTGTACGACAGTGTATGTTTTGTAGACCTCGGGAGTGGCTACTTGAAAAGTAAATCTTGGGTCAAAAAGGTTGGGCACCCCTTAACTACAGTACCGTGCATTCTACAATAATGTCAGCACATCAATGTGGAAAGATGTCATTTGCCTACTTCGGGCCTATGGCTGTGAAGATGTCCCTTATACCTTCCCTGTCAACTAGTATCGAGCTTGTGTAACAGCAGTAGCGTAAATAGCCCGAGCCTGGGTCGAGGGGGAAAGGGGCCCATAGTGCGGGGACTGAGTTCCTTCCGAGACCAAATGAGCCCCCTTTATCGCTTGCTAAAGAAAAGCTCATGGGTTGAGGGCCACTTGGTATCCTCTTCACCACCCTTCCTGTGAGGCTAGATAGTGCTAGTGAAGACACTGCGTGGCAGCTCTCTGATGTGGCAGTCTTCACACTACCGACGGCTGAGTACCCCAGAGTATGAGCTAATCGAAAACCGTCCCCTCTTCCTTAGGGTAGTCCTACTTGTGCACGGTGTTTTGACCCGATTGGATGTTTCGTGTGCATACTTCATTCGAAAGTGTAGACGGAATCACTTCGGTAAGCATGTCTTAAAATTACTATTACATTCAAGTCTCATGTTTGGTTCTCGAGATTTCAGCAAGAATCCTCATGAGGCCCCCTGAGCCCGCTGTAGGGAGATCAGTAACACCTTTAGATCAATCCAACCTGAAATTCCCATGACACACACAATCTTTTCTACTCACCTGATATGGGTATTCACGAGGTAACAAGACCCTTTACCTAGAACACTTGACTCTACGTTATCCAAGTAAATAAGTCAAAAACATATAGATGAGGGATATGAGGCATTTACATTTAGTCAAATGTTCCTTCAAAGGACTAGGTTGCGTTGCGACCGACTTTTTGGAGCTCAGAGACCGACTTTTGATTTTCGCGGGCTTGTGTCACCCCACCCTCCCCCCACCCCGTATTTACGCCTCTGTCCGGACGTGAACATAATAATATGGGCGGCGGGATTTTGCTTGCTCCATTGAACTGAATTAACAGGTTGGTGTTACATTTGAAAATTTCTGCAATTTAGGAGAATTTAGGAGAATTTAGATATCAATTTTCGCAATATATGTGTTCCAGGATGATCAAAGCTACCAGGCTGGCAACGGGAGGGGATATCTTCCCACTACTGTGCCATCCCCTGATTAACGTAAAATCATGCCAAAAGTATACTAGCTATAAAACAGTGACATCTGCACCTATCGCATGAGGGTGAGTGCACGCCTAACGGTTTCCAATTTAAAAAGAGCAAAGAAGAAGTTAACCAAAACATTTCTGCAGCACTGAGGAGGGACGAAATGTGTTTAGGGAATTAATGACTGACGTATTTTAAAACCCTATTCAGGGCACCTCTTTTTAGGAATATTTTAATTTATTTTTTTGGTTAATTTAGAAGAATATTCTCTGTGAGAACCTATATATCATTGTAAAGAGCAAAGATGGGAAATTTGAATGAACATTTTATTTTTGAAAACTTATCTCATTATGTATGCAAATATGCAAATTAGATGACGTCATACGGTTTTTCACAGAAAATCGTAAAAAGAAAATACAGATCACTATTAGTTTGAAATTTATGGTGCAGGAGATTGTTTGGCATCCTTTTCTCTTTCATTTGATACCAAATTTGAGGAAATTGGACCAAAAAACGAGGAAGATATGCCCGTTTACTCTTGCTACACAGCCCACACTGAACTCACACACACACACACACTGACCTATATGACCTTTACACAGAACGCTATGGCTCAGTGCACAGTGAAACGTAAACAACTTTGGATCTATAAATAGAGCCACGTGGGCTTTGTATGGTAGCTCTAAATGGACATTTTAGTGAGTGAAAAAGTCGGAGAGGTGTTGTGGCTTATAATTTTTGATATTGGGAGGGGATTTTTGGGTCAGAAATGCATGCTTTGGGTCAAAATTTACGCATTTTTGAAAACTGAATAGGTTTGGACCTTTGAACCTCTCTAACTCACCCTACCCTTGCCATTTATGCATATCTTTTGGTATGGTATTATTGCGAATTTTGTAAAAGCCATTTTAGTCTTTGAATGAAAAAGATCGGACTTTCCGTTGCTGAGTAATGAATTTGTTTGGGGGTCGGCTATATTGGGCAAAAATTGACCGAAAATACGCATTTTTGAATTTTTATACTTGAAATATCTCTAAATTCCCTATACCTGGCATCTAATCACCTCTGATGGTGTTTCTTTAGCTATAGGTTCTAAGGTATTCAGAAAAAAAAAGTGAGTAGGGTGACCTTTTCCTAAGTGCCTGAACTAAGTTTATGAAAATTATGATGTCATTTTTAGAATTTTTGATTTTTTGGAGCTTTTTTTGAATGTAAACAACTATTTTTCGATGTTTTGTGAAAAATTTTCAATATACAATCCCTCCCCCCCAAAAAAAATGGTAGCATTGCACAGAACTCCTTGTAAGCTTTATTTTGGTGGTTAAATGAAAGCTGAGGAGTGAAAATTGACAAAGTTATATTTTTTTAAAAAGGCAGCTTTTTTTCTGGGTGTAGTGTATACCCAGATGCCCTGAAAAGCCTGAACTGCTTCTGTCATAACTCTTTGACAAACTACCTAAATTTTTGGTCCTTGAAGTTCGTTTGAATTCTTTTCCACTTTGTTTTTTCAATACCATCTCAAACTTTTTTGCTTCATTCAACAGTCAATGTGTTACCATAACGCTCTTCTGCAGAGGCGTGATTATTCTACAGCAAAGTTTGTAACTTTTGAAGTAGGAAAATTCTTTCCGCCTTCCACTTTTTTTTGAAAAGATAAACATACTTGAGGGAAACTAGTGTTTCTAGGGTATAACAAACCATTTATCAATGAGACGAATCTTCCTGTCAGCCCCATTTTTTGTTGGGAAATTTAAGCGTCTCAAGGAAGTCAATGAGTACAAGTTTTATCATAAAAATGATGCCTTAAGTGGGAAATTTCGGGCCCTTTTAAGCAATTTTCGCCCAGTTCACACCCCATATACCAATTACCTTGTAACGAAAATAAAACAGTTTTTATGGCAAAACCTTTTTCGGAAACTACATGAACATCTCGCAGTTAATGCAAGAGACCAATGTTTGAAATAAGCTCAGATTTTCACCAGATGCCCTTATCATAGCCTTTATTAGGCTATTTCATAAAATACGAAGTCATATAAAACCTCATTACCAGAGAAACTGGAGCCGACTTTCTACGTTTTCAATAATTAATGAAGCAAGAGCTTCCAAAGGGACTTCACTATCTGGACCCCCGGGGCTCCTTTCCCTGGATCCCACCAAGGGCCCCTAGGCCTAGACCCCCTCGTGCACACCCGCGCTTCCCGCTCGTGGTTCGCCTTTAAGTTGATGCACTTGAGGATACCCGTTGGTTGGCCCCCTCGAAAATTTCTGCACAAGCGTATAAGTTACAGTGGCGGATCCAGAATTTGGCAAAAGGGGGCCCAGGTCATATAAAAGTCCGATCTGGGGAGGGGTCTAAGGAGAGGGGGTGTCCCGGTGGGCAGTGCCAGGGTATTTTGATAGAAGGCAAAGCATGTGATGAGTAATCGCCATCCTGGGAGAGAGGTCTAAGGGGATGGGTGTCCCCTCCCCTTTGAGAAATTTTTGTTAATTTAAGATTGCTTAAATGCAAAATGGTGATGCCTTTAGTATATTTTTGAACTGATCATATACCGTTGGAAAATGTTCATAATTTAGTGAATTTTAATTTTACCCTAAATTCAAAGTGCATTTCATTAAAATAAATTACAAGGCTTAAATAAGACACTACAATGTAATATAGCAGCAAGTTATAGTTAAAACCCTGATGTTGTCGAAAATATTCCTCTAAATATTAAAGAATTCTAAAATTTCCTTGAAAGCAGAAGCAGCGCTCCCAATGCTGTGAGCCTGGCCGGTAATAGACTGAAGTTAGCGATCCATTAATACAGCGCTCATGAGTAACTGCTTGCAATGCCCAGAGAAAGTTACTGAGGCCAATATAAGCCAAAATGTTATCAGTTGAAAGTCAGTAGCAGAGTTATTAACATAACACTTATTTTCCGAGGTAGAAAATAATGAACAAGTTTGAGTTTCGCTCTGACACGTCTCATAGGCCTATTTCATTGGAATAGGGCCTTGTCCTTTGTTTTATGAAGTTGAAAAACTTTCAAAATTTTTTGAAAGGGGGGGGGGCGGCCCCCCGGCCCCCCTAATTCCGCCCATGAGTTATGCATATACATTTACGCATAAGTAGCTGTGAATAGTCTGCCCCTCCCCCAGATACAACACAGATATATCCCTTCTTATATTAGCTGACTCATTAAAAGGCAACTAAGGTTTTCGACGAAAAGCTTCATATAAATTAAAGCTTCGTAAGAGTGGAACTCGCTATCTAATTTTCCCAGTATATCTAAAGTATCCATTGGAATCTTGACAAATGAAAGATTGCAAAGTTACTATACTATCACGACGTTTGTGGTTAGCCATTATTGTTTTACTTTTCACTTCCAGGGACTACAGCAGTGATTCTCAAATGCAGCCCCTGGGCTTTGTCGGTGCGCCCCCTGAGTTGATTTTACGTTCCAAAAACAATCATATTCGACGAGAAAAAAAAGTGGCAAGTTGGAATAAGGATCAATACCGTTTTTACATGTATAAAAATGATGTATTTTGAAGTCACAACCGTTTGACGTCTTCCAAATTTGTTCTCCTAAAGTGGTTGTAGGTCACTTACGTAGCAGACTGTAGGCCATATTACTTGTTCAGTCATATGTAGCCAAGATTGGGCATTCTGTTTTGTGTACCTTTTTGGTACACGGTGGCTTATAATAATGCAGTGATCAGGTGATGTATTGCTGAGTGCGTGTATTTATAGTGACAAAGCTTGTGGGAAAAAATTCTCGAAACTTAATTTTTGGGTGAGTTGATTGTACAATTTCAAAAGGTATTGTGTTGAATGTGCGTTGATTGATGGCTGAAATTGAAATCCCTTCAAGCAGGAACAAAATCAAAAGCGATTGTTGTGTGACATCACCTAACGTCTGGCATAATGCGTTTGCATCGTTTTATCGGCGCTCGCTTTTTCCACAGCTCTGTTAAATGAAAAGGAATCATTCAATTAAATTTAATTTTTTTCCAACTTTTTGGAAAGCGGCCCCCGACCTCTGCCCCTCTTCTCTGTCTCGACCCGTTTTAAGAGAACTGATCCAGAGTTTACTGGCCACTGGTACAGGATAATTAAGTGCGACCTGTCGTGACTTCATCCGTTTCAGGGTGCGGTTTTCCGCAACCTTCTAAGTTTGGGAAGGCAAATGTTTCTCCTATACCTCAAACTTAAATATGATGAACATCGAAATGATCATACTGGTGACTCACAAATGCTACACCCAGCATTGCAGAGAGTGGTGGGAGCAAGGCGACATGAACACCGTCGGGGTAGGAAGTTGTGCCCCTCTCAGGAACCTCCAAATTTTCGACGCACTTGCGTCTCACCCATCCTTTCGGCAACCCCGTCACCTATGTCGAGGATTCGGAATGTCACCCCTCCCCCTTGGGAAGCTTGGGTCCTTGTCGTGCAAGTCCTTTCGCAAACCTTAACTGTAGACACAAATTTGTGGTTTAAAGTGCAATTTCCTGTGATGCAGACTTTTAGAGCGTATAAAAAGCCAAATTTTCTGACCTCAGCCCCAACCATGGTGGGGCTGAGGTCGGGTTAATTGTACCCGTAAGAAACTGTTAAAGGAAAAGCTCTTAGGGAAAAGCTTCGCATGAAAAATTCGTACCTTTGAGGGTTTGCCATTTTTGTGCCATAGATACAGCTTGGAGCTTGACCCCTTAGGTATGGATTTTGTTCTAGGGTGTAGTTCCTGTAAGCCTGAGATCTTCACCAGTGGCCCTCGACCTCAGCCTAACCTATGCATTTGGCCCTCACCCTCAGAAAGTTTGAGAGTCACTGGACTATAGTATTCCTTCACCGCTCAGAAAAGCCGCACGCATGTAAACCACACTGTATGCCATATACATTCAGACATCAGAAGTAAAAAGCCAACTAATAAGTTACTAGGACTGGGTAAATAATCAGCGAAACATACATAGCCTATTGTGAGATACCAGAGTAAACGGACCCCGTATCGCATGGAAGAACAAATACTGCACGTCCTTTGTTTCACCAAGGATGATGGAGCTGGCAGTTCAAAAGAACTAAAACCTCAAAAGAATGCTTATTTCATGTCATGTTTTTGAAAAGCCTTCATTAGAGAAGTACGAATCCAACCCTTTTGAAAGCTGGCAGGTCGCTGGTGCTTCGCATGCACCTTTTTGAATGCTACCCACATACCTGTTACCAAGTGATCTCCAGTTTGATTACGCGAAACACAATGACGGATCCGCCCAACATGTTTTCGTCAGCTCCACCCAATGTGAGTTTGGAATTTATGTGTCATCCCAAATTTAGATTTTTGGAATTGCTATAACTCCCTGGTCTTACCCAATTAGTCATCGGAAGATTTTGAAGGATGCTGGCTTGATCTACGTCATACTTCCACCGCAGTATGCTTTGAAGGTGCATTGCTTTCGTTCGTCTTCATTCTTTCTACGCGTAAATAGATTGGTGGCGAAAGCATAACCTTCTTTGTTAAAGAAATGCAAATAGGAGTCACACCTTTTATTTCTACCGACCTTCAAACAATGACGAAGTTTTTCTTTGACTTCGTTCAATTCGTGCTTGTAAACCGTACTATACGATAAAAGGGTACAGCAGGATCATAAAGTCCGTGTACATGTACTAAATAGTTCGAAGTGAAAACACGCTGTTAGCAACTGTGATATTGGAGCTTGTATGGGAACGGAGACATAAAAGGTGGGGGCAGATCTAGGTTATTAATATTTGGGTCGAATGACGCATATCCCAGATAGCACAGTAACATTGGGCCAACGTTGGAAAAAGGTTGTACATTTTGTTGGTACCACATAAGAAAAATGTTGTTTGAAGGCTGGCTGCTCATTGTGTATCTGTTGGCCCAATATGTTGGCTTACCAATGAACCAACGTCACACCATTGTTTTTTCAACGTGTTATTGCAGCAATGGGCCAACATTATGTTAATGTTTATTCAGCGTGTTGTCGAAACCAAGGGCGAGCGTTACGCCAACGTTTACCCAACTAGTTGTAGAAACAATGGGCCATCACAATGCCAACATTTACTCCGGTACATTGTTGTAGCAAGGGGCCAACGTTGTTCCAACGGTTGGGCTAATGTTATTTGATGGTTAGTGCTCATTGCAAAGTATGGTTGGCACAATGTTGTACCAATTTAAACTATGCCTCGTTTTGTTTAAAACTTCTCTTTAATTAACTGCTCATTATGCGAATCCATAAAGAAATATGTCAGAGAAGCTAGTACCCTCTACAAGTCTTTGAAGCTAGTACTAGCCACTTTTAAATGTAGTAGGATTTTCATTGAAAATTCATATATGATATGAGAAGATTGGTTTAGCTATTATATATTCATTGAGACTTGTTTGTTAGTATTAACGATTAATAATACAATTTTCTTCAGGATTTTTCAATGTTTCCTTCTTTATGTTGTATTGCACAACTGAGAAACATGATTTCCTGCAAGGATTCGCCATTGCCAGCCACAATTTATTTTAATTAGACCCAGTGGCGTAGCTAGACATTTTTTGTGGGGGGGGGGGGGCAAAAGCAAAAATTTCCGACAGACTATTATCTAGGGACCCTTTTTTTTTTTTACTTTCATGGCGATTTGACACCGAATTTTGATTTTCACGTTGATATTTCGATGTGTAATTCTGGTGTTGTAAGTGTTTCAAATGAATTTTTTTAAATTATTTCCGACAGACACTAGAAATTTCCGACAGAGCCCTTCAAAGGCTTTGTGGGGGGGGGGGGCGACTGCCCCCTGCCCCCTCTAGCTACGCCACTGATTAGACCTACCATTAAGTGATAAAGACAAATCTCATTCAAGAAATTCGGAATGCTCCATTCAGACGATAGGTATATAAACCTGGTGCTCCACTAGAATTTCGCAGCATTTTAAACATTTATCTCAAATTGTCTCAGCAAAAATTCCCACTTTGTTAGTGATCGTTTTGTAAAATATTCACTGTGAATGTAAAATTTAGAAATAGCTGCTATTAAAACAATTGTAGATTGGGTTGATACCAAAATGACCAGCTCAGTATTTTTTCGGTGGTACATTGTTGGACCAGTGTTGAGCCGCTTAATTACCATTGGCCAAAACCAATGTGGGCCTTTAGCAATCCATCACCGAAATCCAGTGTTCGGGTTGGGCCAACCACAGGTTGTAGACCGACTTTTAAGTGTCCCCCACATTCAGCACATAAGTCGATCGAGGGATGACTTATAATTTAACTCTTTCAAATTGCCACATACACTATTGATCTTTTATATTCAACATGATAATATCACAAATAAGTGACACTGATGAATTTTGAACCTCGATTTACTGCTTTGACAGGCCTATACATAAATTCGCTAATACTGTTTTATTACTGTATGATAGTAATGTTCGCCCAGCGTTGGTCAAAGGAATGTGGCCCAACACTTGGTTGGTACACGTTGGCCCCACATTGGTTTAACGAGAAAGGCCCAGCATTTGGTTGGTACACGTCGGTCCAACGTTGGTTCAACGGGTAAGGCCTAACAGTTGGGCTGACTAATGTCTGCCCAACGTTGGTTCAATGTATGTGGCCCAACAGTTGGTTGGTATATGTTGGCCCAATGTTGTTTGACCGAAGAAAGCCCTATTGTTGGATGGATAATGTTGGCCTAACATTGGTTCAATGAATGAAACCCAACAATTGTTTGGTAAATGTTGGCCCAACGTTGGTAAAATGTTAGAGTGCACAACAGTTGTTGAATATAAGTTGGCCTTGTGTTGGTCCAACATTTATGTGCCAACACAACTTATTGCCAATGCTTGCCAACATTTGCCGACCATTTGTCAACGTTGGTCCAACATAGTGTGCTATCTGGGTAGTCACCCAAGCAACAATGAATTCAAATACACAGACCCGGCAGAGTCTGAGAAAATACGAACACAAGATTTTTAATTTCGTTTTATGCACTTCTTGCGGCTTGCATTTATCGGCTTGCATTTATCGGCTTCCTTTCCCGCCTTCCAGCATCTCGTATTTGCTTCCCTTTGGAATACCATTGTCTGAAACTTCCAAGACGGTTAGAAGAAGTGTACACCAACGATACGATACGACGTGATATTTCACTTAAACTATGTGACTAGGACAATGGGCCATTTCAGCCATGCAGTGTTATGATAAAGGGCGGGATTTGAAAGTTTGTAGGGGGGAAACCCCGGCAGGGTGGGACACTTAACGGTACCGAGGGCGTCGCGGGAGCGCGAAGCGCTTCCTTTAAGGCGTAGGGTGCATGGGCTCGCCAAAGGACCCCTGCTGGGGCACTGAATCATTCTAAGAGTGAACCACAACAGGGGCGGATCTAGGGGGGCCGACCCGGCCCCCCCTTTTTGAAAATGCAAAAAAAAAAGAGAAAAAAGAGAGAAAAACGGAGAGGAGAAGAGCTAGAGAGAAGGACAGAGAGCGGAGTGATAGAGAATGAAGCTGCAATTAGCAACCTCGAAGCATGGGAGTCATAGCGCACAGCAGATCAATTTGAACGTCGATTGGGACGTTCACACGCATGCTATCTTACTACACATGATTAGATACAATCAATACGATACAATACCGATACAATACCATCAGCCAATCGAAAAATACCTTACGAGACAGTGCTCATCAGTTGGGATGGGCTGCTATCAAGCCTGGCAAGTGACATTTCCGGCCATCTGGGATGTATTAAAACTTCAAATTTTCTTGGAACGCTCCGCGCCAACCTATGGTGGCGCTCCGCTTAGATAGTAAACGCAGTGGCGTACACTGGGGGGAGGCCATTGCGCTATGCACTCCCCACTAATGCCGATTTTTTTTTTAGTTCCTAAAATACGTAAATTTTTTAACAAAAATTTTACTTCAAAAGGTAGCATATGTGGCACCAGATTGCATGTAAAGACACCTAATTTTTCAAAAATTTTCAAAGGGGAGGGGGACACCCCCTCCCCTTAGACCCCTCCCCCAGGCCGGCGATCACACAACACACTGTATGTCCACGTGAGAGAAAACCTGGGTACGCCACTGAGTAAAATGGGATTCAAACGTGCAACCCTTGGACTAAAAGTCACACCAGCTGAGGTAATCCGTCCTCACAGAAATGTGTGATAAAATAAAATCAAACTTTAGATTTTGTTCAAAAAAATTGATCTTCTTGATGGCTGCTATCAAGCCTGACAAGTACTATTTCCGGCGATCTGGGAGGTCTATTTTGTCAAAAATTTTCTTGTACGCTCCGCTCCAACTGATGGTGGCGCTCCGCTTAGATGGTATAGTGCCCTCAACCACAGGTCGAAAAACTTCGCCCCCCCCCCTTTTCAGAAATCCTGGATCCGCCCCTGCACAAGAATGAAAGCACATGGCTATCTTAAAACTCATCGGTCTAAACAGACTACAAAAATCACATTTGGACATTTTAAATGTAGCTTTACTCAGAAGGGGATTTGGCTTGTGGGTGATTACAATGATAATAAAGCAAAGTTGAAAGTCATAGGTATAGGCTGCAATACTTTTGAAAATCAAGAAACGTTTTTATGGGCAACAGTTCTTACAGAGAAGTGGTCATGGTCGTTCGCAGTAAAATGCCATGGAAGAAATGTTCATTGGAGGGGGCATTTCGTAAGGTGTGGCCGGCGAAGCCTTTACCCGAGATCGCCGAACTGCCGAAGGCTTGGAGCCGAGGGTCCTCCCAGAGAATTTTTCGAAAATTTCACGGCTTTGGGGCCATTTTGGACCACTTCTGGGGAAAATTCTGCATCTCCCAGGAATACTTTGAAATATGTTCATTCTGATGGTTGCAAATTTAAGGTTGTAACCGCCTGTCAACTTAATGAGGATGGTGTTAGCTGGTGGGAAAAGTTAACAGTGGGAAGGGTTGCAGTAAACGTTACATCAGGGCTTCAAGTCACAAAAGTGTGGCAGGGTGCCGACGCCATACTTTGAAAGAGATTTTAATTGAGGTACCAACAAAAGTTTTCAACAATTGCCCCTTGTCTCCCCGCCTTTGAGCTCCGCCACTGTATTAGCACCTAGTTTTCATTGAGCATGCCCGCGAGAGCGCAGAGAAAAAATTCTGACATTTTTATTGTATTTGATATAAATATAAAATTCCCTTATAACCCTCATAATTTCTCAGGTCTCGCTTCCTTCTGTTAATTTTTTATTGCTTGAACAATATATTTAAGATCTGGAAAAAGGTGGGGACCCCTCTTTCCCAGTAAACCCACCTGTGTTTGTGATGTAAATGAATCCACAAGTACAAGTGGGACAACTGGTAAAGTAAACAAACTCTTACCAAGTGAAATGCATAAAACAATAACGAAAATCACTTTTTGAGAGATTTTTTGACTCTCAACAGGAATTCAAACTATAATGATAAAAAGAATGGTATATCTGCTGGTGACACCTCCCATTTGTCATAATATTAAGGCCCACCACAGTCCCCATTGAGGTAATGTGGGATACTTTCAAAAAGGAAAGGAACTACTCCGACAGACATTTTATTAGCTTGAGAACGGGCCCTTGTTTGCCCAAAACGTCACTTTGTGTTTTGTGGAAAAATGTGAGCACATGCCTCAGTTGCCAGGGAGCACCACTTTAATCACTTTAATTCACCAGTCTTGATATATATATATATATATATATATATATATATATATATATATATATATATATATATATATATATATAAAGTATGAGATAAATAAGTAAAAGTTCCTCGTGTACTCTTAGAGATGATGACAATTGTCACTGAGGAAGGGGCGGAAATATTTGACGTTAACAAAAACAGCACTCTCTTTTGACACACACACACACACACGCATATATATATATATATATATATATATATATATATATATATATATATATATATATATATATATATATATAACATAGTACGTTTAACCTATTGCACAGATTATACTGGACTCTTAAACGCGTGCTGCATTGTCCCACAACTTGGAAAGCATTGTCACATTTACATTCAGCCCTTTCAAATAGCCTACGAAAGAAGAACCGCATTATAAATATCAGATATGGAACAAATTTAGAACTGCAACGTAATTCCGGTGTCAACAACAAGTCATCAACGGCTGACTTGTTTGAGTGTTAGAATTAAGTTCAAAGAAAAAGAATATTATATAGCACTAGACAGTACTATGGTATACCACAGCAAGCCAACCACAAGTTGAAAACCACGTTCAGTTCCGCGATAGTAACACGCAGCAAGGGTTTCAATCGGACCAAAATATTATCCCTATACCTTTTTGACCACCTACTCAATTGTATTGAACACAAGCATTTGGCATACAATTGAATGGTACTATGGAGTACGTCTGACTGCTTTAACCTAGGGGAACAAAAGGACTTTATAAAGTTCTTATTCTATAATAATGTTTGACCTGTTGAACTTATAATTACATTACTTGTGGGTCTATTTGAACAAAAACAAGGTTGTGGTGGTACTTTTCTGGTCTTTCATAAGCCCACCTGATAGGAAAGGCACTTCAAAACCAGAAAGCTCAAAGGCTCCCCCTACGCATGGAGTCCAGGGGCCCGCGTTATGGTACCCTGGCGGGGTTCAGGGGCGGAACCCGGGTGGGAGTCCAGGGGGCGAAACCCCCGGAAGCTCTCGCAATATTGCATTTTAAGAGCACAGAAATCGGCTCCAGTTCTTACGTCAGTAAGATTTTATACCTTTTCATGTTGCATGGAATTTGAAGTGTATGGCTCAGTATAAGTTACTATATGTACCTGCAGAAGTTCCGGAGAATCTAAGTTATTTTTAAAACTTACAAGCCAACATTATGAGCCCGTGTAGGTGACTTGAAATGATTTTTGCCATAATGAGTGTTTTGTTTTCGTTATACGGTATTCGGGCATAGGACGTCAGATGAAACAATTGCGCGCGAAGCGCGCCGAAAATTTGAATTTACATTTAAAACCATTGTTGTGACTAATGGAGTCAATTCCCTTTATGTGTGTCTATCAATTAGAAGGTGGATTCGATACTAAGTTTTCAGTTCTCATAAGAAGGGATGGGTGAAAAAATGAATATCAGTTGCTTTACATCCTTACAATGCTGGCTCCTCTGAAATCACGTTTATGGACACGAATAATTGGCTTATGGTAGAACCCCACCGATGAGTAATGCGAATACGTTTGGGACCTTATTGATAGTAAAAGGAGCAATTCAAGGCTAAAAATGCGCAGATCAAGCGAAAATCAAGAAATATTGAGTAGACTTTGCAAAAATCGTGAAAGATTTCAAAACATTTTTGGTAAAAAGTGATAAAAATAAATCCATCACTCAATCAAAACGTACCTCTCTCCGACAGCGTATAAACAATTGCTCGCGAAGCGCGCCGAAAATTTTCGGTATAGTGCCTCCCGGGAGCTCTGAATTAATTGCACACTGAAAAAGGGACCAACAGGACTCTCACAACCTGGCATCCATATGGGAGGAGAGATGATACATCACCTTCTGTATGGATTTCTGAAGGGTATACCCTTCAGAAATCTATGACCGATGGTGCCGGCGGGAGTTGGTGATTGAGGGAACCGCAGATAACTGCTAAACCGTGCCTTTTGAGGCAGTGGGATTTTGTATACGCTATATACAAGAGTGGGAGAGCCTTTTCTTGTTAGTACATGAGAGAGCAATCCCAGGAAGGGGTTTACCTTCCCCTTTGAGAAATTTTTGTTATTTTAAGGGGGCCTAAATGCAAAATGGTGGTATCTTTGGGTCATTCTAAAGTGATTGTTTGTTTAAAAAATGTCCACAATTTAGTGAATTCTAACTTTTGTTCGGGTAAAAAAGGGGAGTAAGAGACGGTTAATATATTGTCTTCAAACCACCTTAAGTCCCAGGAAAAATCATAGGCGTGGATCCATCCTCAAAAGTGTGTGTGTGTGGGGGGAGGGGAACTTTCACATTTGTGAATCGCCGTCCTAGTGGAAGAAGCAGTGGTTGTAGCCAGAATTTGCGTCACGGGGAGGCAATAAGTTTTGTGATCGTCGGCCTGGGGGAGTGGTCTAAAGGGAATTTTTCTAAAACTGAATGCCTCAGATGCGATTTGGTGCAACAACAGTGTAGGAATTTTAGGTTATTTTTCTTCTAAAAATTTCGTTTTCCTAGGGGTAATTGCAGTCTGTTCCATCATTTTTGAAAAAGTGAGGGGGACGCGCCTCCGACCCCCCATGATCCACGCCCATGGGAAAATTGTACACGCAATGATATATGCGTAGAGTCCATAGAAACATTCTTGGACTATAAAAATTTTTTTCCTTTACATTTTAAAGGATATCCAAGGTTGACAGAGAACAGTTATGGAGCCTCCCGGGAGCTCTGAATTAGTTACAGTATACAGGTATACAAAAGAGGGACAAACGGGATTCTCACTACCCGACATCCATATTGGAGGAGATATGATATATCACCCTCTTTTTAGGTATAGCAAGAGGGACGGTGGACAGGCAAAATTCCTTTCAGAAAAGATTTTTGTCGTCATTAAACGTCGCGGTAAATTGTTTGGAAAATAAGCAACGGCAATTAAGTACTTTCAATCTTTCAAATTATCATTGTCATCTTGAGATATCGTGTTTAAAAGCAGTTTAAGAATTTCGTATTTTCATCTCCAGTGACCCCAGAAAACCTTTGACCTTTACCAAAATTAATAGGGTTTATTTTTTGAATATAAAGCAGGGGTGGGGAACCTCCGGCCCGCGAGACCATTTTATCCGGCCCTCGGGGCAATTCATAAAGGTAAATTCAGAATCACTTGAAAAGTAATTGATAATAATCTCTTAGCCCACGGAGCCAGTCTAATTTTATCCTGCTTGTACCGCTTTCCTGATATTTTACAAACACTTCCAGCATATTACTCAATCCTATGCACAATGCTAAACATGAACCAGTTTCAGAATCATTTTAAACCTGGTGACACTGAAACTTTGTGTGGGAGGCTACACCGCAGCATTGAACAGAATTACGCTGTCACATGTATAGGTCTATCTACACAGTACGAAACTCAGTGGGTACTGTATTTATCCCGGTATATTCGGGGGGGGGGGGTAGAACTGTCCATCCGTAGTAAGCATTCACCGTTTAAAAGTTAATACTTTTGCAATGTAAAGGAAAGAAAAGATAAAGCTGGTTGATTTTTTCGCCGCGCCTTGCGCGCACTTTTCTTTTGTGCTCCTTCATTTTTACTTCAAACATAGCTTAAAACAACTGGTCATTGTAATACATCTGGTCTGTGTAGTCTTGCACATTCAACGCCTACAAATCTGTACAATCTCCAGCGCTTCCGGGGCTTCGCATTAAGTTTTGCCCCCCCCCCATCCCACCGGAACCCTTCTGAGGCCTCTTGGCCTGCGTCCTATGGGGAAAGTTTGTTGCGCCCTCCCTGTGTGCGGCCCGCGAGTGGATTATGACTATCAAAACAGCCCGTCAGAAGGAAAAGGTTCCCTGATATAAAGCATCCACATGCCAAGTATGAAAAGCATCCATGCTTCCTACCTAGAGATTTCGTGTTTACATGGTTTTCGGTTTTTGACCTCTGGTGACCTCACATGACCTTTGAACTTCACTATAAACAATAGGGATCTTTCTCTTAATAAAATAATTCCATATAACAAGTATGAAAGTTATCCATCACTGCTATCTTGAGATATCGTGTGTTCAAGTCAAGCGTCACAAACTTACATACATACACACGCATACACACACATACACAATCGCCTGCTTGACTGCATAGATTCCTTTTGCCTTCGGCAAAGAATAAAACATGACTGAGGAGTACATGCTTTAACAATACACACCTGACTTCCCATATGGGTGACTACCGGATTCCGAGTGCTGTAGACCTTATGCAAAGTTTCTAAACATTGCAAAATGAACTATGATGTAAAATTTAAAATATAGTAAAATGTAGAGAAAAGAAAATGTGATGAGACAAAAAGGTATTCTGCAATGTGAAACGAAGTATGACATTGAAATGCTAATTTTTCTGGGGCTAAAAGTTTTGCAAATATTCTAGATCTTCTGGGGAATCTTCGTCTGGATCCCGCGCGTGACTCCAAACAGGGACCATGTACCTCACATTTTCGGAGAACACGGTGCGTCGTGTTCCCAACAAGACACCATTAGCGGCTCGCCATAGGGGCACGGGGTGGCACTTGCCCCCCAAAAGTTTGCAAAGAATGGTCTTCAATTTTCAAAAATAAAAATAATAAATAAAAACATCATGTAGTTCGAGATGGGTTAGGCCCTCCCTTTTCCTTGAGTGGGCTTAAATTAAAGAAGTGAATAACTTTCCAATGCAATGCGAAGGTTAAACATTCATAAAGTGCTTTCAAAACGAAATTTTTCGGCGCGCTTCGCGCGCGTTTTCTCAGTTGCTTGTTTGTAATCTGATTAGCTTAGGCATCATAATGTCATTTACAGAGTGCAACGGTAATGCTGGAGTTAAATGCTCGTAGTTTTGCAGACACTTCAGAGCTTTCGGGGTCATTAGATACACAACCCATTAGCCGTGTTCATTATCATCCCCGACTAAAAGCAGTTTTGCCAGGGTGTCACCTGGCCAGATTAGCATAGGTATCTGTCTACAAAAAGTTGAAACGAGCATGAAGTCTAAAAGTATTGTGTTTACCATAGAAGGAGAGGTTTCCCTTCTCTTGTCCAAATTGACAGCGCCGTTGGCCCACGAGCGGTCTTATGACTGTCAAATGGCCTGTTATAAGCAAAAGGTTCTCCACCTCTGTGCTAAAGTATACCGTTTCAATTGATTTAAAATAAGCACACCAAACAGTCAATGTAAGCTCAGTGTGATGATACTTTTGACTAGTGGCCTAGCTATTTGTATAGAGGATGAGACGTCGTTCTGAGTTAGGGGAATTCCTCTCCCCCTTTAAAAAAAAATTCGTTTCGGAACGGTACTGAGATCCAAAATACTTATAGTGCTATCATTTCATCGTTTTCAAGTGTCTTCATGCTCGAAATTTCCGTTAAAGAAGACAATCCAGAAAACCAACATTTTATGGCTTCTTGGCAAAGCTGAAACATATTGTGACACAATGAAAGAAACAATAAAATATTTAAAGGTGGGGCCCATTTTATACAAATGGATGAAGCCGCTTTGCCCATTTCACCTGCCTCTTACTCCACCCCTATGGAAGTACGGTAGCGATCGGTTGATATGGTTGTATTTATTTTTTTAAGTAGTCAGCTCATGACTAACTGCCTGAAATGGTTTTTGGAGAGCTTTTGAAAACTACATGGGCATCGCTGTAATACATAATAATAGCCATACTCCCATAAGCGTAGGAGGCGGGGGGCTGGGGGCAACAAAATATTTTTGTGAAAATTCGGGCAATATTCTGAGAATTTTTCGGGCACCTACTGAAAGAAAAATAATGCAATTATGTAGTTTAACGAAAATCGATACTTTAAAAAACTTCCTTGGTGATTAAAGTAAGTTCTGATTTGGATTGCACCATCACCTATATATTCGGTATTAATTCACCAGTGTGTTTTTTAATGGTTAAACTAATATATAATGATTATCAGTAGTGTATTTGAGGAGCAATTAGGCCATGCCCCCGTCACTGACGCCGACTTTTTTTTAGTACCTAAAATAAAACACAAAATTTTACTTCAAAGGTAGCATATGTGGCACCAGATTGCATGTAAGGATACCTAATTTTTCAAAAATTTTCAAAGGTTAGGGGGTGATGCCTATTTTTTTCCTTTAGTACCTAAAATACGTACGGTAAATTTTTTAACACAAATTTTACTTCAAAGGTAGCATATGTGGCACCAGATTGCAAGTATGGACACCTAATTTTTCAAAAAATTTTCAAAGGGGAGGGGGACGCCTCCTCCCCTTAGACCCCTCCCCCAGGCCGGCGATCACACAACATAATGCCTGCTCCACCCCCATGAGAGAATTCTTGGCCACACCACTGATTATTATCATCATTATTGTAACGACTTCCCCCAGAATTATAACCAATATGGAATAAGTAGTAACGTGGCAAATTATTGTATGTAATTGACATGCGGTTGGATAACGGATGCCTATATGATATGTACATTAACATTTTGAACCCGCGCGGAAATTTTTGTTTCTATTTTTCGGGCAGATCGTTACAGCCCCCCCCCCCCCCATGGGCCCCTACGCCTATGAATACTCCTATTAAGGCTATTGTACTATACGGAGCTGATAATTAATATTGCTGGGGGTCTTCCGAACCTCCCTGAATACGGACTTGAGTTTGCCCCCCAAACAAAATTTCTTAGAGCCGCCCATGCAAGACACAGTAGAGCTAACTTCGCCTTAAATTTCCATGGCAATATCCTAGCAAGGCACCTATTCTGGGTCGCTCCACCTTTGCAGATGGATCCACTCCAACATTCTCTTTTCATGGGATATTGCGAAAATTTCATATTGCTTTCTCCACAATGAAGCCACCCTGTATAACACTGATTGTAGTGATTAGGTCCACAGTACGTGCGTAACAGAGGTATTACTTGTCTTATACCAAATTTAATACCACATGGCTCATAGCCATTGCTTCTCGGTCTTTTAGATAAGATTATGAGTAGTACCTATCCTTCTCAGCCAGTCTAGAGCCTTTTCCCAAATCGTCCCCAAGTTAGACTCTTCTGACCTTCACCAGTCCATGCGAGGAACGATGCCACTGACTGTGGAACCCGTTCAGACTTCCGTACATTTTTGTAACAGATGCACAGATGATCGAAGGCCTCTTGCATGCATCCTCCTCAGAGAGATCGTATTCCGACAACTTGTTGAGAAAGGGAGGCAATTATCTTCGGAGATGGGGGGGGGGGGGGTGAGATATGTTGGGACGACAATGATGTCTGTTCCCAAAAGCAGTTGAGCAAACGTTTTAGGAGTAGACCCTTATACACGGGCCTGCTTACAGCAAATTATCACGATTAGGGCAACTGTTAATTGAAGCTGGTAGTTACGACTCACCACAGTCTGAACGTGTATATTAATACCGTAACACCAGTTTATATTGTCGTGCAGATAATGTGGCGCACAATCTGCCCTAGAAACTCTTTTATCGTACAGGTAACAATAAACAAAAGACTGTTCTACGTTTTCTGTTTGATTTTCAAAATTGTAGTTTTCGGCTTCTTATGTAAGTTAACTGAATAGTTCAAAATTGATCGTTGATTCTGAAAATCGGGGGTCATGGTAGATCCATTGAAAATGACAAAGTTTATTTCTTCACCAGTGAAAGCGAATCAACTTTTAATTCGAATGACAGGCTCTTTAAGTTGATACGATAAAACTAAACTTTATCACGAATCCATCTGTTCCTAAATAATCTTCACCGTGACCTACAATTGACTAAAATTATTCACAAGTGTTACTACCTTCAATTGACACCCTCAAATGTGACGTCATTCTTGAAAAGAGATCGAATTATGAGTGGAAACAAACCAGTGGCGGTGGGCATTGAGCGATGGGCATATAGCTTCAGTCAGAGGAGGCAGGTGAGTTGTTTGGAATCAAAAGGCAGGATTGTTAACAAGTAGTGACTCCGCATTTAACGGTGTCAACCAGGCGCTTAGCTACCGGGGGGGGGCGGCTTGGGGGCGCGAGCCCCCACAAATCGCCGCGCCCCACAAGCACCCCCACTGGGGATATGGGCAAAAAAAATCACCCACTCTGAATAATTTTGAATACATTCGGATTGTTTGTGACAATGTGTTGAGAATAAAATAAAATCAAAGGTTACATTTTTCCACCAAAATTGCACATCTTGATGGCTGCTATCAAGCCTTGCAAGTGACATTTCCGGCCATCTGGGATGTATTAAAATGAAATTTTTTTGGGAACGCTCCGCGCCAACCTATGGTGGCGCTCCGCAGATAGTAAACGGGATTCAAACTTGCAATCCAAGTCCGGCCAGCTGAGCTAATCTGTCCTCACAGAAATGTGTTTGAGAATAAAACAAAATCAAAGTTTACATTTTTTCACAAAAATTGCACATCTTGATGGGCTGCTATCAAGCCTGGCCAGTGCCATTTCCGGCCATCTGGGATGTATTAAAACCTAAAATTTTCTTGGAGCGCTCCGCGCCAACCTATGGTGGCGATCCGCTTAGATAGAAAACGCAGTACACGGGGAGGCCATTGGGTCATGCCCCCCTCACTGATGCCGATTTTTTTAGTTCCTGAAAATACGTAAATTTTTTAACACAAATTTACGTCAAAAGGTAGCATATGGGGCACCAGATTGCATGTAACGACACCTAATTTTTCAAACATTTTCAAAGGGGAGGGGGACACCCCATCCCCTTATTGCAACAAACAGCTAAAATTTAGTATTTCCCTACAATGGCATGGACTAGCCTAGCCGGTCTATTGCTTGCAAAAGTTAAAAAGAAAAACATATTTTCATTATCAAACTCACCGTCTGAGAGGTTTGCCGAAATTTATCATCTACACTTCTGCGAGGTACCAGCCTGTTTAGTTGGACCTATGTACCATTTCTAAATCAGTGAGGTCCTTTGTGAATTCAGGAAGCAGTTAGCAAGACATCTGACTAGGGTGGTGCTTTTTAACAATTATTTTCAGTTCTGCTATCATGTACGTTGTTATCAGTGAGGTTCAGGTGTTACCTCGTATCACGAATGTTACACACTGTTTCTCCTTTGAAAAGTGAGTAGCCTACTTGCTAACCTGTTTATTGGTAATAGAGATCTTGTAGGTATCCAACGACTTCATGCACTATACCATATAAAGATGACACTTACAGTTTTGAAGCTGCTGGACATCGCTTTCCGAAGGTCCTCTTACGGAAAACAACCACCTCCTCCACGAAAGATGAATAGTAGTTAATGCATATGAAAAATAATTCTAGAAGTTGTCGACATCTCTAAAAGAAAAGCAGCAAGGTTAACAGTGACCAAAATAACTAGCTACTCTCTGCTTTAAGTGTTTTCTACAGATCGATTAAGCCTCTAAAATAGTGCTAAAAATTACTAAAAGTTTCTTTTTACAGTGCTGCACTGTTCATTCAGTTAGAGCACTTTAACTCTCCGCTGCATGAAAGTTATAGCTTTTCCTTATTTATTTGTAAAAGTTAGTGTTTACGTCAGCCTATCATATTAACTACTTTTTTTTACTGAATATGGATGATTTACTTTCCATTTATGTATTTTATCAATTCCCTTTCCAAACTTTGTTTTGAATCAAACTATGGTGAAATGGATTTCGTTGATAATTTACACATTTAAAGGGGAAATGCAGTCACCCCAACTTGAAGTAGTGTAGTAGACTGTCCTGTTTCATGATTGGCTCTTGAGAGTCATGTGACAATATTTTTTCTCCTCAAATGTGAAATTTACAAGAAGTAACTGATTGGTTTACCTTGAATATGCAATATTAAAGTCCTAACATATTATGAAAGATACTTTGAAGAGAAATAAGAAGACAAATTGTGAGATTTAGCTGTTGCTTCAAAATAACTTTGGGGCGACTGCTCTTGACCTTTAAAGCATTGCCTCATGTTTTGTGGCCTTACATCTTAGCTTTGTACATTTGCTGGGGCCAAACGTTTCTGTCTCTTTATATAGCCACGTCGAGATTAAACCCAGAGGCTTGTAAAACGTCAGTATAACCCAGTGAAATTTGGTGTGTTTAATCCAATGCGTATCAATAACATATATTCATATGGTCCGCTAAGCTTAACAACTTAGTTATCTACAAAAAGTTTACGTCCACTTTTCTGGGTGAATTAACCTAGACCTTTTAAGAACCAGCGATGGACTTGACTACGTTCGTAGAATAGAGATGCCAATATGAAGACAGAACAGAAGAAAGAAAGGCATAACTTAAAAGGAAGAAAGAGGAAACCGATATTATTTGTATTAGTCTGCTGACACGTAACTTATTTCGCTTTGCTGTACGTAGTAGACAATCATTGGTCATTGGTGACCCGTAAAAGGAACCGTTTGCCGTGTTTCGGCTGAAAGGCTAAGAAAACAGGTCAATCAACGCTATGAACCGCAATTCAGGCACACAAAACAAACCACTTTGGTAACGAATAATAAACCTTCTGTCATATATGTGCTTATAGTAATAAGTATCATATTAAATTCGTTGGGTTATAGAAAAAAACAAAAAACTTTTCGAGTTAAAGAATATTGATTTTTCTACATCAGTTATGGAACCGTTGCTTTATTACAAATTGTGAAATTAGAGTCATAAAAGTGTCATAAAGTTCGAGCATTCAGTCAGAAATATATTGAAGTAAAATTTGGGTCGAGATTGAAACTAGTAATGTTTCCTCGGTTGTCACGTTGTAAGTCAACTCGATTGATTCTATTCGTGAAGCCTGAAGTGACCAATTAAACAGGTCCTACTTAAGATGGCACACCATGAAGGGGTACATTGACTAACTTGAACAGGCTAAATTAACGTCGTTCAACTGGTCGCAAGGCCTTGCAGAAGTATTCAGTCATGATACACTCCCCACAAAGTGAAAACAGAGATGTTATTAGCATTAATAAATTACCACATCATGATGGTTTACAGTTTTAACAAGCAGAGGATAGACTTTAATACTATATACCTACCTTGGTAAGAGCTAATCAGATAACGGATATCTGCCCTTAATTCCTTTCATGAAACCTTAAATGATCTCTATCATCTTCAGTTCTTTCTAATGTAATAAAACACTTCCAATTATGCTGCTTGATAGCCTGCCAACATCAACACTCATCAACTATAAAATGGTACTTTATAGATATTTATCAAACCTGTAAGTCACTGCAGGTGACTGTGTACTTTTAGGGAGACGAATATCAATTCAATGGTGTATTATGGTGACGTTCCCCCTCCCCCCCCCCCCCCTCAAATGTGTACCGAAGTAGGTTACTTCAGTGAATAAACGACCCGGAAACGTTAAATAGTAGCTAAGTTTATTGTGTTGATCACTCTCCAAAAGCAATTCAACGTTTTATAAAGTAGTAGTGGTAGCAGCAGCAGTAAAAACAAATACCGTTAGCCGCTGTGAAATACCGATAATACCGGTAATATCGATATTCCAGCTGCGAAATTTAGTAGAATCAGTTAAGTGACACATGTACTACGTAAGCCCAGGTTTCATGTACAATCAACGAGGAAAACATTTCTTATCGTTTTATCAATAAAGGAAAAGCTATAAACACCCTTTTTCTACTGGTAAAAGCATGCAATAGAACTATTCCTGCTTTTGACATTTTCACTTAAATCGCGTCACTCGCTTTCATGATATTCACTGAGGATCACTTTAATTTGCAGGCCCGTAGCCTAGGTATGAAGGAGTACCCCGCCTGAAAAATCCTCGCCCTCTTTAAAATTTTCAGAGGAGTAATGACTGCCTTTGGCCTATGTCTTTCCCTGAAAACGTTCTCACCCCACCTCTGAAAAATGCCTCGCCCTCTCTACACCACGTCAGGCTATGGGCCTTTTATTGCGACAAGTAAACTTGCTGAAAGAGATTCAGGCAGGAGGAAGAAAATTGTAATAATTAAAAACATACACCAAAAGCAGCTAACAAAGCCTTCTTTTGGATTTAGACTCACTTATTTTAATTTGCAGCTTGTTTCTTAATTCAATTTTCATTTAAGAGCACCTACTTCCATTTAAAAACAATTTTCCATTTTTCACAGGGTGGACTATATGAGCGGACACCTGTCTTCCGCAGTTAGTGACCAGGGTTTTACTGTCAGGAGTCGTCACTAGTACAAAAATACTTGATCACCCCGTCAAGTTTCAGTTCTCGCTCTAGTCTTCTGACTTATTACCCCATCCATTTTAAGTCTTTCTGGGTGTGTGGGTGATGGAGGTAAGGGGTTAGGAAGCTTGTATCAAAAGGCGAAGTAGCCTGTATAACGAGGATCTCATCTAACGAACTTAATTGACTGCTTGCACTCATTCTCGTCTGTCGTAAGAATGGTTGAGGGGAATTTGTTCTTTTCATTTTACTATATTGTGGTAAATTAAAGCTATCATTGATGCCATCTTTGTGTCTACTTACAGACATCCGAAGCATAAAAATGAACGTAGACCTCATTGTGATGAAAGATTTTGACAAGAAGGGACGGCAGCCAACCCTTATCTTCACATTGTTGCCCAAACCGATACCAATTGGTCTCTTTGATACGGAAAAAGGACGGAAACACTGATGCCGACCGGCATCTCAATGGTTTTTTTAACCAGTCAAAGTGTATATTAAATACATAATTTATGGATTAAATGAAGTTTTCAGTTTCTGACAAAGTAAAGTTTGAATTTCTTGACAAATTTCCCACTGCCAGATGTACGTTACTTTGACAGTAGGCTTATACACTGCCAGTTGGCAATCTTGCTGTAATCGGTAGTTCTTTCCTTCCAGACCACTTGTACATTAGCGCAATGAAAAATCAGGAATAAGCTCCTTCCTTGCTTGCAAGACCATCAGAAAGTTGAAAGAGTAATATCCTAGTCTTGGAAAGGTTACATCTGCAAATTAGCACCCAGCAAGCAAGCCCTATTGGGTCCCAACTGGGTTTTACTTGGAAAGCTTGGGCTTAATTGGGCTTGGACTGAGGTTGGTGTTTACCTCGGGTCCCAACTTGGGCCCAATTGGGCTCATGAGAGAGATGAGAGAGATGCTGTTACTTGTAACTCATTTGGGCCAAAGTGGGAACCATTTGGGATTAATTGGGCTAAGTTAGCCCAATTGGGGCCAGATGAAATCCGTGTGACAAAACAGATTGGGCCCCAATCGGTAGACCAATTTGGCCCCAGTTAGGACCCAATATGATGTGTTGTTGGGGCAATCGGATAACAACTCAGAACATGCCTTACACGGCAAAACCCGAAAGTTGTGATAAGTAAAAAATTAGATAAACTACTGCATGTACCTTTTTCAATTTCAGTCAACTGATTTTCTCCTCATCATAAAATGTTTTTTCTTCGGAGAAACTCAGTTGACCGTTAAAAAGTCCCATGCAGCAAGTTACCTCAGTTTGGTTAAGTTATTCCAACATTTACAGTTTTACAGTGTAGTTTCCAAAAGTGTAGATTAGCAGTTATCTTGTCACTGTTTCATGAAGAGTTGCTAACAATCTTAAGTTTGATTTACACAGGCCTATTGCATGAGAAACTGATCTAAAGGTTGATTGTAACTCTTTATAAAACGAGCCCATCGTGTGCTACTCAAATATATTGACTACAACCTGAGTCTATTACCGACAAGAGCTATCTACTCTTCTGTAGTAGACTTCAACGATTGAACGAATCCATTGTCTATCTTGCTCTATTTTATAGTGACCTCTGTGACTTTCCCACAAAACTGTGGTGTCATCGTATTGTTAAAGCAAAACACACAGGATGCATTACTCTCGTTCAAGTTGCTAGTGGCGTAGTCAGAAGAGTTTGTATGGGTGGGAGGGGAGGGAAGCTCAACCATTTTATAGGGGCTTCAGATATGAAATCGTTATGGGGGGCTTCCGGGGACGACACACTTGGAGGTGGTGGTGAGGGGCTCAAGACTCCAAGCTTTCCCCTTAGGCACGCCACTGAAATTGCTGCCTTAAATTCCTAGTCGAAAAGTCTCGCTTTTGTCAAGACTGCATCAAATGCGGAGAAATTTTCCAACACTGAAAAACCATACTTATGTGACAATTCTCTAACAATTGGCTAATGTAGAATCGAACTAACGACTGATTGATTCCATGATACTGAAGGTGTGAGGGGGAAGAATGGATTTTGCAATTTTCCCACCCAGACAGTCCTAATGAGATGAATGAGAATAAGAAAACACTATCAATTCATTCTACATTGCAAAAGTTCTCCATTAAAATCTCCGTGATTTCGATTAGGCTGCTGAAAATGGGACGATGATTTCGTCTTCACTCAGGGGTGGAGACCTGGGCCCTTTGCCACCACGTGTTTTGTGCATCTGCATTAACCTTCCTCCAAATCGTTCTGCCATCGTGCGGGTCAAGCTGTAGTTATATTTTTGTGGTTCAGTTACGAAAATAAGCAGTGATTGATCCAGAAGAAAGCCAGCCAGCATTTTACCGGCGACAGTGGTTCTACCAAAGTAAATACTGCAGATATGACCATACAAATACCGAGAATGTAAACAACAAGCAGGGGCGGATCCAGGATTTTCCAAAAAAACGGGGGGGGGGGGTAACTCCTTGATGGAAAAGTTTGAATCTACACAAGCGTCAGATGTTTGAAGCCTTCCTGGAGGGAGAGGGAGGGGGTCAGGGAAAATTTTCAGGTTTGGACACTGTTAAATGGTATTTCCTGGCACCTGGAAATCAACTTACATACACAAGTAAACATCAGTTTTGTTCATCACTGGTGCTATGAAGTACGGCCCTTACTGGTTAGTAGGATAATAATCATTTACCTTCGTAGCATGTCTCGAATATGTACGGCTCTTTTCACCTATATACTCTAAAGAGTATACACGTCCGCTTAGCGGACAAAATGATCATATAGGCCTAAGGGTAAAGTGATCAAGAAAACGGTGTCTGGGAGGTTTTTTGAAATCAATCACTGTTGCATGCGACAATTCTTGGCATTTGGTGATCAAGATAAATACATAAGCAAACATCATTTCCATGTATCAACCAGTCAAACAAATGTGCTATGAAGGCTAATAATCATATACCGGTAAGATGGTCAAGACAATGAAGTCTGTATAAATTTTGTGAAATCCACGAACACTGTTAGATGCAATTTCCTGACTACTGAGAATCGATAAGTAGTAAGTATACAAAGAATCATTGTATGATTACCATTATTGTGTAGTGTGACCAGGCTGCACTTGGGCCACCCAGCAATCGTATCTGGCAAAAATTGCCAACAAAAGTTTGACATTGACCAGTGTTACACTTGATTATATTGGACTTAGTTTCCTGTTACTTAGTAGGTCATGCAAACAGGATGAGAAGAAACTGGGGAAAGCTGTAAAATCTACTCTTTAAGTCACCATGAAGAAATGCTCAGACACCAATTGTTCCCAAATTTAGTCTTTGAAAAGAGAAAACGGAATGTTTTACATATGTTGGGACATCAAAATGAAATATTACGCTTCCTTGCTTTAGCCACTTTTCGTTGTTGTCCTTGAGAAAGAAAAGGCTTTGCAACTTGCGCATGCCCTGTTGCAATTTGCCCCTACATTAGGGATGATTGCAAACTCGCACTCGTAAATTTGTTCCATGTATTTTTCTGTGGTCTTATGAATTGCAGTCATGATAGTATGGTACCCATTCTTATTTAAGGACACGTCTATGTTTACTTAAAAGTATGGCTCTCGAAAACATTATCCACAAACAAATCCCCCACGGTGCGTTAACATGCCCTGGTGTTCATACGTATACAAAGAAATAGTTTGTACAGAATTGTGCATAAAATGCAGTGCGACCTCCCAGTAATTTCGGAACGGGTTAGTTATCCATGTCCAGGGCTGTATCCGAGTACATCGTACCCGATTTCGAGGCAATTCCAAGTCTAGTAGCCCCCAATCCGGGCCAGTTCCCCAGTCCGGCCAATTGACAATGTAGTATATCCTTCAAATGGGTTTTATAAAAGGTAACTCAGGAGTCAATTTCACAGTCTGGCCCACCATGTAATTTAGTTAACTGTGTCTTACCATGCAGACCAATCATGCCTTTAACTGTGTATCAATGTAGCCATATTAAAGTAATATTCATGAGAAAACTACTCAGTTCCCACTAACTAAATCGGTAGGTTCATTACCCCAAAGTTGGGGTGTTTATCAGTCCTAGTTGCTTTGAGGTAAGTTTATCTGCTAATCCCTAAGTGATATGGCTGATAAGAAATCCAAACTAGTCACTGCTTGTTGAAAAAGTGGTTCACACTTCCCGGCTAGCACAAACCAAAACCAAAAAAGGCCGTGGTCGTCTCGACGTGAACCAACTGGCTGGAAACTGGGACGTTAAACCTCATCTAACTAACTTACCCATTATATCTAATTAACATTGTCAATTGAGCAGGTGATCTGCACTTGGTTTATTCAATGAACGATCTCTTCCTTGTCTGTAAGGTCATTGTAAACATAAACGAGAAAATACAATTAAGCATAAATCATAAGGGCAGTACACGAGGGAATCTCCCAATATATTTCTAATTAGACATAGCTTACAATAGGTTTTTTTTTTCAAGTGTTTTACGCCGAGGGCAGATTCTTCCTGAAATTCATTGAAAACAAAAACAAGAAAAGACAATTTGGCATAAATCATACGGACAGTACACGAGGGAATCTCCCAATATATTTCTAATTAGACCATAGCTTACAATAGGGTTTTTCAAGTGTTTTGGCAGATTCTTCCTGAAATTCATTGAAAACAAAAACAAGAAAAAACAATTAAGCATAAATCATAAGGGCAGTGCACGAGGGAATCTCCCAATATATTTCTAATTAGACCATAGCTTACAATAGGGTTTTTCAAGTACGTGTTTTACGCCGAGGGCAGTTTCTGCCTGAAATTTATTGAAAATGTAGCATATCGTTCGAATGGTTTTGTTACTATTGTCAGGTGCAGTTAATTAAATTGAAAAGGTAATTCAGGATTCAATTTTAGTCTGGCCCACCCTACAATTTAATTAACTATGTGTGACGAAAGCATTCATGCTTTAAACTGTGTATCAATAAAAATATAGTCTTATCAAACTAACATTATTTAAATTTTCACCCTGTGGACTCAGCTGGAATCGGCTCCGAGCCTGAGTCCATTTGCAGCCTGTTCCGGACCAATTCCCATTTCAGGATCTCCCATCGTAGGCAAATTCCAATTCCAGTCGAAAACTGACTCGTGTTCTGAATTTAGTAACACAATGCGTCTAGTGTTTCCCCCAGGAAATTTTTGTTTGATGCGATTTCCTAGAATCCGAAGGTAGATATACATATACGTTTTAACACTTACGGCTCGCCATAGGGTCACAGGGGGCAACTGCCACAAAAGTTTTCAAAGCATTGTCGTCAATCTAAAAAAGTGAATTAAAGTTAGCATGTTATCTGGTATAAATACAAAATAGTCACCACACGCCTACTGAACCATTTGAAGCAGACCACTGATGTTGGGCCCGAAACTCCTTGAATACCGATCTGGTTTTGCCCCCTCAAACAAAATTTCTTTGAGCCGCTATTGCGTTTTAATGCAGCTTTGGGATGGTCTCAAAAGAAGAAAAGAAAGAAGGGGGTGCCGAAGGAGGGGCTGAGGCCGGAACCCCCTGGATATCCGCTCCTGTAGAGAGAGCATGGTTACTTGCAAGGCCTGGAAAGTGTCATTTCCAGCGATCTACGAGTCGTTTTAGTAAACATTTCTTTGCAGGCTGATCGATATCATATATGGTGGTACTCGGCCTACAGAATGTCACAAAGTTTGAAATTCAGAGCCACTAAGGGGTCGGTCGGCCATCCGGGTCTTTCTCCGTTACCCTAGCGAGTTTGGAGTGAAAACAACAACTGACTACAGTTTGACCATATGGAAACACACTCGTGCAATACATTTTTTTTCACTCCAACATATTGTTTTCGTGCGGAAGTGACGCGTCACCGACCGACCTTATACAACCAAAAAATCTTGGGTGCACCTCTGACCTTGCCCACAACAGCGACAAATTGTGTGTTTTTGTGTTGTACTTGCTTTAACTTTCTTCTTCAAATATATCTGAGTGTACTTTTGACTAGTGGTTGCATAAAAAAGTGGATACTTTTATTGCCAGTGAGTCAACTTGACCAAAGTAATAGAAAATGGCGCATTTTAGTTACGACCACGACTCGCAGGTGGAGGGCTCTGTTTGTATGTGCACGGGTTGGTCAGGGTCAGGTTATGTCAAAAGGCTAAAAAGAATTGTTATCACGAAATAGAGAGGGCAGAGACGTTGTCCGTCATATTAAGAATCTCGATGAATCTTGATTTACATGTTTTGTTTTCATTTATCAACATCATTATAACAGTGCTTTTTTATCTCATTGTCCAACATGAAATGTAAAGGGAAATGAGATATTGTACTGAACTTCATCTTACATCAAAAATGTGAAGCTGTATGTTTGTGTGTGTGTCTAAGTATCTAAGTATCTGGGAGTCCAAGTGGGTGAGTGTGTGTGTGCTAGCCAAAATGTGTCGGTTACTTTTCTAAAGTCCGAAGAAATTCACACTTGCTTAGTATAGGTACCTGACCATAAAAACTTGTGCATGCGTAACTGATGACGCCATAGGTCAAAGTTTAGAGGTTGCCAAATTTGCTTAAATTTTTTTTTTGCCATTATTTGTCTGTCAGCATGGTAGAAAATGTTATAAAACAACAAGATAAATGAGGATTGATTAGATAATTATTAGAATTTAGAATAGTGGTTTTAGTTGCTAAGGGTGGTGTAACGGGTCAAAATGTATGTCAGAGGTTGAATTTGCCTAAACTTCGCGATAAAGTGTGTCGCAAGCTCCTCCTAAACCGTAGGTCTGATGAAGGTCAAATTTGGTGGGTAGCTACCTGACCATAAAATCATGTGCATGCATAAATAATGACGTTTTAGTGTTAAAAGTCAGAGATCAAAGGTCAAATCTGCTTAAATTGTTGTTTGCCATTATTTGCGTATCGGTATGTCGGAAAAGTAAAAAAGGAAACCCTCATGATATGTTAGGACTGATTTGAAAATTTTAAAGTAGTGCTTTTTGGTTGATAAGGGTTTGGGTTAAACGTCAAAATGTAGGTCAAAGGTTAAACCTGCCTAAATTTTGCGAAAAACTCTATCATCAGCTCTTCCTAAACCATATCCGATCAATTTCAAAGCTGGTGAAAGGTACATGACAATGGAAACTTTCGCATGCGTAATCTCTGGCACCATAGGTCAAAAATCAAGAGATCAAAGTCCAGATGAGTTAGAATTAGTATTTACAATTTATTTACATATCAGTATGTTAGAATACATAATAAAACTACATGGTATGTAGAGACTGATGAGACATATTTTTAAATAGTACATTCTAGTTGCTAGAATTCGAGACCAAAGTAGTATAAATGACCTAAAAGTGGCCTTTTGTCATTATTTGCTTATCGGCATGCTAGAAAATTTCTTTAACCCAAGGTACATAGAGAATATGGGGCGGATGAGATTTTCAACTCCATTGATTGCCTTTTTGTTAGAACGTATTAGCATGGAGCTAGTATTAGCTGCCCCACCCACTCTATTTTCTGCCACTTAAGTTATAAAACTTAACAAATGACTTTAAACAACGTCAAGAAAAAACCTTGTCTTCGAGAAAGCTCACAGACTTACCGAATTACTGTACATGATGTTAGGTAACTTGTATGCAAAAGGATGTCAGGCCATGTTATTTTGCGGGTCCTGCACTTACTTGCAATTTGATATCGCCTTCTTTGTAATCGAAAGCTAGATATTAATCATGGAACCCACACACCAGCACTTACAGGTTGCCTTAGATTGTTTTAATAGATTTATTGATAAGTAACCAGCCAATACACTCCGTTGTCAAATCTAGTGACCGGAGCCACTCTCCCGGATACATCCCACCCAGGCATATTCTCACCGGGACAATTACCCCTCGTGACATTAATCAACCATTAAAAATTTTCCACCCGAAAATTAGGAATTTTTCTGGGTGGGAACTATTCGAGGAAAAATTTGTCCGGGATGTGAATAGTCCGTGTGAGAATTGTCCGGGAAGGTTACCCGGGAACCGACAAATCAGACCACATGCCCCACCTGTCTTTTTGTCAGTTAGTCCCGACTGGGTTTTCCTTGAGCTAAGCAACTTGGCCAAAAATGTGTCTCAGAACGAAACGCATGTAGTTCATATAGCTCATTACGAGACATGGTTTGTTTTAGCCGTCTGATAAAGAGTATAGTTAAATATAATAACGAATGTTATGTTTTTAAATGTCTTAAAATTAACCCAAAGTAGATCTTAGCCGGGGCCCAGCAACACGCCTTTTTGGTGCGTTAGGGTAATTGAGCCCAGCCCAACCAGGCAGAGCACAATTGGGCCCCGACTAGACATTTTTGCTGATAGAAAGGTTGGAAATGAACCTTGTAAATGGTAGGGATACTACTCATACTAGTCTTCTCACAACTACAATAGGATACAGTCCAAATGTATATAGCCAAGAATCTGCACAAAAAACTTCAAATATTAAATACCGACGAACAATGAAATGAAAAGGGACAATTCCTTACTAAAACTGACTGAAAAAAGTTCATTACAAATATTAACATATTACAAGTGTCATACTCATTAAGGCATCGTCACGTTGTATAATCATAGTGGTAGTATTGTATGATAGGCTCACGCATGACAGCTTAATTCTTGTAAGGGAGTTTAGCTCCAGCGTTGGCTTGACCTTTTATATGACAAAAGCTGCAATACATTTTGTGCTTACACATTTCAAATTGTATTGAAACTCTCTGTACCGGAAAGAGCCCATGTCAGGGACTATTCAGGCCAATAGTTTTCATTGACTTGGCTTTATAGCTACTGTGTAACAAACTAGTGGAACACGCCCTTACCGATCAGCTATAGTCTGGGTAACCCTCAACACGTCATTCCTATAGTAGTAAACTGTTGTATTCACTGATCCATGAGATTTGACAGTGTACTGGATCAGTTCGCTGGGAACTCGAAGAGTACTAGGTTGGGATTCTGGTAACTTCAGTTTTGATGGTTCTTTGTTATGAAAAAACCATTCTATTTACTGAGATCTGGATATAGACACAGTGGAGGGATCAGTCAGACTTTGGTCTGATAATGTCATCGCAAAGATGGGACCCCCGTGGTTCATGACGGGCTGCCACCGGTGGAAATGGAAATTATTAATGCTCTCGATCCTGTTCTTCGTCCCGACAGTTCATGGTAAGTTCCAAAACAAGGCAAGAGTCATGACTGCACTCCGCAAATTAAGGCGGGACATGTTAACATTGCGTCCAGAAAGATGCTTAACTTTTCATTACAAATGAAGGTGGGAACTTATCCATCATCAAAAGTTTTAAGGCATATGGTAACTTTTGACAGAGTGTTTACCTATCAACTTTTTTCTTAAAGGAAGATAGGTTAGAAATCTCTATCACAACATTCAAAATACGTTTGAGGAGGAATAAGAAAGGAATAAACACCAAAAAATGATTTCATTACTGTAGTATAGCCACAACATATTAATCTCAAGTGCAGTTCCAAGGTGTTCAAAATATAACTTTTAAGAGAGCACTTAAAACATAAATCGCAAACTTTAAATGATGCGTTATCTATGATTATGCATGGTTGCATTCGCTTACCCCAATCTCTAATGCAGATGTTATGTGATATATGGTATCCCTAACATTAAAAAACGGTGTATTATCGTATGTGCTACTAAAGCACTAGTTAGTGTGAGCAGGGAGTTGTCCGTAGTATGGTATTTCCGTAGTTTAAGCTGAAAGGTCGTTTAGAGACCATACAATGTATGACTGGTGTGTGGGGGGGGGGAGGGGGCAATGTGCTCATCTACCTCAGTTTTGTGTCCTGTACTCTCAGAAAGCGGAATTTGCGAATTCTAGATCGCAAATGCCATTTCTGTTTGTGACAATCTGATCTGTTGGTGGTGTACCAATGGGGGATGTGTGTGTATGTATGTCACGTATGTGGGGTGAGCTCATGGGGCTAGAACCCCTACCAAAGATCGTCAGTCAAAATTTAAAATTGTTGAAAATGCGTTAGTTATAGCTTTCTCTATAGGGGATACGGGAAGGCCTCCTAGGGAGGACACAAGGCCTCGGAAAGTGTCATTCCGGGCGCTCTAAGAGTTATTTTTGGTAAAATTTTCTGATTACCCGATTGGCAACACATGGTAGCTTTCCACTTAGATGGTCACCAGGTCACTCGAAGGTTGAAATTTCAAGCCTCTTAAAACTGTGGGTGTGAATTTGTAGTTTAATTCTACAGTGTTCAAAATTAAGCAAGATGTTCTCCGTTATTGCGAACTGAAGATTCCTTGACTTGATGCTGTTATGAGAAAACCTTATACTTCCATAAAACTTTTCGGTGTGACTATTAAGGAATCGAGAAGTGAAGTTTTGCTTTTCCATCTTGCCGTACTTGTCTTCACCTTGAGTAATATCTGGTAGATATCAAACACCTTAAGAATGGTAATTGCCTTATATAGAAAATGCATTCCATAAATGTAGTATCCATTCCAAACTTTACACTTTTGAGGAATGGTATTAACCCGAGAACTGTGAACGTTTAGAACTATTCAATACAAGTATTAGCATAATCTCCAATGCCATACTTTCAACTCTGACGGTAGTCTTGTCCAAGACGTTAGTTACTTTCTACCTATCTTCTATCTCTCGTTTGCACAAAGTGAGGGCGTTTGTCAACTGAACTGTATATGACTGTATTCGACTCGCAGGCAGTTAACATTTAGTTCTGGACATAACCTTTGAGTGGCATACAGTTTCGTTGGAATACGCCCTCACTTTGTGCGAATGGAAGATAAATGATCGGTAGAAAGTAACTAACGACTTGGACAAGACTTCCTCGATAGTAGCGAACTTGAACAGAAATATAGTTCAGTTCAGTTCAGTTCAGTTCAGTTTATTTCGTTTATAACACATTTACAAAGATGCAAGCTAAAAAACAAGATGCAATGGTGAAATGTAGAGTTATAAACTGGACGCTAGAAAAACAGTAAAATGTTTATCGTAGCTAGCGACCTTAAAAGTAAGAAAAGGAAAGATAAGAAAGAAAAGTAATAATAATAAAATGATACAGAAAGACTTAACAGTATATATAACCAGGCGGAACAAGGCAAAAGGTGAGGGGGGTAAAATTGGCATGAAGCTTAGGCAGAGTAATTGTCTATCAAAAGAGATTTCACTTTATCCTTAAAAGTTGCATAAGATCTGGAAAGTTTAATATCATTAGGAAGATCACTCCAAATTTTGTAACAATAATTATTCAACAGTAGTTTTCCATGTTTAGAATTGTGCCTGGTAACTGAAAAGAGTGCATTGTTTCTTGTTGGGTTTGGAACATGTGAAGACCTCCTAGGGTTAACAATGTTACAAAAAAGCTGAGGCAGTTTACTATTTACATACTTGAATACAAAGGTACACATCCTAAGAGTGTGAATATCACTGACCTTGAGAATCCCGAGATTACTATGCAGCTGGTCTGTAGGGTAACGCCGTTGTGAAAAAGTAATGGTTTTAAGAATTCTGTTTTGTAAGACTTGGAGGGGTCTCAAAATGGAGGCTTTAACTACTCCAAAGATTTCAATTCCATAAGATATTTTGGAGTAAACGAGAGAATAATAGAGTTGAATAGCAACTACTAGGGGAAGCGAGGTCCTGAGACGATAGAAAATGCCGTTGTATTTAACGAGGCTGTTGCACAGGTCATCGATGTGATTTTTGAACGAGAGTTTATCATCAATCAATAATCCTAGATACTTAGCACAGGCAGTTCTGCAAATTTTAGTGTCGTTTAATGTGAAATGATCGGGACAGGTATGAGCACCACTTTCATTAGAATGAAAGATCGAAAAGGTAGTTTTGCCTAGGTGGAGGGTAAGTTTGTTGGAGTTAAACCAAGTTTTGAGTTGACTTAAAACGGCTTGTGCTTTACAAACAAGCTTAACACAGTCTTTAATGTCGCCCTTGGCTCATACTTGGCACCTGTGTCACTGGAAACCGTTCATTTAGGAGAGAGGTGCTAAAGGAAGCGGACCACTAATTCAAGGAGAATCCCGCGGAGGATATTACTCTACGAATTTAACACCCTAAAATTTTCTTGAGGATGACAGTTTAGACCAAGTTGCTGAAGTGACGTGTTCAATGTGTGATGTAAATATGTGGTAAGAAAGGAATTGAAGTACTCATCTAGCAAAAATAAAGAAAATTGAAGGTATTTCAGGCACTTTTTTGCAATATATCCTTCCGCGATGCAAAATGGCATTTTGAATGAAGTAAAAAAGTAGGAGCCACCACCCCATTATACAAGCTCTCCTAGTATAAAATCTCAATAGTCATGGTACACAAATTTGAAATCATTGTGCAAGGCCTACTTGTGAGCTTTCATATGGAAGGTAGCTTGTGCCCGTTGAAAACTTCTACAAGGGTCCAGAGGCCACAAAATGCACCAAAATTAGTGAGTAAGTCAATAAAGGGATAATTAGTGGTGTGCTACCTAAAGCCCAATAGATATCTTATTTGAATACCACCTCCCCTCTATGCAATACCAGTTGCTTTGACATAAACTGCAAGACATTAGTGAAGGGAGTGGTAAAGAGACATTTCAACACTTAAAGTATATTACAGCAATCGATTCGATTCAACTCTATTCAGGCCAGACGCAAACGAACTTGACGTATCATGTATTCAGTCACTTGATTTCTTGAATTAAAAAAAGTATAACATGCCCCAAGAGTGAAATGTTGCAACAAGGAACGAAGAAAAGTATTACAATTCTGTATCTCTATTCGTCGCTACAGGACAATGTCCTTCCCCTTTTGTGGATGTCAGTGCTGGTTCAACACAACGATGTGCCGTCGTCTCTAATGGCAATGCTGGGGTAAGATCATTTCCTGAGGCTCGCTTCGAATGTCAGGACCTTCATGCTAATAGCGATCTTATCACACTTCTCTCAACAGACGACCTCGTAAGTTCATTTTTCCTTCATACCACTTTTTTATTCAAAAGTCAAATGTCTTGTACTAGTATCCCTGAATTTCGGTTCATCTGAAAAAAAAATTGCAAAGAAGCTGATTTCGACTGATTATGGTAGGTATGGGTGTCAATATTTACCAAAAAGAGTTAGGACGGGTAGGGGTTGGGGAACTCGATTTTTCGGGGGGGGGGGGTGTCATAAGAAACATGGGGTCATTGACCCTAAATTATACCAAAAATATGTTGTGTTTGGTATCAAATTAAAGGAAATTTAATTTTAAATACTGGAAGTGATAGTTATTTTGTTACTTTATCACCTTGTTAAATATTATAACTGATTGGAACATTATGATGGTTAACAAGGCATATTCAAGCTAAGCAGTGCTTGCAACGAATAGCGACCCTTAAAACTTATACTCAATATAACACATGTAATGTTACAATAAGTTTATGTTAATTTGTAACATTCTTTTGATTGCTTAAATATTAATTAAAATAGGAAGGCGGTAGCATTATCTGATACTACGTAGGCAGTCCCTTGTGTTAAATGTTTTTTTCAAAACAAGTGTTCTTAACGGACATTGCATCTTTTAAGTAGACCAATTAAGTTTAAGTTAATTGGATTTAATAAAGGGTAGTACTACTAAAGCATTCACTGGCGCTTCACAACCAGAACAAAAGAAAAAGAAGAAGAAAAACGAAATGAACAAAATCAAAAACTAGCAAATGTAAAACAGGTACGTTTTAAGTTTGGATTTGAAGGAGTCGATTGATGGACAAACCCTCACATCATCTGGGAGGCTGTTCCATAATGGCATCTTTGTGCTGTTGGATTACCTTAAAGACTACAGATACTTTGTAGCACTGCTATATTAGGTCTCTTACCTTTAACTAGACATGTTTCTGCTCTTGGTTTTAGATTTTGAGCATCATCAGTAGTAGGACATTTTAGTTCGTCGCACCTGGTCTTGATTCAAAAGGAGAAAATTGCTCTTTTAGAGCGCTTCGATAAAGACATCGAGATAGCAATGTCAACCTGGTGACTTGTTTCCGGATCAATGTTTAGACCCTGTCACACTCTAGCGTACGAGAGAAACGTATGAATTGCGTATGGAATTTCTAAATTACCCAGTACGTACGGTATGAGTATGCGAGAGGCGAAACGTATGACAAGCGAATGCTTAGCGTATGGGCACCGCGTCCCGATCGTCCTTATATATGGTCGGTCTTAACTAGACCCTTCACTCTTGCTCAATAACATTACTCAGTGAAGCGCTATCCATACGCTAGCTTTGACACGTAGCTATGAAGTAAAAGCCCCCACCGAGAGCTATTTTTCTCTATGTCCGACTGTATCGGAGAAGTTTTCAGTGAAATGTTCGGTTTGTTTCGCGTTCAGACTATTTTAGGTAGTTTTAACTCGGCCCTTCATGCCCGTACACTTCCTTTGAAAGCTTTGTTATCTTACACGAAGTTTATTCCCTTTTTAGGGATCTTGAAAACTTTTACAGCGGATGATGCTTTTAGCAGGTTGGCATGGATTACTGAAGAGCCTTCTAATTAGGTTTTGTGTTTACCAAAATTACTCTTTCGAGAGTGCTGTTCGAAGAATTTTAGTTTTTAAGAGTTTCTGAGATACCCTCTCTGATTAGGCTAGCTCAGAACCTCTCCAATACAGTCGGAAATAGAAATAGCTCTCGGCGGGGCTTTTACTTCATAGCTACCCCATTAAAACAACCAGAATATCACTCCTCAGAGCCCTAAAAGGAGTCTCATTAATTTCTGTAAGAATGAGGATACAATAGACTCTGCACAGAGCTAAGGAAACTCTGCTGTGACATTGACACACATTATCGGGACACCCAATTTTTCAAAGGGGAGGGGGAACCCCCTCCCCTCAGACCCAAAATTTTTGGCTGTTTGAGGGTCCTCAGGTGCAATTTGGTGCAACATTTTGGACAAACTTTGAGGAAAATTACTAAAAAATTTCGACATTTCTTACAGAAGAGACAAATAAGGGGTTTTGCCTTTGGATCTTGGGGGGGGGGGCGGGAGTATGCTTCCGCCCCCACATTTTTGACAGCCCCCCGCTTCCTACGCCTATGAAAAAACTGCATTTGAAACTGAAAAACACAATAGGCTACAATTAAATGTCTGAAACACTGTCTGAACTCTGCTTTCTTCGGCGCCCTTTGCGCGCATCCCTTTTATAGTGTTTCAAGATTTTGGGGGTTACTTCCTGTAGAACATCTCGCTTGTCATAGCTTCGTACACACTCTTCCATTATCATTGAAACCACTAATTCTCAATGGCGTTACGAAGCGGAGAGGGAAATTTCCTCCCCCCCCCCCAGAAATTTTCAAAGCAAAATTTTTATCACCATCGATCTGTTTCAATTTACCGACTTTTTAAAGCTTGTTTAGATGCAAGTTGTTAACTACGGAATGTGCCATTCCCGGAACCCTAATATGAGACAGGCCCTTAGCGAACGGAGGGGACCAGCTCCCCTCTTAGCTTTTCTATCACTCATATCGCAAAAAAGGCAAAAAGTGCGATTCTTTGCGCGTACACACTCTGAGTGTTACTCTTTCATTCTTAAAATTATTGTTCCAAAGCCTCGGGAAACCTTCCGTATAATCCATTCTACCCTCCTTCCTCAAGCCCTCTGCATTATTTATTCCAGCCGACTGCTAGTCATACTAAGTAAGAATATAACTGAAGAGAGTCAAATTTTGATTTTTGTGGTCTGTTAAGTACCCAACTTATATCATTTAAAGTTGGAGCTAAATGCATCATTTTAATGCCTACAATTTCGTGAATACCTCAGAGCTTCCGGGGCTTCGCGCCCTGGACCACACGGAATCTGTCCCGAACCCCACCGGGGACCCCCAGGCGGACCCCTGGACTTCAACCTGTTGGGGGGAGCTCTTCGCACTCCCGCGGCAGAGCCATATATACAGAGAGTTGCCACAACCTGACAACTGAAATTTCGGCGCCATTTTGGGGCCAATGATACTCTGTGGTACAGACTGTGCGCTATGTTCATTGTGTAGCGTCCACGGTGCTCTCGATTTGACTTTTGATCCCGGGAGGTCTGAGAGCTTGACCCTGGTGCATTTATTGAAAAAATACCATTCCCGTGTAACATGAAAACGAAATAAAGGGAAGGGAAAGAGGGAAAGATTTGAGGGGAGGCGAGGGAGTGAGTTTAGCGATCATTGTCTTTGTAATTGTTGGAAAAGTCTGAACATTTTTTTCTAATTTCGTAACACAGAGAGCATGACAACGGACGGAACAACATGAAACATGTCTTATAAAGTCAAGAGACAATATCGAAAAGCAATAACGTAACTATACTCCTGCTTTTGTGAGTCCAAGGGGAGGGGACGGCAGACATGTAGCTTGAAATCCTGATATGAAAGATACGACACTTCAAAGGGGGCTTTTTTTAATGCGGGTAAATTATTCATAAGTCTCTGGCAATTGATTTGATCCAATAAAGGGAAGGGCATAGTAAGTGTAGTCTACACGGAGAACACTGCCACTTCCCCTCTGACTATACGAGCCTAGATTAAGGTGTGGGAATCAGAACTGAATTAAATTACAAGCCTGTGAAATATTAGGCTACACTGGGCCCTCATATACCATTGAGGAAACTAGATAAAAGGGGAAAGTGTCTTGTGTAGGGGAAACCCACGATGCCTCCTGACAAAACCCAGTTAAAACCCGGACAAAATTCCAGTCAAGAAACAGGTGTTTGGTGTCGGGTTTTAACAGGTCCCGACGAAACCAGTTAAAAGCAGTTAAAACCCAACAAAATCTGACACACAAATTACCCGTAGACTGGAATTTTTAGCAGCTGGGGGCTAAAATTTCCAAAATTGCCGTTTTCGGTGAAAAGGGCCACATTTAACAGGTCATTAAAAAAAAAAAAACAAAAAAAAAAACATTATTTTGGTAGGAAAAATTTCAGAATTTTGCGGAAGACTCTGTTAATTTTACAACTTCCACTCCTAATAAAGTTTTAGACCCTACATTTAGCAGCGATGAGCCTTTCGTGCGCTAAATCAGACAAAATGATCGAAAGGCGGTCATTTTGAAGTGGCTGGCTACCTCCCTTGCACATGAAAAAACAAATGGAGCACATACTTTTCTGATATTCTCATATCTTTTCTACATCAGATCAACTTTTTAGCAATTAGAGCTGAAAATGCACTAAACCATAATTTACCTGACTAAAGTGTGCAAAGATGTACGAGTTGCCCGAATTCGGTTTTGGCCCCAACATGGCACCCATGTATCACGTGATGTGTGTTTGCTGGGTTTCAAGTTGTCGCAACTCTGTATATATGGCTATGTCCCGAGGCACCCTCGGCGCCGTTGGGCAGTCCACCCGGGTTTGCCGCCCCCACTTCCAGACATCAAATCACGCCCTTGACTCCTGCCACTGGACCAAGAACTGCCGGTGCTTTTACTTCTAGCCACGTAAGGTGCAGTTTATCCTTCCAATATGAAAACAGGAGAGAAATTTTATTGGTCAAACTGTATCACTAACACTGCAATGCAGCAAATGTTATATCCCCCTTATAATTCAAATGAGTTTTCGAAAATTACCATCACAATATAATGTGGCAATGTGGAATAGCCCTAGAGTTCTAAACACAGTTGATGACTGCACTTTGATTCACATTCATTCAAACAATATAGCTTCATCTGGTTGGTCAACAATGATTTTTACAGTCAGTATAGTGTTCCCACTTTTGTTGCAATATTGCCTGAAGTAATTTAAAGTCAGTGCAGGCCACTGTGGGTCTGTTTGCAGGTGTTCTAACTTAGGTGCTTGAAGTTAACTTAGTAGGAAGAATTGTCACTGTCTGGGTGAGATTAGAGAGCCTTTAAAGCAAAACAACACAACGTAAATCAATATCTTGACATGTCAAACTCACAAGTATCTGTGCTTTGTACAGTAGTGTGATTACATATTGTACAGTACAGTACAGTACAGTACAGTACAGTACAGTACAGTACAGTACAGTACAGCACAGTACAGTACAGTACAGTAGTATAGTATATTATACAGTAGTGTGACCATATGAAAGTACTGTGTACACAGAGACAAAATTTAAATTTCTATTCATATCTGCCACCATCCTTTACTTGTTATTCATTATTTTGATTGTTTTGAACAAAATTTTACAAGAGACTGATGTACAATTTACAAAGCTACAATCAAGCAGAGCAGTTGTATCTCATCTCTGAGTATGCACCACTGAAGCTAGTATCTCACGAAGACAGATTCGTACATTTATTTTTGCGACTGTTGCATTTTGAAAAACGCAATAGTCGCAAAAATAAACGTGCAAATTAAGTGAGTATGTCTCACGTGAAGATAGGAACGCCAAAGTTACGCCAAACAGTCGCAAATATTAGCAATAACTTCGTAATGACTTACCAATAATGTCTTGAAATAACCTGAGAAAAACCAGAGGCCATTCGGCCTAGGAAGGAATCTCCAAGACTTGCGACGTTAGTTCTACATTAGTGCAACATTAGTGAGAATGACTTACTAACACTTTGCTATCATTTGGCGTTCGACTTACGCAATTTCGTCGCACAAAATTTTGAACATGTCCAAAACTGCTGGCGATGCTTTTGCGATTCCTGCAAAATCAGCCGACAGTTTGGCTACTGTTTTACTAATATTTGGCGTGTTTGTGAAATTCAGTCGCAAACCATACGCAAGTGAAATTTTTCTTCGTGAGATACTGCCTTGAGAGGGAAACTTGCCCTCTCATTGTGAGAATTTGCTATGAATGATTAATTTCTCAGCAAAAAAGGCAAAACCAATTTTAATTTGCCAATTACACATTTCGAGTAAAAGAAAGTTTTGCAACCTTGTCATGAAATGACCATTGTTTTCACTATTATTGCTCATTTCTTAATCACTGTCATAATTGCATGTTGTTGACCTATTTGATATTTTAAGGTGTTAGTTCACTAACAAAAGAGACTGGAAAAAAATCATTTCTTGAATCATTTTCAATTGCTTTTCTCAAATTAAATCAATTTCTGAAAGCAACTGACGTGGAACAAGTACAAAGTTCCTGTTACTTTGAAAAAGTTCCGGCCGGAACCGGAACTTAGAAAAATTTGGGTTCTGGCCGGATAGTTCCGGCCGGAACCCAGTTCTGGTGCATCCCTAGTGAAGAGGAAAACATGAAAGAAGAGAGTAACAAATTTCATGGAAGAGCATAAAACAGAGATCTTATTACCGAAGGAGTAATACGGAATTTCCTGGAGAGACTGCAGGGTCCAGACAGAGGCAGAATTGTACCTGAAAGTTTGTTTGTTACAAATTAAGAATGCGACTTCCTGCAATCAGGGGATAAGCGGATGCTAGATTTTCCCCTGGTGGTCGTAATTTCAACCTTTTAGACTACGCTGGTTAAAGAATGACACTAGCAAACTCTTTGAAAAATTCTTCAAGGTGACTTAGAATGCAGTTTTCTACAATCTGGGGCGTTTGGGGTACTGAATATTTTCTGTTATTGGTGACCCACAAACCTAAGCAGGCACACTCATACTAGTGTTTTAGTGTGGCGTTTCGTGCGATCTAGTTAGATTGGAATGTCAAATGTCCTGACTTCAGCCCCACCATGGTGGAACTGAGGTAAGGAAATCCGAAATCCTGCATTCGCCTATGCTTTAACGTTATCAGGTTATGGAATACGTGAGATGTGTACACATCAATGCCCGTGTGGCTGCACAGATGACTATGATACGTTAAATGAACGTGTAATATAGTATTAAGAATTTATTTGTTGATGGTAGGCTAAGTCACAAACAAACTTCAGATAAGCATGTACCTCCACGATCTGGGGCTAGGGGCCACCTGCTCAGTGTGCCCATGCGTTAAGGAGGGACCGGTAATAAGGTTGTGAGCACAATGATATCAAGGCTGTCCTTTTGAAACTTTGCTGTTTATAGAAACAGAGGCTAGTACAAACGCTTTGTAGGCTTATTTTTGTTTTCTCATATTTTGTTCCGTTGGGAGATTTTTCGAAAATTCTCTTCAGTTTAGGCCTTACAATTTCTTGAAAATGATTAGAACAACCGGCGCAAGTTCACATAGGATACGTCATCACTGCTTGAAAAATACTACATTAGGTCAACTCATAGGAAGCAGTAGGTACAGTACGCTTAGTCCAGGTCTACATAGGAAAGGGTTCAACCTAACGCCTCCGGACCAAGCTGCTGTCCTCCGACATGTCCCAAAATGGACCACAATCTGCAAAATACCAAAATGCATTCTGTTCTCAGAAATTCTTAAGGCCCAGATATTTAACAGTAAGAATGGATGTAAAATGGAAATAAAATCTAATCTATAAATATCTGCCCATAAGAATTTCGTAGAGAATCTTAATCAAGATGGGTAGGTATAGAACATGAAGGGAGAACCATGGAAGATATGTGAAAGAATGGCGGATGCTCCAGTTGAACCCTCTCTTCTTCGGAAATACAACGCGCAGCGGACTTTGTTCAGCCCCTCTTAAAGGCTTCCCAACAGCCGAAGCGAAGAAGAGTTTTGGACGCAAACTTCATTACCATAATATGACTTATTCAGTGGGGTAGGCAACGGGGGGAGGGGGATGAGGCGCGTGCCGACCAGTCGCTTTCAGATTTTTTTTTTTTTTTTGAAAATTTTAAAATGATCCCAAAAGGTATTTAAACTATAGATTTCTGTAGGGGTATGGGTAAGGTGTGTTTTTGGCCGAGTGATGGATCTATTGTAATCATTTCCTATCACAAATCCTTCACAAACAATCAAAATTTTCGCTCGTCTCGCGTGCTTTAATTTAAATCTTACCTAAATATTGTTCTTATTACAAATATCTTCCGGTAGCAACTCCCCGACAAGCACAGCAGCAAAAGTTGAAATCTGTTTACGAATTCTCAGGTAAAGGGCTGGCTTTGTTATTTGCATATAGGTTTGATGGGGAATTGAAAGTGTCTTAACGAAGATCATAAAAGCAGGTTTTGTCATGGAAATCTTTTAATGAAAAATTTTGGCGCGCTTCGCCCGCATTCGTCACGGTTTGCACTCTAATTCATGACCATTAGTAAGGTAATAATACGTGCAACTATTCTGATCACAACACTTTTCCTGAAAACAGAAGTACATATCCAACCTCTTTAGGGGCCTCGCATCGATATGGGCTCTTTCAATCGAATCTGTAGCATGGTGTGGATGGTTGAAAGTACGTATTTGCCGTTATACATTTTTCAAAAATTTCAAATTTTAAATTACAGATGGTGATTGTTAATACACTAACAACGAAAAAGCATTCTGAAACGCGCTTGTTAGTCCTTCACCCCTTTATGCCTATCAGGTAGGTCTTATAGCACCTCCCTGTACCTATACTCTCCCTACCTCCCCTTCCCCATTGCTGGAAGCTGTTTGTCTGGATTTTCGTTCAAACTCGGCAAAAATAAAGTAGTTGTAAAGTGCTCGTCATCATACTCTATAGAATCATTTGGATGTCAGATAATCATGTCAGTGCCCCATGTTACATGATTAATCCAGAGCTTCCAGGAGGCCCTATTCTTATGCCTATGCCGGTGTCTGCCACCCTTAGATACCCTTTCATAATGCACAATGAAGCACAGGAATATAATGTCGTAATAGTCCAAGGATGTTTGTGTGGACTCCACGCACGTGTTTTTGCATCAAACTTTCCCCGAATAGAAGTCAGTAAAGTAGCCGGAGGGGGGGGGGGGCTTCAGAAGGTTTGTTGACAACATACCCTTCTCTAAGACAATATACTCTCCGCTTTCATCTAACCGAAAATTAGAATTCACTAAATTACGGACATTTTCCAGCCAGATATGATCAGTTCCAAACATATCCCAAAGATAGCACCATTTTGCAGCATCTATTCAACCTTTAATTAACGAATATCCCCTTAGACCCCTCCCCCAGGACGGTACCTTTATGATGTGACAAAGGAAGGATCCCCCACTGCTGTATACAATTGTAGGGGGCGCATAAAAATTTACAATTTTCGCTTACTTTGGGGGTTAAACTGAGGTGCGTTAGGACGTCATCTGTAGTGCCCCCACATCCTGGTGCCGCCACTGGACTTATTCATGTACTCTCTCGTTATTCATGCTACTGTTTTTGAGTGAGTGTGTGTACTGAAAGCCTAGACTGAAATTTGTGAAGTATTACTTTGTTACATAACTATCCGTGTAGTGGGTACTACCAGGGAGTGGTGCGAACTCAGAGGGTCGCATAGGCTATTGTTTGATTAAAACGGGACCAGATTTTGCATTCTTTGAATTTTTACTAACAATCAAACAATCTTGGAGCCACATATTACTATGAATATCCAGAAGAATTTTTTCGGTGTTCACTTGGGCAGGTGTTAGGGATATGACTGATCAAGAAATATGCCTTACGGCCTGCTATGTAGGCAACATCGGGTATAGAAACCACAGAAAGGAGCAAACATGAAGCAAGTAATGGAACCTTTGATTTTGGTTTTTTGTTGTCTTAACATTTGGAGTTTTATCACAGCTCGAAGGACGGACGCAATACCTTATGATAGGTTTACATTATGTTCCCGGCGGCCACGGCAATCATGTTCGCCGAAACGTAGTGCGCCGTGGAATTTGGGGAATTTTTCCTCCGTATTCAAGTTTTGTTGATGAAGCTCTCATTTCCAGCCAGGCCTTTGTAAACTCCCTTACAGACCGAGTGCGCCGTGTCAGACCGTAGTAGAACGCAACGTGCCGTATAGTACGCCTCTAAGTTTTGTTACGGCCTATTACGTACGGTCACGTTTTGTCGCGTTCACCTCGTTTTACTTCGGCCTGCTAGGTTTCTAATCCGAACCGTGACTGCGGTGGCAAATTTTTTGACAACTAAAAAGCTGCCCCGGCATCCACGGTAATCACGGCCTGTCACGTTTGCCAATCCCGTTCCCCCACCTTGTCTCACGTCCATCCCGTTTTGACGGGGACAGCCCGATATCCATAAGGCTTTTTATTCATAAGGTTCATTGTTCATACGGTTCGTTATTCATAAAAAGAAAATGATAAAAAAGGTTCATTATTCATAATCGAGAATAAGGTTCGTTGTTCATAATCGAAAACAAGGTTCATTGTTCATAATCAACAAGAGGGTTAATTATTCATAATAAAAAAAAGGGTTAGCTATTCATAACTGGAAAAACGGTTCGCTATTCAGTGTTCTTGTTGTAGTTGATTGACTTAGTCAATTGCCTGATTCTGGCCAGCGTCTTAATTGATAGGCTCCCCTTCTGTCTCCTCTGGAAACAGAGGAGACAGAGACAGAGGGTGTTTCCAGAGGAGACAGAAGGGGAGCCTTACAGCTGATGAGGAACCCGGTCTGGATTTGAAAAGCTTTCTTTCCCCCAAGTAAGTCCTCTTTAGCGTTGGAAATGGTCATGAATCCATCAAAAGGTTCGCTATTCATAATTGGAAAAAGCATTCGTTGTTCATAATCGAGAATAAGGTTTGCTATTCATAATCCCCCAAAATTCCGACTTAGTCCCTTTGGAAGGCCAATTACAACCAATCTAAATAGACCATATAAAAATGTCGTCAACATGTTGTAGACAGCACACTGGCCTAACATCTCTGCGAGTTTTAATATTGGACCCCCTTCCACGAGATACAGGAAGCCTTTAAAGCTGGAAAACACCTTTTTCCCATATTATGAATATTGAACCCTTTTTCGTATTATGAATATCGAACCTTTTTTCCAATTATGAATATCGAACTGTTTTTCCAATTATGAATATCGAACCTTTTTTCCTATTATAAATAATGAACCTTATGAACAACGAACCTTTTTTTACGATTATGAATAACGACCCTTATGAATAATGAACCTTATGACTGAAGCAACTTATGAACTTTGACCCTTATTTATAAAAAAAACCTTATGAATATCGGGTAGACCCGTTTTGACCACGGTGGCCTGAATAGCCTCCGGGAACATAGTGTAAACCTAGCATTAGTATAGCCAGAGATTGTGAGAAATTAAGCTATGTTAGCTTCTTACTGTGGGTTTAGCGGTCTTGATGTTTCCAGCTTTGCGGGCTCTTACTACTCATTGGCAAAGTTAAATCGATCTAAAGTTGATTGACTTGACCACCATTTTCTTGTTCTTTATCTTAAACAGACAATGGATGTAGCCTTTGAGACAACTGAGAGCTACTACGTTGGCCTGACAGATTCTCTCACTACAGGAACTTCTGTTAATGTGCAGGACTGTTCAGATTATAACTCGCAAACTCAACCGTGAGTACCGATAGCTCATTTTACAAAAAAAAAAAAAAATGCTACAAAGTAGAGTTTTAATAGTTCATCTAGTTCAACTGGACATTTGTTTTTGGAACTTGGGCATGTTCAGTTGGAAATTCTGCTGGTATATTGCAATAAGTCTCCTGAATTAATGAATACTTTTGAAAGTTTGCACCCCATGTGTGGCCTGTAGAAGGGTAATTCAGATGTAATACTGTAGTGTAATTCAAAAGGCATTTGAAGATAGCCAAAAACATCCAGGGTATGTTAATGCATGATATCTATATGTAGTACAGGAATGTGTCAAGACATATGTATATGCACATGGAGTGGTTTACAAATTGTTAACAAAACAGAAAAATTTTAAAAACAATTCAATAAAGGACTAATCTTGTCAAGAACTGTTTGAGTGTGAAAATTACACATTTTGGAAATAATTTTGACAAAAGAAACCGTGGAAAAATATTCTGCAAAAGTTCTATTCTGATAATATGTTTGTAGCTTGATTATGCAAATTAGGTAAACCCAGTCGAATTCAATGGGACTTTTCTGGATCGTTTCATTGGACTTAACAGGACCAGTTCAACTGGATTTACTGGAGCAGTTCAATTGGAGTTTGCTGGTCCAATTGTATTGGACTTCACTGACTGGTTCAGTTGATCTTCACTGTACTTGTTCAACTGGACTTTCTGGACCAACTGACCATGCAGATCAACTGGATTTATTGTGATCAGTTTAACTAGACTTTACTGGACCAGTTCGACTGGACTTTATAGTGATCAGTTCAACTGGACTCTACTAGTCCAGTTCAATAGGGCTTTATTTTGATCGGTTGAATTGGATTTTGCAGGACCAGTTCAACAGGATTTTGTTGTGTCCAGTTGAACTGGACTTTACTGGACAAGTTCAAAGGACTGTGATAACTGAACCCACTTTCTACTAACGGTAACTGCATAGTTACAATTAAACCAACATTAAGTTAAAATGTTAGAAAATTTCCAACAGTCCAGCAAATTCAATTGGTTAAAGAATATTCCATTTAAGCAGTCCCCGCTTTCTTTAGCCATAGTCCATTTGAACTGTTACTACAAGAACAAGCCCTGTTGGGTCCAGTTTAAATTCAGTTCTGTCCCCGTAGCAATCTCGCCATGCAATCGTGATAATAGAAAAAGTTCTGTTAAAATCAACTGGTTCCAGTCCAGTCCAGTCCAGTTGAAGTCACTTTGAGTCCCGTTGGGTCCAGTTAAAATGTGGGCAAATCTAGGTCAAGTCCAGTTCAACTTTGAAGTGCACTCAACTGGAATTTTCAGCTGGGGTACCTCGAGGGAAAAATAATTATCTCATCTCCCTTTGAATAATGTATAGGAAGATGAGAACTTGTACTTTAACCTAACAGAAGTCTGAGTGTATGTGTGTGAGCAAAAACGTGTGTAGAGAACTTCCTTTTAGCCGTAAGTCCGATCACCTATAAGCTTGGTGGGTAGGTACCTGACCATACAACTTGTGCATACAGAACTGATGACGTCATCGGTCAAAGTAAAATTAGCATGTTGCATTTATTTGTCAACCATTATGTTAGAAAAAGTCATTAAACTACATGATATATTGCGACTAATAAGGCATTTTTTGAAAATAAAGTTCTTGGTTACTTAAAGGTCAAAAGCAGTCGCCCCAAACTTATTTTCAAACAATAGCTAAATTTCACAAATTTCTTCTTATTTCTCTTCTAAGTATCTTTCATAATATTTCTGGACATAAATATTGCATATTGAAGGTAAACCAAGCTCCTTTTAAATTTTACAATTGAGTAAGAAAAATACTGACACATGATTCTCAAGACCCATTCAGGAAATAGGACAGTCTACTAGACAATACTTTATTGGGGTGACTGCATTCTCCCTTTAAGGAGGACGTCAAAGGTCAAAATGTTGGTCATAAGTCAACTTTGCTAACATTTGGCAAGAAATGTTGTAATCTCCTCAATTTCAAAGTTGGTGGGTAGGTACGGGAGCGTTAAAACAAGAAAATCGTGAAGGCGCTTCCCCTATACGCTAAAAACTGGTTAACTGCAGTGTTTCCGTTCGTACAGTATTCATTCAACTTCAGAAGTTAAATGCCATTTTAGCTGTTTTTGAAAGGTAAGGAGTATCTTTCGGAAAAAGGAAAAGCTTTGATGCAGTAGGTGTATTGTTTTGTACTCCTATCTTGAAAACTGTTTTCTACACCATTTACCGGGGCAAAGGAACTACGTGATTTTGTATTACGCCCCGTTACATCGTTGCTGTACAGAAAGCCAAATTAACAGCTTCAGCCCAGATCGCCAGGCTTCATTCTCTTACTTTAATTTCGATAGTTTTTACCCATTATTTGCATTTCAGTATGCCAGGAAAGGTTAAAAAACCCATGCGGTGTTTTGTTTTGCACTCCTATCTTGAAAACTTTTTTCTACACCAATTACCGGGACAAAAGGAACTACGTGACTTAATATTACGCTCCGTTGTATTGTGCAGAGAGCAAAAACATGAGCTTCAGCCTAGATCGCCAGACTTCATTCTCCTACTTTAATTCCAATGGTTCATACTCATTATTTGCATATCAGTATGTCAGGAAAGGTAAAAAACCCATGCCTTACTAAATGTAAAGGCTTATGGGACATATTTTTAAATAATACACTCTAGTTGCTAAAGGACGAGATAGAAGATTATCAAAATGTTAAGGAATTTCCTTTAATACATGATATGTATAGATAGTTCTCACGTGACATCATAGGAGCTTTTCACGTGTACTATTTCAGCCATGTCTGAGGGCAACCCCGGCATGTGTGTACAGGCTTGCCCTAAGACATGGCAGTTGCTAACCCCCAGCTGTGACGTCACTGTGAACTATCTATATGTCACGAGGGAAATGAGATCTATCACTACATGGATTGTCTTCCTGTTTTTTTCAACAAATATACCGCAGCGTTGCCACAACTTTATTTAAACTGTGTACATAACTCCGTCAGGTGAGAATTATATTGAAGTTTGACTCAAGTACACGTAGGACATACTACATTGTCTAGCCGTGAAATGAATGTCACTCATTAGTTAACTGATCAAGGACAGTTTACTCCTTATCCAACACATAAGGGCATATTTGGTACGGATGTTTCAGGTACCCCTTGTAGTCCGGATTCAGATTAAGGTAAGTGTCACCTGGACTGGTCATTAATGCCATCATGCTTTTTTCGATTCCCTAAGATGTCTATAAACAGAAAAATTCAGGTATATGGGTATCTTCAGGTGAGTTGGAGCAGGGAGTTGCAAACAGAGGTTGGAGAAATATAGTGGGGTATCTGCCAAGAGTTTTTTTAATCCAGAAACGCGAGAGTAAGTAGCGACCTCTCAAAGTATTGGTCAAGATATTGTCTTTCGGTTGATATACAGATTTTGTGAATCAAGTGAGTTTCAAAGTCATTAGAGGCCAAAAAGGTTCAAAATTTGACCTTTGACTAAATCTTGATTATGCCATTTTAAAATGTTATTTTCATGGTATACAGTAAAATGGTTTATTTGTCCTAATATGACCTGAAATGATTTTATTACATGTCTTTAGAAACTTTTCAGGCCACTAATGTTCCAAAATTTTTACTAATGAATCACCAGTGTCAAACCAAAAGCCAACTAATGAAAAATTTGTTAGAAAAAATACTTTTCAGCCCGGAAATGGCAACCTATTCATGGTTAATAATCATTGCAAGCTAAGCTGTACATCATTTCGAGTTCATTTTCACATCTATAAATACATTCCTCCCTCCTATCTCAAATTAATTAATTGCATATCTGCATGTGCGTATCGATACCCTTGCCTCTTCTTAACACCTTACAAGGTGCAAAACAATAAAATGAAATAATCGTACTGATAGCTTCATACTGGATATGAGATTGAGGTAGTGCCTCCTGGAATGGTCATCAACGATACTATGTTTTTTCGATTCCCTCAAATTTTTAAAAGCAGAAAAAATCAGATAAACACAAATCTTAGGTTGAGTTAGGAAAATATGCGAAGGGTATTTGCTAATGGTAGCCAGTGTGGAAAAATCACAGATTTAGGGGGTAGGGGAAAGTTAAAGGGCTATAAATATACATCCAGTAGTCCTAGAGTAATAAACAACCCGTTCAGTTATTGGTCTAGAAATTTCCTTTCAGATGATAGGTCGATTGTACCAATCAATTAGGTCGGAAGCGGTCACAAGATCAAGAAAAATGACCTTTGATCCAGATTTGAACTACGTTTTTAGATTGACTTTAACTGTGTCCGGAAAAAAGGGTTAATCTGTCCTCTTTTAATCCAGAATGCCTAATTATATATCTTTTCTCAGTTTAAAGTCACTAATTTTCCACGATTGTCAGGAAAAAGTGTCAAGTGACAAATAAAAAAATGGAAAAGTTGCAAACAAAAAACTTTTACAGCCTGGAATTCGCAATATCAAATCACAGGTTATGGTCAATGTTCAAAGTGTATTCATGTTACTGTGATGTTTACGAAACAATTCACTCATACCTTAATTAAATAAAGACAACTATTACCATTTTTCAAATCAATACTCTTGGTGTTTTGTTATATCTAGTATAGCTTACAGCAATATATTGAAATGTCCACATTGAGACACCTGGGAAATTTCTCTTACACCAAGTATATGGTGCATGTTATGACCGACCATGGTCTTTGAATTGCAGTCAAGCGATTCCGATAGTCACAGCTCTAGAAGTATCCTCTCTTTCAACTAACACTTTAGCTGCGATAAACTAATTTAAGAAAGCGTGAAGAAGGCGGGGTGGGGATGAGTTAGGCAAACGGGATTCTCGACTGAACATTTCTTTTGGCCAAATCTCATATCAGTTCAAGTGTAGTCTTTCGAGTATTTTGTTGCAAGAAACGTCTGCATTAGGTTTCAACTCCGTCAATTTATGGTCAGAGACTCTGATACGTTTAAAGAGTCTCCAAAATTTTGGAAGATGATGTGAAACCCTTGTCAATTCTCTGAAACGCGTATTGTTGTGCCTTTTTTCATGCGTAACTCTTGCAGAGTCTAAGGAACATTGAATCACGCCAGAGTGTAGTCTTTATGCGGGGCTTTGGCATCAGCATCGAGAAGGCCTAAGGTATATGAAATACCAAGGCACAGGGCCAACGCTAGAGGGGGGGGGTGTGAGGGGGTGACACCCCCAAGATCCACGCAGTCGGCAAAACCCTGCACTAGTCGGCAAAATGAAGGAAAGAAGGAAGTGCAAACGAAGGAAAGTTAGAGGGAAGAAGAAAGACGAAAAAAAAGAGAAAAAAGAGGAGTGGGAAGAGGGAGAGAGAAAGACCAAGCGAACAGAGAAAAGAACAGGGTGGGGAGGGACAAAGCAGGGCAAGAGAAAGGTGTTGGTGCAGACGGAAGACAGGAGATTGGAATGCATTTGCAGACAACGTTTGTCTCAATATTTTCAAAGCCCGTAACCAACACTTTTTGAAATTTAAAACATATTCTGTCGGCAAAAGCTACGTAGGGCTTTTCAGTATCATTGTATACTAATGGAGTTCATCGTTCTTGTGGTATTCTGGCATTGAGTCGGTAAATCTGTGCACCGGTCTGACAAATGAAGGAAACATGAGGAAAATAAGTAAAAGAAAGAGGACAATTTCTGTAATCAGAACCCAAAATTTTCGACGCGCTACGCGCGCAGTAATGTCACTCCAGTTTCTGTAGTAATTCCATTCCACATAGCTAGATAGCATAAGTCCTGTCAACCTTACCAAGTAATATGTAGGCAGGGTACACAGGTTATGTAGAGGTCGTTAATTTTATCCCATATCGCAAAGCCTAGTTGCTGTAGCGGGCAGTTGGTGTGCTACTCATGGAGCAAAGTTTGGCTATTTCATCGGCTAGTCCAGGTAGTTTCGACACAATGTAGGCCCCTATGTTGTCCCCGATGCAGTCTACAACTCCTACAGTTTTTATGTTTTTCTTTTTGTTCTTAATGATAACATGTTTTCTTCGTGTCAGCCTACCAAAACTTTTTGCGCCCTTTGCAATTTCACGATTCAGACTCAAAAGAACAGTATCAGTGCGCAACTCGGCTCTTGACATATATTAAGTGATATAATGTAAAGTATACGGTACTCTGCAATTGCACGGGAAAGTTAGGCTCATTCATATCCCCTTCTCACCCCCTCGACATGCTGTCGGAACTTGGGGTCGCTGGCATGACCCTACCTCATGTCGGGAAAATTCTGTCGCCACCCATGGTCGGTTTACTCATTTTAGCTTTCAAAAGGGTCATTTCTGCGATAAAACCCAAAATTTTTGGTTTGCTTTGCCCACTCCTCCTCAGTTTCGTTACTAATAGCTAAATATAGAACAAACCCTTTCCATCTTTGCAAGTAACTTAAGTAGAATTTATCGTTTTATGTAAATGCCTGGAATCTCATCTCATTTCGCTAAACTAAGTTAACGTTCTCTTGAGTCTGTCGTTCGGTACGGCTAGTGACTCGAAGAGGGAGGTACAATGTAAGTTGTGCCCGATAAGGTCCAACTGCTTGGACAGTTGACCTCAGTGGCGTACACAAGGGGGAGGACATTGGGCCATGTCCCCTCACGGATGCCAATTATTTTTTCAGTTCCTAAAAAAAAACATGTATGTTTTAACACAAGTTTTTTTTTCCAAAGGTGGTATATGTGGCACCAGATTGCATGTAAGGACACCTAATTTTTCAAAAATTTTCAGAGGGGAGGGGGATACCTACCCCCTCCCCTTACACCCCTCCCCCAGGCCGGCGATCACACAACACATTGCATGCCTCCCCCCTTGAGAGAAATCCTGGGTACACCATTGGTTGACCTATATAAGCTTTAAATAAGTACAGATTCTTTTTAGTGTAAGCTTACCCAAAAATTTGTACGTATCGCGCGCTTTGCAATTTCACAGTTTAGATTTCGGGAAAAACCTTAAATCGGGCCGAACTATTTTCCTCTAGTATACAAAATTTCATGCAATATATGCCCCGCAATGGCATGGTATAGTACACAGGTTTTCTTCAAATCTTCCCTTACCAACCCCTCGACGGTATCGGGGCTGTCGAGGCTTCCGGTCGTTCCCCCCGCCCCCCCCCCCCCGTTGGGCAAATCCTGGCGCCACCTTGCTGGACCACTACCGGTTGGAATATCGGTTCTCAGCTCTAACTGCATCGTTTATTAACACTTTTAGTCGGCATTTGTTTCTTCTCAGTCGGCAAATACGGCACCACCCCCCCCCCCATGATAAATGCTCTGGCGACGCCCCTGCCAAGGCAATGTCTGGAGGACCTCCAACGGATGTGAAACCCACAGATAGGCATAATTTGGGTAATAATTTGGCCTGTCATAGACTTAGAAAAGGTAGGAAATGACCGGTAATGTAATTACTTGGGCAGGGAATGGGTGAGACATCCAACAGCTGGACGAACGGTAAGCCTAGATCTTGTGGAACCAGCATAGACCCAGGGAACAACACGATGAGCCCCAGCAAGACAAAGAGCACCATAAGGTCCTGCGAATGTATATTGAAGGTATTGACAGGGTTTGGATGCCACAGAAACCATTGACGTACATTTACCATACTATTTTTGGGTCAAGCAAATTTTTAATAAGGGCCTGCATCCGATGTATCGTTTACACCTTTCTATGGATAATAAGTATCCTTGGGAACTTTTACATGCCCAAATTTAGCCTTTTCAGTGTCTTTTAAGGTCCCGCGGGCTGTCGTTTATATCCAGTGCTTATCCTTGATAAACTCATACATGTGTGTTTCTGTAGGCATGTCTGCATTTCGTTGGCCTTCTGGGGCTCTCAAAAAACCCTGGCCGTGTCTTGCGAAGTGCGAGAGGCTGATTCTATTAGGCATGCCTTTGCCTAAGTTGTCTAATTTTAGAGGGGCTAAAGTTACTCTTCTAGGCCTATCCTGAATCTGGAAAAGACCATTCCACATCATAAGAAGACCCTAGTGATATTAAAAAGAAACAGAAGGGTATGTTCCAGGAACTTAGAACACAACACAAGTCAAGTAGGGCCTGTGCTGGGCACAGCTAGATTCTAGCATCAGCACGAGCTTTGCTCCTGTGGACGTTTCCTCCCGAGCCCAAATCTTCTAGGAGATTGGCAACCTCCTACGGCCATTTCAATGGCCAATGGCCAGGCCCGTAGCCAGACAAGGTGCTGAAGGGGGCGAAAACTTTTCCACAGGGGGCGAAACATACTAAAATGCATTACGGCAATGCTAATGTTTGATCTTCCGGGGGGCGAAAAATTTTCCAAGAGGGGCTTCGCCCCCTGGCCCCCCTTGACTACGGGCCTGCCAATGGCCTGCATATTCTTTCCACAGACATAGTAAGCTCTCTAGTATCTTCTTCTGGGCCCTAATGAGACTTTATTTGAGCTTCTGAAAATCCAAAAGGTGCTGCCTGTGTCCTGTTGTAATCTTCAAAAGGCCGTTGTGTCTTTTGTTGTGTCCTTTCAAGCCTTAAGAAGGCCTCATCAATTCTTGCGGGGTCTTTGTTTGCATTTTGACTTAGCTCTCTCCGAGCTGTCATTAAGGACACGAGCGAGTGCCTCTCGATGTCTACCATAAACCTTTGTGAAACTTGTCAAATCTTCTGAATGACGTTGAATCTTTTCATGAACTTTTCATTGCATTCTACTCTTGTAGACCTTTGGACTGACACATGCCTCGAGGCTCCTGAAAACCTTTCAGAATACCTTCACCTGGCCTTTCAGGTACACAATTCGTCTAGGAGACCTACCATATTCTGCCCATGCCCCCAAAGGTCATATTGAGCCTGCTGGGATTTCTAACTAGGAGTTCTAGGGGTTTCTGCAGGTTTGTGAGGTGCATTGCACCGGACGTCCTGGCATAGGCGTAGGAGCCTAAGTTGATTTGGGGGAGGGGGGCTGGAACGACTTGCCCGAAAAATATAATCCAAATTTTCCGAGCGCTCCACGCACGTTCGACATGTTAATGAACATATCATATAGGCATGCATCGGCTATCACACCGCATGCCAATTATATACAATAATTTGCCGTGTTACTTCTTTATTAGTTTTAATTTTTGCCAAAGTCGGTGATCACCGGCCTGGGGAAGGGTCTAAGGGGCTTTGAAACTTTTTGAAAAATTAGGTGTTCTTACATGCAATCTGGTGCCACATATTTTGGAGTAAATTTTGTGTTGAAACATTTATGTATTTTAGGTACAAAAAGTCGGCATTATCCCCTCCTCTTTGAAAATTTTTGAAAAATTAGGTGTCCTTACATGCAATTTGGTGCCACATACGCTACCTTTGACGTAAAATTTGTGTTAAAACATTTACGCATTTTAGATAGAAAAAATCAGCATCAGTGAGGGTGGGGCATGGCTCAATGGTCCCTCATATACACCACTGATAATCATAATATAAGTTCAACCATTAAAACCACACTAGTGAATTAATGCGGAATATGAAGGTGCTGGTGCAATTCAAATCAGAACTTTATATTAGTTACCAAGGAAGTTTCTTGAACTATTAATGCCCTTCAGCTACATCATTGCATTATTTTTCTTTCAGCATTTTGCTGAAATTCTCAGCATTTTGCCCAAATTTTCACAAAAAATTTTGGTTGGGGGCTGCATCCCCCACCCCCGCCTCCTACGCCTATGCGTCCTGGGCTCGTATATGCCTATGTCTGAAACCCCTACGTGAGGTGCATTTCCTAATGGGACTGCATCAGTTTTTCCCAAGTCATCCTCGGGCTTACGACCATATTCCTATCTTTCCCACATCATTCTTAGGACCCTTGGCACTGCTGGACCTTCTCTTAGCCTGCCTGGGTATTTTCAGACAATGAGGCACTTTCCTGACCTTTTCACGTCTTTCCTAGGCTTCTACCGGCCTCATTATGTTTGTTTTCTTATCTTGCTCCATATTTGTTTGTGAAATTATCGCGAGCAAATATTCATGGCAGAATACATAGTCAGGAACTCGAAGGCAACGAAAGCCCAAGGCTATATTGCCCTTCGAACAAAATTTCAAAACATTCAGAGGACCTAGTGGTGCTCTCTGTTTTTACCGTGGAATCCTGTTTGGACCATATCTAGGCCTGAATATGAATTAGGCAGCTCCAAACAGGCTCTCTCTGACCCATAAGTCTGGTGTCTTTGAGTACATGTCCCCATTCAAGCAATTCAAGGCTGGTACAATCCTATAGGGCTGTCATCTATGACCTTCCAGAATCTTCAGTATACACTTTTGGGCCTCATTTGTGTGATTACTTCAGGTCATGCCAAAACAAACCCTCGGCCTATTGAGCACTGCGCATCCTTTCCTGTCACCGCTTTAGGCCCTATTTCTCTGAAAGGGTGGATAGATATAATTATCTCGGAGTGGTTATAGACAGTCGACTTTCCTGGTATGAACACGTGGAAGCTTTGTTGATAAAACTAAACCCCAGAATATATTGTATGCGCATTATGAACAAATTTAATGTTTATAAAAATATCCTCGCCATGTTTTATAATTCAGTTATTTGTGGGATTTGGCAATGTAATACTTTACCCTGGGATGGGAATACGCGCACTGAAGACAAATATGCAATCGACGCCATTATTAGGCAGGCAAGTGGAATAAAGGAGGAATTCATCCACCATTGGCCACGTCCTATCAACGTCGAATTAGGGTTGAAAGTAATGAAGATTATGCAAGACGACGATCATCCACTCTGTGATTTTGCACAATGCGGTAATCCCTGGAAGTGGGAGAATGAGATTACCCTACTCGAGTAGTAATCGACACCCCTCCTCTTTTATACCACAATGTATTACATTCCGTAACCTTACTTTCAAAAGCTAAAACTTGCCTGGTTGGTTCCTATTGCTTTATACTTTTATTCTCTCTTAGTTTCTTCTACTCATTTTTTTTAGTATTGTTTGTATGTATATATTTTGTAATTTTACAGTGCCTGTCGCTGTTTGTTCTGTTTTATGCGAGCATTCAGTTACCCTTTGTGGGGTTTAATAAAGTTGATCTTATCTTATTCTTATCGTTTGCACGTCTTGCTTGGGCTCATCGTGTTGTTCTCAGGGTCTATTTTGTTCCAACATGATCTTTTCGCCGTTAGTCCAGCTGTTGGATACCTTACCCATTCCCTGCCTAAGGACTTACATTTCCGGTCATTTCCTACCTTTCCTAAGTCTATGGCAGGCAAGATGAGAATTTTCTCTACCCAAATTATGCCTATCTGTAGGTTTTACATCCATTGAAGGTCCTCCGTATCTCTCCCCAGACATTGTCTTGGTATTCCATAATTCTAAGGCCTTCTCGAGGCTGATGCCAAAGCCCCGCATTAAGACTTCATTCTGTTGTGATTCACTGTTCCTTTGATTCTTCAGGAGTTTGCATGAAAAGAAAGGCACTACAATACGCGTTTCGGAGAACTGACACGAATTTCACGTCATCTTCTAAAATTCTGGAGACTCTTTAAACGTATCAGAGGCTCTATACCATAAATTGACGGAGTTGATACCTAATGCAGACCCTCCTTGCAACAAAATACTCGAAAGACTACACTTGAACTGATATGAGATTTGCCAAAAGAAAAGTACAGTCGAGAACACCGTTTGTCTAACCCATCCTCACACCGCAAATTTCGTACCGTTTTGACCTCTAATGACCTTGACAGTCACTTGATTCACAAATTCTCTATATCAACCGAAAGAAAATTTCTCGGCCAATACTTTGAGGGGTCGCTTAGTACTCTTAAGTTTCTGGATGAAAAATAATAGCCATGATCTAACTTTCCCCTACCCCAATTTTTATCTCATCGCTCCGTGAGGAGGATGGGATATTGTAGTCACTTGACCTGTTGGGCTATATTCGGCTATGCCAGCAGAAACAACAACCGTTGTCATGGTAACAGTTAACTTTCACAAGTTACTAGTCTAAAGTCCTAACCCATGGTGGGGTACCCCAGGGTGACCAAAAGTCCATAACGGAGGGAGGGGTCAAAACGTGTCCGTGTGTGTGTGTGTGTGTCCAATTTTTTTTTCTTAATATCTCCAAAACGGTAAAGCCGATTTTCTTCAAATTTGGTGGGAAGGTGCCCTAGGTAGAACCCCAGTTCTGCATTGACTCCCGGAAGTAAAGGTCAAAGATCAGAGGTCAAAGGTCAAATTATGTGAAAATCACTCTTTTTATAATAACTCCAAGAAAAAACATCCCATTAACATGAAACTTCACACATATAATAAGAGTGTCTGGCACTACTAAAATATATGGTTGCCATGGCAACCAAGGTCAAAAGTCATGTGATATTAACATTTTAAGCAAAAAAGTGTTCCATGAACTCCTCCTTGTCGGCTAGACCGATTCTTTTGAAATTTGGTTGGTAGGTACCCCAGAGTGTAAACTTGTGCCTCCGTGACTTTCGGCAGAAAAGGTCAAAGGTCAGAGGTCAAATTCAATTTTTGGGAAAATTCACGGTTTTTTAGTATTTTTAGTATAATTCCAGAAGGAAACATTCCACGTACATGAAACTTTGCACATATGATGAACGTGCCTAATACCACCAGAATATATGGTTGCCATGGCAACCAAGGTCAAAGATCAATTTTTGTGAGAAATCACATTTTTTTAGTTTTTTTAGTATAATTCCAGAAGGAAACATTCCACATACATGAAACTTCGCACATATGATGAACCTGCCTAATTCTACCATAATATATGGTTGCCATGGCGACCGGGATCAAAGGTCACGTGAAATAAGGTCAAAGGTCAATTTTTGTGAAAAATCACATTTTTTTAGTATTTTAAGTATAACTCCAGAAGGAAACATTCCACATACATGGAATTTCACCCATATGATGAACGTGCCTTCCACATATCATATTGTATGCACAGATTTTCTGTAAAGTGCACTGAATTCGTCCTTTTTGCAGAACAAAAGAGCGCATGGAGATGCAAATATTAGGGCGGCAGTGCGGATTTGACATACGCGCCTTTCTATTCGGTGATGTGCGTATAATAGGCACGCATTACGGAAAACGTCATTGTTAGAACAACGCAGCTTGCGTAAGCATTGTATACGCGCAGAAATTAGTTGGCCTGTCTTTTTATCTAGAATACTTCACACGTACTTCTGCGTTATCATCGACGAACGCGCTGGTAGTTGCTTTCACTTTGTGAGCGCGTGAAAAATTAAAGGCCGATATTAAAGTGAGTAATTTAAAGATACCATAGAAACTGACATACATATGGATAGACTATGAGCATCAATTCAAACCACTCATTGTGCGTTCATATTCAAGTGCACTTATTCAGAGACCGGGGAGCCAATTTTGAAGTGCGGGGGTTAATAATCGAAGCCGCCCAATATGTTCAATAAAATAAATGCAGTTTACTGCGGCCCAAAATACCCACGGCAGAAAAAGTGTGGGGGCTAAAGCCCCTTAGCCTCCCGTCTCAGCGGTCCCTGCAGTCATGTGTAGGCCTTATGCCACAAGGAAGAGAGAAAGTTCTTCCTGTGAGTTATATGGCTTAATGCGTGTGCTAGCGATGAGATAAGCAACTCCGTGGATTGCCCTCTTGTTTGACTTTTCAGCACTCTGACTCTTGGCAGATACCTCGCTACATTTCCCCAACTCACCTGAAGATACTCATATTTCTAAATTTTTCTGTTCATAGACATCTTAGGGAATCGACAAAACATGATGGCATTAATGACAATTCCAGGTGACACTTACCTCAATCTGAAGCCAGACTGTGGAAAGATCCTGCTTACCCCAAGTGGTACGCGTATCCTTGTTAAATACCCTAACGGGGTTTTCACGCGGCGTCACCCCTTTTCCGGTAGCGATATTTTGGCTGTTCTGATATTTATAGCTCTGACTCTGGCTCAGTGTGACTACATGCGCATGGGTGTTAATTAAGTGAGGGAAGAGGTAGGGGACTGGGTGCACACGTTTCCACACTTTTTGATAGTTAAGGATAATATCCCTGCGCACTCTTACAGTTCAACGCATGGTCAGTCATTTATGTCCGCCACCTTTGCGGCTGGGACTGAAGAATCTGGCCGTGTGATATAATTGATTTTTCTCTATATACGGGTAACGCTTGAAGGCGACACTGGCGGAAAGACAGCTAGACGCATCAGGCAGTTGTTATGCAAATAAAAACTCCCATGTATCTAAAAGTTTCGACGGTAAAGGCACTTTATAACAAAGTTTGAACTTGATTAGAACTACGGTTTAGAAGAAGTTTGCAACAAATTTTGCCCAACCTCTTCTTTGAACTCTATTTTCGTTTGACTTATATCCTTCACAACCAAGTAAGTCTCATTTACACTTTTGTTTCATCATATCCAATATATCATCTACGTTGTTGTCTTATGTCTTTCAACACAAATATACCACGGTACTAAAGCCGGTTATGTGGTATGGTGTGGTTTTTGTTGTTTGAGGGTCAGGAATCCTCTTAGTTCATCGAGAACCCTATAACAGATTATCTCGGATGAATATCGGCGGGATTCGCCTTCTCTCTTCGACTAGTTCGCAGAGAATAACGAGGCAAGGGTGTACTAACAGCTCCAAACCTGCTCCCGGGACCGCCATTTACCGATCCCATACGACGAACGTGAGTGTATCCCCAGGCTCTAGCCACTTTTCCAAAGACTGGGAGGGGTGAAGCATCCTTGCTCTGCACCACTGCTCGACAGTTGAGTCGAGCAAGAAGGACAACTTACTGAGTCGGATCTCCCTGAAACGGATAACCGGAGATCCAATTTTAATTCACCAAGTTAAATAAACCCCCACAGCATCACTGCACACAGCTACGCTGAACAAGCAAATTTTAGTCCTCAGAAAATTTTCAAGTGGTTTCACCTTCATTTGATCCGGAGCCTCTAGTGTGCAAGGCAGTACACTCAAACCACCAACTCAACTCCACCAACGACTTTAGTCATAGATCTCTGACCTTTGACCACTGACCTATTTCGCCATCAATTAGACATTGGCCAATAAAGTTTGAGCTTCATCAGACTTCAGGTTGAAGCAGGTCCCGTCATTGGAAATATCAACATGACAGATAAGTATGATACACTTCCACAAGCTACCGACAGACTTTTGACTGAGCTACAAAGTAAGCACACATATAGTGTTAACGTCTTGGTCGACTCCGAAAGCATCAAGTAAAATTCAGGCAATTAATAGGTCCCAAAATGTGTGTTCTTCCTTTTTTTACTTTCGTAGTGCAGTGTTTCATGTACGAAAACTCTGCCTTAGAGGCGAGACTGTCACCGTCGTCCTAACGGGACAGGAATCACGATTGAACCTCCTTTCAGAATCGTAAACTTCTCTCAAGTAATGAATTAGGTGAGTGGGGACGGGGCTTGGAATGCAACTCCCTAACAAGTCTCCTTGGTCGCTTCTTCTGGAAAACTAAATAGTGTCAAAATATTCTCTTCTGTGTTGAACAGATGTTTGACAAATAGTAACTCCCTGGTTGAAGCCCCATAAAATGTTGGAGCCCTCCGGATATGCTACTACTCCCACGTCACATACTTAAAGCTCAGAAGCAGTCGCTCCAAACTTATTTTGAAACAATAGCTAAATGTCACAAATTTCTTCTTGTTTCGCTTCCAAGTATCTTTCATGATATTTTAGAACATAAATATTGCATATTCAAGGTAATTCAAGCAGTTGCTCCTTGTAAGTTTTACAACTGAGTGAGAAAAATACTGTCACATGATTCTCAAGAGCCATTCAGGAAATAGAATAGTCTACTATACAATTCTTTACTGGGGTGACTGCATTCTCCCTTTAAGCTTGACTGAATATCTTATTTCAATCAATGCCATTGTCTTCCGCTTTGGCTTTGGTACTTAATTGTTAATAGCGTAGTATACTGACTTACTATTACACACAAATGCAATCTGCATTACTTCAATGAACTCTTCTCTGACATTTACGATTGTAGGACCGTTGTACTAAATATTCACATACAAACACTATACAGCTATATTACGGCAAATATACCTGAGAGATAAGATAGACCTGGTTAAGGGAGCAAATTTTTGGCAGAGCTACATTTGCTAGGCGAAATTTCAGCACACCCTGTATGTTCCAACAATTGAACTTTCTTCTGGCATTTCTATGACAAGGAAGGATATTAGGCAAGGGGGGGGGGGGGGGCGGGGGGCAACAGGGGCCATGTGTGAATTGGCTTAGTGGTAGGAGTGTATTGCCATGCATTCAAAATGCCGATGGAATTTCGGGAGACTTAAAATTGGCTGTGATTGCAGTATTTTAAAGTGGTGCTGGAGAGGTCTAGCTGGGTGATTTAAAATGGATTTCTGGTTGTCTGATGCAGGAAAACGTCCACTTCAGGTCTTTGTTAGCTTCAGATTTCGAGCAATGGTGCAAACAGGGCCGTCGCGACCGGGGGGGGGGGGTGTGGGGGGTGTCTCACCCCCCCAAAGTTCGTCAGAGCGACGATAGTCGGAAAATCTGAAATGCTAGTTGGAATTTCTGATATCTCAGTCTAGCACATTTTTCCGACTGAGCCTATGTCAACTTTGTATATATTTTCCAACTAGACCAAGTAAGAATAATACCAAACGTTATTTTCCTCACGTAAAATCAAATCAAAGCTGTCCTTTCTCGCAAATTCTTCTCAAACTCTCAAAATTTTCGCGCGCTCCGCGCGCTTCAAACCTGACCTCAGTGTTTTTCTTATTATCAATATCTTCCGATAGCAACTTTCGGAGAAGCACAACAGCAGAAGTTGAAAGGTGTTTACAAATTACCAGGTAAAAGACTGGCTTTTTGAGTGGCATGTTGGTTTGTTGGGCAATTGAACGTATTTTGATGGAGATTCTGAATGCAGGTTTTATTATGAAAATCTTATTTAATGAAAATTTGGGCGCGCATGCGTCACGATTTACAATCAATCTCATGAACATTATTAAGGTAATTATACCAGACACAGTTCTATGGGAGCTAGGGCGCTTTAGCCCTCCCCCCTCCCCAATATTTTTATAGGCTAATATTGGTGAAGACATAGATATACTCAGAAAAATATTTCAAACGTCTATTTATCAGGCCAGTAGCCAGTAAGTTCTGTAACGATTTTTTCTATAAACTTCAAAAAATTTTCCCGCGCTACGCGCGCTTTCATCTTCTAGTTCTATCAAGTGGTAACGCCCCCGTTTCAAACACCACAAATGTTGTTCTTCAGGTGTAGGCGTGATTCTAGAGAAACACGAAAATGCATGCATCATTACGAAGTTTCTTTCCTCTTTTTCCTAAACTTTTAGAAGATTCTTTCTTCAGCCTCGCCATCGTGGCAAACATATTTTGTAAGAAAAAGATCTTTCAGTTTCGTAGGAGATCCTTAATGGGTACGATAAAGAATGTAATCCCCGACGACGACCATGCAGTCACCCGAAGAAATTTCCTGGTTTTGTCCAGATTCTTCAATAAAAGCCCAAACTTTTTCAACTTTCCTTAATGAAAATTCAATATAACCCCAAATTTTTCGGCGCGCTTCGCGCGCCTTATATTTTGAGTTCGGCAACCTATTGCATCTGTCGGGACTTAGAGTAGCTGGCCCCCAGTCAGGGCGCTTCCCCCCGTGTCGGCAAATCAAAGCACCACCCCTGGCTGATCCTGCGTGCAGGTTTTTCATTTTGGCATTCAAGTATACCCCCAAATTTCGGCGCGCTTCGCACGCAGTCCTCGCAATCCACGTTGTATCAACTTATGAAACTTTATAAGCACAACGTACCAGTGAACTTTTATAGCATAAACTATGTGTACATTCTGAAAACGCGCTGTTAGTCCTAAAACCCTTTTTGCTATACCTGTCTGGGAGGGTCTTGTATCATTTTTCTGCACCTATACTCTCCCTCCCGCCCAATCCCCATTGTTCGTCTCGATTTTCGTTCAAAAATGGTAAAAATACGATAGATGTAAACAGCGTGGCGTACTACTATATATTATTATTTAGATGACAGTCAGTGCCTCCATTTATATATTATTGATCCAGAGCTTCCAGGAGGCCAATACAGGTATATCCCAGCAATAGATACCACAATACAATACATTAAAGTAGTCAAACGGTGTGGGGGGGGGGGGGCTTCAGGAGGTTTGTTGACAACGTATTCTTCTCTTAGACAACATACTTTCTACTTTCACCAAATCTTAGTATTCACTAAAATTATGGGACATTTTCCAGCCATATATGATCAGTTCCAAAATATCCCAAGATAGCACCAGGTTTTGCATCTAAGCAACCTTACCTTAACAAAAATTTCTCAAAGGGGAGGGGGACACTCCCTCCTCTTAGGCTTATCCCCCAGGACGACACCTTTATGAAGTGACAAAGGAAGGATCACCACTGCTGTATCATACAAAAGTAACGCCCATAAAAACGAAAATGCACTTTACGGGCCGCCACTCATTTGGAAAAGGAATCAAACCAGTCGGAAAAATTAGAATTCCTTTCATTATGGACATTTTCTAGCCATATTTGATCAGCGCCAAAAATATCCAAATGTTAGCTCCATTTTTGCATCTAAGCAACCTTAAATTAACAAAAATTTCTCAAAGGGGAGGGGTCAACCCCTCCCCTTAGACCCCTCCCCCACGACGGCACCTTTATGTAGTGACAAAGGAAGGATCCTCACTGCCGTATGTAAACGCAGGGCGCATAAAAAAAAAAATGGTGCAATTTACGCGCCACCATTCAGTTGGAAAATATATCTATCCAGTCGGAATTGGGGACCTTCACACCCCACCAAACATATGACCCTAGCTACGGCCCTGGGTGCAAAGCAAGGTTCTCCATCCCTCTTGGCTCTAGGGAAGTGGCAAAGACTGGCTATACACTCTAGTCCATCGGATGGAGGTCCTTTGAGCAAGACTGGGATCGATTAGTCAGGGCTGTAACGCCCAAGTCTGGACTCGGAACTGCCCCGGAATGGGAGGCCCTGGAATCAGAATTGGCCCGGAATGGGCTGCAGCTGGACTTGGACTCGGAGCCGATTCAAACCGAGTCCACAAAAATGAAAGTCACATAATTTTCGCTCAAAGCTACATTCTTATTTGGGCACAATTTAATACATGAATGGCCACATACAGTCAATTAAATTGCAGAGTTAGAAAGACTGTATGAAATTGACCCCTGAAATGACCCTTTCAATCACATGCACTTGAAAATGGTATTAAAAGTATTTGCATGCTGTGCTAAATTATCAAATGGCTGAAATCGGAACTGGCTGAAATTGGGAACACTGGACTCGGAATTGGCCCGAAATGGTAGCCACTGGAATCGCAATTGGCTCGAAATCGGGTCAGTTGGACTCGGCTACAGCCCTGCAATTAGTTCACCCATGCTTCTTTATCCTCTGAGCAGGAGTTGAAAACAGAAGGCGAATTTATCAAGTGTCCATAGACCCTTTTCCAAAAATCAGTTACAAAAGATTATGGGAAAGAGTTTTGCATGTGCGTCGTTTTTGTCAATGGCATTTTACTGTGGACAAAAACGACGCTTACCAAAACTCTATCCCACAATCGTTTGTAATTGCTATTTGAAAAAGGGTCTATGCACGAACTGGTGAGCTGTCCTCCATGAACCCAAGTAGCCCCCTGACCCAGAATGCCTACAAAAAACAACATACAAAAGGTATCACGACTAAAAACAGAAAACAAGACCTATAAATAATATTGTGTTAATAAAAGTAAAAGAAAACGTTAACAGCCGTAAAATGATGAAACTGTAGCTTTCTTCTCCGTCTTTAATGTACCTTGTAGAAAAAGCTTGAAACTTTAATGAATGCTCCATGTTCCATGTTAATTCTTATACGGTTGTCACCGAACACAAAATTGAAGTTTACCACAAAGATCTAATGATGTATAAATAATAGATTTTGCAACAGATAATGAAGGCGCTTGCTGTCCTGAAAATAACTTCTCATCGGTTTTGTGTATAAAGTTAACATTATGATTCTTGTAAGTATAATATTGTTTAAATTCAGAATAAACGTAGGAAAAAAGATTTGTAATAGGTTAATATATTCTTCAATTTGCTTTTGAGCTTTTCATCCTTGCAAGGCAGCAAACACTTCATACTGCAGAAAACGAGTGTGAAGGGTGTTAGCAGCTTCCTGATGTTACCAGATAGCGCTTAATAAATTTATTGGACCAGGAAGGTCTACTGTTACCGCCCTGGAGAGAACGGCTTAGGAGGAGGTGGTCTATAACGGTGGCCCAAGACTTAATGTAGCTTTTGGAAATTAGGAAACTAGTTTCGAAACAAGAATGCTATACTTTTCGGGAAACTGGTCCTACAATGAATTACCATCTTGGCTTTCCAACTTTCTCTTTTCATTTCGTAAAACAGTATATTCTCAACGGCTCTGTGTACAACAGGAACATGCAATTGTTGGACTTTAAATGCTATGGAATCTCAATTAGATACAAGGAATTGCCTGGATGAAGACTTTCGATATATATGTGGAATATTTGACGGTAAGCATGTAGTACCGCTAATGTTGATCGATTCTATTTGTAAAGTTAACTCTTCTTTATGTAAAGGGAAGATAATCACCACATGAAAATGGATCGTGACTATTTTGAATATAAACATCTTTTTGCCACTAATCAATCATCAAAACTGAACAGAAACTGACAATAATAATGGTTCAACACAACATTTGTTTCTGATACACCGAGACATCAATGTGAATCCAAGGCTTCTATTCACCTTGCTTGCTTCAAGTCTACTCTTTAGTGTGAGATTTAATAAGTGTATCTCACAAATATTGCACCAGCTGAGCGAGACTTTTAGCAAAATGCAAATATTAAGCCCCCTCTTTTAAGTATGAAAGCTTGCTATCAAAGCCATTTTGGGACTTTATCAATCCCAGTGCATGCTAACATTTGTATTATAACAACAATAAGCAAAACAAAAAATGATTAATGAAGAGTTTTTTGTAACTTTGCTTGCCTTAATTTCTGTAAATCTATATAATATGCGTGGTTTCTTTATAGATTTTCCCACGTTAACGTGTCCCCCTGATTGGATTTGGATAAGGGATAGGTGTTACCGATACTACACAGGAGAATCTGCTGCAAACTTTGATGCAGCCCAAGCTATTTGCCAGGCTGGAGGTGGCGATTTAGCGAGAGCTAACTTTTATGATTGTAATTATGTGAGTTATTTTTAAGAATTGTTTAAAATTTATGACGTAACATTAGTTTCAATGGAGCCTACAATTCTCTTGCATTAACGTTTGATATTGACTTTCTGGCGCAATGCTTGGTAGAGAACTCTTTTCCAGTTGGGGTGAGTTTCTCAACCTAATCGCCTAACTAGAGGTAAGCGTCACAAGTGTCCTCTTATTTGCAATGGCATAACATCAGTTTAATTGAATTACATGAGGCCGGGGAATATGAGGGCTCATAGGCTAACTCTTAGCTAATGTTCTAGACTTATAACTTCCTCCACCATTATTTTTGTTCGATTTACAATTCTTAGGCAGGAACCATTTTTAGCATAGCGACATACCGACGCTATAGGCACTTATGTCGTGTCGATGTACTAAAATAACGTTATCCTTCGAAAAACCGACATCACACCTTGTATGTTTCCATCCATGAAAACAGGGCAAAAATTGTAAGGGGTGTGTGTGTTAGTTTTTCACGGTTTTTCGGGACCCAATTTTTACGTCAACTGAAAACCGGTTACCAGCCTTCGAGATAAATATTGCAGACAAGAAAGTTCGGAAACATCATTTTTCCACCTTCACTGTGGGAACCAAAACCAAGTCCAAAAAATTGTGCTGAAAAGGAGTTTCTAATTTAAATCTCCTATCGAGTTTCTATTACCAACCTATCATCGTTTATAATCAGATGTTCCAAGTTTGAATGGTATACAGATTTAATAATTTCTTTCCTCTAACTACGCAAAAGGGGGGGGGTGACGCTAAGATGCTAGTTTGTTTCTTTCTTTTTGTTCCTTCTATGTTAGGGAATCGGTGGAAGTTACAAAAATTGAAGTTGAAAGCGGCCCCCTAAAACCATTTTAAAACAGGAAACATATTAGTTGAAAAACTTAAAGTATTCCAAATTGAGGAGGTTCATAACGTTTAATTTAACGGTTGAGGGACAATCCAAAAAAAAAAAAACAAAAAAAAAAGAAAAAACATGGTGGATTTTGTTTTGATTGGGGGTTTTTCGCCTCTGAATGATTCTCCAGAGTTTTCTCTCTGACTTAGTCTTAATCATTCCGCACAAATCGAAAAGGGGGATAGTATCTAAGAATTTATGAATTAAGGTAACTCAGGGGGGGGGAAAATTAACTAAAGTACAGGGGAATTCCGGAAACTGTAAAAACTAAGGTTCAGGGACTATGAGATAATTTAAGATTTGCAACCCACCCAAAAAATCCACACTTTTTTGATGTTTTTTATTCCACCGTTTCTCGGGCCCCCACCGTATTTAAACTGTAATATCCGCGTGCTGGAAAAAAAAAACAAAACAACAAACTTAATGATAAAAAAAATAGGTCCGGGGGAGGCCATACCAAGAAAAATTCACACAAAAAACATTCCAAACAATTTTTCAAAGAAAAAGGTTACTGGAGGGGGGCGGGGTTTTGCTTTGAACTTTAGTTCTTAACAACTTTTTGTTTTGTGTGCCTTTCCGAAGAATAGAGTTCACTTTGATTATAGTTAAAAGCCCAGTTCATGAGTTTACAAGTGTATCATATACGCGTTATTTCGGGCAGGTTCCTTTCACATAACTCAAACAACTCCTTGTTTAAAAAAACTCTTCGGAAAAAAAAAATTGAAACCCAATTTTAAGGGGGCAAATTTTTTGAATGGGGGGTGCTTGTATTATTGTTTCAATGATCATGGGGGGGATATTTGTGGAAAGTTTCGTGTTAATTAGGAATTCCTTGGGGATTCTGTGATAAAAATTACTGCACCACAAAAAAACAACTCCTGGGGTGGATGTCAAAACGTTTGGCCAAGGTGTGGAGGTTGGTGTTTCTTGAGCATGCAGTTAGGTCGTTCCGTTCTTTTTGAGGGAAACTTCCTTTCAGAGGGGGCTGGGGGCTCTTGAAAAACTTGCCCTTGGGGGGCCCTTCGAGATCTGTTATGGTTCTGGGGGAGGGGAGGTTTTCAGCTCCCCTGGGGACCGGCCCCGAGTGAAACAAAAACAAAAACCTGCTGATTTGTTGGCCAGGTCATTATTGGTTCTGGGGTAATAATGTAACAAAAAGCCTAAATTGGGGAATGATTGAATAGCCTAGAAAAGGGCCGCCGGGGGACCCGGTATTGAAGGTTGCTTCATTGGGGCAAGCGGGCTAAGGAGTAACCCAAATACACTGGCTTTTGTGAAAAAAAAATTTTTGCTAGCCTGTGGGGGGGACCCAGGTTACGCCTTCGGGACTTTCAAGGGGGCTATCACCCCACCCTAGATTTCATTTAACATCTTCAGGGTCCCCAAACGGCTTTACTATGGTGGGGGAAATTTAGTTCATTTACTAGACCAAACCCTAGGGCACGCCTAACGTTGAAATTCTTGGGCTTCAAAAACCTTTTTTTGGAATAGGAAAAAAAAAACCACGGGGTGGTAGGGATCCCAAACGAAGATGAAATACTTTTCAAATAAAAGGCCTGGACAAAGAGTAACAGGTTTAAGGACATTAAGCCTTTAAAACAAAAACACACTACCTGGGGGGGGGGACACAAGAGTATAGACTTCCTTCTGGGATAAAAACGTCCCAGGGGGACAGGAGGGGGGGGGGACCTAAATTTGGGCAGGGGGGTAACCGAAAGTGGAATGGTTTAAATATTGTTCTATTCCCAGGCTAAGGCACGATTGGTTTGGAAATGTTCAAAACACCTAGGTTGGTATGAGAGGCCAGGGGGGACTCAAAAAAGTCTATTCCTGTGTTCTAGTGTGGTTTAATTAAAAAAAACGCTTGAGGGGGGATATCCCTTGAGGGGAGTTAAATCCTTCATTAGGGGGAAAAGTGCACTTTTTTTTGGTGTTAAACGTGCATTTGGCCGACTTATTTTGTCACTTTCAGAGAAAACGGGGTGGTTTAAAAATCCTTTTGTGGAGATTTGGGAACAACCCTTCGGTTCAAGGGGTTAATTCTGTATTCTGTCTATAAAAAAAAAAACAAAACCCTAACCAATTTTCGTTCCCCAGCAATAACGTTCCTGGGGGGGACTTCAGAAGAAAGCAAAATTATTCACGGGGCAGGTCATTGAATATACGATTAAAAATTTAAGAAGAGGGACCTTAAAAACAGTTTACCTTGGGGGAACACCCAGAGTATGACATTCCACCCAATCCCCCCCCAGAAGAAAACAAAGGGAAAATCAACCAACCCACCACAAACAAAAAACCCTCTGCTTGCACGCAAATTTAAAGGGGGGGGGGGGACAGGACCGTGTCATTTTCAACCCCAAAAGTATAATTTTTAGTTGAGGTATATCCTAAAACAAATTCTCAGTTGGTGGGGTAACTGCTCTGTCTCGGGATTGACAAAATTCCAAAAAGGTTTGAAAATTTGGGGAACAAAGGATGCCCGGAGTAGCTCAACCACAATTCCACCACACAGTGGCAGGGGGGGTAGGGTGGGGAGTAACTTGTACTAACATTTCTTAATAGCCCTTGTGTGCTTTCACAACCCCAGGACATTGACCTTAAGGCAATTAAAAACAGGGTTTATTTCTTTGGCACAAGGGAAGAAGCCCTTCACAATACAAGTTATTGGGAGGGGGGAGCTAGGAATAAGGGGGAAGGGGATGCCATAGTTGGGAGGAATTTGGGACACTGGTCTGGGAATCCATGAAAATTTCCCTTAAGGGACAGTTAGAAATATCCAAAATAAAGGGGGAGGTATGGCCCGTTTTTTAAATGCCATTATTCTGTAACTTTACAAAGCAAAACGGGTTTTATGAGGGGAAAACCGTATTCAAAAAGGCCCTTAGGGATAACAAAGTCACATAACTATTTCATATCAGGGTTCTGGGGGTCCTATGGGGTCTTTAAAGGGATCTAGGCCCCCAACCCAGCTCAATTGGTTTGTTAAGAATCCAGTTGTGATTTCGACAGAATGTCGCGTGTTGTCTCTAAATAGTCGGGATTGCTGGCCTGGTTTGTGATTAACTGGAATTAAGTTATCAAAAGGTCGGACCCCCCCCATAATTTGAGTGAGTGTCATAATGTTTTGGGCTCAAGCATACTTTCGGTAGGTGAGCTGTCAAAACAAAAAACTTCTTATTTAAACCAACTCCTTTCGCAAACAGGTTACGTATACCCGTGTTTCGATTACCCCTTTGGGTCCTTTTGATATTTTCCATTTTAATTTTATTATTCATAACCAACATTATGAATATTCCAAACTTACTCTAAAACTTTCCAAAACAAAACTGGGGGCTTAGTGTATAAGCTCCAAAAGAATGAACAGTTTTGCCCCGGGGGGGGGATTTAAAACAAAACTGTACTGTTAACAAGCCTTTACAATGGTTAGTAGTACTGTAATCTTACTCATTGGCGAACAAAACGATTATTTAAGGAAAATAAAATGCGGCATTTTGGCGGGAAACTATTATTGGCTAATAACAAAATTTAGCGGGTTTCCTTTAGCAAACAGTTAGACACACAGTTCTCAAGGTTCTTCCAATTTTCATCAGAGTGCAAAGATTTGCCCAATTACAAAAACGGGATAGCTAAGAGGGGGGTAGTGGAAATGTAAAACCATTGTAACGTATTTGGGTTAACAAAAACCTTTCAGGGTTCATGACACTTGAAGCATAACGGCGGCGCCGCAGTGTTGCTGCTGTTTAAACGTCCGTTTTCCACAATCGCCTGTGCGCGCTATTATACACAACCTAATATTAATGTAGTAACCTCAGAGAGAAAGAAACGAGCATGTGCTGTATGTTTAACGACTCTTTATTTGGGATTTCTCATGGTTAAACTTACTTGTTACGACCTCGTTACAGATCTCCTTAACTCCACATCATTTGTGGAAGCACACAACAAAAATACACTAACTACACTGGTAGCACATAACAAACATAAAGTTACTACACTCCTCCCCTTAAAATGAATATCCTTTTAAAACCTTTCTTAAACACAAGCAAACATGAAACCGTACATACTGCAAAGTATTTACACAATATGCATTTTACACTTATGAAGTTACAGATCCAATCTAGCTGGTGGTTTGGAGACGCGAGTAAATCAACGCAGCACTGGCTGAGTCGGTGGGGTAGAATATGGTTTTGGACTGGCAGGAGGATCTGAATGATTTGCACTGTTTTGGGAAGGGTCACTAGACCTCTGGTTCCCACGTATTTTCAATGGACTTATGTCTGTCGGCTGGTTGCGACCTGTGTCTGAAATGAACCTGGTGACGTTTCCTGGTACGCTGGTCTTCTAGTTGAACAATGATAGATACTAGGTAACCAGTTCCCATTTACCATGTCCTTTACCAATACTGAATTGCTCACCTAAAAATCCGATCTCGGGAATGTTCTTCGTGCTGTTCTTTTGTTTTGCCTGCTTGTATTGCAGTCCTGCATCAAGCTTGGGAACAGGAAGATCCATATATGTTCTTATGCTCCTCCCCATCAACAGTGTTGAAGGAGAGTGACCTGTCGTGGTATGAAGAGTGTTACGGTAATTGAAAAGGAAAGCTTGAAAATGGAACCACCCCCCATTTTCTGATTCCAGCTTTTACTGTTTGAACAGCCCTTTCCGCTAGCCCATTTGAGGCCTGATTGTATGGAGCTGTACTAATGTGCTTCACTCCATTCTTTTTCAGGAAATCAGCAAACTTTGAACTTGTGAAATTACTCACATTATCTGTTACAATAATCTCGGGTAACCTATGTGTTGCGAAAACTAATCTTAGTTTGTTTATAGTAGCTTGATATGTGGATGTGTCCATAAAGGAACTGCTCCAATCCACTTGAAGTGATTGTCCACAACCAACAGTATCATCTTCCCTTTAACAGGACCGGCAAAATCCACATGGTCTCTAGCCCGCAGGCAGCTAACGATTAAGCTGGCATACCTGCCAGTCTTTAACAATTTGTTCCAACTGACTGTACATATAAGGCCACCAAACAAAGTTTTTGCTAAGTGCTTAATCCTGGAAATTCCGTGATGTCCCTTATGTAGTTGTTGTAAAATGGTCTTTCTTCCCTGCAATGGAATAATGACTCTTGATCCCACAGTATGATCCCATCATGTGTACTCAGTTCTAATCTACGCCTTAATACGGTTGCAGGCATTCACCTGAGCAAATTTCCTCCAAATCATTTTGAATATACTGATACACTTGGACTAAGGTGGGATTTCGTGTGGTCCATTTGGCAATGTCCTGAACAGTGACAGGGGACGTTGCAATATAATCTAACAAAAATGACCTCACCAAGGGTGGGCTATCCCCATGTGACTGGTTTACTGGCAACCTACTCAACGCATCTGCATTGTGATGACGGTTTTCAATTCATAGTATATCCGGACAGCATTAACTCCCTCCTAACTAGTCGAGGAGAGGCGATCTGTGGTTTACCCTTGTTTTCTCCAAGGACACCAAGCAACGGTTTTTTATCCGTGAATATTGAATATGCCGTCCATAAATGTACTTATGAAACTTCTTCACACTGTATATGATGACACGTCCTTCTTTGTTAAGTTGGAAATATCTTTGTTCCGCGTTTGACAAAGTCCTTGACGCAAAAGCAATGGGCCATTCTTCCCCATTTTCCAACTGGTGAGACAAAACGGTCCCCACTCCATACTGGTATGTATCACAAGAAATTGCTAATGGTTTGGTAGGGTCATAATGCACTAAAACTTGAGAAGATATCAACAAATCCTTGGAATTCTGAAAGCTTCTTCATTCTAAGTCGACCAATTCCACTTGAATGCCTTCTGCAACAACTTATTTAATGTTGCCAGCACAGTGCTCAAGGATGGTATAAAACGTCCGTAATAGTTCAACAACCGCAAGTAGGCTTTTATTTCAGTAACATTGGTAGGAGATGGTGCTTTTAAGATACCTCGCACCTTGTCATTTATTGCCAGATGAATTACTTCTGCATCAATCCTGTATCCTAAAAATGTCACATGTGAGGATGAGAAAACACATTTCTCTTTTTTCAACTGAACCCCTGCGAACCCTTGTTTCCTCAAATTGTTGAAGAACAGCTTCTAGGTTCTTAGCATGTTCTTCCTCTGTAGCTCCTGTGATTAAAATATCATCCAGATATCCGACCACCCCAGACACCCATTGAATTAGACTATCCATTGTTCTCTGAAAACCCCGGGGGTTGTTGAAACCCCAAATGGAAGCCTATTGTAACAGAAAATACCCTTATGCGTATTGATAGTAAGGTGCTGTTTTGAGCTGTCATCTACTTCCATTTGCTGATATGCATGAGATGTATCCAATTTAGTGAATCTTTTACCAACAGCCAGCTTAGCCAGCAAATCCTCTATTTGGGGTAAAGGGTAAGTATCTGCTTTTACACTACTTTTCAACGACACTTTATAATCACCACAAGTCATTATCTGGGCATCTCCTTTCACTAAGGGCACTGTGGGAGTTACCCACTCTGAAAATTCAACTGGAGAAATTATGCTGTTTTATTGTAACCGCTGAAACTCTTCTTCCACATTCTCTCTCATGGAAATCGGCCTAGCTTTGAAAAATTTAGGCTTGACATTCTCTTTGACATAAATCTTGACTTTCGTGCACTTAATAAGTCCGAAGCTAACCTGAAAAACTGCAGCATGTTTTGAACTATTTTTAATAGCATAATGTCCAAGGTGTCTCAATGGCCCCCAATCTACCGGTAAGCACGTCAACCAATTTCGACCCATTAAAGTGACATGGCGTCCTGGTGCCACCATCAACGGTAACATCATTTGCTGTCTCTGACTTTTGACTTAAACACACATTTACCCTTAATTGGTACCTTTTCCCCTGTATAAGTAAGTAAGAATGCATTAGCAGTTTGTAATTCTACACTACCACTAGGTTATATTTGCCTACATTCTACTTCGCCTATGACTGACACGGCCGCTCCCGTATCAATTTCCATAATAACAGGCTTCCCTTTAATTTTGACTTTTGTCTTAAAGAGAAATATTGCGTTTGACACACTCCTTGCTGATTTTGACTCAACATTACTGTCACCAAGTTTATTAACACTAGTTCCAGTGTTATTATTACTGGTAACGTGTAGAGCATTATCCTGAATTTGTAAATCATTAGCTTGCTTAACTGCTGTCTCCATAGCTAGTGCTATTTCTAAGGCTTTATCAAACTTTAGATCTTTCTCCCCCAAAAGTCACCTTTGTGTTGGCAAATTGGAGATGCCACAAACGATACGATCACGGAGCATTTCTTCCAATACTTTTCCATACTCACAAAATTCTGCAAGTCGTCTATGGTAGGCCACAAATGCTGAGACTGATTCCCCTGGCTGCTGTTTCTTCTTGTTTACCTTGAACCTCTGCGCAATTACGCTCGTACTAGTTCTGTGCATGTTTTGGTACTTGGTTTCTCTGGGGCTATTAATTTTTTGATGAGCTTGTATGTTTTTGGTCCTACTGATGAGAGCAAAATGGCTTTTTCTTTGCCGGATCCTCAATATCATTTGCAATAAAAAATTGCTCCATCCTTTCAAGATGCTCTGTCCATGTCTCAATTTGACTATCAAAAGGGTCTATCGACCCTATTGTCGATCCAGTTGGCGACTTGTATTATTGCAACTTCAAAACGAGTCGAAAAGTACAGTTTTGGAAAACTAATACATAACAGTTTACGCAGTCATCAGGGAGCCCATAATTGCACACCTTTTGGAACCGCTTAATATTCATCATTTGACGTCATCACAAAGGAGAGTAGAACACCGCGCGGGAAATACGATATGCAGCAGTCTGTGTGCGAACAGGATAAGAATAATGTCACAAATATTTTACGCTGTCATATTGCCGTGTTGATGGTACGGTTACGTTGCCCGCGTATGTGTGAATGAGGGAGCTGCGAAACAAGTATATATTGATCATTTTAATGGTGCATTTACCTCCATAATATGTTGTATGATAATTATCGTTGAGAGAGTATGACTTACACATTATTTCGCCTGCAGTGAGAGACAGGTTGTTCTGGCCGATAATTTGTATTCACCTTTAGGACATTTTTTTTTAAATGTAGGGCTAAATGACACTAATAGGTTACATAAGGATAATATATTATACGTAAACCCTAGTCTTATATGTAAACCCTAGACTGCTGTCCTGAGGGAAGGGAAATCCTTTGATTATTTGAGGGTCCTTGGATACAATTTGGTGGAGACATCATATTTGGCACATTTTAAAGGAAAATTACTGCAAATTAATTTGACATATTTTTACAGACCGGGCACAACCTAAATTAACAGGTTACAGTCAAAGAATGCAGGAGAAACGGAGGCATATCTTCGCACACCACATCTTTGACTAGAGTTTAGCCACCCCTGATTTCAGCCTCGGGTTTCAGGCTACCCAGACCTTTCAAGTCTCAGCGCTTTTTGAACACTGACATGTGTAGAGGTAAGGGCGGATCCAACCAAACCTATGAAGGGGGGGGGGGAGTGACTAATTTGAAGTATGCGAAACTTCAAACGGAAGCACTGCTTAGCCTGCTTAGGGGGCGGCTTCGTTTTGGGGTTGTACGAGCCTGTCGTAAACTCAGAATACACGGTCGCCCACCAAGGGCGGATTTCGGGGGGTTCCTGGTTTCGGAAAACCCCCGTCTTCCCAGCAAAAATTAAAGTAAAGATGAACATTAAATTTCACAAAATAAATTAATGCTACCTTGGTTCGTTTCGCATGTAGTGTGAGCATGGACGATGAGGTATTTAACATTTGCGTTGTCTTTGTACACTGCAGGTATGCAGGAATACTCAATTCAGTTGCTGGCAAATAGTTTCAATTTTTACAGGAGACAGCCGAACACTAGCTTGGGCTGGAGCGCGGATCAAATCAGCAAGACAACTTATAGCAGTAAATATTCATCATTTTGTCATGTACACCGAACTTTGAATATTATATACAGTACTGGGAAAGAATGTTCTCTAATCTCTTTGCATTAACCTGGGTTATTGGCTGGAGCGTAGCCTGAGCGTAGCTAATAGGAGGGGGCGGTAGCCTGTTGCAAGAGTAACGAATGTGGTCTTGCGACGCAGTAGACCTGGTTCAATTCTCCAGCTGGCCCGATCTGTAAGGTATTCTGCGGTTGTTGATGGCATTGTGGTTCTCAGAAATTGATCAGAATTTTCTTGCATTAAAGGCCCCTAAAAAGCCTAAAATGCCAGAGCTTCCGAGGGCTTTGCCCCCTGGGCCCCCATCGGGGCTTTGCCCCTGGACCCTACCAGGGCCCTTGAGCGGGACCCTAGACCCCGCGCACATTGGTTTCCGCTATCACTCTCGCATTGCCGCTTACGCGTCAGTCTAACCCAACAACCGCAACGTGTCCGGCCCACCTGGAAACTCCCCCTTGGAATCCTAGACCCACCCATGGTTCACTACCGAAATTCAAACAAATTCTGTAGTATTCATACACGCAAATATAGCAAACAAAGAAGGCACTTTCGATTTTTCTGAAATTTTCATGGGGCATTTTTTTAAAGGAACCACAATAACAATGCCTAACCCAGTGTGCAACACGTCAGTTGAAAGCGAGGACGGTAAAACCCTAGCTTTCCAGACACAGATCACTAGAGTTATTAAGGGTGCCCAAGCGGATTATCGAAAGCGATTCAGTGCAGGACCGATGGAAAACTTCTCGGAGAAAGGGGAAGTTTTTCATGATGGTCAAAACAATTCATATATCCATGAATGACAAATTACTTACATATATTTTCTTCATTTTTGTGGCTATTTCCGCTAAAGGAACGCAGTCATTACGCTGTCGGCAGGGAGACCAGTGGCGGGCTGCAGAGGGTGCTCCCTGGAAACACTAGACCGCTTAACTTTCATCATAAGCCATCCCTTTTCCTCCGTCCCTCATTCTGTCCTATCCTTCCCTTGCAAAGCCAGCTTGAAATGATCCATGGGGCCAACTTCGTCCCAGTCTTGCCTTTACTACCTTCAATCTGTCAGGCTCCTTCCCCTTACCGTTAGGGCCTTTCCATCGCCACTTGCCCTAATTATTCATCCAATAACTCTTCCTCTCATTATTAGGCCCGTAGCCCTGCTCCCCTCTTGGCCTTGTTTCTTCAATAATTCTTGTAGGCCTACCACTTCTTTTTGTTTTCTTTTCTTTTGTTTTCTAATTTGATCCCTTCATCATTTCTTCCTTTTTCTTTTGTTCTCCTTCTGTTTTCTTTCCTTTTTGTTTTCTTTTTGTTTCTCTTTTGTTAACTTCTTTATTTTATTGCTGTTTTCGTCCTCATGTTTTTGTTTTTGTTTTACACCGATTTATCTCCAATATTTTCTCCGGGAAGTGGGAGAAGTTATCCCCTTCCCACTCCTTTCACGCCACTTATGTGTCTGCCAAAATCTCACCAAGATTATGTACTTTACGTATCTGAGAAACACCTCTCCACTTATGTGAATCCTTTCCATTACCACCGCGCTGAACTAAGAAACGACCAGGGGCCTTTGGTCTGAGTAAAAGTGATCATACTTTAATTGCCGTGGTTTTTTTTAGTGCACATTTGATGTTGTTTATAAATTGAAGGTGCTTTGCTTTAAAGCCAACAACTCCCGAGGCTTCTGGGGTGGCCTCTCCTCTCGCTCCGAGTACCAGGGACCTTTATTAAAGGGGATATGACATCATGCCAAACATATTTACTGGTATGATTTCATCAGTAAATAGAAATGGTGAGTGCACTTTATTGGATATTAATGCGAGCAGTAGCTTCCCTCTCGTTGGTCAATAATGACGTGAGGAGTTAGTTGTTCTCTATAACTCACACACGGTAGTATATTGTTATAGCCTTGAGCAATTTAAACTTAGGGCAAGTGCAAGCTTCTGTAACTTTAATTCGGAGATGAAATAGATCAAGGCCGTCAATATGGGACCGGGGCCTGAAGACCCCCAAAACTGCCCCCTAGAAAATAAAAATGACCATTGCATTAATGCATATATGTTTATTTCAACCCTAAAAATATATTTCGCTCCTGGAAGCCCTCTCGTCCTTCAGCACATTTCCTGGCTACAACAAGCTTGCACTAGACATATGGCAGGTGGCTTAGTTTAAATTGGACAAGGTTTAATACAAGTAAATTAGTAGACAAAATTTTTTACTGTCTAGGGCAGTGGTTCATAACGGGGACCTTATAGCCCCCGGGGCGTTTGTTCAACACAGGGGGCGATGAGCGTTAGGGGCAGGGGAGCTTTGCAAATAATGAGAAATAAATATAAACTGGGCCTTACAAGATTCCAAAACGGTTTTCTTTAGCTAATATCTCAAACTGATTTACATAAAAGGAAATAAATGACGTCAATAACCCGAAGATAGATTGGTCTTACATTCCCTCCTAGGGTGCTCTGCAAAGCATGTGAATTATCTTTAGGAAGCTACTATGAATCGCTTCTAACAGTGTTTAATTTCAACATTTTCCCTGCAGGACCCTCATATTCCCATCAGTGGTATTGAAAGTAGTAAGCGAAGGAGTTACGGCTAAAAATTGTCCTGCCACTTTCTTGTCTTTCACCCCTTTTGTTATAACTATCAGTGAGGTCTAATATCATCTCACTGCACATATACTCTCTCTCCCTCCCATCTCCATCTCCTGGAATTTGTTTCAAAATTAGTAAAATACGATAGTTGTAAAGTGCTCGGCTTTATAGTATCATTTGTATATCAGGTAATAAGCATCATGTCAGTCAGGCGCGTAGCTACCGGGAGGGGGGGGGGCTGGGCCCCAATGTTTATTAGGCCACTCAAATGCTTACGTCCTAATAAAATTTGTAAGGATTAAGGGTGACGATCAATGCCGTAACCCCCCATTTGTTACCTAGGCCCCCTAAAAAATCTCATCTTAAATACGCCCTGATGTCAGTGCGGCAGTTCCCCATTTTATATAATGAACCGAGGGCTTCCATTGTGTTTGCCAGCCTTAAACACCCTCTCACAACTGTGAAAAGTTTTGTAATAGTCCAAGAATGTTCCTGTGGACCCCACGCACTTTTTATATTATGTTAAAACTTTCCCCAAATAGAAGGCAGTAAAGTAGCCAAAAGGGAGGGGATTCATGAGGTTTGTTGCCAATATACAAACATTAGAACTTACTAAATTATAGGCATTTCCCAACCATGTATGATCATGCAGTTCCAAAAGTATCCCAAAGATAGCACCATTGTACAGCTAAGCAACCTAAAATTAACAAAAGGTGTCCCCCAGGACAACACCTTCATGTAAGGTGACAACGGAAGGATATCCCACTGCTGTATACAATCGAAGGGACATTTAAAAAGGTACAGTTTACCAAGACTTAGGGTACTGAGGTAGCATTACGACTTCATCTGTGGTGCCCCCCCCCCCCCATAACCAGATTCTGGCGGCACCACCGAATAAAAAACCAAATGATCTAAGGGTGATTTTTATAATCTCCGCCTGTTTCTGCATGGGATATGCACCCAGATGGACATCCAGTTAAATGCAGAGTCAACCATCTTTTCCCTTCTCATTTGGACTAAGGGATGGTTTATTGAAGCAGAGCATGGCACATTTGAAGAGTTGGTAATTTACAAGCTCCTCCCCGAGTTCATGAAATAGCCGCCTACTTAAAAGCATTGGCAATATGATGATAACCCTACACCATTAAGTTCGTGCCCCACACATACTTTTTCGAAAGGCATGCCGTATTGAACCCGTTAAAAATGTTAGATTTCGGACCCCACAAAATTGGACTTTGGTGGGGTAGGATTATATGTCACTTTCTAACGCTCGAGGCTATCTCCAGCGCCGAACCAATTAATTGTCTCTTTCCAACAAGCTGTATCACATGTCATGATCTAGACAATGGCAACGTCCAGCCTTGAGGCAATTGGTGTAAAAGAGAAGGGGAAAGAGGTTTTTAGTAGTTTTAACGAGACCAGTACCTCATGGAAGGTGTTATCCCCAATACTACAAATTGGGCACTCGTGTTGGCAGCTAATTTCCGCCGTCTGCTCCCATTGAACCCACTCTATAGTAGGCCTATATCTTCACAGCAGGTACGTGTCGAAAGTGAAACTCTTTTCGGCACACTCATACTCTGATGATCAGTTTAAATACTGAGGAACAGTTTAAATACTGATGTACCGTTTAAATACTGAGAAAGCAATGTTTTGTAAGAAAAATTTGCTAAACCTAACTGATTCAAAATTTATAACACCATGTGCTTTGCATGTAATTATAAAACTACCTTTCGTGAAGACAACAAAGCTCCCAGAAAAGTTTTCCAGTTATATTATTTCCAGGTTTCAGTGAGGAACCTGTAAATTCCTTATACATTTCACGTTAGGATTCTACACTGTACGCTAGGTAAGCCTAGTTGGCTTACTGTGCTGTGTGACCTGCAAAACTACGCAGTGTAGTGACAGTTGCTGGATCGTTCTCTCCGATTTCACAACGGGGGTGACGTATGTAAGTAGGATGGGCCAAAATACGAACGTGATATAATGAATATTAAGCGGTTCTCAAAGGTGTCCAATATATGGTTTCCCCAAAAAATGTGACCATCGTTGTGTACGTACAACTTATGGTACAGTACAGTTTCTCCAAACTGCAATGCTACGTACAGTAGAGTAACACTCAAACAGCTGCAACCTTTGTTCACGATGCAAAGGATTTCTTCTCCCGATTTCAGATACGATACAGTTAAAACAAAAATTTTGGCAGCTATCAAACATTTACTCTTGTCGCCACTTTGTAGTACCTCAGAAAGAAAGAAACGAGCATGTGCTGTATGTTTAACGACTCTTTATTTGGGACTTCCCATGGTTCAACGTGTTACGACTCCGTTCCAGAACTCCTAAACTCCACGTCATTGGTGGAAGCACACAACAAAAATACACTAACTACACTGGTAGCTCATAACAAACCTATAGTTACTAAAATTAATCAACATGAGACATCTGTATGCCACTCATGAGATACATGAAGTTATCCTCCATGAGATATGGTGATTACGAAGGTTTCACAGGTTACCATCTTGTGGCCCGATCTAACCTTTGAACCATCAAAATAAATATGGGTCTTGAACTCAATATGAGTATGCATATGCTAAGTTTTTAAGAGATTCCTTTAATGTGACTCTACACGTACCATCAAGCATACATATATGTAAAGATTCCTTTTGCTATTGGCAAGGAATCAATAAATTGTGTCCAGAAACAGATACTCACCATTAGCAGAATTTGCAGGATCAAGCCCTTTCAAAATTGCAATTGGTGCATTCCTATCACTACTTATCGTGACCTTATTGCAAGGTTGGTACCATGACTCATGTCCAAAGGACATCCTAGTTTCGTTTCACTTTCTTCTCCATTCAGCTGCATGGATCCATCTAGAGCAAATCAGGGGGTACAAATCACAAAGCCTTAACATATAAAACTTTGCTCCATATTAAAAAGGTGGTACACTGCTCTCACAACTAGGATGAACAATTGTTTGAGGTATACAGTAAATACTTTCATCATAACATGAGTCTGTATTTCGTTTAATAAGTATAACATCTGCACGTTCATTGACAGACATCTGTCAATGTTGCACTGCCGTTTTTGAGATATTAGTTTAAAAGGTTGCAAGCTCTCAAAGATTGATTTCGTATGATTTCAGATGTGATTTGATCTCTATCAAATGTAATATTTCGATACCCAGGATGAGACATACCCATTCATAGTATTATTACCTTAAGAAGGTGCAATAAAATCAACGTCCTACTCTGAGGTTTTCATGACCCTGGGTACCCGTGACTTACAGAAATCCACTTACGCTACTCATTATAAGCTATTCACATGTATACTGAAAATATAAGCCTTCCCCAAATATTATGACTTTCAGGAACACGGCTTTCAGGATTTCAGTCATGACCTCAGGTTTCCTGAGGTGACGTTAAGACCGTCCATAAAACTGGCGTTCTTTTACTTAATATGCTACATGTACAGCATGCAAAATATAACAAACCTTTTTGTTTTGTTCCTTGAAATTTTGTTCCAAGGAGGTTTTCACCCTTGACCTCTTCATTCTTGACCTCTTCACAGTTACCTGAAGGTAACGCACCACCAATACGCACTAATTTTCGTCCGTTTCGTGGCCTCTGGACCCTGGTAACAGTTTTCAATGGGCACGAGCTACCCCTCATATGGAAGCTCACGAACAGGCCTTTTACAGCAATTTAATGGCTGTTGATATTTTGAGCTAGAAGGGCTGATATAATAGAGTGGTGGTTCCTGCCTTTTTACTCATTCAAAATGCCATTTCGCATTGCGGAAGGATATATTGCTTTAGTTTTGTAGGATGAGTACTTCAATTTCTTTTCTACCAGATACACATCACACGTTGTACACATCACTTCGGTAACCTGGTCTAAACTGTCCACTATAAGTTTTTCTAGGGTGTTAAATTCGTAGGGGAGTATCCTCTGCGGGGATTCCCCTTCAATTAGTGGTATGCTACCTGAAATGACTTCCAATCTTTACAAAACAAGAACACTTATCTACCCAATAACCCACAAGCACAGTCAGGCCTTGTCTTGATATGAGGGTCAACTATCAGGTCAACCAATACAAGGTAAACTGGAAGTCTTATTGGCAAACAGTTGCACACTGCCATGTGAGAAGAGTGGATGAAGCTATGCGACAATATGAAAGTCGATATGAGAAAATGTCCTAAAGCTGTTTGTGTATATGATTACAACCTTCCCTGGTATATCTACAGTAGTGAATTGAATTAAACTGTTAAATTTTTACAGAATAACTACAAGATTTACCATCAATATACCATATAACATGTTCTAAAGAATCATGAAAGATACTTTTCAGTTGAATAAGAGGAAACATTTAAGCTGATTTATGTGATTTATATTGTGTTTCAAAAATAAAGTTGATACTCTGACGTTTTTTCCAATCACGTTATCCACAATCCACAGTTTGTCCTACCTAATGAGTACTACGTTGGACTGACAGACGCCTTTACTCCAGGCACTTCTGTTAATGTGCATGAATGTTCCGACTACGACTCACAAACGCAACCGTGAGTATCGTGTTTACACAAATGCCATTAAGGATTCTTATGTGACGTAACCACCTTCCTATTGTAATATAACGTGACACTTTTAAAGAGTCGACAGAAGTTTCAGCACACACCGTGGGTGGCAAGTCAGGGGAATAGAGGTAAACAGGAAAGAGAGGAAGATTGGGGGATGGAAATCGAAAGGTAGAATAAAGCCTGCCATCCATTCATATGTGATCCGTGATCTGCGTCCGCGTACGTGTCCGCGTCTGTGTATGCGTGAAGTGAACACCAATTTAAACGTGAAAACTTGTCCTTGACCGCCCACGTTGCCAGCTAAAATGTCGTTTTCTGTTGCCCCTCTTTAACTAACACCACAATTACTTGCCAACACGATGTTGAGTTCTCTGCGTCCCAAGTTAGATGATCACAATCATTTCCTGCTTCTAGCCAGTATTGCCACTTAATTGAAATGACAAAAGGCGAAAACATAGGTGGTATGTTCAACCCTTAGCAGTAGACTTCCACGAGTTGTCAATGAATACGGCGTCTATGTGCTGGGGCTATGTGGCGTCTCATATAGCTGGAATGTTTCTTACCATCCTATTAGCTTTTCACATGTAATTTGCTCTGTCAACCTCACCGCTTCGAGTTTCGACATCGTGCTGTCTGTGGTAAAGTACGATCCAGTGTAAAAGTCAGGCATATCAAGCATCCGTGACAGTTTCTCCCGGATGCGGACACGGACACGGAAAGCATAAATGGGTGGCTATGTAAGCGATTTTACATTGACACGGATACGCACGCGGATGAGGACACGGATCACGGATCCCTTATGAATGGATGACAGGCTTTAGTTGAAATAGGTCAGCACTGAGCAGGTAAGGTGTTCCCCGTCCTTGCCATTATATCATCAGTAAATATTCATTTCCAGCCCATGACACACGAAAAGTTATTTTTCCGAGTTTTGGGCAAGTATTATTAGCTAAAGATAGCAGTCAACTGTTAACCTTTTCAGATTAATAGATAAAACCACAACTCAGTGGAAAATTTGTCAAAGCGATTATTGGTGCGATATTCTATGTATGGGTATGCCAGATGTCGAATACCTTCCATACTGGCATTCCAAGCAAGGACGACGCAGATTGCAAAAGAATGTTGGTGCAATTTTCTATCGTCTAGTACTTTAGGATGACAAATTACTTCCGGTAGCTGGTTATGATAACCTATAAGGCTTTGTAGGCTAAATACAGGACGGTGGAGACGTGCTAGAGTGGTGGGGGGGGCAGCATCAGGGGGCACCTTTTCGGCGCAAAGGTAAAGGAGGTGACCAATTTCCATGTATCAATGTATGACTTCATGCACTTAATACCTGTTGAAATTCGACAACAGTCGACTGGTTCCACAAAAATTGTCCAGTTTGGGCCAGGAGCTCGTTCCTGGAAGCCATGAGGTATTTCTAAGATTTTGGCTGTACAAATTAAGCAGCTGTAATCAAAGTTTACACGTTTAGCGAAACGCAGACTAGAAAAATGACAATTTCAAGTACACGAACTATTAGCCAGTTGATATAACGATGCAGGAGGCTTTTGGTTCGGTAGAAAGGAAACGTTGCTCTTGCAATAAAGTTTGGAACAATAACATTGCCCAGGTGTCAGGGGGAAGTGATCATATAATATCTTTTATTCTGGCTAGGGTTGTCCACTTAAGATCGCATTTTAAAACATTTCAGTAATCCAGGATGTTATGCACTGCATGGAAGGTTGTTTTAAAAAATAAAATTAAAGCCCAATTCAATGCACATTGCTAGGCATCAAAGTTTGTTGGAGAAGACGAAGAAAATTTCCCCCATTTCCCTGTGATGCTTCCACCAACGATGATGACAACTAAACACCACCGGGAGAAGGTGGAGAAGTGGCACTGGCATTGATATATGAATAGTGAGCATTTACTTTTCCTGTCGTCAACAAAAGTCCTCTTAAAATCAGTGATATGAAAAGTCAGGGCAAAAAGACACAAAGCTTGGTGGGCAGATGCCCTTTTGTGATAATCTGATGTTAACGTTTCCCGTTTGATAACATGTTAAGACGATTCCACGGAACTGACAGTCGTGAGAGTTGGCAATGAATAGGGAAAGTTTGGCAACGAATTCGGACGATACATCCTTCACTGCTACTTAATTTTATGAACTTCTCAAGGTTGACTGGTACTGGGTATATTATGGCACACGGTTTTCTTCAAACGCACACAATTGTCAATAATAGGCTATTATTCTAAAAATCAAATTTCATGGAAAATTTACACCTTCCTCGATGTAATTTTTGTCAAATTCAAGCCCCCAGAACGTTAAAAATCATAGAAGAAAAGGAAGCAATAAATCACAATAGCTTGACAGCTGAGCGACAGCTGTTCGACAGCTATTAAACTTACTCCCTGCCGTCGAGAGAGTTAGCACCACAGAATTCTGTGGTTAGCAACAACTTGGTAAATAAAATGGAATAGTTGTATAAAACGATTGGTAAGGTCAATAAAAACTCAGTCAAGTTAGGGAGTGGGTGCAGGTAGGGAACACCTCGTTTATTAGCTCTGCTTTATGACTAGATAGATTTTAGGATGACGGGTATTTTATGGGATTGTACGACTGTGTCTTCTGTGGGATCAACTTCTCATGAATGATAATGATGATACGGATGAAGACAACTTCAAGATAATTTTGGGACTAAATGCGCCCTGTGTTTGCAATATCCATTGTTAAGAAGAAAATGGATGTAACATGGGTTTAGTTAGAGCCGGCCATGGCCTCTGAGGGAACATCACCACATCAGAAGGCAATGTGGTGCTATGAAAAATGATATGTAGTTGCTTTCACAAACATGATAACTTAATTTCTGACAAGATATACACCACATTGGCATATGCACCGGGGCTCTCTCATCTACAGCTCAACAAAATAATTAAGAAGCAGTGTGACATGGCCCAAGGCCAGGACACTTGGCACAGAATACACATACCGCTCACTTGAAAAGAAATGAAGATAGTGCCTTATGGCTCTTCTTTCAGTAAAGCATATGCTTCATGGGATTGTTTGCGAGACTCCTCCCTCGTACCTCCTCCCTCGTACCATATAACAAAGTTATATGGCAGTGTTACCCTTTTGAAGTTCCCAAAGGAATGTTTTTTCATATTATTCAAGCATATTAGACGGCATCTCTGTGGCAAGTTATAGCGCTTCAGCTCTATACTTGTGCGTAGTGTAGTTGTAAAAATGAATGTGTTTTTGCCACTACTATGAAGTATACTACGGCAGAATGAAATAAAGAACTCCTTTTCCGTCCAACAAGAAGCAAACGTTATACTCATTTGCTATTTTCGTAATGTATATAGGGATAAAGATAAAAAAGTATTACCAGTTTTAAATTTTGTAAAAACTTTTTTTTTAAATAAGAAGAAGCTTAGGGTGAGCAAATTCAAATGCATAGTACCTCAAAAGAGTTCTAAGTATACATATACTAGTAACTGTTTTCAGTTATGACATTTTTCGAGTAAGTTACGTGTGCTAACAATCTACTTCTTAGGTTTGTTCTGTACATCATGTACTTATAGTTAGTTTAGCACCATTCGTAACCGGGCATTGGGTGGATCTAGTGTTTAAGGAAAAGGCTCACTCGTCATGCCTAGTCAACCACAAAGCGCATCTGTAGTGTGTGTGGTCCAGAGATCTCCCCAGGAAAAGGGAGGGGAACCCTTGCTTGTGATTTCCCAGTTTCCGATGGGCCTTACTATCATAATTGCGACAAGTTTTAACATTTTCCGTATTTTTTTTTTGTTAAAAGGCCAACTGTCATTGAGGGTTTAGAAACTCGGCGTAGGAGGGGGCAGCTGCCCCCTTGCTCCTGACAGGCTACAGTCCTCAAGGCTAGTGCTTGTTAACTTAGTTGGAACGGGCAGGGGGATAGATAAGCCTTGCCGGGGAAAGCCAGACTTTCATTTTTGAAAAGCATGAAAAGAAGCTGCATAGCATTAGTTTAAGCTTCGTAAGAAAATTGGTTCGACGTTAACAATAACGTTTTGGCTTCTCCACTTACACTAATCAATACCTACAGTCCACAGTCATCAACTGTGTGTGGAGGAACATGCACTTGCTGGTCTTACAATACTCAACAACTTAATTCAAGGAATTGCCTACTTGACAACTTTCGATACATATGTGGAATAGTCGACGGTAAGTATGAAATCGTGTTTAATTGATCGATGGTATTCTAATCGAGTTTGCTCTTTCTAAAGCGTGCGAGATTTCAATAAAATTTAGACAATACCGACATAAAGCAGTTACCCATCTCATAAACAAACAAATAGTTTCATGCCAAAATTTATTTCTGACGTGTCAGGCATTAGACTCCTTACCGCCATTTTGCCTGCTTTTCAGAACATACTGTGGCAACCACATCTCAAAGTTCATGCAACCAAAAGGGAAGCAAATTGGTTACGCCTAACCTTTTCTTGGTCTAGAAGCCACTTGGGCTCACAAAGGACGGTACACCCGCTGAAGGAAACAAAATTCGGCGGACTTTGCCTCCTCTTTTCGGTTCTTGTTCAGAACAACTTCCATTTTCAAAATGGATTTTCTACGTGTATCTGGACAGCTCTTTTGCATAACTTCTTGTCAAACCTTTGACAAAATTTTAATCAAATAGGGCATTCTCACATGCTATTCCATAGGAAGAAGACAGATTCGTGCCACAAGTAGTCGGCGATTATTTCCCAAAAAGAAATTTTCTCGGGTATTTTCGGTTTAAATCCCGAGGGAATCAGACATATTTCATGAAAATGACGAATAAACCTGGAATTTAAAATCTATTTTGAAATTATAACTTGCTTCAGACCTTGCCTGGGAGAGGAATTAACTAATCGTTCTCAAATATGCTCAGGGGAGCCTCATTGAACGTCTATATCTAACAAAAGATAGTGTCATTCAGTCTTAAGCTATCTTCCTGTGATGCTGGGAGAAGCGAAGAACATTTGCGGTAAACCACTGCTCAAGCTAGTTGAAGAACAGACCTAAACCGCTCAACTACCCGAATTGAAGGGATCCACAATTGGACAATTTCCTGAAAAGTACAGTCCAAATCTAATTTTAAATTCAAATTTTAAACTACAATCTCACGTTAACAGAACGTTAAAATGAATTGTCCTGTTTGAACAGTCAATATTAAATATTTTCTCGAATCCGTTTCACCTTTAAGAATAGTTTTTTGGCTTCTCCATTTCAGTCTTAAAATATCTATTCAGCAAATGAATGTATAAAACTTTTGTTGTTGTACTGATGCTTACTTTATGCATATTAGTGCTTTCCTTCATAGATTTACCTACGTATATGTGTCCTGCTGATTGGATATGGATAAAAGATAGGTGCTACCGATACTACATCAATGACAACGCAGCGAACTTTGACGAAGCCCAAGCTGTTTGCAAGGCAGACGGAGGCAACCTAGCAACGGTTAATTTTTACGACTGTAACTATGTGGGTATATTTTAATGACTCTTAAATATTTTTGAATAATTACTGAATTCACCAGATATTGTTGTTTTTGCTCCATTTAACACTGTTTAGTAGGAAAATTACTTTCAGATTCTGTTGTAGTACAACGTGCCCTTAAAGTAATAACAGGTAGCTTCTAGTTTCCAGTGTCCTCAACATAGTTTGGCAGTAAATTTTCTAATTAAATTGGAAGGCTATACTCATATATACCAAGCTAGATAATGATGACGACGACGATGGGTGATGGTGATGATGATTGTGACGATAATAGTGGTTCCAGTGAGGGTGATGACGATGGTAGCTTTAGGAAATACTTACGAAATACATAAGACTAATAATTGAGGCTGACTAGATGAATAGAGGAGGCTATCGTGTGTAGTTCTCAGCTTTAATCGCCTGAGGGACTGACACTTTGTCTCCTAAAGAAAACCGTCATTGCCGGGATCATTCATGGTTGACGTCCGTCCTCTCTAGTGTGGTAAAGTTGGGTACACCTTGGATCAAATTCAAATAAAGTTGCAAGGTTCTCATTTATTCCCTCAAAAACAATATAGAACGAACTTTGAATTCAAGTCGACTGAGCCCCATTTTACTTTTGTACAGGCTGCCATCTTAGCTTGGAGACCGATCACGAGTATATCGTACTTGGTTGGTTTGAGAGGCTCAGCTGGATCAGAGATATGGATAGATGGCACAACTCCAAGTCAAATGTAAGGATATTTTTTCGTACAGTTCCAATGAATCTTTTGCATGCGTACAGATGCCGATTAAACGTTCATTATTATGTGGGAAAGACCCAGATCACCCCGTTTTGCATATGGAACGTTTTGTCAGTCGTCGGTGGTCCTTTGCAGCATGTAACATATCCTGTTAAACTTAACACAATTATTTGAAAAGCCATGTCGTAACCGCAATACCAAAGAACTGATCAAGTTGAAAGCAGATTTTTCATGAACCACCAATGAACACTTGCAATCATTGTTGTACTTTAAGGAAAATCATTTAAGTGCATTGATATTTCTTAATGACGGACATGTTTACTAAATACTGAGGGCGATAAGTACTGTATCTATTAGTCATGTTTAGGGTTACCATCAGTCCCGATTAATCGGGATTGTCCGTTTTTGAAAGGAAAAGTGAGTGTCTCGCCCGGTAATACAAATCGTCCCGATTTCTCGAACAGGAATATAGCTCTTATATTCTGTATCATGTTTTTTGCGTTCGCGGTAGAAATCCTCATGATTGATCACTGTTTTAGTCGAAAAGTGGGCTATAGCCCGAACTTCCAATCTGCACTGTAGCAGTGTAGCTCTAGCCATGCACATACCGACTGAACCGACTAACTGTGCTGTTTCGATAGTAGGCCTGTGCGTATGAATGTGACAATTGTGATCATGCAGTTATGTCACCAAGTATTTATTTTATGACCGGTCCGCAGGCTGTGGTCTATGGAGTAAATGTGGTGAAAACCAGCTATTCCATTTCTGAAATTGTCCGTATCTTAGGCAAACAAAACTAGTGAAATCAGCTTTAAATATTGTACCATTTGGCTTCTAGACAGATACCAAAATCTAAATTATAGCAAGGAGAGGGGGCGCCCCTTCCCCAGATAAGTCTCAAAAAGTTATGTCCCACTTTCAGCTTAGAGAAATATGGTATTCCTAGTTATGTTTGATTTTGAACTCCAACAGATAAAACAAAGGAGAGTAAATTCGTTCAGAAGGCAGTACCAATGTTTCCAGGAATGATAATCTGAAATGTACTAACTTCCCTGCATTTGATTGCCAAGTCGAAATCATTAAAAAGGAATAAGCAGTCATCCTTACGTAACATTTGTAACATGTGCCAAATTTGAAATGCCCACTTTCAAACAACATTAAATGAATTGATTACTAATGTACATCCTCTTGCCAAGTAAATTGCCTAAGGCTGTTTTATCACCATACGGCCATTCGCTTCTTTTCAAAATACAAAATGTAGCAATAAATGTGATAGATATGTTATAGGAAGGGTTTAAGCAAAAACCTTTTTTTTATGTAAAACACGAAGTAAATTTTCGCAGTTTTGTGAAACGTTCATTCAAATCGGACATGTGGTACTTGAGATATCAGCAAATGAAGTTACTACATTTGTGTCCCAAAGGGCGCTTGAGGCAAGCAGGGGTTATACCACTTCCTCACATTGATGAGAAATGCTTTATGTCCTTTGTTTTTTCAGTCTTTTGTGCTGACCTTGAAGTTAATAGGGATAGGACCTCCCCATATGGAATGTAAAGGTTGTAAAATTCTTATGACTCTCATGCAATCACATTCCGATAACATATGATTGTGGAGGAGAAAGTTTGCTGTAAATTTTAAAGAAAAGCAAACGACTGCTCATTAAATTGAGGCAATGATGTTATATGTGTTTGCTTCAAGTTCAAGTGTTGAAAATATGACAACTTTATCTGCTAATATCTTGAGAACCATACATCGGATTTCAATGCAAATTTCACCAGAATGCTTAGAATAAGTACCTCTCTAACATACTCAAAACTCGACTAGAGCTTTGACCCTTTTTTTTAACAGTACAAAGGCAGCCTAGATAATGGAAACGTTACACTGCGCAATGGCAGAAGAAAACGATATGTAGGTTGAAACGACAACTTACTATTCTGAGTCTATGTGCAATTGCTCACCAGAGAAGCTTTAAAATGCATTTCTTTTGCAAGTAATTTGCGTCTTTTAATTATCAATGTTCAACTGAGGTTTATTGTATGTCATGAATAGGGTTACATTTATTCAACCTTCAGCAATCGAAGAAATGAAAGAAATAAATACTGGTTCTGAAGTTGATCTTCCTATGGAGACCAATTTCCCATTTACATAGCATGGACATTTCTTTTACAAATACCTTTCAGTATACATCAAAACCTAACTGTGGTGTATTAAAGGTAAAAAACAAGTCAGACATATTCTTCATGAATTATACAGTTCAGTTAGAAAATATTTTTACATGTTTTACGAAAAGACTACAGTGATTTGGATACCGGAGTATTTATTCAATCTAATTCAAACTCTGGTGACTGTAATTTGCCCTTTGAAGACTTGCTGTTGGAAAGGTCTGGAGTGGTTGGAAGGGTATGTAATATATATTTTATCTTTTAGCTTGCGGGACTTTGAGGAGGCTTTGCATTTATTGAGAGCATTTATTCGTGAATATCTGTTACAATCGTTTCTTGAGAGGAGATTATGTCGTGAACAAAATTTGATTGCTGAATGTAGTGCTGCAATACAACTTTAATCTGTGAAAGTTATTTCATCGCTTTACCGAGATAACCAAATGCATGCAATACACAAGCACAAACCACGTGGATTCTGCAAAGTTCATAAGACATTATTGCCTGATAACAGTCTTTAACATGATACCTGTGTAAAATTTTAGTAAAACTAATTTATCTTTCAGCTTTTCAACTGACGAAGTTGGCAACTGCTTTCGCTTAGGGCCTGATTCAGTTTTGGGGCAGCTACAACGAACGGAATGCAATTTGGAACCTTTCAACTTCATTTGCGAAAGAGGTGATTTTGAATTTTATTGGTATCACATATTTTTAACTTTCCTGTACCTTAAATGTGTATGTATGGGAATAAGTGGGGTAAGAGGACATGAAGATTACCAAGGGTCTTTCACAACCGTAACCAAACGTTAAAACACAATGCAATGATACTATTATCTTTTCTCGATTTAACAAATTCATTTCGTAATCGGAATCCAATCAATCTCCCTAGAAAGGCACCCCAATTCCACAATAAGAGGTGTTCTTCTTACCTCATACTCGTTGGTAAAGGTTTTTGTGGCTGATTTACTAAACATCATATTAGGATTTGGAATGATATTTTTCCAATTTAAATACTTCAAAATAAGACTAAGATGCCTTTTATTCGGAGAAGAATATTAAAAACGCTCCTACGAGTTACCAACAATTTAAAAGCAACTAAGAGCTACACAAAAATAATTCAGTAAGTCTCGTCCCAAATCTTTAAATTGTTACTGCAGTAAGGATTAATTGATACAGCTGGATAGTTTCCAACATGCCTGAATTCATAAGCCATCAACGTTATGCAGTGACCAATGTTTGTTTCTTCTGTCTGGAATTGTGCTATGAAATTACAGCTTTCATGTTCTAAATTTTGAGACCAACATAAAATCGTCACTGATCATGTGTTGTAAATTTAATCACTTCATCTTTCCAAATAATTACTCAAATGTGACTATTATCTTAATAAAATCTTTAATTCATCATGCCATTGCTGTAGGCCTATTTAATGGGTTTAAAATCGTAACTTAAGAGGGAGGAATAATAAATAAATGCCTTTACAGGTGAAAATTAAATCAAAAATGGAATATAAGAGTGTTTGCCTAGATCGACTGCTTGATTCTTGTGGCCTCATAAAGTTTGCGACCTTTATTTCAAGAAAGCGTCATTGTCATTAATACGTTATAAATTCCTGCATTTGACCTTATAAACACTTAAAACATCTTTTTCAGACTACGTATTTGGAACTACGATGGAACAGGAAATAACGACAGAACCGGAAATAACGACAGAACCACAAACAACAGATGGTAAGTTAGCTGTAGTTACTGTTCGAAAACCACTGAAAAGCATCAGGCAACATCAGCGGATAATATCCCGGAAGTATGTCACCCTGCTGCATAGAACCGTTTGTGCAAACGGTAGAAAGAACCGGTGTTTAATCTGACAGCAAGATATTGCATTAAATTTGATGGTCAATAACCTCAAAAATTTAAGAAAAGATAAAAAAGCCAAAGAACAACTACCTGCTGAAACAGCAAGAGTTGCGAATAGAAGAGAGAGTGTTGGCTTATTTGTCGGATAATTATTTGGTTACCCAAGTAAAAACTGTAGTTTTCTCATCTGAATTAACAATCCCGTAGCCACACAATGTACGAAGGGGGGGGGGGGATAGCTTTCAGCCGGCGATATGTAGAAAAATACGTTAAGGCAGTTATAATATTTTGTCTAGGGGTCGAAAATATATCCAAGGGCGAAAGATGCCCCCTAGCCCATCTTTGGCTACGAGCTTGAGTGACATTCTTAGTTATCAGCTATTTTATTGCATTAAAAGTCAAGTTTACATTTTTACTTGACTTTAAAACACCCTGTAGTCTCTCGAGGGAGTTCTAAGGGTTCTCACGACTTACAAAAGCTACACCCTATAGGCAGACTAAAACTCTTATTGGCGTAGGGCCTTTCAGGGTCCAATAAGGGCCCCAGATGGGGCTCAGGTGCCAAGCTCTGGTAGGTCTTTGGGTGTAATCCAAAATGAAGCTATTATATGACCCCATATATCATTCAAAAGGCAACATGGTCTCAACCTTAAGACACTGAGCAATACGTTGCACCAGAGAAGGTTCTCTACAAAACACTTAAAGTGCAGACTGAAAGTGTTGATAAGAGATGCAGTTAGAGCTGAGAACCGTTAGTCCAACCGGTAGTGGTCCAGTAGGGGTGGCGCCAGGATTTGCCCAAGGGGGGGGGGGGGAGCAACGACCTGAAGCCTCGACAGTCCCGATGCCGTTGGTGAGGGGAGATTTGAAGAATACCTGTGTACAATAACATGCCATTGCGGGGCATTTTTTGCATAAAATTTTGTATATACTAGAGGAAAATAGTTCCGCCCGATATAAGGTTTTTCCCGAAATCTAAACTGTGACATTGCAAAGAGCGCGAAATTTTTGGGTAACCTTACATTAAAAAGAATCTGTACTTATTTAAAGCTTATATAGGTCAGCCGGTGACGTACCCAGGATTTCTCTCAAGGGGGCATGCAATATATTGTGTGATCGCCGGCCTGGGGGAGGGGTGTAAGGGAGGAAGTCCCCCCCTTTGAAAATTTATGAAAAATTAGGTGCCCTTAAATGCAATCTGGTGCCACTATGCCCCCTTTGGAAGTAAAATTTATGTTTAAACATTTACGTTTTTTAGGACCTGAGAAAATTGGCATCTGTGAGGGAGACATGGCCCAATGACCTCCCCCGTGTACGTCACTGAGGTCAACTGTTCAGGTAGTTGGGCCCTATTGGACACAACTTACATTGTACTTCGCTCTTCGAGTCACTAGCCGTACCGAAAGACAGACTCAAGAGAACATTAACTTAGTTAAGCGAAATGAGATGAGATTCCCGGCATTTACGTAAAACGATAAATCCTACTCATGTGTTACTTGAAAAGATGGAAAGGGTTTGTTCTATATTTCGCTATTAGTAACGAAACTGAGGAATAGTGGGCAAAGTATACCGAAAATTTGGAGTTCTATCGCAGAAATGACCCTTTTGAAAGCTAAAATAAGTAAACCGACCATAGGTAGCGGCAGAATTTTCCCGACATGGTGGGGATGAAAAGGGATATGAAGGTGCGTATCTATCCCATGCCATTGCAGAGTACCGTATTTTTAGCATAATGTCACTTAACATGTCAAAAGCCGAGTTACGCACTGATAATGTTCTTTTGAGTCTGAATCGTGAAACTGAAAAGGGCGCGAAAATTTTTGGTAGGCTGACACAAAAAAACATGTTACCATTAAGAACAAAAAGAAAAACATAAAAACTGTAAGGGTTGTAGACTGTATCGGGGACAACATACATTGTGTCGAAACCATCTGGACTACCCGATGAAATAGCCAAACTTTGCTCCTTGAGTCGCTCACCAACTGACCGTACCGCATGACACACACTAGAGAACGGCAACTAGGCTTTGCGTTATGGGGTGAAATTTACGACCTCTACATAACCTGTGTACCCTGCATACATGTTTCTTGGTAAGGTTGACAGGACTTTCGCTATCTAGCTATGTGGAATAGAACTACTGAAGAAACTGGAGTGACATTACAGCGCGCGTAGTGCGTCGAAAATTTTGGGTTCTGATTACAGAAATTGTCCTCTTTTTTCACTTCTTTTCCTCATATTTCCTTCGTTTTGCCGACTGGTGTAGAATTTACCGACACAGTGCCAGAAATCACATAAGCGATGAACTTGATTGCAGACAGAATATGTTTCAAGTTTTAAAAAATGTTTCTTACGGGCTTTGAAAATATTGTAATAAACGTTGTCTACAAATGCATTCCAATCTCCTGTCTTCCGTCTACACGAGCCCCTTTCTCTTGCCCTGATTTGTCCCTCCCTCCCCAGTTCTTTTCTCTGTTCTCTCGGTCTTTCTCTCTCCCTCTCCTCTCTCCTCTTTTTGCTCTTTTTTCCTCCTTCTTCTTCCCTCTAACTTTCCTTCATTTTGCCGACTAGTGCAGGATTTTGCCGACTGCGTGGATCGGGGGGGGGGGGTGTCACACCCCCATACCCCCCTCTAGCGTCAGCCCTGGTCAAATTAATGTCAGCATCAAATCGAATTAATCCCTGCATTAATTTATCATGCTGACATTAAATCGATTTAATGTCAGCATTAAAACAATTTAATGTCAGCATTAAAGCGAATTAATGTCAGCATTAAATGGAATAAATGTCAGCAATAAATCGAATTAATGCCGGCATTAATTATTTAATGCTGGCATTAAATCGAATTAATGTCAGCATTAAATCGAATTTAATGCTGACATTATATTATTTCCATCATCTGCCTCCGTCTGTCTCAGAAGACGCAGATGGACTGCGCCTTTAATAGAAGAGCAGGATCTGTGATGACTGTATAGGCCTATCCTAGAGTGGGAGGGTTTAGTGCATGTACTGCAGATGAAAACAGACGGGTGGTGAGATTGATGCCTTCCTCTTCTGTTGTTTGGAGACCCGTTTCTCGAGTCGATCCGCCTCAGCTCTCTGTAAGCCTGACTTCACTGCAAAACGCCAGGTTGAGCGTTCCGAAGCCCAATCCCCCCAGCTGTTGATGTCAATGTATGCTGTATGAAGGTCCCTCTTAAAAAATTCCCGGAACCGAAGATGTGGGCGGCCTCTGGAACGAGAACCGTGTTCCAACTGTCCATACAAGAGGTCCTTTGGAATGCGACTCTTCCCCATTAGATAAACTTGACCAAGCCAGCGTAGGCGGCGTTCACTGAGCATTGCAAAGATGGTGGGTAGTTTTGCCTTGCTGAGGACCTGGCTCTTCGTAACCTTGTCTTCCCATGTTATTCCCCGTATCTTGCGGAGACATCTCATGTGGAAGACATTCAGCTTGGTTTCTTGTTTGGCATAAGTAGTCCAGGTTTCGCTACCGTAGAGGAGGTTGCTGAGGACACAGGCCTGGTAAACTTTCATCTTGGTGTTTAATGTCAAATTTTTGTTCTCCCACACTCTCTATTGAAGCATGGACATTACAGTGGCTGCATTTCCAATACGAGCATTAATCTCAGCATCCAAACTTACGTTGCTCGATATAGAAGAGCCCAGGTATCGGAAGTTGTCGACTGTTGCAAGCCTGGAATCGGTGACTGCAATGTTAGGAGGGAAGACGCATCCTGAGCCATGACATCTGTTTTCTTTATGCTGATGGTCAGCGCAAACTCCTTGCAAGCATTGGCAAATTGGGCATTAAATTATATCATTTAATGTAAGCATTAAATCGTTTATAGTCAGCATTAAATCGAATTAATACCTGCATTAATCATCTATCATTAATCATTAATGTCAGCATTAAATAATTAATGCAGGCGTTAATTCGATTTAATGCTGACAATAATTTGATTTCATGTCAGCATTAAATAATTAATGTAATGTTGACATTTAATCGATTTAATGCCACCGTTAATTCATTTAATGTCAACATTAAAAACTGTGCCCTGATTGGCTAATACTGAATCTTATTTAATTAAATCGAAACTTATTTAACATTAAATCGAATTAATGCGGAAATAAATTCGATTTAATGTCAGCATTAAATAAGTAATTATGTCCACTGTGAATAACCATATGCATCGAGTTCAGGGGGATAGGCATATGTGTTTCAGGAATAAGTGAGGGATCTCGTGTCCAAAAATTACGGTTTGCGAGATAGGCCTGCCTTGTTTGATTTTGTTGCATTTTCTTAATAATTCGGATATGCTAAATCCAAAAATGCAGAGTTTACTTTTTCCGACATTGGAAAGGCGGCCATTTTGAACTTCAAAATGGCCGCAATTTTTCAAAGAAAATTACCACAACTTCTTTATTATAGAAGCAATGAAAGTGATTGTGATGGCTAATCCCATGCTTTCAATACAAACTAATCCGTTGATGATATTGCCACCAAGCTTAAATGGCAGCCACGTTGAATTTTAAGATGGCCGCCATTTTTCGTTAAAGTCGCTTTGGAAATCCCTTTTAATGTCTCGCCATACAGGTATGACCATCTATTTAGTCCAAAGGTCTGTTTAATCTACAACAACTTATTCAGGAATGAATAATTTTATGTGGTTATTGTGACCGGCAAACTAAATATCACGATGAAGCACATTTTCTCGATTATAATCTGGGTAATCCTTTCACAACGGGCATGCTGTCTTGTGGTCCCTTCACTTATCCTAATATGTCAAGGAACATATCACGCTGATTTTCCCTCCAGATGAAGGTGCTTGTAGGCTTCAATAATAAACTTGAAAAGTTTTATTAGTACTGCTAGGATATTCGACACTTTCAGAATTCTTCTAAGAGCATTGGCATCATGATATGCAGACATTGTGAGTAATGGCACCAGGGAAAACTTTAGCTTTAGTAAGGTTTTACCCTTGACCAAGTTGAGGGATATTTGAGGAGACCAAGTGAAAGCGCCCCCTTCAGGCAAAGTTACCCTGAATTATACAACAGCTTGCACATTTTTCTCATTTAAAAGGCTTTTTATGAAACAACTGACAATTCTCAGCCTCATTTTACTGAACAGGGCCTGTCTACATCATACTCATGGCAAATTTGTAAGGTGACAGTTGTGATGACCCTCTCCTACCATTTAGAGGGCATTTGGTCGATGTTCTTGGACCTGATGGATGCGTACCTTCACACCAACCCTTAGGAGAGCAATGAAGGACCACCTGAAGTAGCGTCTTGATTAAGTAGAACTTAATGATATGGGTTCTGTGTATGCTGGAACAGTATACATGCAGTGCATACAAGATGTTTCCTATAAAACACATACTGTGGCATAAGGAAACAGGGCTCTTGTCTTTCCTAATTAGGGAAGGGCTGTAGCAGGAGATAACCGTAGTCGTTCATTAATGTCTACACTAGAGTGGGTCTGATTGGTGGGAATGCACCGATGGCGGCCGTGAACTTCACTTGAAGCCACTACACAATCTGCCGATATCAAATCACAATGTTAAGTTGTAAACCTAACGTTCATCCACCCTAGCCTTAGGAAGGGGATCTGGTATTTAGTGTTGAAGTCTGCCTTCGGTTACCTGGCGCAGGAGTATCCGTGATTAGGACGGCGGAGCTCCCAAGTGGGACCTGTTCTATTCAGCCAGTCTAGAACTAGACCACTGTCGGGTGGGTCAGTTGAGTCAAAGTTTGTCCCTTGGGGACGTTGTTACTCCTTCAGGGAGCAGAACTTCTTGGGGGAGTATTGTTTGGTTTTCGCTCCTGGCTCTTCGCTAGAGAGTCAGGGGACTTTTCGAAAAAGCCATCTGGTTGGCGGCTTTGAACATAAAACAGGCTACCTACTTGGCAAACTCAAAACCACGGCTTCTTAGAGCGTCGCATGCAATAACTGTGGAGACCCATTCGAGTTCAGAGCTCCCTCTTTTGGACCCACCATGTCCCACCGGTCGAAATCCTTTTGAGACACCACTAACGCACTCTGAGAGGGCACCATTTCATGTCCTCTGGTACTGAGGACACAAACCAAGCATGTCTGCCCGCATTTCTTGGAAGCACGTTCAAGGTTTGTTTCTTATAGAGAAACGTGATCACTTTGATCTCCTCTAACACATTGCGTGAATGATCAATGGAGGAAAGCAGCTCTCCATCTCTACCCCGAGAGACTAGACCTGAATAGAGGAGGATTTCCATTCATGGGCAGGATTAATGCCGACAGAGAAGCTATCTCTGGACTCGTGGTCACTCTCCAGAGCTTAGTTCCCAGCCGTAGGCTTACCAACCAGTCTGGTCGATCACTTTCTCCAGAGCCGCTAGCAGCTTTGTCCACCTGCTACAGTAATCCTGCCCGGCTTCCAGGGACCCCAGCTTCTGTTGTAGATGTGTCCCCCTGTCCGGCTCCATCTGGAATGGTACCTCAAAGATACACATCTGTAAGTAACATATTCGGGCTCTGGGAGCTATGCCTGATAAATGTCACCACACAAATATCGATTGCCGACAAGGTGAGGATGTAGAAAACCTTAGTTAGAGATACGGACAGTAGGAGCTGCAGAGCAAAATAATGGAGCTGGAGGCAGTTGTAAGGGCCAGCTAGGTCTCCCAAGACCATTTATAAAGAAAGGGACTGGCGGTCTTTTTGGACAACACTGCATTGCGTGGTATCATATTCTCAGACTGAGAACTGGTTTTTAAGTGGCCAGGATTGGTGTTCACCGTGGACAACGTAGAATGTTATAATTCCGGTCTCTTGCAACAGGGTATTCCATCCAGGGATCAGGGCTTTATAAGTTCTATGCTCCAATGAGACGGATGGACGCTTATGAATTCCATTCACCATATCCCACTGTTATTTGTAAACCATTCCTGATCTGAGTATTGTTGTTGATTTCCTTATGGCTGCGACAGGCGTGGTTCCGATAGCTCCACAGTTCAGCGGTGGTGGGTATTCTGACCTTGGTGCTATCTCACGGAGACGCGGTTCCCAGGCTGAGGACAAAGAACTCACTCCATGGGTACAAAACACGCACTTGACTTAGTGTTTTCTGTGTGGAGGATTTTCACAGGAATTCCTCGGAGCATATGAAGTTCGTTACAATATTGTCACCATGTCAGATACAGTAAGGAGACTTTCTAACCTGCTCTTGTAATTTCAGACTAAGCCATTTTAGAGGGTGGACTTTGCTTTACCAAGAAATGCATACAGGTAACATAGTCAAAGACTATCACTTCGGCCAATACGGTTGCACACCTTGAAATCGTCTGTAAGAACATCGGATGGGTCAAGCTAGACCTTGCCAGTGACCTCTGGGGATTAAAAAAATCCTTTGTGGTTACCGCATGTCATTGTGCTTCATAAAGGAATGGTAGTAGTCTCCTTAAGCCAAAGCCTTACGAACTGTATTGTTTATACCCCTTAGACGTGTTCTTGAATGTCAAGTGGGAAACCAGTGCCACAGACTCGTCTTTAAGACTTTGCATCCTGAAACTTCTGTCAGACGATACCTTTACCCTAGAGGACCGGAAGAGCTCAAGCAGAAAAAGGTGGGTCTTCGGGGTCATGGAGGGCCCAATGGAGAGAGCTATGAACTGATATGTATCCCCACATTAGGCGATGCAAAGACATGATGTGACTATGGGTACGTTACGATGACGCCACATCCGTTAGGTCCTCAGATGCCACCAAGCACCCTTTCAGAAAGAAAAAAAGGATGAGCACAGAGGTTTACATACGTAACTATTGCAATTTCATGTAGGTTGGTTGATGGTTCAGTGACTTTAAGTCTCAAAACATCATCAGTGAATTTCCACAAGCCAAACATCCTATTGCGGACATTTATAAGCTACTAAACTTTCCGCCTTGGTAAAGCCCTTTAACCCTCCCATAAGGAGGGTGAACAGGTCCCTATTTTCTTTGTACATGTACTCTGCATCTCTCTCTTAGGATAAATATTATATGCAGGTATTTTTGGACCCACTACATTTCTTAGAGACCGACTCCCGCTGACACAGTTGTACGACCCGAATTTTCAAAGACCTTTTTTTTTGCCTTTTTTGCACTTCAAACGTTGTTACGAATTTTTGAGGACCTTGTTTTGGCTTTTTTGCACTTCAAACGTTGTTCATGTCTAGTCTACTGTTACAAAGGCACACTGAATTGGATTTGAGACCGCATTTTTGGCTCTCAAAGACCGACTTTTCATTTTAACGAGGGTGTCACCTCCCGTTATCCCCCGTATTTATGCCCCTGATAATATGTACAGAATAGTTCAGCATACATTGAACATACACCATTCTAATGGCTACATCCAGGAGTCTTTCGTCCTTTCCCTCACTTGGTGGTGTAAAGGTACGCATCAGTCAGGGTAACCCTGCCCAAGGGTGTGATTTCTCTTCCTTTACTCACTTACCTCTTATAAGGTCAGTGGTAGTACCTCCCTAAGGCATACAGAGGTTCTTCACCGACGTCACTGTGTTGCGCGTCTCCCTCCTTTGACGGCCAGGTATCCATTGTACAACAATTGTAACTAAGGTCTTGTCGTGCGCACGTATCGATAACACACCTTTTGCGCAAGACTAGTGACGGCCAGTATGCTAAGATGAAACGCGCTGACGTCACGTGAAGAACCTCTATAGCCTGTATCATTGATGGTAAATACTGTGAAGTTTATCCAAAAGTGTAGGATGGGGGCGGGCGGATTTTCATGCCTCTGTTCGTTAATATGTACATATATATCCCGATGCTAGAATTGGTTGAATTCTCATCTGTAAACATGTGTTCAATATCCAAGCATTTCTAATAAAAATTTTCGTGCTTACCATTGACGCCCACCACCACCTTCATCTAAAGGGAAAATCGGCGTGATATGCTCCTTGACAGCTCCTTGTACCACGATTATGTGTCAAAGTTCCTCCTTAACTGACCGACCAATCATTCGTAATTACATACGCAGAAGACATATTGGTGACGTAATTCGTTATGTTACTGTTAGGGCACACAATAAGGTGTGTACTAGCGATGAGATATGCAACTACGTGGATTGCCCCCTTGAAGTGTATGTGTGGGTGTCTGAAGGTGTAGTTGACCAAATCGTGTGTCGCAAACGGTAAACCATAAGCCCATTCCAGTTTAAACTTGGTAAGTATCTGACCATGAGAACTTTTGCATGCATATTTCATGTGATCATATATCAAAGACCAGTGTTCAAAGGTAAAATAGCTTTAACTGGTTTCTTGCCATTCTTGTGTTTGCTCCTCAGTATATTGTTAGAAGTTATTAAAACACATAATATGTAAAAATTTACAAGCTGAGTTTTCAGTAAGCCCTTTCAGGTTTTTGAGGCTGAGACCAAAAGTAAAATAATGGTCAAAGGTCAAATGAAAGATTAAATGACCTTATAATTATGTTAGCAAGATCATTCGACTCCATATTCAGAGAATGCTGAGAAATTTGAAAAAGTACTTTATTGTTGCCACTGTTCCAGATTAATGGTTAAAAGTAGGCCCAAGCTTCTAGAGGTTTTAAAGTTTACATGACTTAAACATGGGCGTTTTGTGGCAACATGGCTAACAGTACGTTGGAAAATTTCAATAACCACAAAATATGAGAATAACATGATAGAGATGAAATTTGCATTTTTCCCCCAGTCATCGTCTAAATGTTGAGAAGTGTACATGACTCGAATACATATAGCATATCGATTAATTATGCCAACAAATTAATAACTCCTTTTTATCGACATTATTGATTGTCACAGATTATAACCCTTGCGAATCGAACCCTTGTGATTCCAGCGGTTTTCAAATTTCATGTGATCAGGTTGGAGTGGACGATTTTGTGTGTTTATGTCAGGACGGATTCTTTCTCCAAGGGACTACAGGCCCGTGCGAAGGTAGGTGTTTTTCTCTTTCCACATCCGTGCCAATAGAATCCTTGGTGGTGTCCTAAACATGACTACAGAAACCCCAGCGTAGATTTGTCCCTGTTCTGTTTTTTGCATAACTTAAGATGTACAGTTATGGTCTCAACCGTCTGTTTCCTTATAAAATCTATAAGCATAAAAAAGTACTCAGGACCAATAAGTGGCATTAGATACATTTACAACAAAAAAACCCAAGGCTGAGTGATTACTTGGAATCAGGAAATGATACTTGAAATAAAGGAAATGTTTGGTCGCACTAATCCTTCTGGCGATATCATGCTGTACCATGTTTTTACAATTTGACCTCTACCAAAAACAATGTGTTTTCTTGTAAATAACATGGGTCGTCCACCTGTTGCGTATTAGATCCCTCACAGTTTCATACAAGGTATTTACACTGAACTCTTTTGACCTCAAGTGACCTTTGACCGCCACCAAAAACAATTCAATTCAATTTTTGAGCACAGTATGGTGGACTCCACTTGCTAACTATTAGATCCGTCAAGACTCTTTATGATCGATCGCGTTTTAAACTTTTCACCATACGACCTGTAGTGACTCTAAATAAACTTTCACCTACACCAAAAGAAGAGAGTGTTTTATTAATAAGTGTGTGGTATCCAAGTTAAGGATACCTCAGTCTAAAAGGATTTCTTAGTTTCACCACCTGTGACCTCAGATGACCTTTGATCTCTACCAAAAAGATAAGGGGTATTTTTCTAAATACAACGCACCCAAATTCCAAATATTAAAAGCATTTATGATTTCCAACTTGGAATATGGTGTTCCAGTTTTTGACCTCTGGGGATCTCAAGTGACCACTGAACTCCACCAAAATTATATGGTCCTTCCTATGAATATCAAAAATCCATATTCCAAGTAGGTTAAGCAGCAAAAGACAAAAACTGAACATCAAAAGCTGAAAATATGGTCACAGCATCCTTCACATGAGTCATCATTACATTATTAGAATTAAAATTATCGTCTCCCCTCGGAAGTCAGTCGGCGAAAATCACTAAGTCGGGGGATTTAATGGTTAGGGGAAGAGGAAAAGGTTGATGAAACACACTGGGCACTCCAGACGTAGGATTAGCTTATATAATAAGATTATGAGAGTACTTTTTCGTTATTTGGTCGTTTACCAAAGGATCGAGCTCCTTCGATCGCCCGTCAGTAAATAATCAGACAGGGGGCTAATATGGGGTACCAAGAAATTAATGTATAGAGAAGCTTCTTCTTTGCACTCGTGGTGCACCTTCGGTGTACTTGTGTCACTCCTTTATCACATTTTCTAGAGTTATGCTGTGAAAAGGTATTTGTAGTTATCCATAATTTACCCTTGAAATGGTAAAATTATCTGGCCCTCGTTTCGTTGGCAACGAAATGGAATCGTCTTTTCTATCTTGAGATAACATGTTTTAAGCGGTTTACAAGTTTTGTGTAGTTTCTCCCATTGTGACCTTAGCTGACCTTTAAATTCCCCTCCCCCCCAAACAATAGGGTCTGTCCCGTGATATGACAAATTTTATATCTAGTATTAAAAGTATCCATCGCTGAAACATTGTGTTCATATGGTTTTCGGGTTTTACCTGTGTAGACCTCAAATGACCAGTGACTGTCCCAAATATCAATAGGGTTCTTTTTCACAATATGACAAATGCATATATCGAGTATGAAAAGTACTTGTTATTACTATCTTTAGGTAACGTGTTTACAAACAATCTTCTCGGTTTTCGTAGTTCACTTCCGGTTAACTCAGATAACCTTTGCCTTCTACTAAAAGCGATGTGGTTCCCTTACTGACCATTACGTTTCCACATTTCGAGTATGAAAAGTATCAGTGATTTCTGCCTTGAGATTTCGTGCGTGCTAACAATGTTTAAGGTTTTTGACCTTTGGTAACCTCAAATGAGTTTTGACCTTATCCAGAAACATAGGGTGCTTTCCCTTTTTATGTTAAATCTTAAAATAAAGTACAAAAAGTATCCATCATAGCAATCTGGAGATACCGTATTTATAAGCTAAGTTTCACAAACACACATACATACTTACACACAACAAGCCTCAGTTACAGCTACTTGAGTACATCTTTTAAAAGTGGGGGGGGGGGGATTGTCCCACCACTTTTTCCAGAGCCTTAACAAAATGGCAGGCACATTTTTGATCCCATAGCTTGCAATTTAGCTGATTCAATGAAACCAAACTCGAAAACGGTGGAAACAGTCATTACATTGATTAAATTCGTGGGGAATATACCACAGATCATCTGGCCTCAAAGTATTTTAAGGGACTGTGAACCTCAGATCCCCCGCTTTTGAGGTTTTTCGATTTGCGCTTGGAATAGTTCTAGTCAAGGTTGTGTACCCCCCCCCCTTGTAGGAGTTGTTGATGCTTTTGTTTACTGAAGGAGATTTGAACAACAAGGATGGGGAATACAAGGGCTGTAGAAATTAATACTACTGGACCCTTAGAAGAAGAGATGGAATTCGAAAGCACTTGACAAACATAAGATGTGAAGTTTACACAGCTAATATTCAGGAAATAATTACAACGGATATATCTATTTACAATGAAATACAAGTAAGTCTATACAACCCCATTATAAAGTAACTGAACACCACAAATGCGTAACAGGTGGCTATCTGCGTAAGGGTAGACGAACTGAATAAGGTCCAGCGTACTGGAAATTATGACTCGTTTACATCTTACATTTTTGTTTTTATTTCATTTATTTTGTTGTTAGGTTGAGTTTTAATACCCTATTTGGAGCAATAAATGTTAACTTAAGACAATGTTTTCTGTCAGAACATTTATTGGCTTGCTCCGGTAACAGACATCACTGAGGTAATAGGAAAGGCAAAAAAAAGAAAAAAAAAAAGAAAAAGAAAACAAGGGGGCAATCCACTGAGTTGCTTATCTCATCGCCAGCACATGCACTGTGCTGAGCCGTATAACTAGAGGACGCACATCGATGTGAAATCACAGAGCAATATATATCCTGCTCGATGTGTGGAATGTAGATAGTTCTCAGTGACGTCACAGCTAGGGGTTAGCAACCGCCATGTCTGAGGGCAATCCTGTACACACATGCCGTGGTTGCCCTCAGACATAGCTGAAAAAATACACGTGAAAAGCTCCTGTGACGTCACGTGAGAACTATCTATACCGTGCGAAATTGAACCCGAATAGGAGGTCACGTTATGTAGGTCACCTTCGGAAATAATATAACACTGAGCAATGTGGGCATGGTAACGCGCCCTACACCTGTAGCGTGTCTTTAACGCCTCTTCGGCCTCTAATGCTTCAGTTCGCACAATCACGCATTAGCTCGCATCCACAGCATTGCACTGCGTCTAGTACATGGATTGCCTTAGCAACTTAATGAAATGGCTACACATCACAGTATCTGACGCAAATGTACTAATGTGTGACAAAAACGGTAAGTACCCTTACTTACTATAAACTTTGGGTTTACAAGTTAATCCAACCCCTAGAATACGAATCTAAAACTCCATTGGCCTACATACTTCATGATAGCGCTAATTGTAAATAGGGTGTGCGCTAAATGGAAAGATACAAAGATGTTATAAACATCGATTCCAAACTTAAAATGGCGCGTTGACTCCCCATGGAGCCACAATATCGGGCCGGAAGTGCTGATCATGCTCTGTTCAGTCTTTTTGAAAGCAAAAAGGCAGATGTCTTACAAAAGCACGAACACTTGTTATTTTGAAACATTGTAAATTTAAGGAGTATCACTCCTCAATAGATTTCACTTAAAAGAAGAACTTTATTTCTTTCTTGCGGGCATTTTGTATTGCATGAATTGCACTTGAAAATGTATGCACAATGGCACGTTTGAAGCTCAGTTCATGGGCTTATTTATTGGTCATTTTTTTTAATCTTCAGGTAACGCACTTTTAAATGAGCCTTTAATATCTTACTCACTCACAACGGGAAATCAACTAGCGCGTTTGTTTCCGGAGAGCGCAAAAGTGTCAAGTATTCCGGATAAAACACAGAGAACGTTATCCTGCGTGTCCACAAGCCACGCTATTTTAGGAATGAAATTTCCTGTACGTACCTATTATTATCCGCACATCATCGAATAAAAAAGAGGGTATGTCAAATCCACACTTCCACTCCCATATTTGCGTCTCCATGAGGATTCAATCAGTGTAGGTATAGGACTTTGGCATCTATACTTATAATAGACCTTATGCATTAACATCACACTGACCTCATTTTGGGTGAAAACAATGAAGCACACGTCTGAAACGTGCACTCACGGCGTAGATTTCGCCGCATGTGTAGTAGACATGCGCGCGTGTACGATTTGTTACAAATCAGCTGTCTGCATTTATTAGTGTAACTTGCAATCATACGCGCTTTTCCTCCATTTTCCTCCAAACGTAGGAGCACTTTCTCCTTTGTGACATATGCATAAGGTCTATATCTTTGAAAAGATAACACACAATGCTCCGATCGCGGATGGTGCACTGCAGTGGCGTAGCTAGGTTTTTTTTGTGGCGGGGGGGGGGGGAGGAAAAAATTTCCTACAGATTATTATCTTGAAGTAATGATGTACTATCCATCCAAAGATATTATATGCATAGATTCCAAACTTAAAATGGCGCGCTGACTCTTCATACAGGCCAAAATATCAGGACGGAAGTGCTGATCACTGTTCAGTCGTTTTGAAAACAGTCAGACAGATTAAAGTCTTGCGCAAGTGTAACTACATGTTAATTGGGAACATTCTTAAATCTGAGAAATAATCATACATACATACATACATACATACTGACTTTTATATAGCGCAAATTCCATATGATCAATGCGCTTACCAAAACAAGAAAAATCGATGCCAACAAAATATCAGTCAATTAAATAGGTAATCACTCCTCAATATATTCCATTCACAGACAAGTTATGCTTCTTCCCCGTGCCATGTCAAGCAAACACTCTGTCATGAAAGCACAATGACTGTTTTGAAGTCCGCAATCTATAAATAGGTCAGTTACCATGGTCTTGTCAAAAACGCTGTTAAAAATGTGCGTCGACTTCTCACAAGCATTTAACAGGAACGCAATTAGCGCGTTCATTTTTTAAGTGCGCGGTAGTGAGTTTCTCTGTGCACTTAGATAAATGCACAGAGAAAGGTATATTGCGCGTATGAAACGCGCTGTCAAAGCGCACGTGAGTCAACCTTTATATAACGATGGCGTTGACCGTAACGAGTTCTGCTTTTCGTACGCAGATCGTCGAATAGAACGGCACACCTGTCAATTCCACCCTTCCGCCCCGATACTTTACCTCTCTATGGGGAGTCAGTTCCCGTAAAAGTGTAGGTATAGGAGTGTGAAATCTATGCTTATAGTATCTTTGGTACTATCTAAGCGTAGCACCACCATCATCTGGCGTGTAGCGTGCGGAAAAAATTAGATTAAAATATCTCCGAGATTGCCTTAAATGACATTTCCAGGACTTGTCAGTAACCATTTCGATGTGTAATTCTGCTTATAAACATAAGAGGTGTTGTAATTAAACCCCTAAAAAATATAATTTTAGCTACTGTTTTCCGTTGTAAGAATTTTTAATTAAGGTGGTAAAAATTTCCGACAGAGACTAGAAATTTCCGACACAGGCCTTCGGAGGCTTTGTGGGAGGGGACTACGGCCTCCCTGGCGCACTAATCTATGTGTAGGATCAGCATACATAAACAGATCAGTGTGACCGTGTTTCAGGCGTCTGCATGCGTACTAGTTTCCCTTTATGCGTCCTTTTGTTGTTGTGCAAAAAGAACGCCTTCAGTGCGCTATACAGAAAATATGCGCACACAATACGATGTACATGCTTACTCGTGTTAGCATGCACATCATTGAAATGGACAGTCAGTACCAAAAATATTACAAGCATAGATTCCAAATTTAGGATGGCTTGTTGACTCCCCATGGAGCCCAAAATATGGGGTAGAAGTGCTGATCACTGTTCAGCAGTTTTAAAAAAGCACAGGCTACAGAAAAATGAATGTCTTACAAAAGTGTAAATACTATTTCGGAACATTTTAATGCAAGAAGTATCCATTCCTTAACACTAAATTCTACTTACAAGAAGTTTAATTCTTCGTGACAGCATTACAAATAAGTACACTTGAACATGAGCGCACAATGACTTGCCTACATTCATTAGTCAGTTCCTATATCTTTAAGTAACGCACTTTTATATGCGCGTTTAATTTCTTACGCCTTTACAACGGGAAATCAACTAGCGCGTTTGCTTTCCAAGAGCGCAGAAGTGTGCGTCAAGTATTTCGGATAATACACAGAGAAAAAATGTATTCCGTGCGCATACAACGCGTTGTAAAAAGACACGCACGCTAACCTCTTTAAACAAGGAAATTTCTGTGACGTACGCGTGATTTCCCTACGCACAGAGCCGAAAAGAACGGCGCGCATGTCAAATTCACACTTCGATATTTGCGTCTCCACGAGGAATCACTGAGCGTAACAGTGTAGGTATAGTAGTTTGGAATCTATGCTTATAATATCTTTGGTCAGTACTAGTAACAAGCGCGTCTACACTGTGTACTGTTTATTTACGTTGCTATCATCAATGTTAAGTCTTTGTGTACCGAAACGCTAAAAAAAATGTGGTTTCTCACAAAAATTGATCTTCGACCTTGGTTGCCATGGCAACCATATATTTTGGTAGTATTAGACACGTTCATCATATGTGAGAAGTTTCATGTACCGGTATTTGGAATGTTTCCTTCTGGAATTACACTTAAAATACTAAAAAATGTGATTTTTTAACAAAAAATGATCTTTGACCTTCTTTCACGTGACCTTTGACCTTGGTAGCCATTGGCAACCATATACTATGGTCGTATTAGGCAGGTTCATCATATGTGTGAAGTTTCATGTATGTGGAATGTTTCCTTCTGGAATTATACTAAAAACAACTAAAATAATGTAATTTGTTACAAAAAAATTGATCTTTGACCTTGGTTACCATGGCAACCATATATTTTTGTAGCATTTGTCACGTTCATCATATGCGTGAAGTTTCGTGTATGTGGAATGTTTCCTTCTGGAATTATATTAAATATACTAAATAATGTGATTTTTTGCCAGAAATGACCTTTGAATTCCTGTCACATGATCTTTGACCTTGGTTACCATGGTAATCATATATTTTGGTTCTATTTGGCACATTCATCATATGTGCGAAATTTCATGTATGTGGAATGTTTCCTTCTGGATTTATACTTAAATTTCTAAGAGAATGTGATTTCTCACAAAAATTGACCTTTGACCTTGGTTTCCATGGCAACCATATATTTTGGTAGTATTAGACACGTTTATCATATGTGTGAAGTTTCGTGTATGTGGAATGTTTCCTTCAGAAATTATACTAAAAATACTAAAAAAATGTGAATTCTCACAAAAATTGATATATGACCTTGGTTGCCATGGCAACCATATATTTTGGTAGCATTAGACACGTTCATCATATGTGCAAAGTTCCATGTATGTGGAATGTTTCCTTCTGGAATTATACTAAAAATACTAAAAAACCATGAATTTTCCCAAAAATTGAATTTGACCTCTGACCTTTGACCTTTTCTGCCGATAGTCACGTAGACACAAGTTTACACTCTGGGGTACCTGCCCACCAAATTTCAAAAGAATCGGTCTGGCCCACAAGGAGGAGTTCCTGGAATACTTTTTCGCTTAAAATGTTAATGTCACGTGACTTTTGACTTGGTTGCCATGGCAACCATATATTTTTGTTGTGCCAGACACTCTTATTACATGTGTGTAGTTTCATGTCCATGGGGTGTTTTTTCTTGGAGTTATTATAAAATGAGTGATTTCACATAATTTGACCTCTGACCTTTGACCTTTACTTCCGGGAGTCAAGGTAGAACTGGGGTTACAGATAGGGAACTACCCACTAAATTTGAAGAAAATCGGCTTTACCGTTTTGGAGAAAACAAAATTGGACACACACACCCACACTCACACGCACACACACAAACGGACACGTTTTGACCCCTCCGTCCGTTATGAACTTTTGGTCACCCTGGGGTACCCCACCATGGGTTAGGACTTTAGAGTAGTAACTTGTAAAAATTAACTGTTACCATGGCAACGGCTGTCATTTCTGCTGGCATTGCCGAAAATAGCACAACAGGTCAAGTGATTACAACATCTCATCTTCCTCACGGAGGGATGAGATAAAAATAAGTCAAGAGAAGAGAGAAGCACTTGTAACCAAGGAAATGGTGTTACGTGTACAGGTTTGTAAACATTTCAAACAGTACTGTGTGTTCCCCAACACAATATTATGACACGATAATAAACATCAGAAAACTCAGAGCATGATCGGTAATCACTATTCTTCATAACATCCATCGTTGCTCGAAATTGTTAGACTTACAAAAGTAACATCAGTGCCAACGTGAAATATTTTCAGAACCTCTGGCTAAATGAAATGCGCAAAGACTTGCCTAGAAATTTTCTGGAAGGCGTAGGATACAGCAGATTCATCTATAAGTGGTGAAAGTCATCTTTGCAATTAGTGGAAAAGCAAACGTGTTTTCTCTAAATAAACATGTTTCCCTTTTAACTTCTATTCAATCTCAAATCTAGATTTCACGATTCTCCAACCATGAAAATATTTAACACACACGAAAACGTTTGAGGTATTTTCTTAATACCCATTTTCTTTATTCATTTTCATTGCGAGAACTCGTTTGCCATTTTTAAGGAGGTGAAAGTAGTTTTAACCAAACCAAAACTATACTTGCATTACACTCAACGATAATAACGTAATCTAAATCAACCAACTGAGATTCTCAACAACATAACATTGAAGGTATACCAGCGTACTGGACAATATGACTCGTTAACATCTTACATTTTTGTTTTTATTTGATTTATTTTGTTGTTAGGTTGAGTTTTACTACCCTTTTTGGAGCAATAAATGTTAAGTTAAGACAATGTTTTCTGTTAGAACATTCATTGGCTTGCTCTAGTAACAGACATCACTGAGGTAACAGGAAAAGCAAAAAAAAAAAAAAAAGTCATGAGTAGAGGGAAGTTTAAGGTGGATGGGGGAAACAGGTATATGTGAAATTATTCAAGAGGTTGTACATTATCGACAAGTATATTTCATTTTTTGTTTTTGGTTAACACGTCTTTCCATCAACGTGACCCTATTTCGTGCATTAAAAAGTTCCATAGAAAGTGATAAAAATGCAACAGATGTTATAAAAGTGGAATAATCTTGTATTTATAATACCCTGTAACTAAACCACACATTTCTTTGGAACTAAAAAGTTTAAAGTAGAAAACAAAAGTTGAAATGCACACATGATGTAATGAATGTAAATGTGATCCACTTAATCTAGCCCATTTACTTTGTGTGATAAAAGGACTCCTCTGATTTTGCCAAAAATATTTTTATTGCTTATTTCTTAACTAGATATTGATGAATGTGACGAGGGCACTGACAACTGTTCACCTGACGCCACATGTACAAATACTGTCGGCAGTTTCACTTGCACTTGTAACCAAGGGTTTACTGGAAATGGTGTTACGTGTACAGGTTTGTAAACATTTCAAACAGTACTGTGTGTTCCCCAACACAATATTATGACACGATAATAAACATCAGAAAACTCAGAGCATGATCGGTAATCACTATTCTTCATAACATCCATCGTTGCTCGAAATTGTTAGACTTACAAAAGTAACATCAGTGCCAACGTGAAATATTTTCAGAACCTCTGGCTAAATGAAATGCGCAAAGACTTGCCTAGAAATTTTCTGGAAGGCGTAGGATACAGCAGATTCATCTATAAGTGGTGAAAGTCATCTTTGCAATTAGTGGAAAAGCAAACGTGTTTTCTCTAAATAAACATGTTTCCCTTTTAACTTCTATTCAATCTCAAATCTAGATTTCACGATTCTCCAACCATGAAAATATTTAACACACACGAAAACGTTTGAGGTATTTTCTTAATACCCATTTTCTTTATTCATTTTCATTGCGAGAACTCGTTTGCCATTTTTAAGGAGGTGAAAGTAGTTTTAACCAAACCAAAACTATACTTGCATTACACTCAACGATAATAACGTAATCTAAATCAACCAACTGAGATTCTCAACAACATAACATTGAAGGTATACCAGCGTACTGGACAATATGACTCGTTAACATCTTACATTTTTGTTTTTATTTGATTTATTTTGTTGTTAGGTTGAGTTTTACTACCCTTTTTGGAGCAATAAATGTTAAGTTAAGACAATGTTTTCTGTTAGAACATTCATTGGCTTGCTCTAGTAACAGACATCACTGAAGTAACAGGAAAAGCAAAAAAAAAAAAAAAAAAAAGTCATGAGTAGAGGGAAGTTTAAGGTGGATGGGGGAAACGAGTATATGTGAAATTATTCAAGAGGTAGTACATTATCAACAAGTATATTTCATTTTTTGTTTTTGGTTAACACGTCTTTCCATCAACGTGACCCTGTTTCGTGCATTGAAAAGTCCCATAGAAAGTGATAAAAATGCAACAGGTGTTATAAAAGTGAAATAATCTTGTATTTATAATACCCTGTAACTAAACCACACATTTCTTTGGAACTAAAAAGTTTAAAGTAGAAAACAAAAGTTGAAATGCACACATGATGTAATGAATGTAAATGTGATCCACTTAATCTAGCCCATTTACTTTGTGTGATAAAAGGACTCCTCTGATTTTGCCAAAAATATTTTTATTGCTTATTTCTTAACTAGATATTGATGAATGTGACGAGGGCACTGACAACTGTTCACCTGACGCCACATGTACAAATACTGTCGGCAGTTTCACTTGCACTTGTAACCAAGGGTTTACTGGAAATGGTGTTACGTGTACAGGTTTGTAAACATTTCAAACAGTACTGTGTGTTCCCCAACACAATATTATGACACGATAATAAACATCAGAAAACTCAGAGCATGATCGGTAATCACTATTCTTCATAACATCCATCGTTGCTCGAAATTGTTAGACTTACAAAAGTAACATCAGTGCCAACGTGAAATATTTTCAGAACCTCTGGCTAAATGAAATGCGCAAAGACTTGCCTAGAAATTTTCTGGAAGGCGTAGGATACAGCAGATTCATCTATAAGTGGTGAAAGTCATCTTTGCAATTAGTGGAAAAGCAAACTTGTTTTCTCTGAATAAACATGTTTCCCTTTTAACTTCTATTCAATCTCAAATCTAGATTTCACGATTCTCCAACCATGAAAATATTTAACACACACGAAAACGTTTGAGGTATTTTCTTAATACCCATTTTCTTTATTCATTTTCATTGCGAGAACTCGTTTGCCATTTTTAAGGAGGTGAAAGTAGTTTTAACCAAACCAAAACTATACTTGCATTACACTCAACGATAATAACGTAATCTAAATCAACCAACTGAGATTCTCAACAACATAACATTGAAGGTATACCAGCGTACTGGACAATATGACTCGTTAACATCTTACATTTTTGTTTTTATTTGATTTATTTTGTTGTTAGGTTGAGTTTTACTACCCTTTTTGGAGCAATAAATGTTAAGTTAAGACAATGTTTTCTGTTAGAACATTCATTGGCTTGCTCTAGTAACAGACATCACTGAAGTAACAGGAAAAGCAAAAAAAAAAGTCATGAGTAGAGGGAAGTTTAAGGTGGATGGGGAAACGAGTATATGTGAAATTATTCAAGAGGTAGTACATTATCAACAAGTATATTTCATTTTTTGTTTTTGGTTAACACGTCTTTCCATCAACGTGACCCTGTTTCGTGCATTGAAAAGTCCCATAGAAAGTGATAAAAATGCAACAGGTGTTATAAAAGTGAAATAATCTTGTATTTATAATACCCTGTAACTAAACCACACATTTCTTTGGAACTAAAAAGTTTAAAGTAGAAAACAAAAGTTGAAATGCACACATGATGTAATGAATGTAAATGTGATCCACTTAATCTAGCCCATTTACTTTGTGTGATAAAAGGACTCCTCTGATTTTGCCAAAAATATTTTTATTGCTTATTTCTTAACTAGATATTGATGAATGTGACGAGGGCACTGACAACTGTTCACCTGACGCCACATGTACAAATACTGTCGGCAGTTTCACTTGCACTTGTAACCAAGGGTTTACTGGAAATGGTGTTACGTGTACAGGTTTGTAAACATTTCAAACAGTACTGTGTGTTCCCCAACACAATATTATGACACGATAATAAACATCAGAAAACTCAGAGCATGATCGGTAATCACTATTCTTCATAACATCCATCGTTGCTCGAAATTGTTAGACTTACAAAAGTAACATCAGTGCCAACGTGAAATATTTTCAGAACCTCTGGCTAAATGAAATGCGCAAAGACTTGCCTAGAAATTTTCTGGAAGGCGTAGGATACAGCAGATTCATCTATAAGTGGTGAAAGTCATCTTTGCAATTAGTGGAAAAGCAAACTTGTTTTCTCTAAAAAAACATGTTTCCCATTTAACTTCTATTCAATCTCAAATCTAGATTTCACGATTCTCCAACCATGAAAATATTTAACACACACGAAAACGTTTGAGGTATTTTCTTAATACCCATTTCTTTTATCATTTTCATTGCGAGAACTCGTTTGCCATTTTTAAGGAGGTGAAAGTAGTTTTAACCAAACCAAAACTATACTTGCATTACACTCAACGATAATAACGTAATCTAAATCAACCAACTGAGATTCTCAACAACATAACATTGAAGGTATACCAGCGTACTGGACAATATGACTCGTTAACATCTTACATTTTTGTTTTTATTTGATTTATTTTGTTGTTAGGTTGAGTTTTACTACCCTTTTTGGAGCAATAAATGTTAAGTTAAGACAATGTTTTCTGTTAGAACATTCATTGGCTTGCTCTAGTAACAGACATCACTGAAGTAACAGGAAAAGCAAAAAAAAAAAAAAAAAGTCATGAGTAGAGGGAAGTTTAAGGTGGATGGGGGAAACGAGTATATGTGAAATTATTCAAGAGGTAGTACATTATCAACAAGTATATTTCATTTTTTGTTTTTGGTTAACACGTCTTTCCATCAACGTGACCCTGTTTCGTGCATTGAAAAGTCCCATAGAAAGTGATAAAAATGCAACAGGTGTTATAAAAGTGAAATAATCTTGTATTTATAATACCCTGTAACTAAACCACACATTTCTTTGGAACTAAAAAGTTTAAAGTAGAAAACAAAAGTTGAAATGCACACATGATGTAATGAATGTAAATGTGATCCACTTAATCTAGCCCATTTACTTTGTGTGATAAAAGGACTCCTCTGATTTTGCCAAAAATATTTTTATTGCTTATTTCTTAACTAGATATTGATGAATGTGACGAGGGCACTGACAACTGTTCACCTGACGCCACATGTACAAATACTGTCGGCAGTTTCACTTGCACTTGTAACCAAGGGTTTACTGGAAATGGTGTTACGTGTACAGGTTTGTAAACATTTCAAACAGTACTGTGTGTTCCCCAACACAATATTATGACACGATAATAAACATCAGAAAACTCAGAGCATGATCGGTAATCACTATTCTTCATAACATCCATCGTTGCTCGAAATTGTTAGACTTACAAAAGTAACATCAGTGCCAACGTGAAATATTTTCAGAACCTCTGGCTAAATGAAATGCGCAAAGACTTGCCTAGAAATTTTCTGGAAGGCGTAGGATACAGCAGATTCATCTATAAGTGGTGAAAGTCATCTTTGCAATTAGTGGAAAAGCAAACTTGTTTTCTCTAAAAAAACATGTTTCCCTTTTAACTTCTATTCAATCTCAAATCTAGATTTCACGATTCTCCAACCATGAAAATATTTAACACACACGAAAACGTTTGAGGTATTTTCTTAATACCCATTTTCTTTATTCATTTTCATTGCGAGAACTCGTTTGCCATTTTTAAGGAGGTGAAAGTAGTTTTAACCAAACCAAAACTATACTTGCATTACACTCAACGATAATAACGTAATCTAAATCAACCAACTGAGATTCTCAACAACATAACATTGAAGGTATACCAGCGTACTGGACAATATGACTCGTTAACATCTTTGTTTTTATTTGATTTATTTTGTTGTTAGGTTGAGTTTTACTACCCTTTTTGGAGCAATAAATGTTAAGTTAAGACAATGTTTTCTGTTAGAACATTCATTGGCTTGCTCTAGTAACAGACATCACTGAAGTAACAGGAAAAGCAAAAAAAAAAAAAAAAAAAAAGTCATGAGTAGAGGGAAGTTTAAGGTGGATGGGGGAAACGAGTATATGTGAAATTATTCAAGAGGTAGTACATTATCAACAAGTATATTTCATTTTTTGTTTTTGGTTAACACGTCTTTCCATCAACGTGACCCTGTTTCGTGCATTGAAAAGTCCCATAGAAAGTGATAAAAATGCAACAGGTGTTATAAAAGTGAAATAATCTTGTATTTATAATACCCTGTAACTAAACCACACATTTCTTTGGAACTAAAAAGTTTAAAGTAGAAAACAAAAGTTGAAATGCACACATGATGTAATGAATGTAAATGTGATCCACTTAATCTAGCCCATTTACTTTGTGTGATAAAAGGACTCCTCTGATTTTGCCAAAAATATTTTTATTGCTTATTTCTTAACTAGATATTGATGAATGTGACGAGGGCACTGACAACTGTTCACCTGACGCCACATGTACAAATACTGTCGGCAGTTTCACTTGCACTTGTAACCAAGGGTTTACTGGAAATGGTGTTACGTGTACAGGTTTGTAAACATTTCAAACAGTACTGTGTGTTCCCAACACAATATTATGACACGATAATAAACATCAGAAAACTCAGAGCATGATCGGTAATCACTATTCTTCATAACATCCATCGTTGCTCGAAATTGTTAGACTTACAAAAGTAACATCAGTGCCAACGTGAAATATTTTCAGAACCTCTGGCTAAATGAAATGCGCAAAGACTTGCCTAGAAATTTTCTGGAAGGCGTAGGATACAGCAGATTCATCTATAAGTGGTGAAAGTCATCTTTGCAATTAGTGGAAAAGCAAACTTGTTTTCTCTAAAAAAACATGTTTCCCTTTAACTTCTATTCAATCTCAAATCTAGATTTCACGATTCTCCAACCATGAAAATATTTAACACACACGAAAACGTTTGAGGTATTTTCTTAATACCCATTTTCTTTATTCATTTTCATTGCGAGAACTCGTTTGCCATTTTTAAGGAGGTGAAAGTAGTTTTAACCAAACCAAAACTATACTTGCATTACACTCAACGATAATAACGTAATCTAAATCAACCAACTGAGATTCTCAACAACATAACATTGAAGGTATACCAGCGTACTGGACAATATGACTCGTTAACATCTTACATTTTTGTTTTTATTTGATTTATTTTGTTGTTAGGTTGAGTTTTACTACCCTTTTTGGAGCAATAAATGTTAAGTTAAGACAATGTTTTCTGTTAGAACATTCATTGGCTTGCTCTAGTAACAGACATCACTGAAGTAACAGGAAAAGCAAAAAAAAAAAAAAAAAAAAAAAAAAAAAGTCATGAGTAGAGGGAAGTTTAAGGTGGATGGGGGAAACGAGTATATGTGAAATTATTCAAGAGGTAGTACATTATCAACAAGTATATTTCATTTTTTGTTTTTGGTTAACACGTCTTTCCATCAACGTGACCCTGTTTCGTGCATTGAAAAGTCCCATAGAAAGTGATAAAAATGCAACAGGTGTTATAAAAGTGAAATAATCTTGTATTTATAATACCCTGTAACTAAACCACACATTTCTTTGGAACTAAAAAGTTTAAAGTAGAAAACAAAAGTTGAAATGCACACATGATGTAATGAATGTAAATGTGATCCACTTAATCTAGCCCATTTACTTTGTGTGATAAAAGGACTCCTCTGATTTTGCCAAAAATATTTTTATTGCTTATTTCTTAACTAGATATTGATGAATGTGACGAGGGCACTGACAACTGTTCACCTGACGCCACATGTACAAATACTGTCGGCAGTTTCACTTGCACTTGTAACCAAGGGTTTACTGGAAATGGTGTTACGTGTACAGGTTTGTAAACATTTCAAACAGTACTGTGTGTTCCCCAACACAATATTATGACACGATAATAAACATCAGAAAACTCCGAGCATGATCGGTAATCACTATTCTTCATAACATCCATCGTTGCTCGAAATTCGTAGACTTACAAAAGTAACATCAGTGCCAACGTGAAATATTTTCAGAACCTCTGGCTAAATGAAATGCGCAAAGACTTGCCTAGAAATTTTCTGGAAGGCGTAGGATAGAGCGGATTCATCTATAAGTGGTGAAAGTCATCTTTGCAATTAGTGGAAAAGCAAACGTGTTTTCTCTAAATAAACATGTTTCCCTTTTTAACTTCGATTCAATCTCGAATCTAGATTTCACGATACTCCAACCATGAAAATATTTAACACACACGAAAACGTTTGAGGTATTTTCTTAATACCCATTTTCTTTATTCATTTTCATTGCGAGAACTCGTTTGCCATTTTTCAGGAGGTGAAAGTAGTTTTAACCAAACCAAAACTATACTTGCATTACACTCAACGATAATAACGTAATCAAAATCAACCAACTGAGATTCTCAACAACATAACATTGAAGGTATACCAGCGTACTGGACAATATGACTCGTTAACATCTTACATTTTTGTTTTTATTTGATTTATTTTGTTGTTAGGTTGAGTTTTACTACCCTTTTTGGAGCAATAAATGTTAAGTTAAGACAATGTTTTCTGTTAGAACATTCATTGGCTTGCTCTAGTAACAGACATCACTGAGGTAACAGGAAAAGCAAAAAAAAAAAAAAAAAAGTCATGAGTAGAGGGAAGTTTAAGGTGGATGGGGGAAACGAGTATATGTGAAATTATTCAAGAGGTAGTACATTATCAACAAGTATATTTCATTTTTTGTTTTTGGTTAACACGTCTTTCCATCAACGTGACCCTGTTTCGTGCATTGAAAAGTCCCATAGAAAGTGATAAAAATGCAACAGGTGTTATAAAAGTGAAATAATCTTGTATTTATAATACCCTGTAACTAAACCACACATTTCTTTGGAACTAAAAAGTTTAAAGTAGAAAACAAAAGTTGAAATGCACACATGATGTAATGAATGTAAATGTGATCCACTTAATCTAGCCCATTTACTTTGTGTGATAAAAGGACTCCTCTGATTTTGCCAAAAATATTTTTATTGCTTATTTCTTAACTAGATATTGATGAATGTGACGAGGGCACTGACAACTGTTCACCTGACGCCACATGTACAAATACTGTCGGCAGTTTCACTTGCACTTGTAACCAAGGGTTTACTGGAAATGGTGTTACGTGTACAGGTTTGTAAACATTTCAAACAGTACTGTGTGTTCCCCAACACAATATTATGACACGATAATAAACATCAGAAAACTCAGAGCATGATCGGTAATCACTATTCTTCATAACATCCATCGTTGCTCGAAATTGTTAGACTTACAAAAGTAACATCAGTGCCAACGTGAAATATTTTCAGAACCTCTGGCTAAATGAAATGCGCAAAGACTTGCCTAGAAATTTTCTGGAAGGCGTAGGATACAGCAGATTCATCTATAAGTGGTGAAAGTCATCTTTGCAATTAGTGGAAAAGCAAACTTGATTTCTCTAAAAAAACATGTTTCCCTTTTAACTTCTATTCAATCTCAAATCTAGATTTCACGATTCTCCAACCATGAAAATATTTAACACACACGAAAACGTTTGAGGTATTTTCTTAATACCCATTTTCTTTATTCATTTTCATTGCGAGAACTCGTTTGCCATTTTTAAGGAGGTGAAAGTAGTTTTAACCAAACCAAAACTATACTTGCATTACACTCAACGATAATAACGTAATCTAAATCAACCAACTGAGATTCTCAACAACATAACATTGAAGGTATACCAGCGTACTGGACAATATGACTCGTTAACATCTTACATTTTTGTTTTTATTTGATTTATTTTGTTGTTAGGTTGAGTTTTACTACCCTTTTTGGAGCAATAAATGTTAAGTTAAGACAATGTTTTCTGTTAGAACATTCATTGGCTTGCTCTAGTAACAGACATCACTGAAGTAACAGGAAAAGCAAAAAAAAAAAAAAAAAAAAAAAGTCATGAGTAGAGGGAAGTTTAAGGTGGATGGGGGAAACGAGTATATGTGAAATTATTCAAGAGGTAGTACATTATCAACAAGTATATTTCATTTTTTGTTTTTGGTTAACACGTCTTTCCATCAACGTGACCCTGTTTCGTGCATTGAAAAGTCCCATAGAAAGTGATAAAAATGCAACAGGTGTTATAAAAGTGAAATAATCTTGTATTTATAATACCCTGTAACTAAACCACACATTTCTTTGGAACTAAAAAGTTTAAAGTAGAAAACAAAAGTTGAAATGCACACATGATGTAATGAATGTAAATGTGATCCACTTAATCTAGCCCATTTACTTTGTGTGATAAAAGGACTCCTCTGATTTTGCCAAAATGTTTTATTGCTTATTTCTTAACTAGATATTGATGAATGTGACGAGGGCACTGACAACTGTTCACCTGACGCCACATGTACAAATACTGTCGGCAGTTTCACTTGCACTTGTAACCAAGGGTTTACTGGAAATGGTGTTACGTGTACAGGTTTGTAAACATTTCAAACAGTACTGTGTGTTCCCCAACACAATATTATGACACGATAATAAACATCAGAAAACTCAGAGCATGATCGGTAATCACTATTCTTCATAACATCCATCGTTGCTCGAAATTGTTAGACTTACAAAAGTAACATCAGTGCCAACGTGAAATATTTTCAGAACCTCTGGCTAAATGAAATGCGCAAAGACTTGCCTAGAAATTTTCTGGAAGGCGTAGGATACAGCAGATTCATCTATAAGTGGTGAAAGTCATCTTTGCAATTAGTGGAAAAGCAAACTTGTTTTCTCTAAAAAAACATGTTTCCCTTTTAACTTCTATTCAATCTCAAATCTAGATTTCACGATTCTCCAACCATGAAAATATTTAACACACACGAAAACGTTTGAGGTATTTTCTTAATACCCATTTTCTTTATTCATTTTCATTGCGAGAACTCGTTTGCCATTTTTAAGGAGGTGAAAGTAGTTTTAACCAAACCAAAACTATACTTGCATTACACTCAACGATAATAACGTAATCTAAATCAACCAACTGAGATTCTCAACAACATAACATTGAAGGTATACCAGCGTACTGGACAATATGACTCGTTAACATCTTACATTTTTGTTTTTATTTGATTTATTTTGTTGTTAGGTTGAGTTTTACTACCCTTTTTGGAGCAATAAATGTTAAGTTAAGACAATGTTTTCTGTTAGAACATTCATTGGCTTGCTCTAGTAACAGACATCACTGAAGTAACAGTAAAAGCAAAAAAAAAAAAAAAAAAAAAAAAGTCATGAGTAGAGGGAAGTTTAAGGTGGATGGGGGAAACGAGTATATGTGAAATTATTCAAGAGGTAGTACATTATCAACAAGTATATTTCATTTTTTGTTTTTGGTTAACACGTCTTTCCATCAACGTGACCCTGTTTCGTGCATTGAAAAGTCCCATAGAAAGTGATAAAAATGCAACAGGTGTTATAAAAGTGAAATAATCTTGTATTTATAATACCCTGTAACTAAACCACACATTTCTTTGGAACTAAAAAGTTTAAAGTAGAAAACAAAAGTTGAAATGCACACATGATGTAATGAATGTAAATGTGATCCACTTAATCTAGCCCATTTACTTTGTGTGATAAAAGGACTCCTCTGATTTTGCCAAAAATATTTTTATTGCTTATTTCTTAACTAGATATTGATGAATGTGACGAGGGCACTGACAACTGTTCACCTGACGCCACATGTACAAATACTGTCGGCAGTTTCACTTGCACTTGTAACCAAGGGTTTACTGGAAATGGTGTTACGTGTACAGGTTTGTAAACATTTCAAACAGTACTGTGTGTTCCCCAACACAATATTATGACACGATAATAAACATCAGAAAACTCAGAGCATGATCGGTAATCACTATTCTTCATAACATCCATCGTTGCTCGAAATTGTTAGACTTACAAAAGTAACATCAGTGCCAACGTGAAATATTTTCAGAACCTCTGGCTAAATGAAATGCGCAAAGACTTGCCTAGAAATTTTCTGGAAGGCGTAGGATACAGCAGATTCATCTATAAGTGGTGAAAGTCATCTTTGCAATTAGTGGAAAAGCAAACTTGTTTTCTCTAAAAAAACATGTTTCCCTTTTAACTTCTATTCAATCTCAAATCTAGATTTCACGATTCTCCAACCATGAAAATATTTAACACACACGAAAACGTTTGAGGTATTTTCTTAATACCCATTTTCTTTATTCATTTTCATTGCGAGAACTCGTTTGCCATTTTTAAGGAGGTGAAAGTAGTTTTAACCAAACCAAAACTATACTTGCATTACACTCAACGATAATAACGTAATCTAAATCAACCAACTGAGATTCTCAACAACATAACATTGAAGGTATACCAGCGTACTGGACAATATGACTCGTTAACATCTTACATTTTTGTTTTTATTTGATTTATTTTGTTGTTAGGTTGAGTTTTACTACCCTTTTTGGAGCAATAAATGTTAAGTTAAGACAATGTTTTCTGTTAGAACATTCATTGGCTTGCTCTAGTAACAGACATCACTGAAGTAACAGGAAAAGCAAAAAAAAAAAAAAAAAAAAGTCATGAGTAGAGGGAAGTTTAAGGTGGATGGGGGAAACGAGTATATGTGAAATTATTCAAGAGGTAGTACATTATCAACAAGTATATTTCATTTTTTGTTTTTGGTTAACACGTCTTTCCATCAACGTGACCCTGTTTCGTGCATTGAAAAGTCCCATAGAAAGTGATAAAAATGCAACAGGTGTTATAAAAGTGAAATAATCTTGTATTTATAATACCCTGTAACTAAACCACACATTTCTTTGGAACTAAAAAGTTTAAAGTAGAAAACAAAAGTTGAAATGCACACATGATGTAATGAATGTAAATGTGATCCACTTAATCTAGCCCATTTACTTTGTGTGATAAAAGGACTCCTCTGATTTTGCCAAAAATATTTTTATTGCTTATTTCTTAACTAGATATTGATGAATGTGACGAGGGCACTGACAACTGTTCACCTGACGCCACATGTACAAATACTGTCGGCAGTTTCACTTGCACTTGTAACCAAGGGTTTACTGGAAATGGTGTTACGTGTACAGGTTTGTAAACATTTCAAACAGTACTGTGTGTTCCCCAACACAATATTATGACACGATAATAAACATCAGAAAACTCAGAGCATGATCGGTAATCACTATTCTTCATAACATCCATCGTTGCTCGAAATTGTTAGACTTACAAAAGTAACATCAGTGCCAACGTGAAATATTTTCAGAACCTCTGGCTAAATGAAATGCGCAAAGACTTGCCTAGAAATTTTCTGGAAGGCGTAGGATACAGCAGATTCATCTATAAGTGGTGAAAGTCATCTTTGCAATTAGTGGAAAAGCAAACTTGTTTTCTCTAAAAAAACATGTTTCCCTTTTAACTTCTATTCAATCTCAAATCTAGATTTCACGATTCTCCAACCATGAAAATATTTAACACACACGAAAACGTTTGAGGTATTTTCTTAATACCCATTTTCTTTATTCATTTTCATTGCGAGAACTCGTTTGCCATTTTTAAGGAGGTGAAAGTAGTTTTAACCAAACCAAAACTATACTTGCATTACACTCAACGATAATAACGTAATCTAAATCAACCAACTGAGATTCTCAACAACATAACATTGAAGGTATACCAGCGTACTGGACAATATGACTCGTTAACATCTTACATTTTTGTTTTTATTTGATTTATTTTGTTGTTAGGTTGAGTTTTACTACCCTTTTTGGAGCAATAAATGTTAAGTTAAGACAATGTTTTCTGTTAGAACATTCATTGGCTTGCTCTAGTAACAGACATCACTGAAGTAACAGGAAAAGCAAAAAAAAAAAAAAAAAAAAGTCATGAGTAGAGGGAAGTTTAAGGTGGATGGGGGAAACGAGTATATGTGAAATTATTCAAGAGGTAGTACATTATCAACAAGTATATTTCATTTTTTGTTTTTGGTTAACACGTCTTTCCATCAACGTGACCCTGTTTCGTGCATTGAAAAGTCCCATAGAAAGTGATAAAAATGCAACAGGTGTTATAAAAGTGAAATAATCTTGTATTTATAATACCCTGTAACTAAACCACACATTTCTTTGGAACTAAAAAGTTTAAAGTAGAAAACAAAAGTTGAAATGCACACATGATGTAATGAATGTAAATGTGATCCACTTAATCTAGCCCATTTACTTTGTGTGATAAAAGGACTCCTCTGATTTTGCCAAAAATATTTTTATTGCTTATTTCTTAACTAGATATTGATGAATGTGACGAGGGCACTGACAACTGTTCACCTGACGCCACATGTACAAATACTGTCGGCAGTTTCACTTGCACTTGTAACCAAGGGTTTACTGGAAATGGTGTTACGTGTACAGGTTTGTAAACATTTCAAACAGTACTGTGTGTTCCCCAACACAATATTATGACACGATAATAAACATCAGAAAACTCAGAGCATGATCGGTAATCACTATTCTTCATAACATCCATCGTTGCTCGAAATTGTTAGACTTACAAAAGTAACATCAGTGCCAACGTGAAATATTTTCAGAACCTCTGGCTAAATGAAATGCGCAAAGACTTGCCTAGAAATTTTCTGGAAGGCGTAGGATAGAGCGGATTCATCTATAAGTGGTGAAAGTCATCTTTGCAATTAGTGGAAAAGCAAACGTGTTTTCTCTAAATAAACATGTTTCCCTTTTCAACTTTTTTTAAATTTAAAATGGGGGGTGGGGGGGGGGGGGGGTGGGGGGGGGGGGGGGTGGGGGGGGGGGGGGGTGGGGGGGGGGGGGGGTGGGGGGGGGGGGGGGTGGGGGGGGGGGGGGGTGGGGGGGGGGGGGGGTGGGGGGGGGGGGGGGTGGGGGGGGGGGGGGGTGGGGGGGGGGGGGGGTGGGGGGGGGGGGGGGTGGGGGGGGGGGGGGGTGGGGGGGGGGGGGGGTGGGGGGGGGGGGGGGTGGGGGGGGGGGAGATTCTAGTGTTAAAGTTTGTGAAGTTTGCAATTCACTTGTGTCCACTGAAATAGAAATGTATTACAATGAAATGAGTCGAAATACAAAATACTCATGCGAACGCTATATGTATTACGTGCTAATCAATTTGGCCAGCAAAAATCGCATAGGCATAGCCTGGGGGCTGGGGGACTGCAGCCCCCAACCAAAAATTTCGGTGAAAATTCGGGCAATATGCTGAGAATTTTTCTGGCACCTACTGAAAGAAAAATAAATTGCAATGATGTAGCTGAAGTAAATCAATAGTTTAAAGAACTTCCTTGGTGAATAAAATTAATTTCTGATTTGAACTGCACCAGTACCTATTATATGTAGTCGGTAATTCACCAGTGTGGGTCAACTTGTATTATTGTATTGTTACTGTCAGTGGCGTATTTAGGGCATGCATGTCATTAGGCCATGGCTCACTAATGCTGATATATTTTTTTAGTAACCGGTAAAATACACAAGTTTTTTAACACAAATTTTACTTTATGGGTAGCATATGTTTCACTAGATTGCATGTAACGACACCTAGTTTTTCAAAAATTCTCAACCCCCTCCCCTGAAACCCCTCCCCCAGTCGGGCAATCACACAACATACTGCATGGCCCTGTGAGATAAATTCCGGCTATGCCACTGATTATTATCATTTTTATTGTAAAGGACTTCCCTAAAATTTATAACCAATATGAAAGGGTAACAAAAGCCAAAAGTGATTGAATGTAACTGGCATGCAATCATTGCGATGTAATAAGCGATACATGTCTATATGATATGTACATTAAAATATTGGACTCACACGGAAGGCGCGAAAACTTTTTAGTGCGTTTTTTGGGCAAGTCGTTACAGTCCCCCCTCCAATCAAAGTGGACTCCTACGCCCAAGAAAAAACGTGTGTGACCGCAAACAAGACATTACTTCAACATTTAATTAATCTGTTCCCTTTCATACTGAGACATTCAACGGGTGCACCCGTTGAAAATCTTGCCAGTGTGAAAGGGGTATAAGATGCAGTAGACGACAAGAACAATTGTCTTCACTGCCTAATCCCTCTAAGTTATAGAGGAATTTCAGGAACTAGACAATGCAAAGCTTAATTGTAGGCAAAACACCTAATTTTCAAAGGTAGAACTAGCGTTGTTTCTTCAGCTCTCACAGCTTCCTGCTGTTACCAAGTATCCAAGTCTTTTCTGCACCAACAGTGCTAAATGGATGTTTAGTAGTAATAATTAATAATTCATTAATAATTGAGGCATTTTGAGTTAATTTTGAACAATTTTTTCAACCTTGAACCAATTATTAATGGGAAATTTAAAAGTTGTAGATTTAAAATGACGTCATTTTGCCATAAATATGCAAATTACATCATTTCTTGTGCAGGTCTGTGTTTTTGATTGCATTATTCCTTTTTTCCCTTACTTTTTCGGTAATGTGGGAAAGATAATGAGTTTTTTGCTTCAAAATCGTATTTCTTGTATCATTCTTCGTCATTGGTACCAAATTGGATCAAATTGAATGAAGTTTACAAGAGATATTGCACATTCAAAATGGTAGCTAGTCTGTGCTAAGACTTTTCACCCAAAGCTACACAATTGTTGTTTGAATGCCCTATTGACCCACATAGCTAACTAGCACAGCAAAAATCAGTATTGTATCAGTATCAGTATAGTCAAGTCAACGATGGTCGAGTCATAAGTCAAGTCATTCCTCGCATTGCTCAAGTCAAGTCAAGACAAAAGCCAAGTCAAGTGAGGTCAGACATTTTGGTGGAGTCAACTCGAGTTAGTTTACAAGACAACGCGATTAAGTCACACTTTCACATAATCATAGCAAATGCAAAACTCGTATTTCTTCTTTGGTGTAACCTGAAGATAACTCTGGCTCTTTTCTGCCCCTTCTGAAGTATAACCTGTCACTGACTGCAATCTTCTTCTATGGTTTGGCACATTGTTTTCTCATAACTGTACATGCAATATATCAGTAGTACGCTGCACATACTAAGATAACCACACGCAGCTTGCGCCCAACACAGGAATGCTGCAACTACTCAATAAAACAAGGGCAACAATGTTGCCGAAGCTAGCTCAGCTTTTCCTGTTGACCTAAAAGTCTGCAGTCAATATTTCGGTTGGGTCTGTAACTCATGTTGTTCATACGTACGTTAGAAAACAAAGAGATAAATGTAAATGCAATGAAATATGTATTGAACTCCTGAAGTCTCTGAAAGACTAGATCTGGTAGTACACAAAATTAACTTCATATACTGCACAGATGTTAGTATACAAATAATGAATGTTTATGAGTGTGCTGCTGTGTAGACCTCATTTGTTTTCCATAATTGGACTCAGACAGTAACTTCCGATAAAGAAATTTTACAAATGGTTAAAGGTCTTAAAAGCGATATTTTGCCCCAAAGATATTCCTTGAACTTGTCCAGGGACAAAAGTTCAAATGTGGGTTGCCACTATGATTTGGAAAAACCAAAACTGCTCAATTGCTCACTATAAAGGGATAATTTCTAAATTAAATTCTTTACGCGCCTTATTCTGAGTACTCTTTAGTACCGTTTTCCCCTACAAAATTATTTGACTGCATAATATTTTTATGATTGGGATCTACCAGGTATAAATCGTCGATCGCTTTTAGGACCGGTGAAAGTGTCGCAACAGGCCGGAGGGTAACTACAGTTCGTAGAGAGCGTTGGAAAAATATGCACACGTATACTAAGTCTAAGGCTATTGCAATATAATCCCCCATCGCTTCCCCTTACCAACTTGGTGGGGCTTGCAGCAACGGAGAACAAGACTGAGGCTGTTCCTGCAGTGTCGAGGCCGATGTGACTGCACCAGGCTCGTAGCCTGCAGTGACAAGGTACGTACTGAGTGGGGACGAAGTGGCTTCCAGGGGCTAAAAAATTGTTAAGGGGGCCAAATGTGTACAAATGCCATTAAGCCAATGGCAAGTTGAAAACTTGATAGGGGGCGAAAAAATTTCAACGAGGGATTCGCCCCCTTGGCCCGCTTGGCTAGAAGCCTGAGCTGCACAATTCCTGCCTCCGAGACTGACATATGGCACACGCCTTCAAAAAGCACGTTTTCCTTTTCAAACCGAAAATTGTTTTTGGAATGTTAGGAAAACCATCAAGCTTAAAGGGCAAGAGCAGTCCCCCCAAACTTATTTTGAAACAACAGCTAATTTTCACTAATTTCTTCTTATTACTCTTTCAAGTACCTTTCATGATAATTAAGGACTTTAATATTGCATATCCAAGGTAAACCAGTGAGTTACTCCCCATAAAGTTTAGAATTCAGTGAGAAAAATATTGTCACATGATTCTCAAGAGCCATTCATGAAATAGGATAGACTACTAGACTAATTCAAATTGGGATGACTGCATTTTACCTTTAAACCATATGAAGCATTATATTTTCAATCAACGTGCTATGTTCCTTTTTTTAAAGAAAACGGGGTGCATGGGTTCCTCTTCCCCTTAGGACATTTCCTTGACAACATTCACCTTAAGTAGCTAGTGTACCCCGCGTCGGCATCCCAATTCAAGAGTAGCTGAGCTTCTTTCCTTCATTTGGCAATATAAACTAATTTGCTATTAAGAAAGGATAAGTCATTTGTTTACCTTTCATACTAAATATGTTTTGTCCAGAAATGTTAAGAAAAATGTTTGTAAAGGAGATACAAGAAGATTTGAAAGATTAAGGTAATGTTTACAAATAAGTTGAATTTTGAGGCGACTGCATATATTCTCTTTAAACTTTAAGCCACACTCCTAAAACCATTCAGACATCAGGCTACTTGTTTCTGCCTCAACACAAATATGTGTATAGGCCTAGCTTATACCACTGTTTCGCACTCACAAGGCCACTCATTCGCAAGAACTTGCACAACTTTCAAACGTCCGGTATTTCTTTTCGAGTAGGCCTAACCATCCAACCAATTAAGCTAGTCTATTATTAAAACGCCTGAATGAGATCAGCGCCACGTGTTCACGTAACGCCTCCATAATAGGCTGTACAGTATATTCCGTATTCATGTCATATCCCTGGTTTGGAAAGCAAAGAGCTGAGCAAACATAGTCTGACATAGTGGTGTATCCCAAGTACGTTATTCAAAAATCGATAATTGCAGTAATTGTCGTATTGATGTGAAACCCCGTAATCAAATGGTATATACCCAACACACTATCAATGTGGCGTACCCACGCTAAACTTAACTGATTTACATAATTTGCACACCTATTACGTAATTGCTTGCTTTCAACAATAGTGAATAAGTGTGTTGCTACCTGAGTTGAAGGTGTGTGTGGAGCGTGATTATACCATGAACTTCGATAACACCAGCACACTTCCACATTTCTTGTATAATTAAAGCTGGCCACAATTTTTTAAAAAAATTCCTTCGAAGCAAAGCTCATTAGACATGAGTAAGTCTGACATTGAGCTTAAGAAAATCATTAAAATCATATACGTAATCATAGACAAAAAATCGCTGAAAAAGAGAACAATGAATTTCGCTGCTTGTACCCATGCTTGTACCCATTGAACCACATGAAGTGGATGTAGTACCACCAAGTTACGTCATAGTTCCAAGTAGAAATATATATTTTACACGGGGAGAGTTCTAGTTATGTGTCTTAAATATCGTTGTATTTATGCCTAAAGGGTAAAGAAAGGGCCTTCAATACATTTTTCAAATTCTTATGACAACACTAAATTTACCGCATCTTTCCTGGCAATCACAATATCTCATAGAAAATATTGTTTGCCAGAAATATACCTATGCTATAATACAACGATCCAACATGTCTCATAAACCATCGGGGGGGGGGGGGGAGCTAAACCGAGTCACATAATGGGAAAAAACATGCACCTCAAATAACAAGACAGTTTCAACCATTGAACAACTTACTAAAAAAGTAAATATTTACGTGCTCCTCCCTCATGCACTTCTCTTACAACTACTATTATGGTATCTAAACTGAAATAATATAAATCCTTCACGACAAATCACCTAATTAGTGTTGGTATGATCTAAATCTCATTATTTTGCACAAAATATTCCCGAGGATGGGGACTTCGCCAGAATTTGTTTCAAAAAGTGCTGTTTTCATGCCTTAAATGATTGCAGAAACGAAAAAAAATTAACTTTTGTTCAACACAAATTGAACTATCTATATGAAACATATTATCAAGATTGGTGCAAAACTGAAAGACAAGTAGGGAATTTTACGTTTTCAAACAAAGCCCCCTCCCGAGGTCAAATAGCGGTCAAATTAATAGAAAAGAGTTGCAGCACACAGATATCACTTTCGCTAACATCTCTACTAAATTTCAGCCAAATCTAATGAAAAACAGCGAAATGACAGGCACTTAAACGCAAATATTATGGTGACAGACGTTTGCCGTGCACGACAGCAATAGCTCAGCTGAAAGCTTTCAGCTGAGCTAAAAATGTTTATGTATAACTGCTGACCGTGGCACAATCTCACTTTCACTTTGCGACGTAAGCCTTATGTTAGATGTCGTCACCCTAGAATCCACACATGGTGAAGCCATGGCGTAATATACATAGTAGTCAAGGACCTAGCAAAGTGCAACTCTCGGAAGTAAACCATCTTCGTCAATAACGAATAAAAATGGCCACGGCGACCGGGGCGGGATGTGCTGTCTGAAAGTGGGGGGCAAGCCTGTGTGGACTGCCAAGAGGCGCCGAAGGTCAAAACTTCGGAGTAAAAATTTTATAAATGTGAGATATAGAACTAGAGTAAGTGCGCACGAAGCGCGCTGAAAAAGTCGCATTTGTTAGACTTTTTAGCAATATGAGTAATGAAAAGGCTTAGAAAAGTATCCTAAAGGAGAAGGCTCTGGCATCCCTCCTTCGCTAAGCGTCTGTCCCATATTATGGTACCGGAAATGGCACTTTCTTGCCCCTTACAACTTACATCTAAACAATCTTCAAAAAGTCGGTAAATTTACGAAGCTTTGACAAGCGAGATGCTCTACAGGAAGTAACCTGAAATCCCGAAACAATACTTAAAACGGGTGAGGCTGAAGCGCGCCGAAGAAAACACATTGAAATAATTACTTAGTTGTAGCCTATTGTCTTTCTTTAGTTTAAATGCAGTATTGTTCATTACGTAGAAAATTCGTACTTTCCCCAGGTACCTGTTGTTTCCATAGAGCAGGATATAGGAACCTAAATCCTGCTCTATGGTTCTTTCTTTCTTTCATGTTTCATTTTGTCGATGGTCTGGGACAATCCCCCTCAACCTTTTTAATTAGGTTGAAAACTAAGGTAGTGTAGATTTTGAAGGTTATCAGGTTATAGAGTATAATTATGATAATTTTAAAAAATGAAATGTTTTATGGGTAGTTTTTCATGGACATGGCCAGGCCATCGGCAATTTAAATGCCATGCATGGAAGTAATTTGTTTTGGAGGCTGCATCTGGAGAAGTTATGGCCGGCGAAACCTTTACACCCGAGCGCCAAAGGCGCGATGCCGGAGGCTGGAGACAGGGTCCTCCCGAGTATTTTTATTTCATCGCTCCGTGAGGAGGATGAGATATTGTAGTCACTTGACCTGTTGGGCTATATTCGGCAATGCCAGCAGAAATAACAACCGTTGCCATGGTAACAGTTAATTTTCACAAGTTACTAGTCTAAAGTCCTAACCCATGGTGGGGTACCCCAGGGTGACCAAAAGTCCATAACGGAGGGAGGGGTCAAAACGTGTCCGTGTGTGTGTGTGTGCGTGTGTGTCCAGTTTTGTTTTCTTAATATCTCCAAAACGGTAAAGCCGATTTTCTTCAAATTTGGTGGGAAGGTGCCCTAGGTAGAACCCCAGTCCTGCATTGACTCCCGGAAGTAAAGGTCAGAGGTCAAAGGTCAAATTATGTGAAAATCACTCTTTTTATAATAACTCCAAGAAAAAATATCCCATTAACATGAAACTTCACACATATAATAAGAGTGTCTGGCACTATGAAAATATATGGTTGCCATGGCAACCAAGGTTAAAAGTCATGTGATATTAACATTTTAAGCAAAAAAGTTTTCCATGAACTCCTCCTTGTGGGCTAGACCGATTCTTTTGAAATTTGGTGGGTAGGTACCCTAGAGTATAAACTTGTGTCTCCGTGACTTTCGGCAGAAAAGGTCAAAGTTCGGAGGTCAAATTCAATTTTTGGGAAAATTCACTGTTTTTTAGTATTTTTAGTATAATTCCAGAAGGAAACATTCCACATACATGAAACTTTGCACATATGATGAACGTACCTCATACCACCAGAATATACGGTTGCCATGGCAACCGAGGTCAAAGATTAATTTTTGTGAGAAATCACATTTTTTTAGTTTTTTAGTATAATTCCAGAAGGAAACATTCCACATACATGAAACGTCACACATATGATGAACCTGCCTAATACTACCATAATATATGGTTGCCATGGCGACCGGGATCAAAGGTCACGTGAAATAAGGTGAAATGTCAATTTTTGTGAGAAAATCACATTTTTTTTTTTGTATTTTAAGTATAACTCCAGAAGGAAACATTCCACATACATGTAATTTCGCACATATGATGAATGTGCCTTCCGCATATCATATTGTGTGCACAGATTTTCTGTAAAGCGCACTGAATTCGTCCTTTTTGCACAACAAAAGGGCGCATGGAGATGCAAATATCAGGGCGGCAGTGCGGATTTGACATACGCGTCTTTCTATTCAGTGATGTGCGTATAATAGGCACGCATTACGGTAAACGTCATTGTTAGAACAACGCAGCTTGCGTAAGCATTGTATACGCGCAGAAATTAGTTGACCTGTCTTTTTATCTAGAATACTTCACACGTACTTCTGCGTTATCATCGACGAACGCGCTGGTAGTTGCTTTCACTTTGTGAGCGCGTGAAAAATTAAAGGCCGATATTAAATGATGTGAGTAATTTGAAGAAACATAGAAACTGACATACATATGGATAAGACTATGAGCTTCAACTCAAACCACTCATTGTGCGTTCATATTCCCGCCGTGCACTTATTCAGAGACCGGGAGCCAATTTTGAAGTGCGGGGGTTAATAATCGAAGCCGCTCAATATGTTCAATAAAATAAATGCAGTTTACTGCCGCCCAAAATACCCACGGCAGAAAAAGTGGGGGGGGGGCTAAAGCCCCTTAGCCTCCCGTCTCAGATTCCTTGAACAAATTCTGCTTCCCCCGTGTAATTTGACATGCTAATGAAACAGTTTTGTTATGAATATCGCAAATTTGAGATAGTAACCGTCAGTCAATTTGATGAGGATGGTGGTAATTTTTGGGGATAGTGGACAGGGAGAGGTTTCAGCGAGAGTTTTGGACGTAGTAATTTACTCAAGCTTTCCTACAGGAAGTAATAACGAGGCAATTCCACCAAAGTTTTTTTACGCACAGTCGAACAGCAGTACTAATGAGACATCAACTTATATCAGGCCTATGCGAAGCAAGCCGAAAAATTTATCGAGAATTGAGATTTCCTATATACATAGGTAGCGTTTGGGATTTTGTTTACAAGGACCAGGGTGCATTTAATGACCGTAAAGGAATTTTACGGTGCCAGACAAACTTTTTAATTGTGTTAGTCAGTTTTCCCTGGGGGTGCATGCAAAGCGCGCAGAGAAAAACGTTCCTAGCATTTTTATGATGTTTGATATAAATGTTTTCCTTCATTTAACATGCAAAATTTCATCAAAGCAGGCTATCGAAAATTTTCTTATAGTTTCGCTTGTCTCGCTTTATAATTCTTATACTTTTCAGAGGTTAAAAGTGAACAAATACAACTGCAATAATAGTTAAAGAGTTGGAAAGGAAAATTATGGCAGTAAATAAGGACTTTAGGTCCTAGCGTTGCTAAAGGCTAAGAAAAAAATCAGTCTCGACCAGCACTGTGCTGGTCGAAGAGGCCGGATTTTCAATGTGTCGTTGTAAGGACCATCTATAAGGAGCTATAGACGACCTGCTATACACATGCCTTTACTGAGGACTAAACCAGTCCCATCACAGTTGCACTAACAATATTATTTGAATGCTTCTTCATGCAAAGGCAACGAAATTATCATAGAAAAAAGAACAGACTCACACTTTAATAATTTCATCTTGAAATATTCACACAGGGATAAAACATCTCTTACAACGAAAGTTCCTGAATTAGACCAAAATCATCCAGATGGCAACTGTGTCTGTGCAACATGTATTTCGATTGAAAACACTGACATTGGTGATCGTAATGGTCCATGCCTGCCATTACGTGTGCCCAGTTTGATATGACATGTTTCTGCAGCAGCGAGTGCAGATTTGTCGAACTTCCCCGCCCGGCCCGTTTGTTGCTAAGTGACAACTATACTGCAGGTATGCAGTACTGGTATTGTTTACACACGGTCACTGTGTGTTGCGGCCGCGTCTGCCTCACGATAAGCATTGCACAGTCAACGATTGGGTACGTTTACAATCATGATCTCAGTCGCGTCAAAGGAATCGAGTCTCTTTCCCTGACTCGAGTCTTCAATTGGACTCGAGTCATGCTATGCTCTAGTCCGAGTCAAGTCAAGTAGGTGGTGACTCGAGTCAATTCAAGTCAATCTGGGTTCCAGACTCGAGTGAAGTCAAGTCATTTTGGCTGATGACCAAGTCAAGGCGAGTCAAGTATGAGACGACTCGAGTCCGAGTGAGTGACATGACTTGTTACAATACTGGCAAAAATTTGCCTGATAAGGTCCACAAATGGTGTCTGTTTTGTGAAAAAATACGAGTGGGGGGTTAGAAGGCAATATTTTTTAAAACCTGCTTCTCTTTGGACAACTTTTGGTAATTTTAGACAAAATTTGAGGATATTTAGTACAATTCTGTAAAAACAGAACCAGCTTTAGACTTCGTATCCTTTTCAACATGTATAAATGCATTATATAGATAAATCGAAATGGTTTCTGAAGTGGTTGGGGTGAATGCAAGTTATTTTTAGAATTTTTCAAACTTGAAGATTGGGGCATTTAAAAAAATGCCAGAAATTGAATGGAAACAAGCTTCGGGGGGTAATTTTACTAAAACATCTCCATATAACCCCACAAAAAAGTTAGATCTTTCGTTGTTCTTTTTTTAGTGTAAAAATCATGAGGATGAGGTAAGGGTCATTGAAATATGATTTTTTCATTTTTTCAGTCTCCTATCTGGGTTAAATGTAAATCCAGCCCAAAATGCAAAAAGGGTTTTACAATAAACGTGCAGGTTGATGATGTAGTGGAAAGTGTCCGGTCTCCCATTCGCACTTCCCGGGTTCTTTTTCAGTTTTTGTTATTCAGTATTTGTCTTCTGTTACTTATTATACTAAGGATACAGATTTTTCTATATTGAGATGAAAAATCGTATTGTCTTGGTGGAGGTCAGAGGTCATTTGAAGTGACCAGAGGTCAAAAACTTAAAACATCAGAAACAACATACCTGAAGTTAAATATCATGAATATTTTTTATACTTGAATATTGCTGCGTTATATTCCTATCGTTTTCGTTAAAGTTCAAAGGTAACCTGAGGTCAACAGCTGTTGAACTACAACACCTTTTTAACTGAGGTATTTCATACTTGGATGCCTCAAACTCAAGAATGCACATACTATTTACAAGAGCCCTTTTCGTTTTGGTGGAAGTGAAAGTTTATTTTGAGTCACTAGAGGTCAGAGGGGGAAATCTAGTAAAAACGATTGATCATAATGCATAGTCTTAACAGTTCTCATAGTTGGCGTGGATGCCCCTATATTACGTTGAACATTTAAACTGTATTTTGGTGGCAGTGAGATTGCATTTTGATAATTAAATTTGTTATTTGCTTCGGCAAGGAATCACTAAATCTTTGGGTATTCTGGTTTTAACAGCTTAATTTTTTTGATCAGATTCAAGTTCTTCTGAGTTTGCTAGAAATGAAACTCCTTGAGAAAGTTTTAGTTTCACTTCCTTCTCGATTATTGCTGTTCAAGTTAAAATTTTGTGAATTGTTCACTGGTAGCCTACTGTTAAGTTAGAGAAAATGAAATCAACGGAACTGGCGAAACGAAACGGAAGGAGATATTATCATTTCAACTTCATATTATGTCAATGATTGTTATCAGTGATGGAGGGGAAAGGGGGAGTTCGCATGATTGATGACTGAAAAGGGGGCATTTTAATTTAATCTGGATAATTCCGGATTACATAAGACAGTCTGTACTGTTTTTTCAAATGCTACTTTTGGCTCGGTTTCATCTTAGATGGTTGCGACAATGCCAATTCTTTAAGACACCCGATGTCATGGCTTGTACAGTAATTAGTGATCTGTGTTATAATTTCTTAGCATGTGCTACAAAAACTGTTAATGGTAAGATACGGTTGAGTGATTTACACGTAAACAGTTTCAGACAGGAGGAAGTACTCCGCATGGTAAAGTGGCAAATTGTATAGATACCTTGTTCCGGCTTCCCGGTAGATTATTCTTGTGTTTTTAGGGTTATATTAGTGATAGGGTTAGGGGGATTATTCCTGATTTTTATGTCTTTCGTGCTACGATGCTAGTAGCATATCACAATACGGTAATTACTGGAAATGGTCTTCCACCATGTACAATAATTACTATACATGCTATAAAATTGCCTGACTGGTGGTTCATTTCAATTAGAGCCCTCCCCTCTGATAAAATACTGTGGCTACTGGCGGCGGTGGCACCTGGTGGAGGGAATGGGGGTCATCTCCTATGTCCCTCACCCATGAGGACGGCGCCCAGTTGTCCCGACGGTTTACCTGTAATCATTCTCAACAGAACAGTGTTCTCAAAAAGAACCCAAAACTTTCGCGCAAGTAAGAGTGTTTGTTCTTTCAGTTTCTTCCATAGTTCCATTCCGTATAGGTAAATACAAAGTACAATTCCTTATCCCCTATACAAGTAAACGTTCAAGTAGGAAATTTCATCCCATAGGCTTCTGAACACAAGCTCTTTGAATCATCACATTGACTGACTTTACGTATGACTTACGTCAGCAAGTGACATGGTAAAGTTATCTTTTCTGTGGTGTACGCATTCAATTTCCTTTGGACGGTTGCCAGAAATTAGTTAAATTATTCATGCTAATTCTTAGAAAGTTTTAAATACTCCAGTACTGCCGGTGACTTAAGAGGTAAATAAATGTTTCACTCTACTGCTCCCAATTTTGTAAATACACTAGAGCTTTAGGGAGTTTGCCCTCTGCACCCCTTCAGAGGCTCCAAAGAGGGCTCGTGCACACATGCTGTCAGGGGGAGCACTCCGCGTTCCCTTACACCTTCGGGTTTAGCTTGTTCCACCCCCCCCCCAATACTCACACACTCACACACACATTTCGTATAATTCTCGACCAATGTCAAAGAGTATGTTTTTGAATTGAAACGTAAAGGAATAATTTTTGTATTAGCCAATGGCAAAATTTACAATAGTCAATAATCTGCTTCAGTGATGTCTTAATGAAGTGTGTTCTTTTGAAACGAAGATGTATTGCCATCAGCCAAAATATAAAATAACTGGTATAGATGATCACGTATGGTGCTGTACAGATCTATCGAGACTCATAATGGCCCTTATGGCACATCTACAACACAGTAATTTACGTATGGAAGAGTTATAAAAGTACATAAATTGCACGCTATTTGAATTAGCTAGGAAACCTATTTTAAATTGATATCCGAAAGTCTTAAAGTATAGCACTCCCTTAGAAAAGTGATCAATGACTTCAAAAGCCTTGAAAAGAATCAGAAAAATGGAAATTCTTGAAAGTTTATTGTCTTTATGAACAAGAGTCGATAAGGTCTACAAACACGACCAAAGGTAACAGTCCATCTTTCACTCAGTCAGTCAACCAGAAAACCAGTCAGCCAGTCGTCAGAAAAACGGACAGACAGCCAGCCAGTCAGTCAGTCAGTCAGTCAGTCAGCGTGAATGTGTATGTGCCGGTCATGTATTTCTTTTAATTCCAAAGCGTTAGCTCGTCTTGTTTCAAATATTTACTTCTCCATTACCCTGGACCGATTCTCGCCAGATGCTTCGAACAAAATTTCTCCATTAGCCCTTGCCTAACCCTTTCACACCGCCGACCAATCCGTTCAAGAGTCTGAAACAATACCTTTCTTTAAAACTATAAATAAATTCAAATCGTAAACAGAAGTGCACAAACGTTCCTACTGATTTTTTTAATCGGCCCTGTTACTTGAAAGCGCGCCTTTTCATTTTCGAGATGGAGGTCGTACACCTCCGTAGGACACATTTTAAGTTTGGGTTAAATGCCAAGACTGAGATAAAGGCTTAGTAATGAGTTCGGGCCTTAAGTTTAATGTTGCTATCTTTTCATATTTTCTTCAACTGAGCAACTTTGGGGCATCCAAGTAAGTGAGAATACGCTGAGGAGAACCTTTGGGGCAAAAATTGAAAAAAACAAACTCTTACAGCGGCAAATACACCACGGCTTGCTCAAATACCAGTACATTTTCTTCGATTCACTGATAATTTAGATATAGTAGGCAAGAGTGAAACAGAGCTGGAATTACGGAGAAAACTTGAATGTATCCTGATTTACATACTGCAATAACTTTCAGAAGTCTAATGTTAGATAAAGCATAGCACTTCAAGACTATTAGTAAATGTCCATGGAAGTGGGACGAGCATTGTACTAAAATGATTCAGAACGGCTTTGTGACACCATCTTTACCAGGAGTTTGCAAATGTTAATGCCATTAGTAATGTGGAATATCTCTTTTGCACTCGTGGACTACCCACCCCTTCTGATGGACAACTTTTCGAATTTCATCAGGGAAAAAAGGTATGTTATCTCCAATGACGATCAGTCGTCACGAGTGTTTGCCCAGTTTTGCTCTCCAGTTTTGTCGCACTTCCCGTGTTGAAGTTTCGTTTTTCCATTTTGTTTCGTTCATGTATCTGAATGAGATAACCCCTGAGTAGCCTGTAGCCTTTGTGTGTCATGTTCGAAATGACTGAACTAACTTATTTCCAAACCTTATCAATCTACTGTTTCATTGAGATACACCATTTTATAAACCTCATCATGAACCTCGTCAACCCCATTGGTGATGGCCAATAAAAAGTACTCGACCTCTGATTTGCATTTTGGTGGTTGTTTCCCTCAATCAGTTGCTTCTTCTGGCTCATTGCCTCTCCTGACAATTACACGCACAAGCAAAACCAAAAAGGTACCACCTGACCACTTTTAGGGAAGTCAGTACCATTTCATTGGGCAGACTGGTGAATACTGAAGAAAGTAAGTTAACCCTGGAAGGAGCAAGCTGCCAAGGCAGTTATTCTATTCCTGCTCTTAAATTTCAAAGATTCCTATATGAGTATCTTGCAACTTAACACAATCCGCCCGTCCTGTCGCTGTGCAATTACACAACACAGATTTTCCGAAAAGAAAAGCTCTTTCAGACCTAACAGTGGAACATTAACTACTATACATTGAGTATTATACTTAAATTATGCAATATGTGTTCCGTTATGAAGTATCTTTCCCACAACCAGTTGCCCTTGTTGGCAACCCCCTCCCTCATCGGAAAGCTTGACCCACCCTACTCTACCCCCGTCGATCAAGTCCTGACGTCCACATTTGTTTGTGTGGGGAATCATTAATGATTCCGTCGTATAACTTCTGAGTAAAAGGAGGTTTCCAGATAAAATTTCTTATCAGCGATTAAAATATATTTGTCAACTCATCTGAGGTTTCAGTAAGTCTACCAGCATCAATTCTTCTGTTCCCATCTGTTTTGCAAATTTTGCATTTGGCTAAACAATATTACTATTAAAGATTGCTGAAGTGTAGTACACGGAATACGTCTGAGTCACACCATCATAATTGTTTTCCTTCACTGCTTTCGTCCTCTCTTTGAGGCAAGCACGTCTTCAAAACAAAAATGCATACTTCAGTTTCCAATGACACGAAATTCATTATATCGTATACCGTGTGTGCCTCAGCTTCAGGAATGAAAACCGAGTAGATCAGACGATATATTCGAAACAAGTTTGGACATTGCACTTAAATCAATAAAAAGAGTACGGTTTTTGCTGGCGCTGCTAAAAGTTTATTTAAAACACCAAAACTTAAATAAAGAACGATGATATAAAAAATAGCTTTTTTTTACTTTTTTTGTCACTGTGAATAATAAGCTATATGATGTCCTTTAGGAAAAGCATTTATCATATAAAGTGCAAATATCTAAATAAAACTTTAAAATATATGAGATGGTTAATAAAAATAATTCAGACCTGGCAGATTTTGGAAGAACTATCACTGTAAAAACCATCAATGTGTCTATGAAAATAAATGGTGGATGACTCTTTAAAACTAGCATTCAAACTTCCAGAGAAAAGAGAGAATAAGTGAGACAAATAAACAAACATCTTCAAAGTATTTCGGGATCAAGATTTTTGCTGATATCTACCAATCAATATGAAAGAACATGACTAATCACGTAGCTCGTTGCCTCCAGCAAGATCTTGGTAGTGCATAAGACATTGAAAGTCAACGATATCTGTTTAATTTCCGTTTGGAAACTGGAAGATTAATTAGTAACATAAAACACACGGACACAAGTATAAGCACTCCTAAATGAGACTACAATCTGGTACAACAAAGGTGTGTACCAAAGTTGCAACTGAACAATACTAAAAATACGATGTGGTAACTACTTTGGAACTACGATGTTCTTAAACCCATTCCATCCTTAGGAAATGAAATTAAGCAAACGAAAGTGTAAAACTTAAGAACAATTCGCCATACTTATATCAAGGTCTTATGATGTATGCTGAGTTTCATTTGTTCTTACTGTGGTAGTGTGTTCATGTTACAAATTAATAAATGGCAGTTAAAAGAGGAACTACGAGCTATTCGACATCTCAAGAAACTACACAGTGTAAAAGAAAATGAAACAAGATGGCTGGGATGTCTATAACATTTTAAATTGTGCGTATGCTATTATTATTTCTGAGAAGTCAACGCCGAGTTCGATGAAAATATATTCCACTGTCAGTTTCGTGAACAGATCTATTAAAAAATCTAGCACGAGTTTCAACATGATTCATAGACAGCTCAATCACATTTATGATGGTTTTTGCTTCATACTTGGAAGATGGACACGAATGACTTGTTTGTAGTGTTGGTATTCATGTCTTGAGCTTTATCCTCTTCTGTGATATTTCTGGAGCTATTCTCTGGAGCTAACGTTGCTAGTTATAAAGGTCTGCGAAAAAGTAGGAACAAACTATCGTAAGATTCATCTTGTCTACACATATTTGTCAAGTACCTACCCGATTTAGACAAAATGTTGATGTTTCAATGAATTTAAAAACTTCGAATCGGTTTGACATTGTGTACATTTCTTATTATCAAAATCTTCCGATAGCAACTTTCGGAGTAGCACAGCAGCAAAAGTTGAAAGATTACGAATTAACAGGTAAAATACTGGCTTATGGCAATGGCATGTATGGTTTGTTGGGCAATTGAAAGTTTCTCGATGCAGGGCCTGAATGCAAGTTTTGTCAAGGAAATTTTATTTACTGAAAAATTTCGGCGCGCTTCTCCCGCATTCGTCAAACTTTGCACTCCATGTCATGACCATTATTAAGGTAATCATACATGAAACTATTCTCATCACAACACTTTCCGAAGAACAGAGATACATCTCCAAACATCTGTGGGTACCTCGCATCAATATGAGATCTTTCAATCTAATATGTAGCATGATGTTGAAGGTTGAAAGTACGTATTTGCCTGTAGTGAATTGTGAGGTTGCAGTTTGTGCATACTCAATGAGCCTTTCGTATTGTGTACAATAATTAAAAATAGTTGAGGGGATCAAGTCCTGCCTGCACCTGCTTTGGATTAAGGTTTCAAGGATTTGTTTTGTAGTAAAGGACAATAGGTACTATAAAGGGTGAAGGCAAACATGTGTTCAGCCTCAGTTTTTGCCTAGACGCTCAGGGTATACTACTGGCTATGGCATTGCAGTCTGTACTTTCTGTAGAATCTGACGTTTTGGGTGTGTTCCCTAGTAATATTTAGTCGCGAAAGTTGTGTACCAAAGAGGTATAGTAATTGTTTTTGTTTAATTGCAAAGCTAAAACTAAAATGACTTATTTGTGAAGTGTAGATGGTTTGGATGTATTTCAGTAAAGTTTGCAAGGTTTATTGCCCGTTTGTGAGGTTGCGGTGGACGTCAGGCTATTTGGGTTTTGCGAGTTCTGAAACTCACAAAGGTCTATATATTTGTCACCAGGGACCGTGGACAATAATTTATCCCTCAAATGTATGTTGCCGCAATTGCTGTTATATAATTATGACATTCCAATTTAACAGGGTTACATGGTTTACGTGCCAAATTGGTGTTATTCGTAATTTGACTGTAAATGCTTATAGTTTTTTGTAGGATTGTCCTATTTTTCATAGTTCGTAATATTGATTGATCTATTTTTGTATTTTTTGTAGTTTCACGGAATATGCGTAGCAGCAATAAGAGGATGGAATCAGCTATGAGAAGTATCGTTTAATAATAGATTTTAGTCAGGCTGCAAATTATTCCCGTCGAGCCTTTGGTGTAATCATTTACGTTATCTCTTTGCAGGCCCTCTCCACGAACGGCTATATTGCCGTTATACATTTTTCCAGTATTTTTACCGAGCGCTTCGCGCGCAGCCATTATCGGTATACATGGTGTTTGTTAATACACTTACGACGAAAAAAGCATTCTGAAACGCGCTTATTATTCCTTCATCCCTTTTACTACACCTATCAGGGAGGTCTAATATCACCTCCCTGCATCTATACTCTCCCTCCCTCTCATTCCCCATTGCTGGAAGCTGTTCTTCGGGGTTTTTGCTCAACATTAGTAAAAATACGACAGTTGTAAAGTGTTCGGAGTCATACTCTACATTATCATGTGGATGTCAGGCAGCACGCATTATGTCATTGCCCCCATTTAAAATGATGAATGCAGAGCTTCCAGGAGGTCCTATACAGGTACCTGCTAGCCATAGATGCCCTTCCATGATGCACAATGAAGGAAAGGAAATAAACCGTAAAAGCCCAAGAATGTTTCTGTGGACTCCACGCACGTATTTTGTTGTGTAAAGTAAAAACCTTTCCCCAAATATAAAGCAGTAAAATAGACATAAGGGAGGAGGCTTCAGGAGGTTTGTTGACAACGTATCTTTCTCCTAATAGACAATATATTCTCCTCTTTGACCTTACAGAAAATAATTATAAATTATAGGCATTTTCCATCCATATATGATCGGATCCAAAAACATCCCAAACATAGAACCATTCTGCGTCTAAAAGACCTTAAATTAACAAATATTTCTTAAAGGGGAGGGGGTACCCATTACTCAGGACGGCCACCTTTTCTGGTCAGTGCACAAACGAAAAGATCAAAACTGCTGGTATACAAAATACCGGGGGGGGGGGGCCCCCCCGTGCTACAATCCAACAAAAATGGTGCAATTAACGTAGCCATGGGGGAACTGAGGTATGATTACTTCATCATCTATCGTGCCCCCAATCACAAAAACCTGGCAGCGCCAATGATCTCAAATAAACTTACAGATCTTGTAATGATCTCCGAATTCAAAATCCAGTTGTCTGGAATGACCCTATAAGTTGATCCTGCCTTTTAAGCTTAACAGGGCATTGCTGCTCTTAGTGTATCAATGAGTTTAATGCTCAAAATAGCACTTCCTAAAATTTATAAATATGCCAATACATAAGAACATTCCTTCTGAAATTTATCTCTTAAAACAGTTTTCCTGGCACTTCTGAGACATGAAAACCCAGGAGCTTTAGGGGGCGTTGCCCCCTGAACCCCAACCGTGGCTTTGCCCCTGGACACCCCCCCCCCCGAGTCGGAACACGCCTAAACCCAGTTCCATCTTACTCTACTGTAGACGTAATTACTCTTTCCAGTTCCCAATTTTCTAGTGTAACGAATTCCACCTAGTGTGCTTGAATTTTGATAAAGCTCCCTCAAAAAAACTGAAGTAGTTTACCATTTTCAATGAAGGTCTTACCTGCCTAAGTGTTTTCTGTACCGTCCACTGTGTAGGGTCTGTAGAAGTCATGATCACCCAAGTGAGATACGGTTGGCTGCAATGATTCAGAGGCTGTAGAACTTGATCCATCTCCTCTCGAGGACATACGAGACTAATGGAAAGAAAAACACAACTTGAAATACATGTAGCTAGTTTCCAATAATAAAGAAAAATGTACCTTTATATTTTGATATTTTTTTTCAGTTTTCCTCTTACTTTTTAAACAAATACATTGCAAGTCACAAGGTCTGAATAAAATATTTTGTGTAATACAGCTTTGTACAATCGCATCTAGCAGGTATGAGGGAATATACTCACATTCAGCTCGCGTGAGTTAGAGAAGAACTTCTTGTAATGTTCCATTCGTCGGTTATCTAGGACCGACTCTACGTCGTAATCGTCTGACTGATAACCATAGTTTTCATTTGTTCTGCTATGCATTTCCATACCGTGATCCACTGCCCTATTCCTGATAATTCGAGGGAAAATGACGGGACCGTAAGACTGCCCATTTGCCTCTGCAGGAGCCTCAGATAATATCCTCTGAATTCCATAATGCCCAGATGACTGAGTAGGAGGCTTTGCAACAGGTGGTTGATATCGGAATATCTTTTTGTTCCCAGTTTGGAGTCTACGTCTCGATAGAACACAGACGAAACAGAAGCAGCAAAAGAACACGATGAATAGTACAACAGCAAGAACTGTAAGTCCAATCAGTAGGCCTGTGCTGCTGTTACGTGTATCTGAAACTAGGCACTGAGGAACAAAACCAAAACCGAAATTTCTGTGTTAACTTTGTATAAATCCATCCCGAACCCAAGCCAGTTACACAGGACTATTTACAATCTCACTAGGCAAAACTATTTACATACCCATTTACATTAACAGAAGAGTGTTCAGGTTGAGTCTGTACAATGCTTTTTTGTAACTATGGGTGCTCCTTACGTGCTCCGGAACAAAAACACCTGACGTGTCATAAACACAAGGACAACTATATACACCAGGCCAGCAACAAATTTTAATGTGGCCAACCCCACTATTTACAATATTAACAAAGTGATGTGCTTTTCACATGCTTGTAGCCGGACGGACCTAATGTGGAACAAAGGCAAACCTATTTACACTGAACTACCAAACTTTGTAGCATGCATGAGCACAGATACAGACAGAACAGAAACCCAAAAGAAAACCGGGCACATACCATTCACACCAAATACTCTGGGTGGGACCTTATCTTTTTAATCCGTGGGCTCGGTACGGGCGTCCCAGAGTGATGGGTTCCCCTGTCTAACACCTCGCCTGACCTCTTCAGTGCAGGCTCTGGCCCCTCCCCCTCACACAAATCAAACCAACCCTCCCCGAAGGTGGATCCTCCGGAGGAGGCTCTGAGGCAGGCTCTCCGCCATCCGACATTGCCGAGTCTGAGGACAGATCGAGGTCCTCCTCTACTGTCGTTATTTCAACTTGACTGGGTGTCGTTGCTAAGGGTGGCGGAGAGTCTACCTCAGGAGTTCCAGTACCCCCCTCACACTGCTTGGAGGCAAGGAAGTCCTGTTCCACCTCAAGTGCCGCCTCTTCTAATTCTTGAGTTGAATACTGTGGGCCTGTTTGCGAGGGTTCAGGTGCCGACCCCACATCCGCACTGACATGAGCAGAGTACGATGTGGGGCAGGCACCAAACACATGTCCCTCCTCCCCACAGAGGTTGCACCGTACCTCGTTGGGACACTCTGCCTTGCCGTGCCCCAACTGCAAGCATTTCCCACATCGTCTGTTGGGACACGACTTGGCTTCGTGCCCCTGCTCTCCACATCTAAAACAGGTACGGGGCTGACAAAAGTACCTAATGTGGGCCTTGGAACCCCCTATGAAGAGGAACGATGGAATGTCCCTCACCAGTTCCATACGGAACTGTCTCTTGCCATTAAATATACCTTTCAACTCACCCCCAGTATATTTACACCACCACATTTCAGAGACAGTTCCGTACTGACTAAGAACCCTCGCAACCAGGCGCTGATCGACCTCGAAGGGAAGGTAAAGCACTGTCACCGTCACAGAGCCATCATATGGGGTGACAGTGAGCCCTTCTACCCCCTTCAGGCATGACACACCCTTAACACACCCTTCAGGCATGACACACCCTTAACACACCCTTAACCGTCCTGGGTAGGACGTTAAACTGCATCCGGTTGTGGAGCTTGTTAAAGCGTGGGGACAATGAGGTTACCCTTTGCCACAACTGCCTCCGGGGCACCCTTGGGCAAGGTGCACCTGTATTTGCCCCGGTGCTTTTTAAGTGCTGTTGCCTTTGGGCGTAGTGTTGCCTTCGGGCGTGGTGTTTGCCTTCGGGCTTGGTGTTGCCTTCGGGCGTAGTGTTGCCTTCGGGCGTGGTTTTGCCTTCGGGCGTGGTGTTGCCTTCGGGCTTAGTGTTGCCTTCGGGCGTGGTGTTGCCTTCGGGCGTGGTGTTGCCTTCGGGCTTGGTGTGGCCGTCGGGCGTGGTGATGCCTTCGGGCGTGGTGTTGCCTTCGGGCTTAGTGTTGCCGTCGGGCGTGGTGTTGTCTTTGGGTGTGTGGTGGATTTGGGTGTGTGGTCTTTGTGGGGCTTTGTTTTTAGTGTGACCGGGGGGAGGTTGGTCTGTGGGGTCTTTGGGTTGTTGTCAGTGTGTGTGTGGTTCTATTGTTGTAATGAACATAATTTTCTGTTTGATTTGGTGGTGTGTGGATAGTTTTGCCTTTATGTTCCTGTCCGATCCGGTTTGAGTTTTGTTTTTTGTTTGTATGTGCCGTTTCGATGCACTTAAAAAGCCCCCCCCCCCCCCTTAACACGGGCAGCATCAGACTTAAACTTAAGGTCATACGTGTTTCGGGCCTCAAGCGCCTGCAACATCTCTATTTCTTTAATTTCGACACCATTGTCTTTTAACACAGTAAACGCCTGTGGGGGAGGGACACTCCCCTCAGACGAAAACTCCAACTTAACAATTGTGCTATCCCGACTTCCGGGCATAGCACCAGTTTGTGTGGCTCGAGGCCACGAAAGGAGAAAAAACCTCAACTAGTTTTACAAAGGATAAAAAAGAGGATGAAGTAAGAAAAACACAAGCTACACAGAAACAAGGCGCGGTCGCAAACAAATGGACACGACCAGACCTACTTATCACTACAGTTGGAGCTGATAAAAATGTCCGTCCATGTTACGTACGTTACAACAGAGTTACAATTGTGGCGATGAAGCTTGTAATTTTAAGTAGCCTTTAGTCTCATCAGAGGCAAACAGGGTGCAAAATCATTCCTTGCAATGTCTGTTTTGAAAATCTTATGAAGTTTCCAAGGAAAAGTGTTCTACATTTGATTATGAGAAAATGTCCGTCAATGTTACGAACGTAACACTGTGCTCACTATTATCTAGTTGATGGTGTTCCATGCTTTTTTTTTCAAACATTGTTTGTATTTGCTGAAATTCTATACACGGGCAGAACATATTTTAAGCAACTCAGTAATGCTATTTGTTGGTGACTGTTGCATGTATTATCACTTTCACAAAAAATCATATGCAGGAAAACCTTGATGGTACATACTGCTCAAACAAGAATTAGTAATTAATTCCCGTGAAAGTAGAATGTAGACTCAGTTTTCACATTTGTTAATCACAAACTGTATAGAATAGATTGAGTTCATAAAACAATCTACAATTTTTGCATTATATTTCCATCTTTTTCCTTTTTTAGACTCCTTATTCCGTCAACGTTTGTACGTAACAGCTCATTTACTGTTGACTTTTAGTTCTCAATAAAAGTTGGTTTGAGCCAAAAATTATCTCCAACATGTATTTTCCCAATGATTTATATTGTTCTTAGCAACATACGTTGGACTTGGGCCTTCAGTCCTCATTCCAGTTTTTTACCCACATGTTACCCAAATGTACCCCATTACTGTGGACAAGCCCAAATAGTCTGTTCAGTGGGGTAAGGATAATGATGGTAGTGCTCAGGGAGGGTTAGATAGATTATCTGATGCAATGTTAAAAATGCAGGAGGCAATCCTGGCTGTGTTTTATTATGAGGTAGTTAGATGGGATTTAACGACACGTCAACACAAATGTGTTATACAGTGTCAGCTAGATAAAGGGTAAAGGTAGGGAGAAACTAAAAAAAGAAAAAGAAGGAAAAGGGAAAACCATGAGGTAAAACTTCCCGATGACACTGTCAGACACCAGTATTGCCCTCCTGATAAACTGGTGTGAGTACAGAAAAAATGGCACTATAGCCTACATTTGTGCGACTAAGTCAGGAATCTCTTGTAAAAAGATGCTTAGCTGGGCAAACGCAAAACCAAAACGAGAGTTTCAATTCTTGTGTTTGGAAGCGTTGTCCAAAGCATCTTTGGAGAGGCCCACAGTCTGTCAAAACAGCAGCAGTAGGTTAGTTAGATTGGATTTAACGACACATCAACACGAATGTGTTATGTAGTGTCAGCTAGATAGAACAGGGTAAAGGTAGGGTAAAACTAAAACTAAAAAAGAATTCAAACATTTGGCAAAATTCTAAAGTCTTGACAAAAGCAGATGGGCTGTCAAGTCAAAATTTCCTGTTAAGGCCAGCAGTAGGACTTAAAACTGCATCCGGTTGTGGAGCTTGTTTAAGCATGGGGATAATGAGGTTACCCTTTACCACGACTGCCTCCGGGGCACCCTTGGGCAAGGTGCACCTGTATTTTGCCCTGTGGTTTTTACGTGTTGTTGCCTTCGGGCGTGGGGTCGCCTTTGGGCGAGGTGTCGCCTTCGGACGATAAGTTGCCTTCAGGCGTGGTGTTGTCTTCGGGCGTGAAGTTGCCTTCGGGCGTGTTGTGTTGCCTTCGGGTGTCTGTTGCTGCCTTCTGGCGTGTGTTGTTTTCCTGTTTGTGGATAGTCTTGTGTGGTGGGTGGGCTGGGGGTGTCGTATATGTTGGCCACAGAAATTTTGTTTTTGCTAGCTTGGTGTGGTTAGTTAGACGGGATTTAACGACACATCAACACACATGTGTTATGTAGTTGCTTTTTAAGTGCATAGAAACGGACACTTGTCAAACAGAAAGACCCAAAACCGGACCGGCAAAAACGCAACTGTGAACTATTTACAAAACTATTTTACATGAAGCTGGCAAACGAAAAATTCTGTGGCTAACATGTACAATCACCCCCAGCCCACCCACCACACAGGACTATTTACAAAGGAAAAACTAATGGAAGCAACACAATATTTACAGGTTAACCGTCACCCGGCCCGCCCTTACCGAAACGAGTTGTCCCCACCGCCTGCCGAACGTCGTCCCTGGCAAACGAACGAAGTCACCCTCCACCCTGAGCTTAATCTCTGTCCACACTGACGCCAGGAGGACGTCCGCGGGCCTCCCCTCTCCCCTAAATACAATATTACACCGGTCTCTCCATAAGGCCAGCTTTATGGAGTGCGAAACAAAGGTAAGTACCCCGCGAACACTTGTATTGCATCTCGGGGGTGACAGACCATACAAAGCGTAGTCCTGGCTGACCGCCCAGGTGTTGCAAAACGTGAGGCGATCAGCCAGGACTTGAAACCACTCCCACAGGAGGGCCACAAATCCACACTGCCAAAACACATGGGGCACACTCTCCCACCTTGTGCATCCAGTGCGGGGGCAAATGCCATCTCCAAGACGCCACCGAAGGCGCTTGAGATTCGTTACGATGGCGTCGTGTGCGATCCGCCACAGCACGTCACGCCGGCGGTGACCGAGTGACCTGCTGTGGACTACACGCCACACTTCCGGCCCTGACGCATAGTCGTTGGGTTGGACCTGACCAACTAAGTCATCAAAAATGGACCGGTACAGGTCCCCCGCACTGGACTGCGAAACGTCCCCAACAGTTGACATGATACGGAAAGTGTCCCTCATCTGACAGTATGCCTCCGTGGGCCTCCAGCTGTGAGGTACACTGTTGCTAAACAGGGTTTAGTTTGAGTTTTTGTTTTTGTTTGTATGTGCCGTTTCGATGCACTTAAAAAGCACTGTTGCTAAACAGGGTAGGCAAGAACCAACGGAATGATAATCCACCCCAATAACGAACAAAGTAGGCAAACGGCATCTGACTGTCGACGGCACTAAAAACACATTTGGTCAGGAGAAAACGGAGCTTTGAAGGAAAGTGCACGAGGCCCAATCCCCCCTGCCTAGGAACCTGGTACACCACTTTCTGACCAGCTCCGTTTTCCCTGACCAAAGGAACCTAAACACGGCCCTCTCGAGTCGCACCAGGACACCCTCTGGAGCGGCCAGAACAGTGCCCGGATACCACAAGAGAGGGTAAACGAAACGATTGACAATTGCTACCTTCCCCAACAGACTAATGTAGCGATCGCCGAAGTCCTTCAACCTAGCTTCCACCAGGTCCACTTTCTCATTCCAGGTAAGTGACTCGGGTGAACCGTAACCAAACCATATGCCATTGATTTTTATGGCGTCGTCCACCCATGATGCCGCGAAGGGCAGTTGTTTCGACCGCCACTTACCTAGACGGAGTCCTTTGGTCTTGGTGGGGTTCAGTGTGGCACCTGTCGCTCTTTGAAAGGTAGACAGAGTGCCAGTAAGGGCTCTGAAGGAAGCTAGGTCGGAGACTACGCATGTGACGTCGTCAGCATACTGGAGGCACTTGACTTCAGCTCCACCTGGTATGTGAAAAGGTCGAAACAAAGGTTCAACTTGGAAGGCTCTTGCAAGGGATTCACTAAACAGTACATAGAGTACAGGTGACAGGGGACACCCCTGCCGTACCCCACGTTGAACTCTGAAGGCATCCGACGGTAGGCCATTAACGATAACCCGACTATATACACTATTATACAGTAAAGAGGTCCATTTAACAAAAACTGGATTCAAACTAAACTTCTTCAGGATTTTAAAGAGGAATCCGTGATCAACCATGTCGAAGGCCTTCTCCTGATCGAGGGAGACAAGCGCACATTGAAGATCACGGTCCATCACATATTCAACTAAGTGTGTGCCGTTTCGATGCATTGAAAAAGCACACGGTCCATCACATATTCAACTAAGTCCCGCATCAACCAGAGGTTCTGCTGAATACTGTGCCCCCGCACCGGGCATGTCTGGAACGAACCTACAAGATCCGGCATGACCGTGCCTAGCCTGTTACAAAGGGCTTTCGCCAGAATCTTGTAGTCTACATTTAACAAGGTAATTGGTCGCTTGTTTTTCGGTTGTAGGGGGTCTCCAGACTTTGGTAACAATGTTATAACGCCTGTGCGCTGCGAGGGACTCAATGAGCCAGCAAGGAAGGCAGAGGGAAATACATCACGGAGATCGTGTCCGACGGTACCCCAGAAGCGTTTGTAAAATTCCACTGGGATACCGTCGGACCCAGGCGCCTTTCCGCCTTTCATCTTCGCCACCGCCTTCCAGAGCTCGTCGACAGTCAGGGGAGAACCAAGTCCATCATTCTGCTCTTTAGAGGGGGTCTTGTCAATATTATCCAGCAGGGACTGATGAAGGCCCTCATCGACATCTGCATGCGTATAAAGCTGTTCATAGAAGGTCTTAAATACCTCCACGATGTCGAGAGGGTCCTTCTGTACCGTACCGTGGACGTCACGGACTGCCTTTATGCGGCGATCGATGGCATACTTTGTGACGTCCCGGTAGAATTTGATAGTTGGCTTTTCCTCCGCCTCCACGCAATGCACGCGAGCACGAACGCGGGCCCCGTGCAATTTCTGATCCAGATACTGCTGGATTGCGTGAAGTGCGGAGGAGTCCCCGTTCCTCTCCCTAGAGCATAGCGAGAGGAACTCCTCCCTTCTTCGACGAGCTCTTGCTACACAGTAGGTGCGTTCGACTCGTCTACTCGAGTTGCAACTCGAGTAATTCTGACCTCATGGCAGTACTTTACTACGCATGCGTACTGAGTAGACAACTCGAACGGTAAACGAGTAAACACGTCATAGTGCCCGATCACGTGTCGATCACCTGCTTGGTTTAGCGTAATACTGGCATGACAACCAACAATGGAAGTTCGCCGTACTAGAAGGAAAAAGATCTGTGCTGCAATGATTCTTCAGATGTATTCAAGTGAACGTGAGATACAAAATGTGTTGATGATAGGACAAACAATGACCACTTGGACTAACAATGATAGGACAAACAATGAACAATGTCGAAACAGTCCTGGGTAGGACTTTAAACTGCATCCGGTTGTGGAGTTTGTTTAAACGTGGGAGTAATGAGGTTACCCTTTGCCACAACTGCCTCCGGGGCACCCTTGGGCAAGGTGCACCTGTATTTGCCCCAGTGCTTTTTAAGTGCTGTTGCCTTTGGGCGTGGTGTTGCCTTCGGGCGTGGTGTTGCCTTCGGGCGTGGTGTTGCCTTCGGGCGTGGTGTTGCCTTCGGGCGTGGTGTTGCCTTCGGGCGTGGTGTTGCCTTCGGGCGTGGTGTTGCCTTCGGGCGTGGTGTTGCCTTCGGGCGTGGTGTTGCCTTCGGGCGTGGTGTTGCCTTCGGGCTTGGTGTTGCCTTCGGGCTTGGTGTTGCCGTCGGGCGTGGTGTTGCCTTCGGGCGTGGTGGTGGTTTTGGGTGTGTGGTGGTTTTGGGTGTGTGGTCTTTGTTTTTAGTGTGGCCGGGGGGAGGTTGGTCTGTGGGGTGTTTGGGTTGTCAGTGTGTGTGTGGTTCTATTGTTGTAATGAACATAATTTTCTGTTTGATTTGGTGGTGTGTGGATAGTTTTGACTTTATGTTCCTGTCCGATCCGGTTTGAGTTTTGTTTTTTGTTTGTATGTGCCGTTTCGATGCACTTAAAAAGCAACAATGACCACTTTACCAATCCTGGCTAGAGCGATAAGAAGGAATAAAGTTCCTCGAGTGCATGCATTTGCTGAACACACAGTACTCCAGTACGACGACCTAGATTTCAAATTTCACTTTAGACTACAAAGATGTACAGTCGAAGTTCTTCTACATCAGCTCGGGAATTCAAGTATTCCAACACCAGAAAATAGTTTTGGGGGGACAAAAGCTCTGACGTTGAAGAAGCAACTGCTGGTGTTTTTGTGGTTCGCTGGTAAGTAACTTGACAAAAACCTACATTCAAATGTACCCCACTAAAGTTTTTATTCTTCAGTGTTTAACGCTTCAGAATTTTCTTAGAACTGTAGGAGACACCTATGAATTATTTCTTTGGCTATATGCTATACTGCTTTTTGCCGACAAGGTTGGTGAACACTAGCATAATGCTGGTTGCATAATTTGCAGTTTAAACTGCACTGACTTCCATTTTCTTGACTCGCAAGTGTGTACAAGTGAACAAGGGCCAGGGGGGATTCATAGCCTGCTTAGGGTAAATAAGTGAACACTCCATCCATTTTCCCTTTAGCAGTGTAGGAGGGGCGGGTAGCGGGCGAACTGCAAATCGTGGCTCTGCGAAATAACATTATCATGTTACCCTTGAGTTAACATTAACATAACAAATATGTAATCAAGCTCGTGGCCAAGGGAGGAGCCCCCTTGATAAATGTTGTCCCCTGGGTTAAAAATTACCATTGCCTCAATGCATTTTAGTATATCTCACCCCCTGAAAAATTTCTTTTGCCACCCGGAAACTCCCCCATTCAGTAAGCCTACGTACCTTATCTGGCTTCGGACCTGAATGTCAGAATGTAGGCCTAATGCAGTCATCATGCAACATCTCATGTTGTATGCACTACCTCATTCAATCTCTTTTCCCTTTTTTCACTAAAGGTAACATGGAAAGTTACAGAACCATGTCTGATAGATTCGGGGTCTCCCAATCTACATTCCATAGTGTTTGTCGCAGGGTGGCTGAGGCCATTACAATAGACATCATGCCACATGTAATTTCATGGCCAAATTCTCATGCCAGCAGGGGATCAATCACCGAAGGATTTCAGAGGATTGGCAGGCTCCCAAACACACTCGGTGCAGTGGACGGCACTCACATTAGAATCACAGCACCAAAGGATCATCCACAGTCCTATTTCAACAGAAAACACTATTATTCTATTCAGTTACAGGGTGTGTGCACAAGCGATCTACTTTTCATACACGTACTCACAGGCTGGCCAGGAAGTGTGCACGACGCACGGGTGTTTAGGAACTGCGCTTTAGATGATGGTAACAAGTTTCCTCCAGGATATCATTTGGTTGGTGACTCTGCCTATCCTCTTCAAAGATTTCTCATAACACCCTTCAGAGACCATGGTAACCTTGGTAATGAGCAAAGACACTTTAATCGCGAACTTAGTCGCCAGAGGAATGTGATAGAGAGAGCATTCGGACATCTGAAGGGGAGATTTCTACGCCTACAGTTTTTTCGAGGAGAGGATACAAGGTTTTCTTTGCAAAGTGATTTTAGCAGCATGTGCCCTTCATAATATTTGCTTATTGAATGATGATGAGCTGATGGAGGAGTTCCAAGAATACCAAGATAGAGGGGATAATGATTTCCCATACAATGATGACACCACAGGCCAGGAGAGGAGAGAACAACTTATGAGACTTCTGAACTAAACTTGAGCAGTGAAGGCACCTCCAAGAAATTAGCCCACTAATATTTTCCCGGTTTACTATGCTCATTTCTTGTAGAGACTGGGCCACTCTTTCTGCTTTGCGAATTTACTGAAAGTGTATGATGCTTATGGAAATGCATTTTCATCATTAGCAATAATGATATATCTTAAGGGCTGTAACAATCACCTCAGTGTACCTGCAGTATGAAACTCTAATTGTTACAGAAAAGCATTCAGTCAATTGATGCTGTTTGCAGAGATTACAACATTTACTGAAATGAAATTTCATATGTAGAGTTTGAAAAGCTGGGAAGGTAACTGTCATCCTGATAAAGTAAAATTGGAAGAGCAATCATTTTTTATGAAAGTAAGTGATAGAAACAGCAAAAATCAATTGGAACAATAAACTGAGCTTTTCATATCTTTGTTAGAACACTGTTATAATTCAACAAACAAAATAATCAAGAAGTTGTAAAATGATTAGGCTGGTTTAAAAGATGTTAATCTGTTCTGTAATAAAAAAAAAAAAAAACATAAATCATACTTCTTAAAGCTGTCTGATTTAATGTGTTTAACATGAGAACATAAATAAAACAAATTATCAAATGCTCAACTCTTACTTTAGACTGTGATCATTTTTAATTTAAATTTTACAAGTCATTTGGCATGCATCCAGAAGTCATTTTAAGAGATAACAATGTAAGTCCTTACTCAAAACCTTGTTTACAACCAATTGCATATTGTAACCAGTCATATTTACTACGACTCGGAGTGTGACAGATATAAAACCATAACTACCAACCATGTACACTTGGTGTACTGTCAAATAAACCTGTTTTAATCAAGAGGACTTGGGCTTATGAAAGTCAGACAAAGATTAACAGACAATCATCTCACAGTTTCTCAATGAGTTTTGAAAGAAGCTCCTTGTTCTCATTATGCATGGTTATAAGAGTTTGTTGTAACTGTTGCTGGCTGGTCACAAACATTTCTTTCATTTCATTTGAAAGAAGAGATGAACGGTTCCGACCTTTCATTTTTTTTCCGAGGCGTTTTAGATGGTGCTTCCTCATCACTAGCCTGCTCTTCTTCCATTTTACCTGATGTATTTCCTTCAGAATCACATGTAAAATCTGGCTGCAAACTTGGATCATCACCAACTATCTCATACAAATCTGGAAATTTGAACGGTTTTTGTTGGCCATTGCCTGTCTTTCGTCTGCAGTCCTCATGTTTACGTAATGCCTGTTTCAAATTACGAAACTTATCGTAGCACTGATCGCCACTGACTGTAACACCAAGTTCTTTCGACAATTCAGCTGAAATATTCTTCCAAACAGGTTTTTTATTTTTTACTTTAAGGAGATCTTTCTTCTCTTTTGTGATTCTTATAAGGGCTTTTACCTGCTGATCTTCCCAAGATGTTAAGACTGCAGGGGATGCACTTGGTGGTTGAGGCTGTGCACTGATCGGTGGAGTAGTTTGAATACTTGCCTGCAGCTCAGGATCAGCTGACTGTGGCTCAGGGTCTGCTGGTATGTTGTCATGGGTAGGACCCACTGATGGTGCTTTGACAGGAGCATTACCAACGGCTGGATCTACTGCACCTGCCCCTTCTGTATGGCTGAAGTTTAATGGAACTGGTTGGCTGTTGTTGTGTGGCAACTTTTGCAGTACCTTGACCACGCTTGTAAAATCTAACGGAAAAATAAACCAAACTGAAGGATAATTCATGTAACTTACAGAAATAGCCTGCACATTCGATAGCAAATATGGAAACCCGAGGTCAGGTCATACAGGCCTACCTTGGGCATTATTTACGTATATTCCTCCCCCAGAACGATGACCGTCCCAAATCAACAAACAATTGCGATTTATGAAACTTGTAATTTGTTGGATAGGACAACAAAAAGGAATGTTTTAATTCCTCCTCAAAGTTTGCACTCACTATCATCTAAACTGCTAGTGGCCTCCTCATGTTGTAGAATCTTTCAATCTTCCAAAACTCATTCAAAGTAAGTTCCCCACCTCATACCATGTAAAACTGTTCCTGACTGGGAACTGTCAAATTCATATGTATATATGTTGCCTAGACTTCATCTCGGGAATATAACACACGACCCACGTAGTACTAGCCTATACTAGCCTAGGCCTTAATATGCACAAACCTGCACACAACATGTGCAGTCATGCTGTCATCGATATATCTTGCCTCTGACACGTTATAGGCTATGTACTGTAGGCCTAGGCTACACATTAACTTAGCAACGATAGCAGCGACTCCGCCACTTGTTTTGCTTTCAAGCCTTGATTATAGCTTGAAACAGAAAAACTAATGGACTTTGGTATGTAAAATTCACCAGTCTTAATGCCGTAAGAAATATTTTACAAACTTACGTTCTGTCAGGTATTTCTCCTGCCCTTTTTTTACAATCACTTTTACGTTTTCCCCTGAAGGGAGGGTAATGTTATGTGTTGCCATTTTGCTAGTGACGTACGTGAAGTTGCGTCATAGCTACACAAGTAACCGGCTCCCGGGGCCGGTTACTTTTTCAGAACTCGAGTTGTGACGTTTTGATGACGTTCCGTACAGTCGAACGCTTATCAGCTTAACACGAGTTACTCGAGTAGGCGAGTCGAACGCACCTAGTGTTCAACTGTAAACTGTTTGATTCGGGACTTTACGTCATCCCACCATTCTAAATCTCATGAGAAAGCCGGCTTCAATGTTCGCCACCCTTCGTACCTGGCTTTAAACTGTTCACTGTAGTCTGCCTCCGTTAGAATATCTGTGTTCATTTTCCAGAACCCCCTCCCTGTTGGCCATGACTCTGGAGGCTGGAAGGAGACAGTAACTGCATCATGATCCGAAATTGGACATGTCACAACTTCACAGTCACTCGGTGACAGTGCAGCTGGAGAGTACACCCGGTCCGACCTTGAGGAGTCAGGTCTTTGACGAGAGCAGACGTGTTTCGTCGAGCTCTCGTCGCTTTGTACTTACTGCAATTGTGCATAAAACCTTATAGCGGTGTGTCATGCCTGAAGGGGGTAGAGGGGCTCACTGTCTGTTTTAGATGTGGAGAGCAAAAAAGCATTGTAACCGACCTTGAGGCGTCTGTGCCATCAGGGCGATGCCAAGTGAACACGGACAAGCCGGGATGTTGTGCTCTCCAGACGTCAACCATGTCGTGATTCTTTATGAACATGTCCAATTCCGACATGCCGACACTACAGCCCGAAGAAGTACGTATGGACATTCGATCAAGCTGTGTGTCGGGGACTCAGTTAAAGTCTCCGGCCAGGATACACGGAGCACTGCCAGGAACGAAGGGCACCCTTGGGCAAGGTGCACCTGTATTTGCCCCGGTTCTTTTTAAGTGGTGTTGCCTTCGGGCGTGGTGTTGCCTTCGGGCGTGGTGTTGCCATCGGGCGTGGTGTTGTCTTCGGGCGTGGTGTTGCCTTCGGGCGTGGTGTTGCCTTGAGTGTGTGGTGGATTTGGGTGTGTGGTCTTTGTGGGACTTTGTTTTCGTGATCTTTGTTGTGGTTGGGCTGGAGTGTTGTTTTGGAGTTGGCTGCAGTGGCAGTACTAAATCTCAGTAGTAACAAAGACTCTTTTGTTCCTTGTTGCATGGTATGTGTAGTTTGTATGACATTGTGTTCGTGATCCGTCAGGGTTTTTCTTTGGGTTTGGGATTATCCTTTAGTTTGTCAGTGCCTGTTTCTACGTACTCAAAAAGCACTGCCAGGAACGAAGGATGACAGGGTCATGAAAAAGTCCCTTCTGTCTGAAGGCCGATTGGGCGCATACACGTTACACAGGAAAAATTTCCCGCTAGGGTCTTATTGTAATGCATACCAACCGGCCCTCATGATCAGAATCAACTTTTCCGACCAGGGGAGTCCACCTTGGCGAAACTAAAATAACTGAACCACACGATGTTGTTGAACCAAAGGAAGAGTCACTGATTTTTCAAAAGGAAAATGTCTTGAGGAATTGTATTATGATTTTCCTCGTAGAAATAGTACAGTGACTCGAGTCACTGACTCAACTCAAGTCACATCAAAAGTAGCAAATGACTCGACTCGACTGCATAATTGGGTGACTTGTTACAACTCTGATATTTCTGCAATTAGATTGAATCTTCTTTATTGTGGGTAATGATGATTCAAGTCTGCAAATGCAATGGTTTCAGTAAAAGGCCATTGACCACTAGAAGAAGTAGTGGACATGCCCAGCATAAGTTTGATGTGACCAGTTCCCTGATATGACTAAATCAATGGAAAGAATTCAAATTTGCAAATCTTATCAAACATATGATTTTTTCAAAATTATCTTTTGTTTTGTTTAGAATTGTTTTCAGATTCATGCAGTAGGCCTAGTTCACTTTCTTTAAAGGCACATTATCCTTTTGCCTTCATAAGTGATACCTGTACTCGTATGATTACCCACCAGCTTCATGGTTCCCAACCCATTGGGGCACCAGTGAACACCACAGTGACTACCTGGAAAGTCCACTTGACAGTTTAAAAAAATTAGTGTATTGCACTTAGCAAATGTGGTGGCGGAGTTAAACATTTCAGGTTAATTATGGGGGAGTGGTTTTACAAATCAAGGTAGTTAGATGCAAAATTTGACTATACCCCCCTTGCTGGCCCACCTGATGTTAAAATATTCATGACAATATATCAGTCTTAGTTCTTCATTTTTCTTATGGTGGCTAAGAGCTACCAGGAAAGTAGGGGTGTGGGGAGTCCAAAGGGTTGGGAACCACTGCAATAGCCTATGTTTAAGTCAGACTATTAGGGAATAATTGAAGTTATACTTGTGTATACTTGAGTAAACTTATTCATGTGCACCCTCAGAAAAAGTCAGAATATGTGTATATGTATGTGCACACGGCACACTTGTGTGTACTCTCTAAATCTTGCCGTCGAATAAACAGCATGTACCTAAAGAAATCTCAGTGAATTATTTCGCTTATTCTTGTATATTCACCCAACCACCATCAAGATGACAACAACAGGTTATGGGCCCAGATACCGTTTACTTTTCGATGGTGATGAACGTAAGTACGAGGAGGTGAAATTCTTAGGCTACATGCGCTTGCAGAAGCTGTACGATGTGATTATCCCGCCTGATGACAATGGCGAAGGTGAAGGTGCAGCGCCTAACGTACAAAAGAATGCAGATGCGTTCGCAGAATTGGTCCAATGCCTAGATGACCGCAGTTTGTCGCTGGTAATGCGTGATGCAAAGAATGACGGCAGAAAGGCATTACAAATCTTAAGAGAGCATTACTTATCTAAAGGAAAACCTAGAATTATTTCTCTGTACACCGAAAAACACCTGAAGAAGTCCTCTGACGAAAGTGTAACAGATTACATACTTAGAGCTGAGACTGCAGCAACTTCTTTGAAAACATCTGGGGAGGTTATAAGTGACAGTTTGCTCACTGCAATGGTGTTGAAAGGGCTCCCAGCCGAATTTAAACCATTTTCTACTGTAATTACCCAGAAAGATAAGTCACTTACCTTCAGTGAATTCAAGGTAGCATTGAGAAGCTTCGAAGAAACTGAGAAATGTAGTCATGGGATGGAATCTAGTAGTAGTGAGAATAGTGTGATGAAAGTTCAGTACAGGTCAGATGTTGCAGACAGGTCACATAAGCCAAATCACCCTAAGCCAAAGGATACCCAAGCTGGATCGGGAGCATTCTCGGGGACATGCTTTAAATGTGGAATGAGGGGCCACAGGGCTGCAGATTGCCACTCTAAGAAGAGATGGTATGAAATATGTAAGAACCACACCCATGATACGAAATGGTGTAGGAAAAAGGACTCTGTGAAGTCTGTGGATGGGTAATAATGCTGGTAGTTCAAAAGAAGAACACTCGTATTTGTTTAACGTAGAAGTAAGCACAGGTGATCTGCAGATGACACGCTGTTAGTTGATTGTGGAGCAACGACCCATGTTGTGAATGATCAGTCGAAATTCATCAGATTTGACGACGACTTTATTCCAGCAGACCATTACATTGAGCTGGCGGATGGTAGTAAAACTAACAATGTAGCTATGGGGAAAGGTGATGGTGTGTGCTTTTTAAGTGCATCGAAACGGCACATACAAACAAAAACAAAAACTCAAACCGGATCGGGCAGAAACATAAACGCAAACTATTTACAAACAACTAAATCAAACAGAAAATTATGTTCATTACAGTAATAGAACTATATGTACAGATACTTACATACACATATATACATATTTACAACATATTTACAACCAAGCACCTCACAAGCCACCCACATACAAACACAGCCCCATTTACAAATTACAGTAGTTCCATATTTACAAACAAAATCAATATTTACAAGTTGACTACCACCCGGCCCGCCCTCACCGAAACAAGCGGACCCCACCGCCTACCGAATGCCGATCTTGACAAACGGACGAAGTCCGACTCCACCCTCAGCTTAACCTCCGCCCTCACCGACGCCAGGACATCAGCAGGCCTCCCCACCCCCCTAAAAACAATGTTACATCGGTCTCTCCATAAGGCTAGCTTTATGGAGGCCGAAACAAAGGTAAGTATGTCCTGAACACTTGTATTGCATGGCGGAGGTGAAAGACCATACAAAGCATAGTCCTGGCTGACAGCCCAGGTGTTACACAACGTTAGGCGGTCAGTCAGGACTTGAAACCATTCCCAGAATAGAGCCACATAGTCACACTGCCAAAACACATGTGACACACTCTCCCACTTTGTGCATCTTGTGCGGGGGCAAATACCATCTCCAAGACGCCACCGAAGGCGCTTGAGATTAGTTACAATGGCGTCATGTGCGATTCGCCACAACAGGTCTCGCCTGCGGTAATCTAATGATCTGCTGTGGACTACACGCCACACTTCCGGCCCTGAAGCAAAGTGGTTGGGTTGGACCTGGCCAACCAATTCATCAAAAACAGCCCGGTATAGGTCCCTTGCACTTGACTGTGAAACATCCCCCACTGTTGACATAATACGGAGCGTTTCCCTCATTTGACTGTATGCCCCCGTGGGTCTCCAGCTGTGGGGTTCACTGTTACTAAACAGGGAGGGAAAGAACCGACGGAATGATAATCCCCCCCAATAACGGACAAAATAGACAAAAGGCATTCTGCTGTCCACAGCACTGTAAACACACTTGGTCAGGAGAAAACGGAGCTTGGAAGGAAAATGCACAAGGCCCAACCCTCCGCGCCTAAGATCCTGGTATACCACCCCTCTTCTAACCAGCTCCGTCCCCCCTGACCATAAAAAACTAAACACAGCCCTCTCGAGTCGCACCAAGACACGCTCTGGAGCAGCCAGAACAGTGCCCGGATACCACAAGAGAGGGTAAATAAAACGATTGATAACTGTTACCTTTCCCAACAGGCTAATGTGGCGATCGCCGAAGTCCTTCAACCTAGCCACCACTAGGTCCACTTTCTCATTCCAGGTAAGTAACTCGGGTGAACCATAACCAAACCATATACCATTGATCTTTATGGCGTCGTCTACCCATGATGCCGCAAAGGGCAGTTTTTTCGACCGCCACTTACCTAGACGGAGTCCTTTGGTCTTAGTGGGGTTCAGTCTGGCACCTGTGGCTCTTTGAAAGTTAGACAACGTGCCAGTAAGGGCCCTGAAGGAAGCTAGGTCGGAGATTACGCATGTGACATCGTCAGCATACTGAAGGCACTTAACTTCAGCACCACCAGGTATGTGAAATGGTCGAAACAAAGGCTCAACTTGGAAGGCTCTTGCAAGGGATTCACTAAACAATACATAGAGTAGAGGTGACAGGGGACACCCCTGCCGTACCCCACGTTGGACTCTGAAGGGGTCCGACGGTAGGCCATTGACGATAACCCGACTGTATACGCTATTATACAATAGGGAGGTCCATTTAACAAAAACTGGATTCAAACTAAACTTCTGCAAAATTTTAAAGAGGAATCCGTGATCAACCATGTCGAAGGCCTTTTCCTGATCGAGGGAGACAAGCGCACATGGGAGATCACGGTCCATCACGTATTCAACTAAGTCCCGCACCAACCAGAGGTTCTGCTGAATACTGTGTCCCCGCACCGCACATGTCTGAAAGGACCCTACAAGATCTGGCATAACTGTGCCTAGCCTGTTACAAAGGGCTTTCGCTAGAATCTTGTAGTCTACATTTAACAGGGTGATTGGCCGTTTATTTTTCGGTTCTAGGGGGTCTCCTGACTTGGGCAACAAAGTTATCACGCCTGTGCGCTGCGAGGGGCTCAATGAGCCAGCAAGGAAAGCAGAGACGAATACATCGCGGAGATCGTGTCCAACGGTACCCCAGAAGCGTTTATAGAATTGCATCGGAATACCGTCGGACCCAGGCGCCTTTCCGCCTTTCATCTTCGCCACTGCCTTCCAGAGCTCGTCAACAGTCAACGGGGAACCAAGTTCATCGTTCTGATCTCTAGATGGGGTCTTATCAATATTATCTAACAGGGTTTTTTGAAGGCCTTCATCGACATCTGCCTGAGTATATAGCTGCTCATAGAAGCTTTTAAATACTTCTACGATGTCGAGAGGGTCCTTCTGTACCACACCGTGGACGTCACGGACTCTTTTTATGCGGCGATCGATGGCATACTTTGTGACGTCCCGGTAGAACTTGATGGTTGGTTTTTCCTCTGCCTCCACGCAATGCACGCGAGCACGAACGCGAGCTCCGTGTAGTTTTTCATCAAGATACTGCTGGATTGCGTGAAGTGCGGAGGGGTCCCCGTTCCTCTCCCTAGAGCAGAGCGAGAGGAACTCCTCCCTTCTTCGACGAGCTCTTGCTACACAGTATTCAACTGTAAAATGTTTGATACGGGACTTTACGTCGTCCCACCACTCTAAATCTGTTGAAAAGGCAGGCCTCAATGTTCGCCACCCTTCGTACCTGGCCTTAAACTGTTTGCAATATTCAGCCTCCGTTAGAATATCTCTGTTCATTTTCCAGAACCCCCTCCCTGCTGGCCATGACTCTGGGGGTTGGAAGGAGACAGTAACTGCATCATGGTCCGAAAATGGACATGCCACAACTTCACAATCACTCGGTGACAGAGCAGGTGGAGAGTACACCCGGTCCAACCTTGAGGCGTCCGTGCCATCAGGGCGGTGCCAAGTGAACACGGCCAAGCCGGGATGTTGCACTCTCCAAACGTCAACCATGTCATGATTCTTTGTGAACATGTCCAATTCCGCAATGCCGACACCACAGCTCGAAGATGTGTGTGTAGACATTCTGTCGAACTGTGTGTCGGGAACGCAGTTAAAGTCTCCGGCTAGGATACAAGGGGCACAGCCAGGAACGAAGGATGGAAGGGTAGTAAAAAAATTCCTTCTGTCTGTAGGCTGATTGGGTGCGTAAACATTACATAGGATGAAGCTCCCGCAAGGATGTTTTATGGTGATGCATATCACCCGGCCCTCATGATCATGATCAACTTTTCCTACCAGGGAAGTCCATCTGGATGAAACTAAATATAACAGATCCACAGGAAGACACGGAACCAAAGGAAGCGTGCAAACCCCCACCCCATTCATAGGACCAGGTGTAGACGTCGTTCTCATTAACAATGTGAGTCTCCTGGAGGAAAACGAAGTCCACACCTAGTGATTTGCAAAATTGGAATATTCTTGACCGCTTCCGACTGTCCCTCATGCCATTGACGTTTAGGGTCATGAGGGACAGGGGGTCAGTCATGGTGGGATAGGTAACTACACATCTGTCTCTGACCTGGCCTTTTTATTCTTACATGGACTCGGTAGTGGTGGACCAGAAGGATGGATCCCCTCCACTGACTCCTCACCTGAGGCCGACCTTTTTAATTTGGACTCTCTTTCAACACCCTCACACAAATCAAACCAGCCCTCCCCCGATGGTGGTTCCTTTGGTGGAGGCTCTGAGGCAGGTCCCCCAGCATCTGACATGGCAGAGTCAGTCTCCGAGTCTGATGAGAGTTGAAGGTCATTCTCCACTGTTAATAATCCAGCCTCCCCAGGTGTTGAAGAGGAGGACGATGGAGGGCCTGCCTCAGGGGTCCCAGAGACCCCTTCACATTGTTTAGCAGCAAGGAAATCCTGCTCCACCTGATGTGCCACCTCATCAGGTGAAGGGGACCTAGGTTCCTCCACCATAGGTTCTGGGCCTGACTGCGAGGGTTCATGTGCCGGCCCCACATCCGCACTGGCACGGGCAGAGTACGAAGTGGGGCAGGAACCAGAAACATGTCCCTCCCCCCACAGAGGTTACACCGCACCTCGTTGGGGCACTCGGCCTTTTCGTGCCCCACCTGCAGGCACTTGCCACAACGTCTGTTGGGACAGGACTTGGCTTCGTGCCCCTCCTCTGAACACTTAAAACAGGTGCGAGGCTGCCCAAAGTATCTTATATGGGCTTTGGAACCCCCTATGAAGAGGGAGGACGGTATTTCCCTCTTCAGTACCATACGGAACTGTCTCTTTCCGTTCAAGATGCCCTTCAGCTCACCTTCCTGGTAGGTGACCCACCGCATATCGGAGACAGTTCCGTACTGACTGAGAACCCTCGCCACCAGGCCCTGATCGACCTCAAAGTTCAGGTACAGAACTGTCACCACCACAGAGCGATCATATGGGGTGACAGTAAGCCCTTCCAGCCCTTTAAGGCGAGACACCCCCTGAATTCGGGCAGCATCTGACCTGAACTTTAGGTCGTACGTGTTGCGAGCCGCAAGCGGCTGCAACATCTTTAATTCTTTTACCTCCACACCATTGTTCTTCAACACAGCAAACGCCTGCGAGGGAGAAACGCTCGCCCCGGACGAAAACTCTAACTTAACAATTGTGCTATCCCGACTTCCGGGCATAGCAGCAGTTGTGTGGCTCGAGGCCACGGAATGAAAAGGGGAAAAACCTCAGAACTAGTTTTACAAAAGGACAAAAAATAGGATAAAGTAAGAAACACAAGCTACACAGAAACAAGGTGAGGTCGCAAACAAATGGACACGACCAGACCTACTTATTAACTACAACACAAGCACGCTATAAGGTTTTATGCACAATTGCAATAAATAGTACAGCTATCACACAGTGATACAAGTTGAGCACGGCAAAAAGACGAGAGCGAAACGAAAACACGCCTGCTCTCGTCGAAGAACTGAACTGAACTGAAGGTGATGCAAGTATCACGTTGGTAGACTCAAATGGAAATACCCAGAAAGCAATTCTTAAAGATCAGGGATTCCGCCAGAAATGCAAAAAAGGGGGGGATTAATTGCTCCTAAACCCCTAGTCCAAATTGATGCTGTCCCTTGCTAAAGTTACAAGTGGGTTCAGGGGGACAAAAGCTTGCTTCAAGACCCCTATAAGGTGCATTTTGAAGGGTTTTAAAGGCCATTTACTTATGAAAGTCCAAACATTGCTGCAAAGGTGCCCTCTTCTTAAGTAAGAAACCAAGATATGGACAATTTTTTTAATTTTTATGGAAATGAAAAGGGGGGGATTTTACCCACCTTCTTCTGGAAAGGGGGGGACAAATCCCCCCCTTTCCCCCCTTTGGCGGAAACCCTGAAGATGCATTATATATTCCTTCTTTTAAGCAAGACATATTTTCTGTACAAGCAGCTACTGATAAAGGTGCCTTTGTTCAATTTAAGTCAAATTCTGCTAAGTTAGTAAGTCCCAGTGGCACCAAGTTTAACATAGAGAAATGTGGGCGTTTGTATTTCTTGAATAATGTTGTATCCCCCCAAAAAGGCATCCCATACACTGAAAGAGTGGCATGAAATTCTTGGGCACTGTAACACGAGAGATGTGCTCAAACTAGAAAGCGTTGTAGAAGGTATGAAAATTACTGACAAAACTGAACTTGATTGTAGAATCTGTATTGAAGGTAAAATGACACAGCACCGAAATAGAGAGCCAGATGAGCGTGCTCATTCAATATTAGAGCTTTTTCATTGTGATCTAGCGGGTCCAGTCAAACCTATAGCCAAAGATAGTTTTCAATATGCAATCAGTTTTGTTGATGATTATTCAGGGCTTATTGTTGTATATTTCTTAAGAGAAAAGAGTGACACTGTGTATGCCACAGAGAAATTTCTGGCTGACATTGCACCGTATGGTTCGATTAAACGTATTAGGAGTGATCAAGGTGGAGAATTTACATCTGATGCTTTCAAATCTCTTCTGGTGAAAAACCATATTAAACATGAGAAATCAGCTCCCTTTTCACCACACCAAAATGGCACTGCCGAAAGAGCATGGCGTTCTCTTTTCGAAATGGCGAGGTGTTTGTTGTTACAGTCTAAGTTGTCTAAAGAATTTTGGACTTATGCTGTCATGTTTTCTGCTCATGTCCGCAACAGGTGTTATAATTCTAGACTTGGGAAAACACCATATGAAGTTTTTACTGGTCACAAACCAAACATGAGTAATATGCAAATCTTTGTAGCTGAGTGTTATGCTTATGTGCAAAATAAGAAAAGGTTAGACCCCAGAAGTGAAAAGGGAATCTTTGTAGGCCATGACAGGGAAAGCCCTGCATTACTTGTGTACTAACCAGAGAGTAAAAGCGTCAAAAGGGTAAGATGTGTAAAGTTTCCTAAAGTAACCGAAAGTGTTGAAACTGATGACAATAGTATTGTTACGGGAGATGAACCAGAGTCAGTTGTTGTACCTATTCCAGTTTTTCCATCTAGTGATAAGCAAGATGAGGTTGTTGATGAGCAAACAGATGAGCAAATAGCTCCAGAGTATATTGTTGATGAAAATACCTCTAGTGAAGGTGAAAGCTCAGGTAGATATCCGAGTAGAAGGAAGGTAAAACCTAAGTATCTTGAAGATTATGATCTTGGAAGTAGTGATGCTAATAGTGTGAATTATACCATACATTACTGTTACAGGTTAAGTGATGTACCCAAGACATACCAAGAGGCTGTTGAATCTAAAGATTCAGGTCAATGGCAAAAAGCCATGGAAGACGAGACGTGTGCCTTGAGAGAGAATGAGACTTTTGAACTTAAACCCTTACCTCCAGGTAGGAATGCAGTGGGGGGACGTTGGGTGTATGCCATGAAACTTGGTCCAAACAGTGAGGAGCAATATAAAGCTCGTTTTGTAGCCAAGGGGTACTCTCAACTGCCTGACATTGATTATCATGAAACATTCTCCCCTACGGCCCGCATCACATTCATTAGAACCTTGATGCAGTTATCTGTACAATATGATTTAGTTGTCCACCAAATGGACGTGAAAACAGCGTACTTAAATGCCCCAATAGACTGTGAATTGTATGTTGATCAAAAAAGCATGGGATATGGTCAGGAAAATCAGTGGAAAGCAGATCAGTTCCTCTCTTTTACATGTGACCAAACCAGACGGTAGCAAATGCACAGAGACAGCAGATGTTGCCAATTTGCTTGCAGATGAGTTTGAATCAAACTCCTCGAGCAATCACTATTCACAAGCGTTCCAGACATTCCAATATACCGTTGAAAAACAGAAAATGAACTTCACCTCGGATAACTCTGAGGACTACAACAGCCTCTTGCCTTTATGTTCCTGTCCGATCCGGTTTGAGTTTTTGGTTTTTGTTTGTATGTGCCGTTTCGATGCACTTAAAAAGCACAACAGCCTCTTTGACATCACGGAGCTTCGCATTGCTCTCGAACGAAGCAGTGACACTGCCACTGGCTCAGATGAAGTTCACTATCAGTTCCTCAAACACCTTCCAGATAAGTCCTTACTGGTGCTGTTAGATATTTTCAACGGTATATGGGAAAATGGCAATTTTCCGGCTGCTTGGCGGGAAGCCACCATCATTCCCATCGCTAAGCCGGGTAAGGACCCCACAAATCCTACAAACTACCGTCCTATTTCCCTTACTAGTTGCCTGTGCAAGACGTTTGAACGAATGATTAATGCCCGCCTGGTTTGGTTCCTAGAAACCAACAACCTCATAACTAGTTCCCAAAGTGGCTTTAGGCGTGGCCGCAGTACCACTGACCAGCTCGTGCGCCTAGAATCAACAGTTCGTGACGGATTTGTACGCGGACACCATGTTGTATCGGTCTTTTTTGACCTAGAGAAGGCATACGATACCACTTGGAAATACGGCGTTCTAAGAGACTTGTACTGTGCGGGTCTTAGGGGCCGAATGCCGCTTTTCATACAAAATTTCCTAAAAGATCGTGTGTTCCGTGTGCGTGTAGGGAGCGTATTGTCAAAGTTACATAACCAGGAGATGGGTGTTCCTCAAGGCAGCATCTTGTCAGTTACCCTTTTCATCATGAAAATAAATAACATCGCTAATGTGGTGAACACTGGGATTGAGAAGTCTTTGTTCGTGGATGACTTCTCTTTTACCTGTTCCTCAAGGAACATGAGGTCTATAGAGAGACAAATGCAAAACTGCCTCAATAAGATCCAACAATGGGCTGACAAAAACGGATTCAGTTTTTCTCGAACAAAGACTGTTTGTATGCACTTTTGCAACCGGAGAGGTGCTCATTGCGACCCAGAGCTAAATTTGAATGGTGTTCACATCCCAGTTGTTCCTCAGACCAAGTTCCTAGGCCTCATACTCGACAGTAAGCTGAACTTCAAAGCCCATATCGACCATCTAAGGCGGAAGTGCCAAGGAGCGCTGAACCTGTTGAAGGTCGTCTCAAAGATGGACTGGGGCGCTGATCGCCCCGTTTTGCTTCGACTTTACAGATCCTTAGTGAGGTCCAAACTTGATTATGGTTGTGTTGTTTACAGCTCTGCACGCGAGTCATACCTCAGGAAACTCCTCCCCATACATAACCAAGGTCTTAGGATCTGTTTGGGAGCGTTCCGTACCTCTCCAGTGCAGAGTCTTTACATAGAAGCGAATGAACCACCCCTCCACATAAGATGGAAGAAGTTATCACTTCAGTTTGCCCTCAAACTGAGGAGCCATAGACACAACCCAGCCTTTGAGACGGCCTTCAACCATAAGTTTAGTGAAATATACATGAGGAAACCTTCAGCTATCCCACCATTTGCTATTCGCGTTAGGGAAGCTCTATCACAGGTGTGCAACAACCCTGACTCGGTGGCACAGCTTACTTTCCCCGTCACTCCTCCCTGGAAGTTAGACGAACCAGCTGTTGACCTTAGTTTAAGAAAATATCTGAAAAACTCAACAAATGAACTTGTGTTCCGTGCCAGCTTTAATGAGCTGAGACATAAATATCATCAGTATCATGCAATCTATACTGACGGCTCCAAAGCCACTAACAGGGTTGCGGCCGCGGCGTCGGGCCGTGATGCATCCTTGCAAGTCAGACTACCAGATGATGCATCAATATTCACGGCAGAACTCCAGGCACTAAAGATGGCATTTGATCTGATTCAAAGCTCAGACAGTCACCAGTTCATTGTGTTCACAGACTCACTATCAAGTCTTTTAGCACTAAAAGGCCATGAGCTAAAGCACCCTTCAGTAACAACTCTCCGTGAAGCTTACTCCAATTTGGTTGAGCTACAAAAATCAGTTGTGCTAGCATGGGTCCCTAGCCACGTGGGCATTCAAGGAAATGAAAGGGCCGATGCACTTGCTAAAGAAGCCCTACAGATGGACGTCACCAATATCTACTTGCCTCACACTGACTACCGGCCTAAGATCAATGGCTTTGTAAAATCAAAATGGCAAGAACTGTGGGATTCCTTCCCCGAAAACAAGCTGAACCGAGTTAAACCGAGGGCTGGAACTGGGGGACATAGAGCCCCCAGCAAACGGAGAGATGATATAGTTCTGACTAGGGCTCACATCGGCCACACTTACCTTACCCATGCCTACTTACTTCACGGGGACGAAAGACCATATTGTATACCCTGTGATTGTGCTGTCACCGTCAGTCACATTCTGGTTGACTGTCATGAATACTACCATATTCGTCAGAAGTATTACGCTGTGCCAGACCTGAAAACTTTATTTGAGCGAACAGATTCTTCCCTTATTCTGGGCTTTCTCAAGGAGAGTAAACTGTACAGAAATTTTTGACATGACTCCGGGATCTGCTTGGATTTTTTGTGAAACCTGAAAAGTTTTGTAGTGGAATTTGACACTTTTGACCCCCCTTTTTTATTTATTGTACCAAACATTGCACCTTTTTCTCATCTAGGTGACACTATATAACATTTTCGTGTTGGTGTGTCGTAAAACCCCATCTAACTAACTAACTAACTGTATGTTGATCAACCCGAAGGCTTTGAAGTGAGATGTGAAAACGGTGAAAAGTCAGTTTGTAAACTAAGAAAATCATTATATGGTCTCAAACAGAGTGGACGAAATTGGAACAACCTACTTCATTCTTATTTAATTGGTCAAGATTTTACTCAATCACTTGCTGATCCTTGTGTTTATACCAGGTATACAGATGACAATGTGATAATTGTAATCATCTGGGTTGATGATATTTTTATTGCAGCAAATCGAAACGGCTTACTCAGAGATGTAAAGAAGTCTTTGTCTGACAAATTTAGAATGAAAGACCTAGGAGAAATTTCCATGTTTCTAGGTATGAGCTTCATTCGTGAAGATGGTGTTATTTAAAGTAAACCAGTCAATGTATGTAGAAAAAACGTTGCAAAAATTTGGAATGCAAGATTGCAAATCTAAGAGCACTCCATGTGAAATGGGTGTAAACAAGATTGTTGAGCAGTCAGGAGAACAGGTAGAGTTACATGACCCTAAACTCTATAGAGAGATTGTTGGAAGTCTCATTTACATTATGACAGCAACTAGACCAGATCTCTGTGATATTGTTGCAAAGTTGTCACAGCACATGGCAAAACCGACTGTGAGACACCTTACAATGGCTAAACATGTTTTACGTTATCTTAAGGGTACAGCGAATCAAAATTTTGTCTTTAAGAAGTCTGCTGAGCCTTTAGCTTTGTTCGGATTTTGCGATGCAGACTGGGGTAACTCTGAGGACCGCCGTAGCATATCAGGATATTGTTTCCAGCTGTCTGTTGACGGCCCGCTGATATCATGGAAAAGCACAAAACAGCGCACTGTCGCTTTATCTACTTGTGAAGCTGAGTATATGGCATTAGCAACAGCTACGCAAGAGGCAAAATTTCTGACACAGTTGTTGAATAGTATGATAGGCTGTAAGTTGTTACTCTGCACTGTGATAACCAAGGTACATTAGCTCTCGCAAAGAACCCTGTTCAACATCAGAGGTCAAAACACATTGATATAAGATATCATTTTATTAGATCAGAAATCCAAGAAGGTTCTGTACAACTTGTTTATGTTATGTCTGAAGAAAATGTTGCCGACATATTTACCAAACCTATGACGAAATTCAAGTTGGTGAAGTTTACTGACCAGATAATGGGTTGTCAGCCCTAAATGTGAACCTTAAGAATGTTTAAGTTTTGAGTGTCAGTTTATCAAGAGGTTTCAGTGCTGACCCAAAATAGTTGATGTATTTTTAAGCTTTTTTTAGGTAGCTTATCTCAAGTTTAATTTAGTTTGAAAAAGTAGGCTATCACTTTTACAATCATTGCTGTATTCATTTATATCCATATGTGTTTTTGCCGCCCATCATAAGTTTAAGTGGGGGTGTTAAGGAGTAAACTTATTCATGTGCACCCTCAGAAAAAGTCAGAATATGTATATATGTATGTGCACACGGCACACTTGTGTGTACTCTCTCTCTAAATCTTGCCGTCGAATAAACAGCATGTACCTAAAGAAATCTCAGCGAATTATTTCGCTTATTCTTGTATATTCACCTTCACATTCACCCAACCACCATCAAGATGACAACAACAATACTGATGTGCACTTGGACCTTGACTGATGTTTCTGTACAAGTATGTAGCATATATTATTTCGTGGAAAATTGTATTTCTCTTCAGATACCCATTCAAAGCCCAACATGGGGAAGTTGCTGAAGCTTTAGTCATGAAGTTGGTACACCATATGTATTTTTTTTTTATTTCTGACATTCGGATAATTATCCTCCCTATATATTAAAGCATGTTTATGGTTTATTTTGTTTATCAGCATAGGCATATACTTTTTTTGAAGATGCCAGTGAGTATTAAAAACCTTTCCTTTCCAGTTATTATATTTACTGAAGATATGGCATCCCCAAACCAAACAGTTGCTAGAAATTCTCTGCCCACAAACATGAGCATTATAGCCCGAGAGTTCTAAACACAGTTACATGTACTTCGACTGACATTCATTGAAAGAATTCTTTTTTACTCTGGCTGGTCAATAATGGCTTGTACTTTCAGTTGTAAGGTTCGTGTGCTTCCATTAAGAATTATTGTAAGCTCACACACTGTGATCTAGCCAACTGGGATTTTAGTAATTCTCCTTACTACGTTAACTTTAGCTTCCTCCAATTTAGACCACACCATAAAACATATGCAAAGCAGAGATACAGTAGCCTGCACTGATTTTAAATTGCTTCAGGCAACATAGTTTCCATACACACAGTGTGTGAGATGAGGACTAAGAAGCTCAAAATTGCTACCCAACTGTAATGAGGGGAGGCTCTTCATAGTTGCATGCCACTACAAGTCAGTTGCACGCATACTGTAGCAACCACAGTGTCTCATTGCCTTCCAGAAGTAATGCGTTGCTTAGTAATTGTTAAAGTTTGCTTAGCAATGAAGCTGACACTCCAATGTTATGAAATCCTACCTTTTTTAATGGTCACATGACACACCATATTGACCATAAAATGAAATAAGGAATATGAGTTGTAGAATCAGGAACATTTTCATAATCGTGTATATAGGCCATTGGTCGGAATCGGTTTAAATTTCAACCGGACGTTTTTAGAGTGTAGGACCTACTATTCAAAACCACATACAGATTTTTCTACAAAGACTTACCTGACAAACACATCTCAAATTCAAAGAAATTCGTTTAACTATGTTTGAAATACCTCTATTCAGTAAATCATAGTGAAGTCTTCCTGTTTTTTTTTTTTTTTTTTACATTTTTACTTGCAGCGTCTTTAGAGTTCTTATAAAAATTGAAACAACAAGTTTCTTTCAATCCAATAGTGTTGCTACTTAAAAGACCTTCTAGTAATATGTTACGGGGAAGTTTATCCATGCTGAAGAAATAAAAATAAATTTGTCAAACCAGTGACTTTATTAATAAGTGATATAAGTTATTTACCTTTCAAAAAGTCTCTTGTAACGAACCAACATACTTGCTGTGAATTTTGAGCGTTTATTTTTTGGAAGTTTACTTTCGTTTCATATGATTTGTAATTTTCATTTTGTGACTGTTACTAGTATTTGGAGTAGTAAGCAAATAAATTTGTCTTAGCGTTTGATGATATTATGATTTTTTAGATATCTTATTTTACAGCCTGAAACATTTATTACATTTATATAAATAATACACTTTTTCACATCACCTACATTTATAGAATAAACATTAATCCAGAATATTGTTTAAAACATTCGTGGTTTTTGCACCTTTTTGTAGTGGGCGCCCTCAGAAAACACACTTAATTCTGTTTCAAGTTGTTAGAGTTAAAACATATGCTCGGTACCACAGCACTACAGGTTTTTCGTTCATTAGGATATCAACGACGTCTGTACACACCCTGCATATAGTTAACATTCAAGAAAGACGGATAATGAGTTTGGTTGTAATCTATGTTGTTGTATTGTGGTTTAGATTATCCCAATTTTGGTCACTGTTGGTTGGCATTTCAATGTTTTATAATATTTGCAGTAATCATAGAAACTTTGTTGTGTTGGAACATGTAGAAAGCTATTTCTTATCAACCTTACAAAAAACGAAATGCATTTATTGGGTTTTTGCACATTTTGTAAAACTAAATTAAATACGACTGCCGTATGATATAGTCATCGTAGTTTGATCAATGAGGAGAATTTAAAAAGGTAAATAAACCTTTCAAAGTATTATTTTTTTAAACAGAAGCTTATGACGTAACAGTATCCCGACGACGTGCTTGCTACTTTATGCAATATGAACTTCTCGAATGTCATGTTTAGACAAGTTGAGGCCGACGTCATATCTCAAAATCTTGGGGGATGGGCTGGTGTCCGGCTCAACCGTTGGAGATTAAAAAGTAAGTATATGAATTTTTGCTGTACTGTCAGACTAATCTAAAGCACATGCGCTGTTATACTTCAGGCATACAGTGTTTCAGTGGGGTAGGAAGGATATATAACGGTTCACCATATGGGATGCGTCCGTGAAGTGAGGTAACACTGTGACTATTCATTCACTATGGTATATTTTGAGGTTATCATATAAAAAGGGCAGATAGATTTGGTTGCGAGTCTGAGTTTGATGTGGGAACTATATATGTAGGGCTGGATCTCAAGGTCTTCCTTTCACATACAACTTTGGAATGAATTGTAAATGCACTAAGGATATAAAGGTGACATGTCTGTAGAAATACAACTTGAAGCACAACACAACAAATTAAAACTGTGTTCTTGTCGTCTTTAACTACCCGAGTTTACTATAATTCAACGGAGACAGTAAAAGACTATGCAGAAGTAAACGTGTAAAAATAATAAAACACGCTCGCTCGATTCATAACTGCAGCCGCTTGTTCCAAACAAACATGTTTTCGTAAAATTCGTAATAGAAAAAATGTTTAACAGGCTATGAGGATGAGGCAAAGTGTTTAATTTGAAATGAACCATTTTTCGAACAGTTTCCTCCGAATCCTTTAGATTTTAAAATTGCGAGTTATAATATCGTACGACGGGTTCAAAAGAGTCATATGAAAAAAAACAACATAATAACGGATATTTCGATGTAGGGTCTGTTCTTGATTAACCTGAAGCAGTGATGATGTAATGGGATACCCCATACAGCCTATGCCCCAGTAACAACACACGGCATGACGCAATCACAATAGCTGTACTAAACCTAGAAGATGGCGCTCTTTCCCTTCTCTTCTCAATCCTCAATCACACTCCTCCCCCACACTCCTCAATAAGGTGCGAAATCGTACTACTATACTTACTGCTTTTTCTCCAGACCAATATCCCTTTGAGTGAGGTCAAGTTTCACTACGGGAATTCCCAAACCAACAACTAGAAAATGTGGTCATGTACCGTAACCACACTAGACATGACCAAGTATACTTCTCTGGCTGTTAAGATGTGTTGAAATTATTCGGATCATATGTAAAGTTGGCAGTGTTATTTAAACTGGGGAGCCTTATTTGGACTAGGAATCTTACATGAGTTGGTGTGCTATAATGATGAAGGACATTGAAGGTGTAACTATTATAGCAATTGGAAATGACATGAACCAGAAATTGCTCAGCAAGTGTGTAACCTACAGTATCCTGACGGTAGTACAAAAGGCAAGAGTACTAAGTACTACAGCTTGCTGCATGCATGCATGCACTTAATTAATTGAACAATTGAATGCACGTACAATAGCCTAGAGTACACCTGCGTTTACGTTAGACTTCTCTAACGCTAGCCTACCCAAATCGAAAACCCGACACTTTACTTAGGCTATCCAACTCGAAAAACGAGACTTACAGTGAAAACTCGCCCAGTTGTGTTTTGACAAACTCCCCTTTTATCGACGTTATGCGAAATTCATTCTGTCAATTACGAACATTACCTTAAACACTTAGCAAAGGACTGCGTATACGCCAACAGAGTGCCCGCCAAAGATTTCCTTCATTGACCTCGCCTGATCATGCAACGCAATAAAGAAATGGACGTGCACGTATGCCATACTTTGAAGTGTAGGTAGCTGCAGCTGTAGTACATAGTTTACACACACTGTGCATTCATAACAAGAACTGCATGCAGCTCAGAGGCGTACCTTACCGCTCTGTCGAAATTCCAAAAAATTGCCAGAAAAAGTAAAGATGTATCTCCTTATGATCGCTTTGTTAATAGAATATTGAATGAATTTGTTTTTTAAAAATTTTTGAAATTGATTGATATTAAAAATATAAATAAAATATGAACAAATACTAACGATCTGCAAATACAGTAGAAAAGCAGGCCTACGTTGAACAACATCCGTCTTTCATGGTTACGTCATATGTAAAGTTGCCCGACGTATTAGTCTGCTTCATATTGTAATTAGTCTACTAAATATTTAAATATAGCACTTTTGAGGAAAAATGCCCTGCATGTCGTGATTAGCGATGTTTTCTTTGCAATTTTGTCACATACACGTCTCTTCAACTGTACGAATCTTTTCTCAAAAGATCGGTATGTTTCTTGCTGGGAGCCATCCAATAAACTGAACGAAAGAAATGCGACCAACCACAATAATGGACATGTTGGTCATTTCCATTAATGATCCTATTTCCAATTTCAGAAGGAAGTTAGGTTTTACTTGTTCTGACCCTAATGGTGTGATAATCAGGGTTTTGTATGATGGTATTAGTTTGGTATTAGAATGGTATAATTGAGCTGACATGTGATTGTTTCAGACTTGTGAACAGGGGCGCAATTTCGATACACGTTATTGGGGCTATTGCCGTAGAAACGCCTCTCTTTTCTTTCTTTAGACTAATATATCTTGAGCTTCGTCAAGTTACAACAGGGGATTTCCCGAACCAAAAATGATCATCCTAGTTTAAATATTCAGAAGAAAGTGAACAGAAGTTGCTTGTTTTGACATTCAATAGTAGTAAGTGGCGCCACCATAGCAATGAACCAATCAGAATCGAGTATTTCGACGACGTCATAGAATAGATGAATATTCATGAGATAATGAGAAGAGTGGATAATTGACCAATGACAGAAGAAATGACGTCATAATGAATATGTATGAGATATTGGTAATATATATAGAGAGAGATGAGCGGATGAGAGCTCATTCTTATCAGAGAATTTGAAGTGTTAATATGGCTACACATAATCATCCGTTGTATGAATTTGCAAAGAAGAGGGTGTGTTGTTTCGAGGCACTTGATGTTGGGGCGGATGGACTAGAGTGTTCTCGTTGTAAGATGGCTAGTGCCCCGAGACCGTCCGGGTACACGACGGTGCATCGTGGTTGTGGTGGCCGTTGTCACCATTGGAGGTGGACTATCAAACCTCAAGAACACCGACAGAAGCTGACTTTGTCCGTGAAGAAACCATGGCCTGAGGAGGAAGAAGCCAAAAAGAAGGAACTGAGGAAGCAGTTCAAACATCCCTTTTGGCAGCACGTGTTGGATTGTTATGTAGGTCCTCCGGACTGTAAGCAGTGTTCCTTGTAGCAGAAGGAGACCTAACCCAAACGGCTCTTTTAAGGGGTACCAAATATGTCAGAAAGAGTGGCAATTTTCCTCCGTCAAACATGCATATTGTTGTTGTATCGTTTTGTATCGTCCTTGGTGAATGGGGAATAGAACAAATAAATGAGACATACGGACTCGGCTAGAGGTCTATTTCAGCGTCGTGTGAGACATTAAACGTACCGCTCCGTATTGAAAATATACGTTTACAGTAATTTATTGATCAATCCATAAAACACAAACACATACATGAAATGAATAAAATGTAAATGATACTAATGACATCCAGTGCAACTCTACTTTGGTTATCGTTTTGCAATAACGGTGAGGAGACGGCCTATGACCGTCCCGACGAAAATCATTTCGGATACTAGCACATTCGGAGCCTCAACCAACTCTCCGAACTGTGGAAAGCAACCAACGGTGATTCTTTCCTCCTTTGTACCATTCTTATTGTTAAAACATTTCTTAAAGTGTCTTTAAGGTACGTTTTAACATAACAAACATAACAAACATATAAACATTTTCAAACACTTTTAGCATTATTCGTTTTCAATCAATCAGACGTTACACGTTTCAAAAGAATAAACATTGTCAATACTACTTAAAATACATTTTACAAACATTTATACCGAAATCCTCATTCTATCCCTTTTTATGGAGCGAATCGTATTCTCGCAATGTTGTGGTAGATGATTCACCGTCGTCTGAAAAGTCCAGTCTCATAAGATTGGAACGATAAAGTTGTCCCGCACACCTCAGAGTCAAGTTTGATATCTTACAATGCTCAAAATTGAACGGATTTTTGCCGTAATCACTGTTGAAAGAAGATGCAAGAACGAATCCAAAAATGAGTCGACGCGGTAACTTTCCCAACCAGAGATGATCCGTGACGATGTTGGTGGTTCCCGTCTGGATGGATTTCGTCTTCATTTGTACCCTTTGACTAGGATACTTGACCATGACTCCAGAGGGTAAGATCTTGGCGTATTGCAACAAGATGGTGGGACTGGGAGTCACACGTCTGGCGTACACAGCTATCTCCGTGATCTTCATCTTATAACTCGGTGACTCGTCCCATCAATTCGGCTTCTCCGCTGCTGTCAAAAAACTGGGCTCTTGCCTTGAGACCTTTGTTTCTGTTGGCCTGTGAAGGGCTTACAACGTAAATTTTATCGGGTGTATCATGGTAATACAGTGCAGACGACAGTTGACGGATTTAGATTCCTCTCCGTAGTTCAAGAGGGTTTCCAGATAAGCTCTGTATGGATACATCGATGACGAATCCGAAATTTCTTGGCCGTTGAAAGAGACTTCAACTTGTTTGAAGAGCGAATGTAGAGTGTACTTGATGGGTCCGACTTTATCTGAATTGCTGCCAGCATCGATACCTATGGCACCTCCGCCTCCTTTGGTAATTCTACACTTGACGTAAAGTTACGTTTCTTCCAAATCAATGTACTGGTCGCCGGCTCCGGAGATTTCGAACCCGTAAGGTATCGATAGACCTGCGATGGTTTGATCTTCTCCCAACTTCCTCTTTCGATACGGTCTGCGTCGGTGGAACACTGAAAAGGTCCATTTTGGATTTGCTACACTCACAAGAGTCTCGATGTCCTGCCATCCTCGTTTAATCGGAAATGTCCGAAACACGTCTTTTCTGTTTGGTGGTCGGTTTCGAAAAGATGCGTCTTCTCGTGCGTCTCCTCTTTATAGGTTTCCTCGGCGTTTTCTTTGATCTTCGTCTTTTTCTCCTGACACAAAGACGTCTTTTAGCACAGGAACCGGTTTGTTCTTACATATCTTGTAATCCACGTTTGGGTCCTTTCCTCTGCACATGAGACTTCACTGCAGTACTCAGTTTCTTCCCATTCGTGATATCTTTTGCAATGTTGGTTCCAGTCGTGAGAACGCTTTTACCTACGCTTTTGAGCATGGGTTTCAAATATGGCACGGCACCTCTAAAAACATTGAGAGCTGCTCCCAATCTGTGTCCTTTTTGAAAATAAGGAGTGGTGAGTACGGGAAGACTACTCATAATTTTTGTCGGAAGTGAAGTTTCACGATGACTCTTCCGTTCTGAAATGGTATGCGCATACCAGTTTCATCTCTAATATCGATTTCGATGTTATTGATGAGGGATCTTGCGATGGGTTTATAATGTAACTTGGTAAAGTCCACATCGATCGTTTCCCCGAACTTAGTACCGGCGGGTACGGTTTTCAAGAGAGGTGCTGTGGTATCGAAAAATGGACGTATCTTTCGTCTTCGACGTCAACAATGATTCCTACAACGGATGACGAGAAGCCCGTGATGTTAGTCACTCGATCGGTTGCAAAGATGTTGCAATACGTCGGATTTGTCGTTCGTACCCGAATGGTAAATTCTTCTATAGGACCCACGTCCCTTCGTATATTTTCCTAAGTGAATACTCTAGGTTCTCACTACTCCCTAGCTTCACACTGAAAGAAACACTGCCATGATCAAGATCTTACCACGAAAGAGTGTAAGAGATCCCGCACATTGCCACTCCCCCATTTTCCTCGAACTTCCAACGTTTTACTCAAATGAGTGTAGTAATGCGCCAGTACATTATCGGGGAAAATATCCATAGAACTATTCTTGGAAAGCGTCACGTAAAACGAATCCATGTCGTCTGTCGAGTTTCAAAATCTCAACTGACGTTACATATGAAACGCATCACAATTTAATGATTCGATCGATCCAGCTGTTAAACTTTGCACGATATCCTTTCCATTTGACAAAATACTGCCTTCGACAATTTCACCGTCCCAGTCTTTTAAGGAATACACCACCGGTTTTCTCGGAATCCTTTTATACACGGTAAAAAATTTTTCCGTCCATCGAGGTAAGTACCCCTTTCGAAACTGTCTCACGTTTATGCTGAGTCTCACTCGTTCTCCGACGTCGAAACGATAAATCGGTCGCCTCGCACCCCTTCTGCTTTTTCTTCATCGTTTTAGATCCTGATACAGACGATTCCAAACTTCTAATTCGTTCTGGTGGCTCACGTCGATAGGTGATCTACCTATACTGCGATGATAGCCAGTATTGTAACTTTCCACCAATCGAGGCAAAGTTTTTAAATACTGTTAGGTGTTATTAGCCGTCAGGTACTTCCACATCTTCTCTTTGAATGTCTGTTAAATCTCTCCACGACACTTGCTTTGGCAAACAGATGGACGTCGTGACTGGCCAGCAAACGTTTCACATCCCTGATGAGGAATTCTGAACCTTTATCCGTCTGCAGTTTACGAGGACGTCGTCCCACCAAGATGGTTTCTAAAGCTTTCACGATCGTCGTTCCTTTCTTATCTTTGAACGGAACGACCCCATGCATATTTCGAAAAGATGTCGATATAAGTAAAAAGAAATCGTATTCCTCGATTATGACGTGAGAGTGCGGTGACATTCAAGAGGTCTGCTTGCAATTGGTCATCGATTCCGTGAACATGAACGCGATTCCTCTCGTATTTCCTTCTCACCCGACGATGTAACGTATAAGTGTCTTCCGATCGTAGCCATCGTTCTACGTCTTCGCGTGTCGTATTAGATCTGCGTTTCATGGCATGACGAAGGAATTCCGCGATGCCTCTGTAACCAGCCGGATGACATGCGTCGTAGTAGATGTTGCGAAGGATGTCTGGTAACTTCTCCGTCTGCTTGGTCATGAGTGACGGTGATGTGACTGCCGCAACAAGCACTGGCAGTACACTATATCTTTCAAAACTTCTCTCAATTGGACAAAAGTATTGTTCCAAGAGTCTCACATATCGCCATCTGTACGTCTTTGTCCGGTGTTAAGCAATTTAATAAGTAAACCAAGTGTTTTTTCTGGAGTGGGTGGAGGGGTACGAACTCCATAATAATCGTCCCCATCTTCTGCGTCTTTCTTGTCGCCACCTCTTCTTCCTCTCCTTCTGTTTCCTCTCGTGGAATCCGTGTCCCATCGACGGCCTCGGTCTGAGTATAGCGTCCCAACGTTCTTCGTTTCCGACGAGTTCGTGAGGTACGTTCAAGCATTGCAAATCTCGAGCTAGAATACGGGATGTACCGTCTTTCTGTGCCACATGAGATCGTTCACGAGGTCGGTGATGTGTGAGCCGGATACAGTTACGTTCCGTTACGTCTTTGGCGCCAAAATCTTTGTTGTTGAATCACTTGTCCGTAGGCTTTGGCTTTTCTTCTGATGATAAACCTTCGTTTTTCAAAATAGCTTCTATGGCCACGTCAAATTCTCGTTGCTTCGTTGCAGATTTCTTTTTGAATGCTTTTCTTATGTCTTTTAGAATGCTCGTCACGTCTTCTTCTCGATGTATTCCACCTTGACGGCTCACCATCGATCCGTGTGGTACCAACATCATTTTCCTGGCGTGTTCCATTTCTTGACAACGGCGTGACACATGGACCGGAGAATAGCACTACCACCTCGCTGTTCGAGTTTTTTCTTCTTCTGTCTGAGAGAGCCTTTCTTATCTGCCGTTAATCTCAGAGTACGAGAGTACGTCTGTACCGTTTGAGAGCCTTCTTTTGGTTATCCGTCAGTGGAACGTTGACTTATAAAACGTTCAATGCACACTCGCACAAACAAAGTATCAAATTTCTTTCAGCTTTTTTCGTGATAGTTTGTGATGCTTTTACGTCCTCGGTTCATTTCCACCGTGATGTAAAACAGTAAGAACAACACGAGGTGCCTCGCTGAGCCGTCTCGCTCGATGAACAGATATAAACTTCTCACGTCGTCCGGATGAGGTTGTAGAACGGGGTCATTGATATCCTCTCGCGTAATATCCAGTTTCCGACGAAACAAATAGAGGAAACTTTTCAAGGGTGTCTTTTTTGGGGTCCGTAGACGACCATGCCGTCTCCTCCTTCTTCTGGCAAAATATCCGTCCTATACCCGATGCGTTCGTTTCCCTCGGGTTTGAAATCGAAGAACAGATATCCGTTCGGCCTCGACGTGGCGTCCTTATAGGCTTCGTGAAGAAATTTCGTACGACCCGGTACGACTTGTCGAGCAAGATGATCGATCACAGAAACATCCCAAGGGTTTTTTAAACAGCACGACGTAATCGGCATTCATACTGTTGGTACGTATTTCTTTGTCTTGCTAGAACAAGTTTTGTAAGACCAGAATCACGGATAAATGCTTGTAATGACTTCCTTTGGTAATTAACTGGGCCACGCGTTGATCCGTTTCGTGCATCAAATCGACCAAGACGACGAGATTCGGCCTACTTTTATCGATGTAATCGTCGATGCGTTCCGGCAAATCTTCCACAAACTTTATTCAAGGACAATTGCGTGTAATCTCGTCTTAAAGAGGTTAAAATTCACCGTAAAACCAAACGATATTCAGCCATGGAGGTTCGATCAAATGATCTTTATGTTTTAATAATCTGGATAACCACACGGTTTTTCCACAACCGGTAGGGCCTGCTATCAAACACGTAAATGGGTGTTTCAGGCGAACACAAACGTTTCCTCTAACATGTCGATCACAAATAATTCGATCACTTAGAGTTCCTCGTATTTATACGTTGCTTGACTTTCTTCATTTGCATATTTCAAAAACATTTTGATGACGTGAATAATATCAGGTCCTTGTTCTTGCAGAGCACACCATTCGTGGACCGTCAAATTAATTCCCTTCTTTCAGACTTTGAGACTTCCGTCAGCATTTTGTTTCCATTCTCGAATGGCCCCGTGAACTTCACCTCCTCATATTTTCACCGGTAGCTCGTCTTAATCTACCGAGCGAAAAACAGGTACGTCCGTTCCCCATGACGACCTACTTACGATGACGAGTGATTTATAATTTCAAAGAATTAGTGTTTAGAGGTTTGACGACTTTCTTTTTCATGGTTTCAAATGAATTCGTAGGAACACGAAAATCGCGTGCTCCTGGCATGATAAATAAAACGTGCCTTTTATCCAGTAAAGGTTGTCTAATGATTCGCCCCTTCGATTTTTCCCATTGTCGAGCGTGTCGGAAAATTTTGTTTTGCGATTATTTCATTTTTCCCGAGCTGATCCTAGGTTTGAGTTCTCGTGCTGCATTACGCAGACCTACGATGTTTTTTCGGATTTCTACAGACATGTCGGAAAGCTTAGGCTCAAACGATTAAAAGTGACTCGCAACAATCATTAAATAAGGACGAAACACACGCACTCGGCTAGAGGTCTATCTCAGCGTCGAGTGAGACATTAAACGTACCTCTCCGTGTTAAAATATATACGTTTTGAAACATAAATTTTCTTATTTTTCTCTCTTCTTGAACTCGGAACAATCAATTACGTAAATATAAAATTAAATTATGTCATCAATAAAACGCAAAAAACTGTGAAATAATAATAATAATAATAATAATAATAATAATAATAATAATAATAATAATAATAATAATAATAATAATAATAATAATAATAATAATAATAATAATAATAATAATAATAATAATAATAATAATAATAATAATAATAATAATAATATAATAATAATATAATAATAATAATAATAATAATAATAATAATAATAATAATAATAATAATAATAATAATAATAATAATAATAATAATAATAATAATAATAATAATAATTAATAATAATAATAATAATAATAATAATAATAAATAATAATAATAATAATAATAATAATAATAATAATAATAATAATAATAATAATAATAATAATAATAATAATAATAATAATATAATAATAATAATAATAATATAATAATAATAATAATAATAATAATAATAATAATACTAACTTAGGGCGACAGTTACTTTGACTTGCACACTAAAAATTCAAATTTTCTAATAACCCTAACCCTAACCCTACCCCTAACCCCACCCTAATAAAATTTGGTAGACATACTTATTATAATAATGAACAATAAGCCTATTTGCGACAATAAAATTATTTTTCTAAATGGTAACTAATAATAATTAATAGTTAATAATAATAATAATAATAATAATAATAATAATAATAATAATAATAATAATATAATAATTAATAATAATAATAATAATAATAATAATAATAATAATAATAATAATAATAATAATAATAATAATAATAATAATAATAATAATAATAATAATAATAATAATAATAATAATAATAATAATAATAATAATAATAATAATAATAATAATAATAATAATAATAATAATAATAATAATAATAATAATAATAATAATAATAATAATAATAATAATAATAATAATAATAATAATAATAATAATCATAATAATATTAATAATAATAATAATAATAATAATAATAATAATAATAATAATAATAATAATAATAATAATAATAATAATAATAATAATAATAATAATAATAATAATAATAATAATAATAATAATAATAATAATAATAATAATAATAATAATAATAATAATAATAATTATAATAATAATAATAATAATAATAATAATAATAATAATAATAATAATAATAATAATAATAATAATAATAATAATAATAATAATAATAATAAGCGTGGATACCTACTTAGGGCGACAGTTACATTGACTTGTGTACAAAACTTTGAATTTTTCTAACCCTAACCCTAACCCTACCCCTAACCCTACCCTAACCAAATTTTGTAGAGATACATTCTAGAGGAGGGCGAACAATTTAAGCCTATTTCCGACAATAAAATTATTTTTCTATCTAGTACCTGAGAATTAAGGCGACACATAAACTGGTTTCTTAATTCCAAGTGTCGCCTTAATGTTGTTGAATTAGCATGAACTGTCGCCTTAAGGTGGAATCCATGCGGATAATAATAATGATAATAATAATAATAATGATGATGATGATGATGATGATGATGATGGTGGTGGTGGTGGTGGTGGTGGTGGTGGTGGTGGTGGTGGTCGTGGTGGTGGTGGTGGTGGTGGAGGTGGTGGTGGTGATGAAGAGGAGGAGGGGGAGGACGATGAGATCACTATTTTCTGCACAGGTAGTGCGTGGGTGCTATGAGCTATTATATAACACCTTATTTATTTCTCTACATCTGATTGGAAGATTGGTGGTCACATGCCATGCATGATTCGGCACTATCATCAAAATTGAGGTGTTCGACCCCTGGGTTAGTATATACTAACCCACGGCCGTTAGTTAGTGTATACTAACCAACGGCAATGAGTCAGCGATGCATTGCGCTTGCTACTTACAAGCTATGCCACGTCTGAATAAATCACTGCAGCATTGGGGATCGTACATTTTTTCACCGACGTCAAGTGATCGCGCGTCTCTTTGGTTTTGAAGGGCAAGCGTCCATTTTGTCACAGAAGTATCTATGGTCATGCCGTACGCGTGTGGTGTAAATACGCTCACTGCGTGTGTGTGTTTTGCCCTTCACAGTGCACGGGAATCCATCGCGCGTGACGTCACATGAAATCCCGCTACAGGCTTCGCCTTTTTGAATAGAACTTTCAGTCTTTCAACTCATGAAATTATTCATACTATCACACTCATAAACATTCATTATTTGTATACTAAACAAACTATCCGGGTCTGTAAACCATATTTCATGGGGACAGACAAATCATAAGTTGTATAATGAAATATGATCAAACTGTATGTATATTGTTTTTATTTGTATCTTTATTAGTTCCCTTGAAATAGTGTGAAGAGATATAAAGGAGTATGGGAAGAGATTTCACAATTGGTTACAAGGTGTTTGCTCCTAAATTATTCCTACTTGACAACCCATCCATACCATGTTTTTTTTTTTTTTTTTGAGGGGTGCCTTTCCCTAGATCCCACCCTTAACGACTATAAAGAGGTACTCTCATAAAGTGTTTTATATCATGACACTAGGAAAGAGAAGTCCTTCTAGTGTCGGGATTTTTACCTTTGAACTATATAATACTGGTATCTATAGGAGGGAGTACGATGTATGATTACCTTTTGCACGTACCACGCATATTCAACAAGCACCTTTGAAGGTTACTGTAAAGGCACAGTACTTGTAGTCGATATACCCATAATAGATTTAATACATAGACAATGTCCGTGTTGATAAGATGAACTGCCATGCTTCTAAAATAGTACATTTCTTAAATATGAGCAGGAGCTAATAGGTTTTAGATGAAATTTTCAAATTTGTTTAGAGGATTGGGACAAATGAACACTTCCGGTGCTATAAATAGCATCTGTAATGCTCAATGTACAATTTTGGGCTTAATTTCATAAATCAGTATGAGTATGTAATGAACAAAACTTAGAAGGCACTTGACAATGTTGATGCAACTTGTGCAATATTTTTTTTAATTAACCAGAAAGCCGAATAGCTTAATGATTCCTTACCGAACAGAAATGCTTTTTGTAGTGAGGTTTATCCCTTAAATTATCCTTCTTGAGATATCATGTTTAACGATGATTCTACAATGTGACCTCTGGCTACCTCAACTGACCTTTCAATTCAACCAAAAAATCGAATAATCAAAAAATATGAAGAAAGGTAAGTTTCGCCCGGGCCGCAGGCCTATGTGTGAGAAACCTCTCTCTTCCCACTACACCACCGACAAAATCGTTATACTTATGGTATATCTAATAATTTTACAGTCACAGCATCGTTCACACGTGTTCTTAATTACGTAATTAAAAATTAGAATTACCAGTTACAGTTAAAGTCACTCTTTTCTCAGCAAATCAAGTCAACTTGAGCTAATTTTGGGACTCCAGTCAAGTCATTGACTCGAGTCTCTGTGTTATTTCAATAGTGGAAAATTGCCAAGAATTTTTCAAGTCAGGTAGTGATGGCGGGATGTTACTCGAGTCTCGACTTGAAAACAAGTGTTTTGTTTTTTATAATTTTATCTTTGGAAAGGTATAAAAATTCCGCACACCCTAACTTTTCGATGGTCAAGAAACAATAACACTTCGGAGGTACCGCTCACTGCCTATTTAGTTCAGGTGGTTTTCATAGTTTCACTTCTGGTGACCTTAGATGACCCTAACAAAACCCACAGGTTCTCTCTCTCTTTTAAAAATTACAAATCAATATATCAAGTATGAAAAGTATCCGTCTTCATTGTCTTGAGATATTATGCCTTTTTAAGGGTTTCGAATTTTGACCTTTGGTGACCTCAAATGAACTACGAGCCCAACTGAAAATAATAGGGTTCTTCCCTTCAATATGATATTAAATACCATGAAAAGTATGAAAAGTGTCTATAATTGCTGTCTTAAGATATCGTGTTTACAAGCAATTTTCCGTATTTTTACCTCTGGTGACATCAGATAACCTTTGACCTCTACTAAAACAATAGGGTTCATTTTCTTGCTAAAACGCATCCACATGCGAAGTATGAAAAGTATCCATGCTTCCTTTCTAGAGATATCATGTTCACAAGGTTTTCGGTTTATGACCTAAGGTGACCTCATATGACCTTTCATCTCCACCAAAAACAATAGGAATCTTTCTCTTAATATGGAAATCAATATTCTAAGAATGAGAAGTATCCATCATTGCCATCTTGAGATATCGTGTTTACAAGACAAGCGTCACAAACACACATACATACACACAAACACACATAGATACACACGTCAGCGTGATTGCATAGATTCCATTGCCTTTGACAAGGGAATCAAAAATCACTCACCTTTGCTGACAAGGTACAATTTCCATCCGTTTATATTTACTGAGCACAATCAAACTATACACAATGAGTACTACGAAACATACACCACTAGTGTAGAATTCTTGCAGGAACTGGAATGAATGTGCTAAAACTTATTGCCTACGGGCAGTGGCGCCGGCAGGGTTTGGTCCTTGGGGGGCACCACAAATGACGTCGTAATGCAACCTCAGTTAAGCCCCAAGTCTGAATAAATTGTACCTTTCATGCGCCCTGCGATTGTGTACAGCAGTCTGGAACCCTTCCTAGTTGCTACATAAAGGTGCCGTCCTGGGGGAGGGGACTAAGGGGAGGGGGTTCCCGTTTTGGAATTTTTTAAATTTAGGTTGCTTAGATGCAAAATGGTGCTATCTTTTTGATATTTTTTTGAACTGATATATATGGCTGGAAATTATTCGTAACTTAGTGAATTCTAACTTTTGGTTATGTGAAAGAGGGTAGCATGCGCCCCTGCTATAGAAGTCTTATGCGAGACTCTAGTTCTTTCCGTCCACCACATATCGGCTGTGAGGCTTATGTACCAGTGCGCCCTCTAAATCTACCATTGAACTCTCAGAACTAGAGTCTTGTCCATTATGGCAAAGATTATGTGACCGTGTCTGTACAGACTCCACCTACGTTATGATTATTCATAATTTAAATAATTATATACGGGAATTCCCCTTTGCACTAGCACTGCATTAACTTTATCGTTAACCAACAAGTAAGTTGTGATTCGCTTAAAGTTAAGCGCTTTTTTTCAAGTTGCGAGGACTCGTTACTTACCTTTAAGAGACGTAACAAAACGAAAATTGGAATGGCGAAAAGTGCATTTTGAGAAATGCCAAACGACTTCGTGTCTGATTTAGGCTACCAGAAGTTGAGTGAACTGAGTGAGAACTATTAACAGGCTATACGATAGGCTTATTGAACATATAATTATAGACACTGTCAGGCCTACAAGCTAGTTGCTGTTGGTTATGGCCTAACATTTAGCGATAGGCCCTGCTACTACAGTACTAACTTGTGCAACCAGTACAAGCCTTGAGTAAATGAAAATGAACTAGTCTTGAACAAGACTACTGTTATAGCAGTGTGAGATCCTTTGTCACTACATAAAGGTGCCGTCCTGAGGGAGGGGTCTAAGGGGAGGGATGAAGCTCCCCTCTTGGCTACTTTAATGCCTTCTTTTTGAGGAAAGTTTTTACGTTAAAATACGTGCTTGGAGTCCACAGCAACATTCTTGGACTATTAAAATATTTCCTTTTTCATTGTGCATTATAAAATCTAAGGCTGGCAGATACCGCCTCCTGGAAGCTCTGGATTACTGATATAAAATTGGGCACTGACATGATGCTTATTACCTAACATCCAAATAATACTACAGAGTATGATGCCGAGCACTCAACAACTATCGTAGTTTTACTGAGTTTGAACGAAATTTCAATGGGGAATGGGAGGGAGAGTATAGGTGCAGGGAGGTATTAGACCTCCCAGATAGGTACAGCAAAAGGGGTGAAGGACTAAAAAGCGCGTTTCAGAATTCCTTTCTCGTGGTAAGTGTATTAACAATCACCATCTATACCGGTAATGGCTGCGCGCGAAGCTCTCAGTAAAAAATTTTGAAAAATGTATAGCAGCAAATATGTATTTTCAAACTTCCTCATCAAGCTACAAATTGGATTGAAAGATCCCATAGGCACCTACAGAGGTTGGAGATGTACTTCTGTTTTTCGGAAAAGTGTTGTTATCAGAAAATTTGCATGTATTATAACCTTAATAATGGTCATGAGATGGAGTGCAAACCGTGACGGATGCCGGCGAAGCGCACCGAACTTTTTCATTAAATAAGATTTTCATGACAAAACCTGCATTCATGCTCTGCATCGAGACGCTTTCAATGCCCCAAATAACCTATAAGCAAATCACAAACCCAGTCTTTCACCTGAGAACAGCTTTCAAGTTTTGTTGCTGAGCTTCTGAAGGAGTTGCTACCGGAAATTATTGATAATAAGGACAATATTGAGGTGAGGTATGAAGCGCGCGGAGCGCGCCGAAATTTTATAATTTGCGAAGGATCTGCAAAGGATTTGCGATAATCCGGATAGTTTGAGGACCATTTGTGACAGAAAATGATCACAACAGAGCAATCACTGGGTCAAAAACACACCTCACCCCTACAGAAATCTATTGCTTAAACGCCTTTTGAGATCATTTTAAAATTTTCAACAATTTTTTCTGAAATCGATTGGGGGCACGTGCCTCCATGCCCCTCGTGCCGACGCCACTGCCTACAGGGAAGCATAGGCGTATGAGACCGGGTGGGGTCACTGTGCCTAGCCCCCAATTCTTTGGAAAACGACAAAATTCGGGCAGAATCTGTGGTAAATCGTGCAAAATACTTCTAAAAGGGCTTAGAGATTCGGGAAAAAATTCTCTCTCAAATACAAATGGTACCAAACATTTATGCCGGGGGAAGGGTTTCTTTTGTGTATGCGTCGGTCCGTTGAATGTACATATCTTCGTCACTGAATAAATAATTGTGATCTCAATAATATAAACAGGTATTCTTTTCCCATGGTAAAACCACAACACTAGACGTTTACAGTTGCTCCCACCTGAGATCAGTATTCTGACAGGGATACAGTGTTTCACAAAGTAAGTGGCTTGTTTGTGAGAGGTAAATCCGAACATGTAAGCGCTGAAAGCGCGAAGGCTGTAGAGTTGTTGGGGCCCTCTTCAACGGAAATTTTAGAAATTAATCAATAAAAGATGCGATTTCCTAGCATTTAACATGCAAAGTAAGTAAAGTAGAAATATTTTTATGGCCTCGCGCACTCTGCAAAGTTTGGAAAAGAGTCAGCATGCCGGCAATGGCCAAGGTGCAAAAGTAAGGATGCATTCTTTCAATCGATTTCAACCAAAAATTTTAAATAGTCCCAAAGGCGATAAAGCTATAGTTTTCCGCAGACGGCGGGGTTGAACGAATTTTGAAAAATTAATAGCTATTGTAACTGTTTACCACTACAAATTTTTACAAGTTTTAAGAATTTTTGCATTTCGTTTTCAAATTGTTAACATTTTCGATAGCTTCCAGTGCCGCTGACCTCGCTGCTATAACTATCATCAGTACTGTCCAAAGCGTAATCGCATTATTTGTGCCCTTAGGTCTGAAACCAACAGTTGTAAGGCCACTTATCCATCATGTCGTTGAGAACACTTGCCTTGGTTTTAAGGGAATAACGAATCATTTTTGTAGGTACTTTCAATGAAACCGTGTTAAAACCTTTGTTCGATTTGTCAAGATTTCGATGACATAAGACGCCTAAGTTTCTAATTAGAAATAGCTTCGTGTTGTCCACATTCTTCAAGACACAGCTGTGAAATTCATCATTCAATTAGTGGAATAAAAATGAAATATTGAAACAAGTTAATTTAAAAGTCATGTTTTTTCCTTACTTAGTGGAACGTTGCACAAAAATCATCTCTTCAGAAATACTTAAAATTGTTAAATGAAAATCGAGTTGGAACTATGCAGCTGTTATTGAAAACGTAAACATGTTTGTGTAAAACTTTCATTGACTTGGCTACTTCTGATGAAATTTGAAAAAAAAGTTTTTTACTTACTTGAACTATGACTTATTAAATTAACCGATTATCTCTTTGAATGGATGCCTGTAGCCTTGAAGAAATGCCATCTGAGAAGTCTCCAGAACTAGTTCGTATTGTAACTTTACTTTCCCCTTAAAGTTCATCCCAAATCGATCTCTCTCCGTAAAAACTATTCTCAGTTTGGAGATACAGTTCCATAGTTACCTATGATCGTCGTAATTAAGTACATATATGGCCACAAAAGATTACACAGTTACCATGTACACATCTCCAGAAGAGTTTATCAACTTGAACGCTGAAGATCATAAACATCAACAGAAGTATTTGCATGATATTCATTGTTAGGTGTTATGAGAGATGACAAAATTAAATTGATATTTTCGGGTAACTTCATTACCTTCTACAATGCTTTTCAAACTGCACTAAGGAGAGTTATATTAAAATTTTATTTTAATTGTACTTTTAAGGAGAGAAAGTTTCGATCCATAACCATTTACCATTCTCTTTCGTATTTTAAATTGTGTCCAAACCGTATCTAACGGACACCTTATTAAAACCTACGGCTGACTTAGGTCCAGTTACTCTCATGTGGGAAAAGGGCAAAATTTGAATGCGTAACACAAATGGGAAAAAACTTTAATAAATGAACCATAACAGCTTCCTGCTTAAACCAATTTAAGAGCCTTGTAACCAAGTTCAGTGAGTCCAATTTCCGTGGCGCTTAATAAAATTATGTTGAATGTGTTCAGGGTACTTTAAAGGGCCCCGAGTCAAATATGGTAACAAATTGCATTGGCAGAAAGGTACATGCATGTAGTACAATATGAATTCTTGGTTACCTCATGATTTGGTAGTATAGACCTTATGCACATGATGTCATAGAGCAGGAAGTGCTCCCTTGTTTGGAGGAAAAGCTCGTATCATTGCAAGTTTCACCAACAAATGCAGACAGCTGATTTGTCCACCAAACGTGTACTCTCGTAAGTCCACTACACACACGTGCGAAATCTACGCCGTTATCGCACGTGTGCTTCCTTGTTTTCCTCCATACTGATGTCAATGCGTAAGGTCTATGACCTGATTTCTATGTACAAACCGTTATCCCTCCTCATTTTTGTGTCAAGCTATAAGAATTTTTAACTTGAATTTCACACGTTAATTACCTGCCTTACTTGCCTCTCCTCGCCATATATCCTTTTCTGTAAGCATTTTTAGTTGTATTTTTTTTTTAGTGTTTATAGTGTTTATTTTTTAGTGTTAATAGTGTTTAGTTTTTAGTGTTTATGTGTGTGTTTTACATGCGTCTCAGTGCTCTCATTGTCTTATCATTCTTATTGTTTTATCTACAAGCATGTAATTTCCCTTGTTGGATCAATAAAGTATATGTATCTATCTATCTATCTATCTATCTATCTATCTGTCTGTCTGTCTGTCTGTCTGTCTGTCTGTCTGTCTGTCTGTCTGTCTGTCTGTCTATCTATCTGTCTATCTGTCTATCTGTCTATCTGTCTATCTGTCTATCTGTCTATCTGTCTATCTGTCTATCTGTCTATCTGTCTATCTGTCTTCTGTCTGTCTGTCTATCTGTCTATCTGTCTGTCTGTCTGTCTGTCTGTCTGCCTGTCTGTCTGTTTGTCTGTCTATCTATCTATCTACACGGTATTTATCGTATCATGTGTGTAAGGGATATGGGATATGTTGTGACGTCAATAATGATGCCATATATCTGCTAACATAACATTGTAGACACTGCTTGCATTTTACCATGAAAATCTTAGGGAACATTGTTTAATTGTTCGTTTCTCGTTCACTTGTAGTTGTAATATGCATTTGCAAATTGGATAAATGTCCTAGGTGTCTCATATTTCCCCCATGTACCCTGCATGAATACTTTGCACCACGTTGACATCTTGTTGTTACCGATAGAGTACTAAAGAGCAACAAACAAATAAAGTTATCTGCCCGTAGCTCATCGGGCGAGAAGATACCCCAGCATTGCAAAAATCACCATAACAGAAACAAAAATCCCGGTTTTCATAGTAGATTCCAAAGTAATCTTCAAATTCCTCCAGTGACGATGCTAGACCTGGATCAACTGAGTTTAATTCACTTCGCGAAAAACAGCCGCGTAGGTAACTCTCGGTTGAACATCCACCAAATCTCTCCTTTACCTCTACACCAAAAAACTGTAGAAGCGACAAAGAAGGTCTTGGTGTAACACAAAGACATACTTAAATCCTAAACTCTCCCAAGGAAATATTCTGGAAACATATTTTTGTGTATAAGGCACTGTCCTCTACCCACATAACACTTTCTCTCATAAAATCCAACATAACCTTCACAAGATCTTTCCAAATGTCATATTATCTACTTCAAGCAAAATGTTTTGCTGGAAACAGAATGGTGAAATCATTTCAATCTTGTTCACTTTCTATAACTTCTGTTATTACTCCTGGTTTAAGTACTTAAACACCTCCTTCAATTAAAGATGGCAATTGAGACCTTAAAGTAAACATCACTTGTTTAGATAGGTAGGCAAGTAAAGCTCGTAGGAATAATGACCACCTATCTTTGTAGCATTGATTCCTTGTCGAAAGAAAATAGCCCTGTGAAAATTGGGACCAAAAATGACTGATTTCGGACGATTTCGTCCAAAATCGTCCTGCCATTAAATATCTTTAAGGCCTATTACACATTCTAGTATCACTGCCTGGACTATTCCATTGTAAAACAGGATGAAATTAACGAGCAGGGTAGTAAACTTTCAAGGTTTCAATCTTTGTGTTATGAAAGATACGATTAAGTTTATCCCTCAGCCGTAACCAGCAATAATGGGGTAGAAATCTCCATGATTAAGTGGAACAGCCAGCTCGTTACACAAGAAAACATTCCTTTGTTCGGAACCTTAAAAAATCGTACACAGCAGTCATTTTTCCTACCAAAATCGTCCAAAAAGCAACGGACGAAAATGGAATACGAAAAAAACGTCGTCCAAAATCTTCCAAATCTTCCAAATCGTCCCATTTTTTACTAGGAGTACATGTCAAATTCTTTCAGTCTGGGCGGTGCTGGGTGTCGGCAAGATGAAAGGCTTTGACACTTACTATTAATATTACATGAGATACACTATTCTTAAGACATTTTTAAGTTTAACCACTGGTATCATCAAATTATACTTGGCTTGCATCAAACACTGTAGGATTCTTTAACTTTATCTGGAACATATACATGCAAATTTGCAAAGTATGACCTTGGTGGACACTCACAGTTAGCATGTTGATGCTTCTCATAACTTTGTGAAGCCTCTTGTTTTTTATGGCAATCAAAGGTCTTTGAGGTCACCACAAGTTAAACTGTGAAACTCTTAAACATGATATTTCTCGAAGGATATATTGAGGGATCTCATAGTTAGCACGCAGATGTCCTACATTAAATAAAAGATCTCTATCGGTCTTGATGGGGTAAAAGTTCATTTAAGGCCATTGGAAGTCAAATTGTGAACAAGTGAAGAAGTCGTAAGTATGACACTTTGAGGAGTAGAACTTTTGAGGATCTCTCACTCAGCATGTAGATGTTCCGCATTGAGTTCAAGGAGTATAGTGATTTTGGTGGAGGTCAAAAATTTGTGAGGTCACAAAAGGTCGAACTGAGAAAACCTCGTTTACATGTTACCTCAAGAAGGATAAGTTTGATCGTAAATGCTCGTCTTGCTCGATATTAAATTAAAAGGATCCTACAGTTTTTAGTGGAGGTTAAAGGTCATTTGAGGTTGCCAGAGGACAAAATTTAAAACTGTAGTATTTAACATGTACTTCTAGTGGTACACACATGTAGAAATCGTTCACGCTACCGACAACCAGAATCGCTCGGAACAGTTTGGCACCCTCCGGCACCGCCCAGATTGACCGGAACCTGACATGTACTATTTTCCTTCGGCAAGGAATCATAGAACGGAAGTTTTGGGTATCTCATCTCTTCTTAAAGGATAATGAGATTTTGTATTTTATTTTTGTAATTTGTCAGTTGAGCTGTATAGTGCAATGCCAGTCGCCATAGCAACAGTTTCCATGGTAATGGTTAATTTTCCCGAATTGCGAGTCTCAGGGGGTAATCCATGATGGGATATTCCACAGTGACTGGAAATTCATGACAGAGGAGGGTTCAAAACGTGTTCGTGTCAGTGTGTGGGGGGTGGGGGACGTGTGTGTGCGCCCAAGTTTGTTTCACTGAAAGACAGAGCTGATTTCTTCAAACTTGGTAGGAATAGTTGGAAAGCCGGCCCCGTAGTCATTTACACTATTGGAAACAACAGAGTTGGTGGTCTTATTCTATTAAGGATGGTCCCATTTCTAAAGTGCAGTTACCGGGGCCATAAGGTCGGGTGGGACCCTAAATGGCTCCATAAGTAACCCCCATTTACACTTTTGAAAACAAATCTGTTATTCGGGGATACCAAAACTACTTAAGGCACCAGTCTGAAGATATGCAACTTAACAAAAGAATTTTTGTGTATTCGCTCTCTAAGAAATGACCTACTTGGGGCCCAGATGGGGTCCCAATTAAACTTTTGAGAACTGGGCTGCCATTGATACCATGATATCCTTTCACATGAAATGTCCCCAAAACATGATTTGAGAAAGGATGCTCCAGGAAATCTCAGCTTTAGAAGGGATCAAAGAAGACCTAATGGTCATTTCTACTGTTTTTGAAGGCGAGTAAGGTAGCTTTCCATAGCAATATCAAGCAAACCTGAAAATGAATAAGCAGAAAAATGGATTGCAAAATAAAGACAATCTGTCGTCAGAATTGTAGTGTCTATCGTATTTTAGAAAATAAAGGTCTTCATATACGTGTTTTTTACTTCTGATAGACATATTTTCAAACTTTGGGCCCACCTGGGTCCTATTTTGAAGCATCAGAGGGCCTGTAAAAGTAAGATAATTATTGTTTGGCATCATGTCTGTGAGAAGGAAAAAGCATAACCAAGCCCCCTTTTCAGTGATTAATTGGCTTGAATTGAAAAACGTTCCGTTCATATACTTCAAAATGGGACTCACATGGAATAGTTCTTACATTGTTTTAATTTCACTTTGGAGAACAAAGCTGAAATTCATGTAATAATATTCTCTAACATTACGCGTCACAAAAAGGTGGCCCATGGTATTACAGCTTGAGAGGTTTTCAAATGGCTTCAAACAGACCCAGTTTGTAGTATCGATGTAACTGGTTTTGTAGTCTAATAACTTTCCATTTGGAAAAGATAAAATGTTGCGATGTTGTAGGATGAACCACACCCAACCAAATAAATGGAATCAAGGCAGCTATTGTATTTTTGGAAATATGTCTTCAAAAACGTAAATTTTCAATTTAAAGAGGCATGTTTTCAGATGTCGACTAACCTTGGTCCGACTTGAAGAGTCCGCAAGCCTCATATTAGAAATGATAATTTTTAGTCACAAGATTGTAAGCAGAGGAAAGCATAATCACGCCCCCCCCCCCTTTCAGTAATTGGTTGGATTGTGGCCAAAATTGGTCTCTTGAACGATTTAAAAATGGGAGCAAAAGGGAAGTGTCATTCCACTGTCTCATCTACAAGTTTTGAAACAAAGCTGAAATTAACACTTCAGTATTACCTTACATTACTTGTACAACTAAAATGTAACTGAAGGAAGGGCCGTGCACAGAACTTTACTTTTAAGAGGTATTTGAACAGCCCACAGTGACCCATACAGGTCCTCCTGGCTTTGCCGTCTAATCCGCTTATTTTCACTGAAACAAGTGTTGCAGCACTGAAAGATATCTTAACTACATATATTTACAGACTATTTACAGACTATTCTGTCAAAACACGTTTTTTTTTTGGAAATAACACCATTTCCACTTCTGATATGCTTGTTTTATCCTTAGATCCACCCTTATATTTCAAGTGTCAGATGGACCTCAAAAAACATCCTGAGAATTGTTTGGCACATGTCTGTAAGCACTAGTGCATGAATATCTACATGCCTCCTTGTTTGTTGGGGTTCAAAATTGTCTGTTGGGAGTGAATTTACGAATGAAACCACTACGGGACGAAATCTTATTCGGTCCATCTGTTGTCTTATTGACGCTTTTAAGAGCAAGCTGAATTTGTCCATTTAACTGTGTAATATCCCTCATTATAAGTCGCAGAAAGGTAACTTAACGGAGAATTTCTCTTAGAATTTCAGCGCTATAATGGCCTAAAGAGGGTCCAAACAGGTCCAATCAATAATATATATATATATGTATATATGGATATATATATATATATATATATGTTGAGATGCTTTTAACAACTTTTAGACGAGCAGTTGACTCCTTTTTAGTATCTTACTCTTTTGTGTGTATATATATATATATATACCTTTGATTTACGGTATAATTGTTCGTTGAAAGAAGATACAAAGCTCAAAATATGTACATGACAGCCAAATAGTAAACAGCCGAATGTGCAGCACCTAACTTATATTTTTTGGAAATATGTCTTTAAAAACTGCGATTTTCTCTTCAGGTATTCATTTTTCTCTATCTTCGAGTCTTGATAGGTCACGCAATACAAGATGTCACAACCCTTCAAAATTAGTTCGAAATCCAGTGATCATAGATTATAAGCAGTAAGGAGCATAGTTATGTACCTCATCTGATGATTGATTGGTCCCTCGAGAAAATTAAGTTTCATGCATCACTTGTAGAAAAAAATTATGTAAAGCACATGCTTTACAGCATGGAGAGAGCTAAAATATACAAAAATGGTTTTTACTACAGTATACAGGCTAAATGGCTAAAAAAAATTGGGGTATAGACATGCGGCAAAGATGTTAAAAAAAATTTTTACTTCAAGTCATTATTTAGGGTGTTGTCTGTACTAATGTCAGGTAGTATTTAGTCCATACTATCCCTTTCCAAGTAAGTTACAGAGTACGCCACGCAGACTTCACTATCTCACTAGATTTAGTTATTCCCACGCTTCTAGCACACCTGGTAATCTTTCCGGTTTCCTGTCACGTGTTTTGGTGTACGTGACTACTTCCACGTCTCATAACACGCCGGAAAGTCCCCATTCCATATTTTGAAGGCGCGGTCACTTTCACCTTTTACAGCCTTCTCATTGGTCATACAGTACCGACACATTAATTAATATTTATTTGCTTGAGTGCGTGTTAACTTTTAACCAATCAGGAGACTTCATTTAGTTCCTGGATCTTCCCACAACCCTCGTGGCTTGGAAGCACGAGAAGGGCTCCCAGCCCGCAGGCTTTCACTCGCGTTGCAGACTTCGAAACGTAAACAACATGTAGTCACATCTTTGTAAATAACGATTTGATATGTTTTTGGGGGGCCGGACGTTGATTTAGCATGATTTTTTTTGGAACTCAATCATCGACTAAATTATTTTGAAATCAGCTTGGACTCTCTTCCTTCTTATTGCGTTTCGAACTACACCTCAAGATCCCCGTGCAAAGCCTTTGTTTACACGATTGGCCCATTATCTCCCACTAAGAAAAGCAATAAAATTTTATTTACGAGTGATGTAAACATATGAGGACCTCAATCTATTTTTTACAGCAGGATAATTAATCCACATAACAGGGACAAGAGAGCAGTCTTTACGTTACTTTTAGAAGAAAAGCAATGGTTAATTGCCATGTGGGAACTGTTCTCGTAAGAGCATAAGACATTTCATAAGTAAAAACTCATCATACAAGCACTCTATCTTTGTCCAATGCAAAACCACAAACGTTTGAATTTTACACTGGGTCTGTTTGACACCCTTTTCGGCCATTTGAATACCTCTTATGCTGTTATGTAAGAGACCACCTTTTCTTAAGTTATGTGTTTGTGACAGGCATTGTTAGGAGACATTTTGGCATGTTCAGCTTTTACCCAAAGTGTAAGAGACAATATAAGGACTTTTTCCAAATAAGTCCCATATTTAAGGTATCTTAAAGGACCGTTTCGGGACCCTAGCCAATCAATCATTGCAAAGGACAGGCGCGTAGCCATAGGGGTGAAAAGGGGCACCTCTTGAGCATATTTTTGTATTTTTTAATAATTTTGTTATGATATTGCAACTTAAAAAGCCTGGGAAGTACCATTTCCAGCGATCTGGAAGGCGTTTTTGGCACAGTTTTCTTGTACTCTTCGCGCCAACCTATGGTGACACTACGCTTAGATAGTTGGCTACAGGCTTCGCTCCTCCTTGGCAAGTACCTGGCTACGCGCCTGGCATAGGGTACGTGGCTATGTTTCTTACAGACATGTGGACAGACAATTATTATCTTACTTTAACAGGCTTCTGACGATTCAAAATAGGGCCCTGTTGAGCTCCAAAGTTTGAAAATCTGCATATCAGAAATGAATAATACGTTTTTAAAGGGCTATATTTTTCACAAATACGATAGATACTACGTGTTTACGACAGATTGTGTTTATTTGGCTATTCATTACTCCGCATACTTATTTTCAGGTTTGCCTCTTGTTCCTATGGAAAGCTGCTAGTATGCAAACACAGTAGAAATGGCAACAGTGCCTAATTTGGGCCCTTCTAAAGCTGAAACGCCCCGGATCATCCTTTGTTAAGTAATATTTTTGGGACATTTGACTATTAGATATCAAGGTATCAATTGCAACTTTTTTCTCAAAAGTGGAATTCGGACCCCATATTAGACCTTTCTTTAACAATGAATGCCAAGATATTCTATTGATAAGTTGCATTTCAAAGTTGCATATCAAATTAGTGGTTTAAGTAGTTTTATTATGCACAAATTCCAGCTTTGTTCTCAAAGTTTAAATAAAGGTAACGTTTGGGGAATTTACGGCCCCACCCGAATACTGCATTTTAAATGGCTTTCATTAGCCCCCACTGTATCTTCGATAGAATGAGACCAACAACCTCTCAGTTCCAATAGTGAAAAATTTTTAGAGGGCTAGATCCCTAGTTAGAAGGTATCCTAGGTAAAATCCTTGTGCTTCTCATATCACCTGAAGTTAAAGTAAACGGTCAAATTTAGTGAGAACCGTTTTTTGGGGGCTATAATACGAATAGAAAAAAATTGCACCAACATGAAACTTCAGACATGATGGGGATATCCAGTTCTGCCAAAATATGTGGTTGCCTTGGAAGGACAATGAAAATTTTAAAATACACTTGTGTCAAGAACCGCTCTTAGTGAGCCATCCCATTTTCTTCCATTTTGGAAGGCACCTCAGGAGGGTAAGTTGTGTTTCGAAGACTCCAGGGAATAAAGGTCAAAAGCCAGAGGTCAAAGGTCAAATTTTCTAAAAATCAATTTTTGTTATTTCAAGAGGAAACACTGAATGACATGGAACTTCACATTTGCAATTGGAATGTCATATTCTGTCATAATATGCGGTTGCCATGGGGACGGAGCCGTAGGATACGTGGTTAAAAATCAGTTGTATATATTGTGCATAAGGTTGTGTCAAAAATTTCTCCTCAATGGATAACCTATTTTCTTCGAACTTGGAAGAGAGGTATCCTAGAGTGGAAATTGTGGCTCGCAGACCCACGGAGGAAAAGGTAAAACGTCAGAGATATAAGGTCAAGTTTCGAAGAAAACCGCTTTAATATTCTGCTGTTTCCTTGGGCTAAACTCACTTTTATTTTAGTGTCAGGAGTGACTGACTTTGCAAAAAGTGTGATATAATCTTATCTTCATACTGTTGATTCTTCACATAAGGATATCATCAATTTTAGATTAGATACATGAATAAACGCAAGGTATACACTAAAGCTTGACCCCGTATAATAAACAGGGCTGCGACGCTCGTGTCCGGATTCGGACTCAGTGGGGGACTCGAGAGCGTTTCTGCAGACTTAGAGATTCGCCCGGAATACGGGTTTCAGAATCTGCTGGAAAAGGAATCAGACTCTGAGTCCATACCAGCTAAGTCCATTAATATGAAAATTACCAAAAAAGTTCGAAAGTTCCAGTGGCTTCTGTGCACAATATACAGTGTAAAGTATGGTGATATACAGTCAATTTCATTACTGAGGAGGCCATACAACAGAAGTGAGTCCAAGCCGTGGCTTCATTAATGGTGGACATGTACAATAGTATTAAAAAATCCGTATGTATAATATACTATACATCAACTGGATGGGCATTGTGGAATCGGAACTAGCTGAAACTCGATTGGTGCCATATTCGGGACTTGTCCTACTGCCCTGAATCGGGGATGGGGAATCGGAGTTGACTCCGACTCGGATAGGGTGGACTCAGGGCCTGCCCTAAAGTCTCAAAAGGCAATGATAAAAATATGCGAAATAAGCCTAGTGTTTAACTGTCTGTCTGTAGGTGAAACCGTTTCGCACTATGGTCACTGTGCGGCCTCTGAAGGACAAGAGATACCAGACAAGTTCAGTTTTTGTTGATTAAATTCATCTTAGTTTACTCACATGACCCAGGAAAACGTTGGCCAGAGGACAGTTTAGTATTTATCAACGATTAACGCAAAGACTCAGTCTCACAGAAAATACGCAATGATTTGTGTAATAAATGACTTGGAAGGAAAATTAAGTTTTAAACTAAGTTATAAGACTGAATATGGAGTATGAACGACACACCTTTAAATGCCTTACCAATCGACAATCAAGTGGCCGAGCAAGCCTGAGCATCTCTATCTGGTATCAAAATTTATCTCTAATCGTGATTAAAGTTTGATGTTGCAGAGAGGACGAAGACGACGATAGCAGAGACCAGAGAGTGATAAATATATCGAAAGTAATATTACTGTGAGTGTCATCAAGTATAAAACGTACTGTTCTACTAGTCCAGGGGTGGGGAACCTTTTCCCTCTGAAGGGCCGTTTCGATAGTCATAATCTACTGGCGAGCCGCAGGTTGCGAGGGCACAAGATTCGCCCATAGGGAACAGGCCTAGGGCCCCAAGCAGGCCCTTATGAGGTCTTGGGGAATACCCAAGAATGAACTGGGGCGAAGCTCCGAAAGCTCGGAAGGTTGTACAAGCTTGTAGCCGTTAGAACGTTCATTCACTATCTAAGTACTGAATGAACGAGGTTACACAGACCGCAGTTATCACAATTTGACAATATTTTTGTTTTTATGTATGAGGTAATAATGAGGTAACTAGCATATAAAAAAGGGCGTGCGAAGCGCGCCGAAAAAATCGAAGAATGTGAAAAACTTCATTTTTTTCTACACTTTACATTTGCAAATTTATCCACTTTCAAGTTTCAATTCACTTTTTGGAAGGACAGGAGTTCTGACCCCCGAAATCTAGCGAAACAATCACAATGCCTACTGAGTTTCGTACTGTGGTAGTGCACTTCTGTTCAATGTCATGTAGCCTATCTCTGACGCAACGCTTCCGTTACCAACAGTTGTACAATGAATCTGTACCTGGTTTAGACTTTTTCTGAAGAAACAGTACCGCAAATATGTTACATTGTACGGAGGGCTCTCGTACTACACCTGTGATGTTATTTCGCAACGTCTTACCTAACGTATCTGGAAGAAGGTTTAGGCAGGATTAATGTTGGGTTAAAAGATTATCATCGATTATGTTTCAAGTGATTCTAAATTAACATTTTTGAATTACCTCAAGGGCCGGATCAAAAGGTCCCTTGGGGCCACATATGGCTCGCGAGCCTGAGGTTCCCCACCCTTGCAATAGTCCAAAGAAGCTGTAATTTGTGGCTATATCTACTATTTGAAATGGGAACGTAACCGGACAAATGTAACGTTGTTACAGTTACTTTTATACAGAATTGTAACTAGTTACTTGGTCCGTTACCCATGCAAATGTAACTTTTTACACTGTTCCTTTACACAAAATGTAACTCTGTACAGTAACGGCGTTTCATGTAACGCGTTACTTCAGTTCCCATCCCTGCCCGCCACACACATGAAGTGCATTGTCAGGAGATGAGAACAAAATGACACATGAGAAGACACATATCCTGCTCTGTGGACTGTAAAGACTAGTACACACATGTGTAGATACTAAACTTCACAGCTGCAGTTAATCGCATGGGCTAAAATGCAGAACATTTCGAAAAGCAGATCTGACTCAGAGTTTAGGTTCAATTTGTATATACCATCAAAATAAACTTGAAAATAAGAATATAGTTGTCTGTACATGACAGTCTCAGGTGAACGTTATAACTACTTTCACAAAATGCAGTCTAGACGGTTACAACCCATGTTATCTCCTCCGATCGTGTCACGGTAAAGGTAGGTGTGGTAGAATAGATGCCAGTTTAAGGAAGTGATTTGTTGGAGTATAGTACAAAACAACCGGGCACCCCCTCCAAACATGGCCCAAACAACTAGGCAGAGAATAATGCAATCGAAAATTTCACTACCTTTCTTATTTGTACAGGCTGCCATCTTATATGGAAGACCAAATAAGGATATAACTTACTTAGTTGGTCTGAGGGGTGACGGTACAGCTGGATCAGAACAATGGCGAGATGGTACAATGCCGAGCGAAATGTAAGAATAATTTTTGATAACGGTCATAGTAAAGCTAATGTACATGCACAAGTTCGGATGCAGAGAAGAAGAAAGAAAAGGTTTAATCCGCTTTGCTCGGATGAATTTGAAATGTGCAAAAAAAAAAAAAAAAAAAAACTCAACATGTCCTTTCATATGTCATACATTTTCTTCATTATTTGGCTGGGGAGGACCTAGAGGTGTGAGAAAAACAGATTCTGTTCCCATTGGTTGGTCGTCTGTTTTGACGTTCGACCATAGTGGCAAATGTCCCTGACTGGTGTCTGACATCTCCATAGTTTGAAACTTCTGTCCTCAAAACTATACAAGACAGAAAGTAACACAGTTGTAATTATCATTACATCCCTAGTTATGACAATGGAGATCAGTGTACAGAAGATTTTACGGAGATGTGATTAATGCCTAAAAGTATTTGAAGGATCTATTTAAAAATCTTCGTAACTTCTTTTCTCTTGCCTAATTCTGTGACTAGCTGCCGCTAGTTAGCGAAAATTAGCGAAACCAAGGACCAGTAAAAGTCTACGTATCTTTTACTCATCAAAGAACAGACCACTGTAATTCTCTATCGTCAAATGTTGTAGCCGCACCAACTTTAGTTTGTGTTAAAGCAAGGCTTGGCAATGTCTAGGCTGAATTGCCTAGACTGTGAAATCTCCTCACTCCAGACAATTTCAATTCTCCCAGTTAAGCTAGTTTTAGCCCCTCCCATAAGTGTCTTTATAGCTTCTCCTTGTGCCGACACAAACATAGTTTATTGCTTTAGGCTATATCCCGGTGAGCATGAAAGGCCCTAATGTGTAATCCAAACACTCTCTGTGCATGATGTGTAATATGAGCTACTTTGCATGTTTTCAATTTTGTAACTGTCAATCATAGAGCAGTCACCAATTGAGACTTTTGCTTACCCCCAAGTAAAAGTTATTCCTGGGGTGACGAGTATCTGTCTTTAACTATAGAGACACCTACTCTTAAGTCAGCTATTTGCCACCTCTCATTCCCTGAGCGATGAAGTAGCCTTTGGCCAAAGACATCTATCCTGAAGTAACGTGATGTGATGCGTAAGGCTTGGGCGGGTCAGAAGGGGTGGATAAGAAGAAGCCCAGCTCTACTTTTCACTGCTACTTTCTTTTGGAGACGATCCTTGAAGCTATGATTGAGTAGCCATCTTGCTTTCTAATTTTGGTGGATACGCGAACATAACTAGCTAAATACATAGAGGTCATTAGACCTGCGTCCACTGAGGTTCCTAAGGTATCCTAAGGTAAATAATTCCTAAACTGCAGAGTGGTAGGAATACACAATAATGCAAGATCCCATAAAAGTGGACTGAAGGATACATGATCAACCGGTGTAACTAGATTTTGAGCTGCGCTGGGGGTCCTTGTATTGTTTTTGCCCCTTACTGGGATAACCTGTGGTATCTCATTGCATTAGACAAAAAGTACTCCTTCCAAAAAGTGTCACCGGGCGGAAAAATCCACCCATGCTACTGACATGATCATAACTGCTTAAGACCTTTCCTAAATTGCAGCTATAGTGCATGAAATGACATATGCATAATAATACTTGTCTCATAAAATGTTTCAGTGTGTACCTGCTCTTACCGTTTTGTATGCAAGGTGCTAGGATAAGGCATTAAACAGTGTTTAATTCAAAACTTTTATGAGGCAGGACCTGGCTTGGCCCTCACAAAGTGAACCCCCATTTGCCGTAACCCTAGATCCACGGCTCTTAAAAGAAGGGTCGGATATACCATAGAAATCAAAGAAAATCTTGTAAATGAACAGCTTATAAGTGAAACAGTTTAGATTAACCCCTGGGTAAATCGTTTTAAAGATAGTATCTTCAACTGAGTGATCTACACTGTTATGTCTTACCTTAAAGACAGACAGTCATCACCCCAAAGTATATTTTTAGTGTAGGGGTATGAAAATTCTCAGTTGGTGACTGCTCTTTGATTGACATCAAAGTTTGAAAATTTGAAAGATGCAGAGCAGCTCACATTCCACACAAGGCAGAGAGAGTGCTTTTATTACATTTTATAGCCTTTTATGCTCACCAGGACATGGCCTTTAGCAATAAAACAGGTTTTACTCCTGAACAAGGAGTAGCTTCATACAGTTATGGGAGGAGCTAGAAGTTGCATAGTTGGGAGAATTGGAACTGTCTGGGATGATGAAAATTCCCCTTGAAGTAGATCATCCTTGAGCAATTCAGTAAGTCAATCATTTTGCCTAGAGTTATGAACTCCTGAATACCCCCTCCCCTGATACCTTCAGGTCATAATTGAAACTGCTACACCGGGATATTTCCCCCGCCTCTTCGCTGCCGAAATCTCACATGTAGCCTAACGTCAATTAAAAACTTTGGACTCTTTCCTACGGAAGCCGAGAACATCGCGGTGGTATGAGATCTGACATGCCAGTTTTCCCACCCCTTTCTTCGGTAAACACGGGAAGGAGAAAACAAGATACGATTTCTCCTTACCATTATCCACCGATAATGTGGAGGGGAGAAAACCAAAGTTAGTGAGGGGGGTAGGCATAGGCTCCGTATTTGTGCTAGGAAGTATAAAATAACCCTGAAGAGAGCTAAACGTCATTATTATGACAACTTGCATAAAAAAAATTAGGAACTTGAAAAAAGCTAATCCCAAAGGTTATTGGAATGTTATTAATGTGGCTAACCCTAAGAAATCATTACCTTGTACTATTTCTACTAATGTTTTTGAGGCGTACTTTCAGAAGTTGTGTCAGAGTAGCTGTGAGGAAAATAACCAAGAGCCCCGAAAGCCAGTTTTTTTCTGAATCAGCCATTAATGAAGACCTTAATGCTAATATCACTGAAAATGAAGTCACTGAGCAAATTAAGCTTTTAAAAAGGAACAAATCTCCGGGTATTGATTTGATTACAAATGAGTGTTAAAGTGTAGTACTGGTCCAATTATTCGAGTTATAACGAAATTATTCAACTTGGTACTCTCTTCTAGTATTCTCCCTACAGACTGGACAGTGGGTCTCATAAAACCTATCTTTAAAGGGAACGGGTCGTCAAATGAGGTAGATAATTACCGTGGAATAACCCTCCTTAGTTGTGTCGGTAAACTATCTACTTCTATTTTCAATAAAAGAATTAAAACCTACCTTGAAAGTACTGGTCTACTTGGTGATGAACAAGCTGGATTTAGAAAAAATCATTCTACAATTGATCATATTTTCTTATTGCACTCTATTGTTGACTATTATCTCCATTGTAAGAAGCGTGTATATTGCGCATTTATTGACTACAAAAAAGCTTTTGATCTGGTGGATAGGACCTCTCTATGGGCAAAATTAATCTCTTATAACATAAATGGTAAAGTCCTCGATGTAATTTATACTCTTTACAGAAATGCGAAGTCATGTGTTACGAGGGGTAAAAGTCTAATCTTTTTAATTGTAATGTAGGGGTAAGGCAAGGTGAGAACTTATCACCAGTGTTATTCTCTATTTTTCTTAACGATTTCGGTGAGTTCATTAGTTATTACTATAATGGATTAGATCATTTATCACAATCAATGTGTGAACACTTAAGCAACGAAGATGTCCATGTTTTTATTAAGTTATTCACGCTACTCTATGCTGATGATACTATTGTCCTTGCTGAAACTGAGTCCGATATGAAACTAGCGTTAAAAGGGGTAGAAGATTACTGTAATGCCTGGCATATGTCTGTTAACACGAGTAAGTCTAAGATTGTTATTTTTTCGAAAGGGAAAGTTAGGAAAGTTCCAACATTTCATTTGGCAGGGAAAATTGTTAATGTCGTTGATGAGTACAACTATTTGGGTGTCACCTTTAATTATAATAATAAGTTTACCAAGGCTAAATGTAAGCAAGTAAATTCCGCTAGAAAAACACTTTACAGTTTACTTACTAAGTCGTATAATCTTAATTTGCCATTAGATTTATTGCTACAGTTGTTTGATCAAATTGTTTTACCTGTGTTACTGTATGGTTGTGAAACCTGGGGTTACGAAGACGTCAAACAATTGGAAGCATTTCACCTCAATTTTTGTAAACAGATCTTAAAGGTTAAGAAAAGTACCCCAAATTGTATGACTTATGGTGAGCTAAGACGTTACAAGGTTGCAGATATAATTCATCTAAGAATGGTTGAATTTTGGGGTAGGACAGTAAATAGCAGTGATCACAAGTTAGCACATCTTATGTATACATTCTTGCGAATTCTTCATGATAAAGGTATTTATAGCTCTCCCTGGATTAAAAAGGTACATGACATATTTAACAGAGTTGGAATGCCATTTGTATGAAACAACCATGATAATAATTTTTCAACTGCAGGTTCTATGAGATCCCCTACCGTAAATTACCCTTGGTTGAAAAAAACCGTTAAACTAAGATTAAGTGACATTTCTAAGCAAGAATGGTCCACCGAAGTTCATGATAATAGTCAATGTAATAATTATAGAATATTTAAAACTGATTTGAAACTTGAAAAATACCTCACTACCCTCTCAGCTACTAATCGTATAAACTTATGCAGATTTCGTTGTAGTAATAGTAAAATTCCCTCAGTAACTGGAAGATACCAGAATATTTTGTTCAATGATAGAATTTGTACAATTTGTTCTCAGGATAAGTTAGGTGATGAATTTCATTACATTTTTGAATGCCCAAAATTATCAGTAGAGAGATGTAACTATATTAAGCCCTACTATAGAAGAAATGCCAGTGCCTTAAAAATGAGGTAGCTTTTCCAAAAAGGTAACATTAAGTCCTTAGTAAATTTAAGTATATTTTGCGGGAAAATAATTCACAGTTTCTAAAACATCCCATCAATGAACTTTACCAATCAGAACTGAAGCCTGAACTACTCTCTGAGTTATATTGTAGTATGTTCCCTATTATCGAATTGCACTCTTTAGTGTCTTATTCTGATCAGACGTCATTTGTAGGTTTCCAAGTTTGTAATTTCACGTATTTTTGTTTCCTTTCTTTTTTCTCTCCTTTTTGTGTATTATTATTATTATTATTATTATTATTATTATTATTATTATTATTATTATTATTATTATTATTATTATTATTATTATTATTATTATTATTATTATTATTATTATTATTATTATTATTATTATTATTATTATTATTATTATTATTATTATTATTATTATTATTATTATTATTATTATTATTATTATTATTATTATTATTATTATTATTATTATTATTATTATTATTATTATTATTATTATTATTATTATTATTATTATTATTATTATTATTATTATTATTATTATTATTATTATTATTATTATTATTATTATTATTATTATTATTATTATTATTATTATTATTATTATTATTATTATTATTATTATTATTATTATTATTATTATTATTATTATTATTATTATTATTATCCGCATGGATAATGACTTAAGGCGACACTTCGTGCTAATTCAACAACATTAAGGCGACACCTGGAATTAAGGCGACACATAACTGTCGCCTTAAAGGAATAGGTACCATTTAGAAAAATAATTTTATTGTCGCAAATAGGCTTAAATTGTTCATTTTGGTCTAATAAGTATGTCTACCAAATTTGGTTAGGGTGGGGTTAGGGGTAGGGTTAGGGTTAGAAAATTTGAATTTTTAGTGTGCAAGTCAATGTAACTGTCGCCCTAAGTTAGTATCCACGCTTATTATTATTATTATTATTATTATTATTATTATTATTATTATTATTATTATTATTATTATTATTATCCGCATGGATTCCACCTTAAGGCGACAGTTCATGCTAATTCAACAACATTAAGGCGACACTTGGAATTAAGGCGACAGTTTATGTGTCGCCTTATTTCTCAGGTACTAGATAGAAAAATAATTTTACTGTCGGAAATAGGCTTAAATTGTTCGTCTTCCTCTAGAATGTATCTCTACAAAATTTGGTTAGGGTAGGGTTAGGGGTAGGGTTAGGGTTAGGGTTAGAAAAATTCAAATTTTTGTACACAAGTCAATGTAACTGTCGCCCTAAGTAGGTATCCACGCTTATTATTATTATTATTATTATTATTATTATTATTATTATTATTATTATTATTATTATTATTATTATTATTATTATTATTATTATTATTATTATTATTATTATTATTATTATTATTATTATTATTATTATTATTATTATTATTATTATTATTATTATTATTATTATTATTATTATTATTATTATTATTATTATTATTATTATTATTATTATTATTATTATTATTATTATTATTATTATTATTATTATTATTATTATTATTATTATTATTATTATTATTATTATTATTATTATTATTATTATTATTATTATTATTATTATTATTATTATTATTATTATTATTATTATTATTATTATTATTATTATTATTATTATTATTATTATTATTATTATTATTATTATTATTATTATTATTATTATTATTATTATTATTATTATTATTATTATTATTATTATTATTATTATTATTATTATTATTGTTATTATTATTATTATTATTATTATTATTATTATTATTATTATTATTATTATTATTATTATTATTATTTTTTTTTTATTTTTTATTACTTATCTTGAAGCCTTATGCTTTTTGTTACAAACTGTGTTATGTATCTTTTGTAGTTACCTAAGTCTCTTATACCTCATATTGAGGATGAACTGAGAATAAACTGAAACTGAAACTTCAGGAAAGAACCATTACACAGTGTCCATAAATGGACGGGCCCGCACATGACACGGATTGACGCTATATAACTTTGGTTATATTATTACCAACGTGGGATGATCCCACCGTGGTACGGAGAAATCGTCGACGAGCGAGCTCGCTATGTTACTTAAATTGAAAAGAGGATCCGTGTCATGTGCGGGCGAGTCCATTGATGAAAAGGGTGTTCGAAAATAGACACTGTGTAATGGTCCTTTCTTGAAGTACCCTCACTAACTTTGGTTTTCTCCACTCCCCATTATCGATGGATAATGGTAAGGAGAAATCGTATCTGGATTTCTCCTTCCCATGTCTGCCAAAGAAAGGGGTGGGAAAACTGGCATGTCAGATTTCATACCACCGCGATGTTCTCGGCTTCCGTACTTTCGGGTTGATTGGAGTGCTCCCTCGTTACCTATTTTGCATAGGCAACGAGGGAGCCTAGAAGTCGTTTGCTTAGATTTTGAGGGACAAAATTTTCTTTGAATGAGCACTTGTATGGACAGAACTTTAGTGTCTGTCACAGAGATCACAACTGTGAATTAAACTTGGCGGTCTGCAGTAAAGTATAGGGTGGAATGTCCCTCGCTGCTACCGGTCTCAGGTACAGATACACGCATTATCCCCGACTTTTGGAATCTTTAAGAATTCTCCCATCTTGTTCTTTCATGCTCTAGTTTTAAATCCTAGGACAATTGGAAAACTAGTTGTGATACATTTCCATCGAATATGTAAACTTAAACTCGTGTGGACATGCATCATAGGCGTGTTGCATGTTTTGCAGTGGCGGAGCTATAGGCGATCAGAGGACATGGGCACGGTGTTAAGGGGTGATTTGTAGTAGATTGATACCAATGTCACTGCTTTGTCCACGACCGTGCGTCTCGACCCCTCTTCTTTGATTCCACAATTGCATGGCAGGTCCAACGTTTCATCGTCCTCAAATATTTCTACAGAAACGAACACTGTCTTTCTTTAATGACATTCTTTCTCACATAATGGCCAGACGAACATGACAGTTAAATCAATGTTATCTGTCAGGCGTGGATCCAGGATTTCACGAAAAAGGGCCTTGGGAAGAGGGAAACGTTATGAGGGTGAAGAAAAAACACACAAGAGCTAGAGGCAAGAAGCCCAGAAGGGAGGGGCGTCCTTTAGGAAAAGAAAATGAAAATTCGATGCGCCTCCTGGTAAATAATAATCCAGTAGTGTGACCAGTATGCAATATTAGAAAAGGCTAGCCAGTAACTGTGATCGTAAATTCAAAATTAAATCAGCGTTTTGCATTAAAATGATATGCTGTTAAATGTGATTTCCGGCATCTGAAACCGAAGTACTGAAAAAAATATTTTATGGCACTTTAAATTAATATCTCGTGTCATTTGAATACTCAGCAATGTCGGCCAAGGCTAGCCAGTAATATATGATTATGTCTATCAAAATGAACAAGATATTGGAAAAAGAGTAAGTTCAAGCGATACAATTTAAGTACTCTAAGCCATCCCAAACCTGTCATATTATATATTGTGATTATATATAATAACGATCGAGAGAGAAAGGAAGTAGTCTAAAAAACTTCAGAAGGCTGAACAAGTAGATCCACTCCCCACTGAAAAAGAGAAACAAAAAGAAGAAGAGAAAACTAATAAATAAAGAATATTAATACATGAAAAACACGATTTTAAGTGACACATACCATAAGGATAAGAAAAATAATTAAGGAAATAAGCAATAGCTCTTTAAATAATGACTGCTTAGATTCTTTTTGAATGAATGCAGCGAAGGATAAATTTTGATAGTATTTGACAGTGAATTCCAAATTGTATTAGTTCGATAACGTAAGCTCTGTTTTAAAATATTTGTACGGGGTCGAGATTTGTGCATGTTACCGGCTTGCCTCGTATAATGACATGTAGAATGGATAATCTTAAGTCTTAAACCTGTGACAATTCCTGGAAAAGCGTTTTAGTGCAAAGAATTTTTTTTTAGGAAACAGCCGTGTACTAAATGAGTACAGTTATTGTAACTGAGTTTGCTTGTTAATATCTTGTTTACATGAGCATCATGACTGACATCATGTGACTGATCTTTCTTTTCAGCTTTGCATTTACCAGTCTCGGGAACTGCTACGTTTTGGGGGACGATAGTGTGCAAGGGCAGTTACAATCAACGGATTGCGATGTCGCTGCACCGGATTTCATTTGCGAGAGAAGTAACTCACCTTTTTGGCAGTATTACTTGTTTGGTTTTGTCTTTCCTTAATTAAAAAGTAAAGTGCATTAAGGGATCTAATAATTGCCGAAATTCTCGTTGCTAAAGGCATAGATAACAGGATTTTTAACGATTCAACGTAATCTTTCTTAATGAGTTTTCTTTTGTTTATTTCTTTGACTTTATTTTTTGACTGGAATTAATGTAACTACGTCAAAATAACCATTTCAAAAATAAACAAATCAAAAATAAAAAATACAATAAAAGGAACAACATATGGTAAAAATATCGGCCCAATCGTAGGTAAGATTTCCACTACAAAGTAGGGGCCACACAAATTTGAATTATTTCCTGCGGAGGATCGTATTCTTTAACTTACTCTTTCAACTTTTCTCTTTCTCATACTCTCTGAACGTGACCGTTCCCAAACAATGCCTATTGTGCCCTAGTTTTTGGCCTTTTGTCCGAATTTCAAAGTGTGTCTCGACAAACGCATATTTGGCAGTTTACAGCGGCTATGACCCTTAATAATGTGATAGAAAATGAGTGCAATAGATGCATCACATACATACATACACGCATACATACATACGTACGTACATACATATATACGTAATTACGTACTTTCGTACAAACATACATACATACATACATACATACATACATACACACATACACACATACATACATACATACATACATACATACATACATACATACATACATACATACATACATACATACATACATACATATTTCGGGGCAAAGAACAGTGCTGATTCGATTTTTCGTGAGGAAAATAACATTTGGTATTATTCTCACTTGATCTAGTTGGAAAATGTATACAAAGTGGACATTTGCTCAGTCCGAACAATGTGCTTGACTAAGATATCAGAAATTCCAACTGGTATTTCAGATTTTCCGACTACCGTCGCTCTGCCAAACTTTTTTTGGGGCCGGGGTGAGATAACCCCACACGCCCGGTCGTAACGGCCCTGTGTGCGTTAACATAATGTTACTACATAATCGGTAATTTTTCTCACTACGTTATTGGTTAACAAAGTCAAGGGAGAGTAGGAAGCGGGGGGGGGGGCTTGGGGGGCTTAGCCCCCAGTCAAAAATGTGGGGGGCTGAAGTATGCTTCCGCCCCCAAGATCAAAGGGCAAATACCCCTTATTTGTCTCTTCTGTAAGAAATGTCAAAAATTTGCAGTAATTTTCCTTAAAGTTTGTCTAAAATGTTGCACTAAATTGCATCTGAGGACCCTCAAATACCCCAAAATTTTCCAGAGGGGAGGGGGTACCCCATCCCAATTTAGACCCCTCCCCAGGAAGGCGATCCGAAACAAGGTTCACCCCCCTCCCCAGTCTCGAAAAGCTTCCTACGCCTATGAACAAAGTTATAACATTATCGGTAAGTTTTTGCTATATTTTCCGTAGGGGGGAGTTACTAAATGATCCGTAAATTTTCTGTTAAATTATTTGTTGCTGTTGCATTATCAGCTAATTTTCCATATTACCGGTTGTAACAGCGGCCTTATTTGAAAGCAACCTAGGCTAGAGACGAGGGTGGGGGTTTCAGATTGGCCAGTTGGCATGAGCCTCCAACTTTCAGAGTGTGGAGAAGAATTCCTTGCAAAAAAAAAAAAAAAAAACAGGTGAATCTTTGTTAAAGACTTGATTTTCAATGAAGAGGGCGGAAATTTCCTATCTGGCCTGGGCTTTCTTCAAGCTCTACGAATTTCTGTTTGAAGGAGAGATTTTTTCATTACTTGTGTCATAAATCCTGGTTGAATATTTCGTTTCTTTCTCAAAAAGCCTTTTTTGATACAAGATTTTTTGTAATGATAGACGTCCAGTGTTCTTTAATATTAGGTTTAAATAAGGTGATGTGAAGAAGGCAAATTGCCGCGACATACTGTAATTATAATTCAAATTTGACCAACTTGTTTGTCCTTGAAAATGTTACTTTGAAATGTTTGAATGGCTGCTTTGTTAGATCTTGTATAGGAAACCTTACAATATACAGCGTAGAGTATACATAGTAGTTGTGTTATGTTAATACATGGGCGTCAACATTATAAAGAAATATGAAATCTATGTATAATCCATTTGCCTAGATGTTATATCAGATTTTCCATAATGCATTTTATTTTTAAAGGTGTAACAGTGCTTTAAACCTGAATACTTTCCTAACAAAACATGCTATTGACTTCAAGTTTAAAACAACGAAGAAAGCTATTTTTCTGTGTTTTACGAGTGCTACAGGGATGGACATACTTACACAAAATTGTGCATAAGATATACATGCATAATAAAAGAGAATGTTGATTGTAAACGTACTTCCATTTATCACAAGCAAATCAGCAAGTTCTGAGCCTACTGTGCAATTGGTATAGGTCTTCTCCTTACTAAGCAAAGCCATTTAATGCATCAGGCCACAACTCAAGAATCGTTGGTGATTTTGCATGTTCTTGGACAATATTATTCTGAATCATTACTCCTTAGAAAATGCATCAACATTCATTCATTGCTATTCCTGCACGAAACCTAGTAAACATATATTCAATACCTTTAGGCAGCACGTTTGAAAGCACGGTGGCAATGGAAACAACGGCCGGAGAAGCATTATCCACTGCAGGAGGGCCAGCATCTACGGGAGGGCCAGCATCTACCGGAGGGCCAGCATCTACCGGAGGGCCAGCATCTACCGGAGGGCCAGTTTCCACAGAGGGTCTGATCTCAGTAACTACAGGTGGTGCAGCCTCAACTGGCGTCTCCGTAACCACTCCAGGGGATCTTACAACAGATAGAAGTATGTAAACACTGTTTTTAGAGCATGCGCAAACTGCTGGGGGATGTCTGAGAGTGACTTACTGACTTGTGCGAATGTTTTGGTTGATAACTTGGCAATTAGGCAAATAAAGCATGTAACAAGTATTTCACACCAGTGTGGAGGTGGCCTAAGTTTAGCAGAGTACAAAACTAGTACTGCCATAGCATTTGAAGTACAGAGGCTTGACAATTGACAGGTTCGGGTGGACCCGGCGGAGGGACACAGGACTCTAAACTTTATCCAAGTAGAATCTACCGTTTCTCTTCTGAAGACACCGTCTTCATAAACAATAATCCAGACTTGAGCTAAAACGTAGAATTAGAGGGTAGGCAACGTTTAGACGTAATTTATAGGCACTTTCCAGCCTCTGATACATCTCTGGTCCACATAAGTAATAGGGTAATCATCCTTCAAGCAGAGGTACTCCCCATGGAAAGTTTTACAATTGGCCGACTTCTTGGGTTACATAATACTTTACAGCAGCCATACTCAGGTAGGGAAAGTGACATTAAGACAAATTTTCCGTCTTTTTATATGATAAGAAGTTGGGTAATACAGAAGAAACAAAATTCACCTCTTTAATACATTGAGAGGTACCACTGATGACCAGTCGCTATAGGAAGGGAGGGGTGACTTATGGTGCTGGACAACAGGTGCTGTGGCCGAGTGGATAAAGGCGGTGACATTTAATGCGATGAAGCTTAGCAACCGGGAGGTTCGATCCCAGCCGGGTCAAAGTAAAGTGGGTTTTTCATCCAAGAGCAATGTAGGCTACGGTTTCCTATCTGAACTGGCCGTTCAAAAGAAACCGAATTGATCTAAATTGTTGAGCTGGTTGACCACCCGACGTGAAGTTGTAATTCATAAGCCATACGCTGACTTGTTATTACATTTCGACAAGATTTCATGCAATTATTCGTAACAAAAATGTGAAGACAATATAAGGAAGCAAAGGTTAAAATGTAGTCAAGAGTAGGGATATTTTTTGAGCTTTCTCCTACAGAAAGTTTGACCATAAAGAATTCTTTATTACAAAAATACTGCTGCATTCACACTCTTTATTATAATCCCGGGATTAATATTTCACCCTTGGGAGCTATCTTTGAAGAAGGGGATGGAAACACCTTGTCTGGCTATACAGCCTTAGAAGGAGTAAGAAAAGTCAAGAAGTGTTTACGAATCGTGAAAAAGGGAATCATTCTCTGTTGGCTGTGTTCCTCAGATTAGACCAAGTGCTTAATGTCTTGAAATTTTAGTTGGAAATACGCGTGGGGAAATTTCAGAGGGAGGGGAATTGCAGGAGTAGTTACTTACCGTACAGCGCAGGAGGCCGGGTTTAGGAGCGACGCCCCAGAGAAAAAAGTGTCGATTTTAGGACACAGATATTGCCCTTCTCAAGGAAAATTTCATGTCAGGGTCGTTTGCCAACTGAGGAAATCTTCCTTTCAACTAGCTTGTGAAATGTCTTCTTGTCTCAACCGGGACTTAATTCAAACAACAGAAGCAGCAAGGGAATGTGGGGGGGGGGGGTATATTTTTATTTTACGATGTAAGAATATGATAGCTCA